>JADMNL010000028.1:118163666-118786500 GCA_016271365.2 Neoceratodus forsteri
TTTACAGCGAGAATATCTTTCCAAGAGATCTTGGGCGTAACAGAACATGGAAAGAAAATTCCACAACCCTAGTAGTAGAGTCCAAAATCTGGAAAGGTTTGGATACAAAATAAAATCAATTCTGGTTTTAATTTACCCTTGAAGAAAATGTATCCTCAATAGGATGTAAACTACGATAAGAATCCTGCAATCCAGCAGTATGCAGAATTCCATTCAGGGTGCTGGTGTCACAAAATAATTTAGAAGTTTGTAACCCTCTATCAGAGTGATGTAGGCCATAATTAAAATCCCCAACCAAATAACTAATTTAGAAGTATGTAAATATTTGTGTATGTCATTAAATAAAGAAACTCTAGTCACCTTAGTTTGTGGGGCATAAATAGCAACTAAACTAAATCTTTCACCATGATATGAAATATCCAGTAATAAAGCCCTCCCAGGGTGTATATCTACTAACCTAGTAACCTGAAGATAAGTATTAGTAAAAGAATCCCAATACCATCACAGATATCAAGCCCAATAGACCAAAATGAAGCACAGTGGCCAAGCTCGGGATGCAGTCTGCAATTCTGCATGAGTTTTAAGTCTGGTATCCACTAAGCAGATAATATCACAGGCAACAGCCTGAAGGAAAATAATGTACCAATCAGCCTTTTCCCCTTCAGTACTATTGACATTAATAGTAGCCACAGAAAGTGAAGACATAAAAAAATTGAAATAAAAACTACAGCAAAATCTACAGCTCATGTTATCCTCGCTTTCCAGCATTGCCTGGTTCTTTTAGCAATGGAATCCATACTCCCTTCTCCTCAGTATCAGTGGTAGACAACAGAGGAGGTATCAGTACACTCATCATCTGACTCTCTATCTATCAAGGCAGAACCCAACAAAGCAAATGTATTACTCTGTGCCCAATCAACAGAGCCCCTCTTTATCTCCCTCCAGGGACGTCTGAAGCCTTATTTTCCTCCCCACCCGTGGTCTTTTTTGAGACAGTTTTAAAACCAGAATCCTCAAGCTGAGGGTGTGGGGAGGAGGCATGTCAGGCACAACAGCAGGGTCTGAGGAAATAGGAGCAGGAACTGTAATGTCCGACTCAACCTGCAGATCCATAAGAACAACCGAGTCAAGTGGTGGGGGTGGAACAGTCTTATCTAGAGGAGCAGCAGGAGACAATTCAGAAACTTCTTTAGCAATGGCAGCCATCCCAGATTTGAGACTTAAGGCTGCAACTTTTTAGCTTGCAAATGCTGTGCTTGATCAATAAAGCCTGCATGTGAAGGGCAATCATCCCTATTATTGGAAGCCCAGGATACTTACAAAGGCGTGTCTAGTATTTTCACAAAGATTACACCTGAAAAGATTAAGACACTTAGCAGACCCATGCCCAAACTCCAGACAATAACTGCATTTAACAGTATCACATGCTGAACTAAGATGAGCCCACACCACAACAGGACCGAGGCTGACCCACATAAAAAATAGCCCCATCCCTACCTAAATAAAAGGTACTAGGTAAATGCACAGTACCAGTATTAGTCACAATTTAACCTGTATCCTCCAACCACCATCCCAAATCTGTTCACTATCCAAAATAGGAGGGGTACCCAAAACCTCACAATGCTGATGAAGCCAAAATAAAATACCCTCCACATTAACCCCTTCATTCTTAAACATAACAGTAATGACCTTAATAGTAGGCTTTTGAGAGGAATTACCTGAAGGGGGACCAAAGGGACGATTTTCACATGTATATACCTTGCCCAGAAATATTCTTAAAACTAACATCAAAATTGGAATTACCAATATTAAAGAGCAAAAATCTCAGAGGAGAAGAACTTCATAGAGCCCTTCAGCAAGGCCGAGCAATATAAACTTGGTCCAGTGCTTCCTGCAACCCTCCTTTATATAAAATCGCACAGCATTATGACATGGTGTGGGTTCCTTCCTATTTTGGAAAATATCAGAAAGTTTAAACAGGGTTTAGAACTTTCTTCAGATAACCGAAATAACTTCAGGAGGAGGGCCCACCTCAATGGCGTCCCTCCACAACCCCTGTATTCAAGGCCTCAGCAACTGGTAAAGTAACCCCAACATCAGATGTTTGTTTTGCAAAGTCCCAGAACTAACTGTCTGATCTAAAACCTTAGAAGGGACATCAATGTCAGAGCCAGTCATAACAGGTACAGCAGAAAACCAATATCCTTACCCGGGTGAAAACAGTGGAGCTCAGAGGGTCAGCGATGGTGGCCACTGTAACTGTAGCTTTTCCAACATATGCAGATAGGAGTGGCCCTGTGAATATGGAGACCAGGTCCCAATATCGGACAGTTCCCAACCAGCCCCATACAGCGCTCGCTGCGGAGACCAAAACGGACCGCCAGGAACATCAGTCGGGTGTAAAACAACAGAGACAGGAGCAGTATTCATAGCAAGACATTGCAGGAGAGGAGAAGAAGAACCGAGCTTTACTCCATCCAGGATATGACTGATTGACCAGGAAGACAAACTCTGCTGGAAGAGGATCAGAGCCGACCGCTGTGGTGTTGCAACTACAGCAGGAGGCACAGAAGCATGCTGCCGAGAGGAAGGTTCGACACTAAAGGACCCTCAGGTTTTAGGCACACGGAGGGAAGTCCACCTGAACTGCCAGCCTGTGCAACCACAGAGAAGTCCATTTGTCCCACATTCAAGTTTGCAGAAACAGGAGAAGAAACAACAGAGGCAGAATCCACCAGTGCAGGAGCTCCGATGCAGGCACACTGTCAACAGGTACTGTAATGCCAAGAGCAACTGGAGTGGTATCAACCGGAGATCCACCAACTCCCGCTCTAACTTTCTCATTTCCAATAGTAACTTAGACTTACTCCGTATAACGCTAGCTTAGATTTGTATACAGTACCTCTTTAACAGAGTTATCCAGCTGCACAGCAGGCGTGTGATAGAGCCAGGTATAAGCATATTCTCTCCAGAAACAGGCGATTTATATTCCGCAGCAATAACCTCCAACTCATTAGCCTCTTGTGAATCTGGAACAGCAGAAGGCTAAGTCCCTGCCCAAGTGACATCCATCCCATCTGGAGGTTCAAGCAACACTGGCCATCTTGTCACAGACGGCCAAGGGTTCCCCAACAGGACAAGAGTAGGGAATTTCCCCAGTGTCCTGCCAAATTTCCCTCATTCACTAAAAATACCACCAACGGCTTAATCTAGTTCAAGGTCAGTTGGCATTCATCTGTATCCCTCTCCCCAGGTTATGCCTGGAAATAGGCAGGATTTGTCTATGCACTTACCGGTCAACAAAAACTAAAAAAAAAACTTTCTCTGTAAACTGTTCACCCCATTCTGCCTACTGTATTGCTGTAATTGTGCTCAGCTATGTTCCACTGTTTTTCCTCACATATGTAACTCTTGATAACCTGCGAGTTATCTCCCTGTACCTCACCCCCAGGCTGCACGGAGATGAGCATCTTTTGCTCAGTGTGCCATCCTGGTGAAACAATTTCAATGAAAAATAAATACATGTGGCCAGCACTATATTCAAAGAGCAGAAATGGGCCGATGCATCTCTGGATGCACAAAAGATAAAGTATAATGTATTGGGCGCATCTGGAGGCGTGCCCATGACCGTTCCGCACAACTCTATTTTCAGCTCCAATGGGGTGCAATGCTCCCAAAAGAGATAAGGCTAAAATAAATAGTCCTAGTGCAATCCCCAACAGGCAGCTACCAGGATAGCAGGCTGTGTGAGCACCAGTGTAGTATCTGAATGCACTTGTCATTAGTAAAGACAGTACTCTGAGCAGTGTGAGTTATAGTACAGTGCATTTTGTAAGCACATTCTGATATGTACATAAAAAACACCTTCCCATAGAAATTGGACTGCTGGTTGTGTTATCATATTCAGGGAATAGAAAGGCAGCACTGGGAAAAAGCATGGGGCACCATTCCTGATGGTGGAGATAATGAGGTGTGTGAGGAGGCGGGGACATCCCTAGCAGCCATCTAGTGGGTGGGTGTGCAGGATACCATGCCCACACAATGTACTCTTTGGCACAACACATGGCAGGAGGTAGTACTGGGGAGCAATGACAGGAAAGTATGATGCCAACACCCATTTAGAACTGTGGAACTGGGTGGCACACAGGAATAGGGTCTAAAACACAGTGACATTGGTGTGCTAAAGCACAGGAATGGGCAGGGCAGGGCTCAGCCAGTAGGCACAGATGGCAGGTGGCAGGTAACACCCCCTCCAGGCACAAATAATGTCAGGGGCATGGAAGAGAACCATGGCTTGACAGAACAGTGGCAGGTGGGGCCACTAGCAGGGATGGGGCAGTGCAGGACAGGACAGTGGCAGGTGGGCCCACTAGAAGGATTGGGTAGTGTAGGACATGAGGGTGGCATGTGCACATAGTTCCAGCATATCTGGATGTGGGCCAGGTCTCACTGGATGCAGTGCAACACAGGCTATAACAAGAGCAATTTAAACAAGCGTACCTCCAGGTCTGTATTATGCCTGTTGGTCATCTACATACGAACATACGAATGTGTCAGCAGAAACAGGCCTCCTGGTCTATCAACATCTACTTAAGTGTGCAGCTAGCTCCCCTACATTGCAGCTGCCCCTCCCCTCCTTTGTCTGCCCTCGGCTGTTCTAAGCCTCCCCACCCATACTCTCCGTTCCTGTCCCATGCCCTTTTAAAGCTACCCACAGTTTTGCATATCTGAACATACGTTATTGCCAGTACTGATCTTGCCCCTGGAGGGCAACCTGCACTGAGGCAGAGGCCATGCAGGAGGTTCACCATAATGGCGCCAAATTGTTCTGCAGTGCACAGTATCCCACTGTGATGCACATGGTGCACCGCCACCCTGACCTACACAACAGCTCGTCCCCTGCAAGGCCTCTGCCCCATACAGGTTGACCTCCAGAGGCAGCACCAGTGCCAACAGGTTGGCCAACTCAGTGGTGCTCCAGGTAAGGGTCCTGGGCTCTGCAGCCTGCACACATGGCATATGTCACAGAGGTCCACCTGAGTTGGTTAGCAAAGATGGGGCACTGCAGTGACAGTGGCTGGCTCGCACATGATGCATGACTGGCGCACATGCTCTGCTCTGTGCATGTCACAGTTGTGCCATAGGAATGCACAATGTATGGGCAATGGTGCATCACCACATAGTGCTGAGAGATGTGCAATACATGCCCGTTACTGTCAGACATGCTCCACTGCACATGTCAGTGTGGTACATCTTATCGTGCATGCATAGAAATGCCCTACAAAATGCCCCAAATCCATCAAATGAGCCCAACATATCATGCATGAGAGGAAATGCACCATCCAGAGATGTGCCAGACTAATCAGATGTGCCCTGCAGATTGAGGTGGTCTGGAAGCAAATAGGCAATTTTCAGCCATAGTATGCAAATGGCCTCATTGCCATGTTCAGGCCCAACTGAACTGCTTAGCATCTCATTATAGTTGCTCCAAACCTCATTTAAATGTGCTGAGCTGAACTTGGGCTGCTCTGTGCCACCACACCATAGGTGACCAACAGGTACTGCAGCCCTGGAGGTACGTTTGTTTACATTCCTCTTGCTGCAGCCTGTGTTGCCCTGCATCCAGTTGTAACCTGGCCCACATCCAGATATGCTTTAATTGTGTGTATGCATGCCACTGTCCTGTCAAGCCATGGTTCTCTTCCATGACCCTGACATTATTTGTGCCCTGGGGGGGTGTGTTACCTGCCACACCCTGCCACCTGTGCCTGCTGTGCTGAGCCCTGCCTTGCACACCCTGTGCTCTGGCACGCTACACGTCACCGTGTTTGTAGGCCCTATTCTTGCAGGCCACCCAGTTCAACAGTTCTAAATGGGTGTTGGCATTACACTTTCCTGTCATTGCCACCCCAGCACTGCCTCCTGCCATGTTTTGTGCCACAGAGTGCATTGTGTGGGCATGGTGTCCAGCACACTGACCCACTAGATGGCTGCTAGGGATGTTCCCACCTCCTCACACACCTCATTTTCTCCACCATCAGAAATGGTGCCCGTCCTTTTTCCCAGTGCTGCCTTTCTATTCCCTCAATATGATAACATAACCAGCAGTCCAATTTCTATGGGAAGGTGTTTTTATGTACATATCAGAATGTGTTCTCACAAAATGCACTGTGCTATAACACACACTGCTCAGAGTACTGTCTTTACTAATGACAAGTGCATTCAGATACCACACTGGTGCTCACACAGCCTGCTATCCTGGTAGCTGCCTTTTGGGGACTGCACTTAGGACTACTTTTCTAGTCCTGTCTCTTTTGGGAGCATCACACAGCCCATTGGGCTGAAAATAAAGTTGTGTGGGCGTTCATTGGCTACACCCTCCAGATGCGCTTCTAATACATTATACA
Organism: Neoceratodus forsteri; assembly: GCA_016271365.2. Lineage (NCBI taxonomy): Eukaryota > Metazoa > Chordata > Ceratodontiformes > Ceratodontidae > Neoceratodus > Neoceratodus forsteri. The sequence continues at coordinate 118,170,074 of JADMNL010000028.1, forward strand.
TAGATACATAGATACATAGTCAGTGTCGGCAGATAAGGGCCTATGGTCACCCAGTCTGCCCATTTGAGCTTGTAAGTTCAGTTTATGTTTTCCTAGAAGTCTGTTGCCCTTACCCTTGACCTCCAGAATTCCTTTATGTCCATCCCATGCATTCTTAAATCCCGTGATTGTTTCAGCCCCCACCACTTCCTCTGCAGGGTGTTCCACGGTGTCCACCACCCGTTCTGTGAAGAAATTCTTCCTCACGTTTCCTCTGAATCGTCCTCCTCCAACTTCATCCCATGCCTTCTAGTCCTGGAACATCTTTTCGCTTAAAAATAGTGTATTCCCTGCACCTTGTTCCTCCCTGTAAGATACTTGTATGTCTCTATCATATCCCTCTCCTCCTCTCCTCCAGGAGTACATGTCCAGTTCCTTCAACCTGTCCTCATAGGACTCGTGATGCAATCCATGCACCATCTTTGTTGCCCTCTTCTGAACCTTCTCTGCCCGATGTATGTCCTTACATAGGTAAGGTCTCCAGAACTGTACACTGTACTCCAGGTAGGACCTCACTAGTGTCTTGTATAGCGGAATTATGACCTCCTTTTCCTGCTGGTGATGCCCCTGCCTATACATCCCAGCATCCTATTTGCTTTACCTGCTGCCTTGTCACACTGTTTCCTACCTTGAGGTCATCAGAGATGATAATCCCAAGATCCCTTTCCTGCTTGGTGAATGCTATATCCTCACCCCAACTGATATATTGTGCCAGGGTTTTTGTCCCTATATGCATTATCTTGCATTTCTTTGCATTGAATTTCAACTGCCAAACCCTGACCATTTTTCAAGTTTCTGAGGTCCTTCTCATTCTGTCTACACCCTCTGGTGTGTCTACTCTGTTACAGAGCTTTGTGTCATCAGCGAACAGTGAAATTCTGCCTTCTAGGTCCTGTGCAATGTCACTGATGAAGATGTTGAATAGGACTAGTCCCAGCACTGATCCCTGTGGTACTCCACTGGTCACTCTTCCTCTGTGGAGTGACAGCCATTTACCACCACCCTCTGTGTCCTGCCACCCAGCCAGTTACCTACCCACCACACTACTGTCCTGCCCACACCCATATTCCCCAGTTTGTGTAATAGTCTTCTATGTGGCACAGTGTGAAAGGCCTTGCTGAAGTCCAGATAGGCCATGTCCACTGCCCTCCCCTGATCCACCTCCTAGTCACCCAGTCAAAAAATTCAGCAAGGTTGGTCTGACATGACCTCCCCCTGAGTGAAACATGATGCTTTGGGTCCTGTAGTCCATTGACAACCAGAAGTTCCACCAGTCTCTCCTTCAGTAGTGCTTCCATGATCTTCCCACTACTGAAGTGAGGCTGACTGGTCTGTAGTGTCTCGCTTTCTTGTTCCCACTTTTGTATAAGGGACTACATCTGCTGTCCTCCAGTCTTTGGGTACCTCCCTGTTTCCAGTGATCGGCTAAACAGGATAGCCAGAGGTTCAGCCACCACCTCTCTTAGTTCTTTAAGGACACTGGGGTGCACCCCATCTGGCCCCATTGCTTTATCAACTCTTATTACTTCCAGTTCCTTCAGGACCCTTTCTCGTGTAAAGGGACTTGTGTCCATTTCTGCACCATTTCGCCTTGTACTCTTCAGACCCATTACCCCCTCTTCCTCAGTAAAGACTGAGCAGAAATACCTGTTCAATATGTCAGCTTTACTGTTGTCATCCTCCACGCTGCCCCCATCCTCCCCTTCAGTCTCACTATCCCTCCTTTTGCCTTTCTTTTTCACTTATGTACCTGTAAAAGGTTTTGTCCCCTCTACCCACTGATTCTGCAATGTGTTCTTCTGTCTGAGCTTGGCTTCCTTACTGACCTCCCTGCCTCCCTTGCTTCTCCTGGTACTTCTCCCTATCCCTTCTGCCTGTGTCTTTTGTATTGCCTGAATGCAGTCTTTTTGGCTTTCACTTTCTTTGCTACCTCTTTGGAAAACCATAATGGTCTCCTCTTCCTTTTCCTCTTGCTAACCTGCTTAATGTATAATTCTGTTGTTCTTGTAATCCCATTTTAAATACTGCCCACTGTTCCTCAATCCCTGATTTCTGTCCCATTCCCTTAATGTCTCTTTCAAGTATCTCCCCATTTCCCAAAGTCTGCCCCCTAAAATCCAGGATACATGTTTTTGTGTGGTTTGGTTCTGCTCTTTCTGTGATTTCAAACCACAATGACTGGTGGTCACTGTTACCCAGGTGCTCCCCACTGTTACCCCCATCACACTGTCCCTGTTTGTGAGCACAAGGTCCAGTATTGCCTTCTGCCGAGTTGGTTCCATGACCAGTTGCTTGAGGGAAGGCACCCTGAAGGAGTCCAGGATAAATCTGCTCCTAGTTGATGCTACTGCTGGGATGCTCCAGTCCACATCTGGAATATTGAAGTCTCCAACCAGTACTACCTCACCCTTGTCTGCCATCCTTTGTTGCGTCGGCCCATCTCTGCTCTTTGACTATAGCGCTTGGGCACATCTCTGAGATCGCTGAGCACATCTGCTGTGAAAATGTCACCCAAGCTCACTAACCTGGGTGTGGCTGCTGCCCAAGCCTTTAATGACTCAGTAGTTCAGCATACTGAAGTCTGTAAACATGCAACACTCCTCTTACAAAAGTCAGGAACCTGGGGACAAAATACAGTGAAATTAATCATTTGATGGATAACTAGATTCACAAACTGCCATTTTTTAAAAACCTAGAACATTAATAATGGGGCTGTTTGCTACATAATGTCATAAGCTACAAACAACTGGTTTATATTATTAAAAGAGGAGATTCACAGCTTTCCATTGATATAACATAATATGTTTCTAGCACTTATTATTACATAATAAATGGCTGATTAATTTCCTTTACTGTTCTTAAATTGGTAAAATACTGACATTAATTTTCAGAAGGCAGCAAAGAAAAACTCTAACCTTCAGTAAGCAGGTGAAATTCAGTTAAAACATCCAGAAATAAGCTAATCCTGGAGCTAGGTTTTTTATTGGTAATGCCCCTCTTTTACAGGCACATAAAATATTACACAACACAATTTACTGTATAACTTTGCAAAGCTCTGGAAGAAGACAGTACAGAATGGGTTTAGCTGGTGTTGAGTGTAACCTAACACAAAGAACACATATAACAGTATGTTTTCTTGAAAGCCAAATAAAACTTTTGAAAACAAAGATCTTAAAAAAAAACTAAAACCAGGTACAGTAGCAAATTAACATTTTAGTAATACACATTGTGCATATTCCTTCCTTAGTCACACAATTTAAGGAGCTCTTACCTGCAGTGAAGCTGAACAGAAACTGCTGGAGTCCTACAAAATCTCAGGTGGGTGATGCTGCACTCTGATTGGTTACACAAGTCATATGCTTTTCACTGTGTGTTCCACTCAATTCAGTATGTGTTTTACTCATCTTGGTGTATCACAACATTTCAGTTTGCTGTATCGACACCATGGCGCATGTTATACTCTATTCAGTCTATGCCTTGCAAGTTTGGCAACAATTCAGTCTGCTGTCTGCTCATTTCAGTGTACAACATACACATTTGAATATATAGTTTTGTTTTGGTACTTCATAATCATTTTATTTATTTACTACAGTACACATTCAGCAAGAATATCAAAATAGGAAATAAATATAATTTACAATTAAGTATGTGTCATATTCATTTTGTTATACATTATAATAATTAAATATCTTAATGATTTAGGTACTTGTGATAACCACTTTGGTATGAGTCTTATCCATTTCAGTGTGTGTTTTATTCATTCTGGTATACATTCGTAACCCCTAGGTGGTGCTATCCCAAGGGTTACTACCCTGCCTGTGGCTAGTAGCAGGTTAAGGGGCCTGAGTTCTGAAATGGGTGCCTCCACCCGGAGGTCAGGGTTGGTAGTGGTCAAGCTAAACTGGGCACAGCCCTCTGAGACACAGTAACCCCACCTCTTTCCTTACTAGTGGCGGAACAATACACAATAATCACTTTCACAATAGCCCTGATACACCACATAAGTACACACACTGTTTGCACTTACCACCAGGGCTTTCCCTGGCTCAGCCCTGGGGACCCCTGTAAAACAAGGTTATACACAGCAAATAACAGCAGTACAGTACTCTTGCACAAACTGGAACCACAGTCAGGGTAAATGCAAAAACAGTTAGATCTGATTTATTTAAGGGACTTGAACAAGGGAGGGTGTAATCTGGTTAATTTGCTTAAAGGCTTTATCAATCTAACAGTTATGTATGCACTTCAGGGTCCATAAACAGTCACACACTCTAGGTACCCAGATGGAGAATGATGGGCTTGCCAGGAAAGTTGCAGCTGGTTGGGGCCCCGTGATGGAAGAAAACAACATGCACAACACACACTATTTGTAATCCAGAGCCAGAGGGCTCAGTTCGTGAAAAGAAAACAAGACAATCAGATGACACACTTTTAGATTAGGCTGTTGTTGCAGGAGCTACCTGATGATTACTCACGATACCCAAGACTGGACACAGGCTGGATGAAAATCAAGACAGCAGGTGGTTAATCTGGAGTGCCAGGAGAAGCAGGGTCCACACGATTCGCTGAGGCATCGTTCCTGTTCAAGCATGGAGCAGGGGCTGATCCTCAGGCAGGTCTCTCATTGGTGGCTTTCTCTGTGCAGCAGGGTAGTCTGGCAGAGCCAGCGTGGCATAGCCCAGGCTGAATGGAAATGAAGGTGGATTCAGTCTGATTAGGCTGGATAAAGCTTCCAGCAAGCAGAACACAGTTCACGCAGTGGGGAACCAAATCACGACCCACTTTCAATACACAGCACATTTACTGTAAAAGATTCTATGGTACCAGGCAAACCACTCTCCAGTCATGATCGCAAAGTCTCTGCACAAACCGGGATTCAAAAGCAGTTGGAAATCCTGACAGGCCAATCGCATTCAGCAAAATCTTCAGTCTTCTTCAGGTATGAGCCTGGTAAAAAATCAGTGGCTTACCTGTTCTCACAAACTTGGATTTAGTCCAAAATAATTTTTTCTCTCCCACTCAGGGGCAGCAGGCAGAAATGCAGGCCACAACTCATGCTTTTCCACAGTTCTCCCATGCGAAACTACTCAGGCGGCTGCTTGACTGTCTCTAGCTCTTGCCTCTTCAGCTCCCAACTGAGATCTGACTGAAACAGCAGGCAGCTTGGGGATTTCCTCAGATCCAAAAGGTTCAGTTGGGTGACTCGTCTGTGAGTCACAACAGGAGCTCCCCTTCAGGTGCAAAAGGCACCAAAAGCCCAAAACTACAATTCCTACAGATTTTGACTCCAGACAGTTCCTGTAGTCTGGCTCCATTTTAGGTCCCATCAGGACTGATTGGTCCAATTTGCAGTCCAGGACCAAGATAGTGGAGATAAACAAAACAATCCTTGCTGCAATTAAGGCAGGTTAGCCAAACTATATTATCATTATCACCCTAAATGATTTTTAGCAAATTAGTTACATCTTTCAACAGAGTTCCTCTCAGATTACTTATGACTGCAATCCAGGCAGCTCTTAAAGAGACAGTACACAGAGGCTATAAAGGCACTCTCTGGCAATCACATTTAAACTGCTAAAATGCAGGACACCAGCCTGGCAGTGAGCATTTAGGCAAGCTCAAGGAAGACTTTCGAGGAAGCTGCATTTGTAGGGGGTTACATCCTTCTCTGCCTGGAGAAAACTTGGTGTCCAAATAAGTCTGTATCATCATGAATCAGTTAACATAAACTTATTAGTTTACTATTCATATTCACTACACTTCATGATACTATATCCATTCTGACAACACATTGTGCATATTTCACACAGTTAAATTGAACATTACTATACTGAATCAGGTAATAACTTCTTGTACCTTAAACAATGCAGGGCGCTTCCTATCAGCTAACTTGGGGCTAGAGGAGATGGGAGCACCATGGTGAGAGGGAAGACAAGTAACCTGGAATTGGCTGTCAAGCTCAATCTGGCCAGTGAGCTTGGTGAGACACAAACACCTTTGTGCACCACATTGAGAGGCAAATCCACTGGCCTCCCAGGAGAATCATAACTGAGGCGTACTCACTGGCTTGACAGCTCAGCCATTCTTTCTGAGGGACAACTACAGTCTCTGTACTCTCAGCACTGGTCTGGGACTCGTCACTTGTGAGGGGTGCTTCTGCCTGGATGGGAATGTCCAAACGTGAGCACTGTCAGCTCCTTGCTCTGTAGGCTCTGTTTCTATAACACTTGACTCATTTTGTGAAGGCGGCGTCACAATCAAACCCTGAGGCACTGAAGGGAGTTGTCAGCACTCTCATGGTGTTCTTCAAATTCTGGTATGTCACCAGAAAGACTCATTCTGTCAGCCCTCCCTCAGGCAAATCATACAGTTCCACAATACACAGAGACTCAGCATCTTCAGACGTGATACTTTGTACTTCACTTTCAGGGAACATTGGCTCCAAGGACAAAGCTGGGTGGTTAGGCAGTCCAGAAGGCCCAGCTTCATCCCCAAAATTAATCATGGGTTACCTCAAAACAGCTGACTCAGTTCATAAGAAGGGTAATAGACATAGTCGCACTCACTTGTGTCAGAAGTGGACTGACAGTCACTATCATTCTGGGCCTGCTGGGAGGAAACCTTAAATCTGTGACCACTGGGGTAGGTTGATCCTGTCTCTTTTGCAGCAGCAAAGTCACAGGCCCAGCAGGCTCAATTTCTGGGGTTCAGCCTCAATCATGACTTGGCCAATAGGTAGCAAGTGGTTATGGTGCATGGTCTTGACAGCTTTGGAGTTGTTCTCTGGCCGCACTTGTACACAGGTAAATCATCCAATTTTCCAACTACTACATAGGGAAGATGGTGCCACCGATCAGCAATTTTGTGCTTACTATGCAGTCCCAAATTGCGTAACAACACAGTCTCCAGGTCGAAGCTCTTAAGCCTTTACTTTTTATCATGCCTCTCTTTGTTGGCTAGATTTCTCTTGCGGCCATTGTCTGGTCCAGTTGATAGGCATGGTTCAATTGAGCTTTCAGTTTTTGTACATACTGTGAGTGGTTTTCAGCTTGGACCCCATCTGGAGAGACCCCAAAACAGACATCAACTGGCTGCCGGGCCTCTCTCCCAAACATGAGGCAGTAGGGAGAACCCAGTAGCATTATTTTTCATGCAATTATGCGCATGTACCAAGGTGCTAATCTGCTGGATCCATTTATACTTGTCTTTGGGTGGAGGAGCCCAGCATGCCTAGAAGGGTACGTTAAAATGTTTTGGTTGAGGATCTCCTGGGGTGATAGCAGGTGGTTCTTGATTTTAGCAGCCCCCATAAAGAGAGCATTTCTTTGATTAGCTGACTCTCAAAGTCTCTGCCTTGATCAGAATGAATCCACTGGGGGCACCACAGTGAACAAAGAAATTTTCCACTAGCACCTTGGCCACGGTAGATGCCGCTTGATCTTTGGTGGGAAAAGCTTGTGCATACGTGTGAAATGATCCATAGCCACTAACACATTTCCAGTGTTCTGCTGATCAGGTTCTAAACACAAGAAGTCTATGCAGATTAGTTCCATGAGGGTGATGGTGGTAATATTAACAAGGGGACAGCCCTCTGAGCAGGGCTTTTCTTTGCAGCAGTGACTACAAGTATTTACATGGTGCTCAACATTGGCCCACATTTTGGGCCAGTAGAAGTGAGATCATGCCAGGTCAAGGGTTCTGTCAATACCAAGGTGCCCCATGTGATTGTGGAGGGACCTCAGTACCAAATCTTTAAAGGCCGTGGCAGGACCAATTGTTGCTTGTCTACTTTGCCACTATGATCTACTGTCTCTCTATACAACAACTGATTGAGCAACTTCAATCTGGGGCCTTCTTTAAACAATAAAGCAGTTCGCAAGTCAGTGGAGCGTAACTTAGACTCATCTTTCCCTTTCAGAGCATCAAGTGCTGGCTGAATCATAGGATCTTGGGATTTAGCCCACTGAATGCTGTCATTGTCAAATTGAGGTAGTGCACTAATATCTAGAGCAGAGAAGTGGCAATAAGCAGCTGGTATGCAGGTGTCAGAAGGGCCCAAGCAATCTACTAAACAGTCCACTGAGTAAGCAGACAGAACCTTAGCAACAAGATGGAAGATCTGGAGGCTGTCATGGTACAGTCAGACCTGGACATTGTGGCCATCACTGAAACCTGGTGTAATGATAACCATGACTGGGAGATGGCCATACCTGGCTACAACATATTCAGAAGAGACAGAGCAGGCAGGAAGGGGAGGGGTGGCACTGTATGTGAAAATGACATAAGGGCCACACAGATCCAGGAGGAACAAAATGGGAGAGATACTGTGGGTTAAGCTGGAAAGGAAAATGAGGCCAGCTATCCACACAGGTGTGGTCTATAGACCACCAGCCCAGGAGGAAGAAACAGATAGGGAGCTGATGCTAGCCATCCAAGGATGGCAGACAAGGGTGAGGTAGTACTGGTTGGAGACTTCAATATTCCAGACGTGGACTGGAGCATCCCAGCAGCAGCATCAACTAGGAGCAGATTTATCCTGGACTCCTCCAGGGTGCCTTCCTCAAGCAACTGGTCATGGAACCAACTCAGCAGAAGGCAATACTGGACCTTGTGCTCACAAACAGGGACAGTGTGATGGGGGTAACAGTGGGGAGCACCTGGGTAACAGACCACCAGTCATTGTGGTTTGAAATCACAGAAAGAGCAGAACCAAACCACACAAAACACGTATCCTGGATTTTGGGGGCAGACTTTGGGAAAATGGGGAGATACTTGAAAAGAGGCATTAAGGGGAGTGAGACAGGAATCAGGGTTGAGGAACAGTGGGCAGTATTTAAAATGGGGATTATAAGAACAACAGAATTATGCATTAAGCAGGTTAGCAAGAGGAAAAGGAAGGAGACCATTATGGTTTTCCAAAGAGGTAGCAAAGAAGTGAAAGCCAAAAATTGCATTCAGGCAATACAAAAGACACAGGCAGAAGGGCATAGGGAGAAGTACCAGGAGAAACAAAGGGAGGCAGGAAGTCAGTAAGGAAGCCAAAGCTCAGACAGAAGAACACATTGTAAAATCAGTGGGTAAAGGGATAAAACCTTATAGGTACATAAATGAAAAAAGAAAGACAAAGGGAGGATAGTGAGACTGAAGGGGAGGATGGGAGCAGCGTGGAGGATGACAACAGTAAAGCTGACATATTGAACAGGTATTTCTGCTCAGTCTTTACTGAGGAAGAGGGGTAATGGGTCTGAAGGGAGTACAAGGGGTGAGAATGGTCCAGAAATGGACACAAGTCCCTTTACATGAGAAAGGGTCCTGAAGGAACTGGAAGTAATAAGAGTTGATAAAGCAATGGGCCAGATGGGGTGCACCCAGGGTCCTAAAGAACTAAGAGAGGTGGTGGCTGAACCTCTGGCTATCCTGTTTAGCCAATCACTGGAAACAGGAGGTACCCAAAGACTGGAGGATAGCAGATGTAGTCCCTTATACAAAAGTGGGAACAAAGAGGAAGCAGGGAACTACAGACCAGTCAGCCTCACCTCGGTAGTGGGAAGATCATGGAAGCACTACTGAAGGAGATTGGTGGAACATCTGGTTGTCAATGGACTACAGGACCCAAGGCAGCATGATTTCACCAGGGGAGGTCATGTCAGACCAACCTCATTGAATTTTTGACTGGGTGACTAGGGAGGTGGATCAGGGAGGGCAGTGGACATGGCCTATCTGGACTTCAGCAAGGCCTTTGACACTGTGCCACATAGAAGACTATTACACAAACTGGGGAATATGGGTGTGGGCAGGACAGTATTGTGGTGGGTCGGTAACTGGCTGGGTGGCAGGACACAGAGGGTGGTGGTAAATGGCTGTCACTCCACAGAGGGAAGAGTGACCAGTGGGGTACCACAGGGATCAGTGCTGGGACTAGTCTATTCAACATCTTCATCAGTGACATTGCACAGGATCTAGAAGGCAGAATTTCACTGTTCGCTGATGACACAAAGCTCTGTAACAGAGTAGACACACCAGAGGGTGTAGACAGAATGAGAAGGACCTGCAGAAACTTGAAGAATGGTCAAGGGTTTGGCAGTTGAAATTCAATGCAAAGAAGTGCAAGATAATGCATATGGGGCACAAAACCCTGGCACAATATATCAGTTGGGGGTGAGGATATGGCATGCACCAAGCAGGAAAAGGATCTTGGGGTTGTCATCTCTGATGACCTCAAGGTAGGAAACAGTGTGACAAGGCATCAGGTAAAGCAAATAGGATGCTGGGATGTATCGCAGGGGGCATCACCAGCAGGAAAAGGAGGTCATAATTCCGCTATACAGGATACTAGTGAGGCCCCACCTGGAGTACAGTGTACAGTTCTGGAGACCATACCTATGTAAGGACATAGACAGGGTAGAGAAGGTTCAGAGGAGGGCAACAAAGATGGTGCATGGATTGCATCACAAGTCCTATGAAGACAGGTTGAAGGAACTGAACACGTACTCCCTGGAGGAGAGGAGGAGAGGATATGATAGAGACATACAAGTATCTTACAGGGAGGAACAGGGTGCAGGAAAACACTATTTTTAAGCGAAAAAAGATGTTCCAGGACTAGAGGGCATGGGATGAAGTTGGAGGAGGACGATTCAGAGGAAACATGAGAAAGAATTTCTTCACAGAACGGGTGGTGGACAAGTGGAACACCCTGCCAGAGGAAGTGATGGGGCCGAAACAATCACAGGATTTAAGAATGCATGGGATAGACATAAAGGAATTCTGGAGGACAGGGGAAAGGGAAATAGACTTCTAGGAAAACAAACTGAACTTACAAGCTCAAATGGGCAGACTGGGTGAGCCATAGGCCCTTATCTGCTGACACTGTCTATGTATCTATGTATCTATGTATCTATGTTCATCTCTATCAAACTTTTGGCACAATGCTCGAATGTCAGGTTCAGACAGCCTGACCCAATCACTCTTGGAAGTGGGCCTTCGTGATAGGCGTCAAGCATCAATATAGTTCAGGCCTGGTCTGTATTCGACAGCATAATCATAGGTTGAGAATGCAGAAAGCCACTGGTGCCTGGTGGCGTCTAACAGCTGAAGTCTGTACATAGGTCAATGGGTCATTGCCAGTCTTCACCAATATCTTTGCCCCATAGAGGCATTCATGAAACTGGTCAACGATGGACCATTTTAGCCAAGTAACTCCAACTTAAGCACAGGGTAATTTTGTTCAGATGGGGTCAAGCTCCTACTGGTGAAAGCTACTGGTCTCAGGCCATCCTCATGGTCTTGATACAGCACCACTCCTAGACCCTGCAGACTAGCATCCATATGCAGCACATAAGGTTTGGTAGGGTCAGCACAGGCGAGGATGGGGGCATGGGTGAGCTGGTATATGATATCATGGAAGGCTGCTTCACAGTTGGGCGTCCAGCAGGGCCTGAAGAGTTCACTTGGGTGGAAGTATACTTTTCTGGTTCTTTAATGGCCCCTTTTAGTATTTGATTAATAGGACGGTAACCCTGGGTAAGGTTCAAGAGTGGAGAATCACCTTGGAATAGTCTTTATGAACTCATGGTAGTAGCCACAGAACCCCAGGAAACATTGTAGTTCTTTCAGATTATGGGGCTGCAGCCAAGTAGTCAGTGCTTCAACCTTACTGGGCTCAGTCTCTATCCCTTTGTAGATACTATGCCCCACATACTTCACAGAGGTTTGGAAAACTGGCACTTGTCAATGGACAGCTTGAGGCCGAAGTCTTCCAGTCAGTCTAGGACTTTAAACAGTCAGTTCTCTTGCTCCTCTAAGGTGCTCCCAAACACAATGATATCGTCCAAGTACACCAGGCATTTCAGCAAATTCATATCTCCACGCACATTCCATCAGTCACTGAAAGTTGGCGGGCTCGATATCCCTGTGGCATCCTCAGAAACTTATAGAACCTCAATGGACAGATGAAGGCTGTTTTCTCATGGTCTTCCGGGACCATAGGGATCTGGTAGTATCCGCTGTGAAGATCCAACACGAGAACCATTTGCTCCCTTCAAGCGGTCCAGGGCATCTTGTATATGAGCATAGTGTATTGGTCTGGGATGGTCTGCTGGTTCAGGGTTCGATACTCAACACACATCATCACAGACCCATTCTTCTTATGCACAACCACAATGGGAGAGGAGTATGGGCTCATAGATTCTTGTATCACGCCAGCAGCAAGCATTTCCTGCAGGTGTCTTCTCACATCATCTATATGTCTGCTGGGGCTAGGTGTCAGAACCTCTCTCGAAATGGCCATTCATCGTGCAGGCATATATGATGCTACACACCTGGACACATCCACATCCCATTCCTTCAACAAAACACTTGGCCTCTCTGGGCAAGTCTCTAGCTAATTCTAGCCTTCCATTCAGCTGGCAAAGGCATCAAAGTCAAACAAGTCTGGGGTCACTCTCTCTTTCTCACCAGGGTGCTTATTGCTGGGCAATACTGCAGTGTTTGTGCAGTGTACCATAGCTAGGGTGTACCCTCTGTTCACCATCTCCCGATCTGACACATTGTGAATATGGACCATCACTCGTCATGCATGCATAAGCAATATGGCAGAGCAGGCAAGATGCTGGGCTTGACCAATAATCCTTCCGGCAATTTCCACCACCTGGTGCATCCAACATCAGTATTTTGTTCTTGACATCTTTCTGGAGGCAGACCTCCCTTGAATGGTACACTGTGCGTTAGGGGCCAGTACCATTGAATCGGGATCCTTCTTCCACACAATCCCCACCCATTCATCCTGGTCTACTTCCTCGGTGTCTGTTGCAAATCATAGGCCCTCTTGATCAGAGCCATATGTAACAAACCAGTGTCTTCATCAAGATATTTTTATGACAACCAGGAAGCCCTAGAGTGGCTCAAGAGGTTCACAGGTTGCCACAAAAACTCAAAATGAAGACACTGGCTTGTCTGTGTTTGGATGCCCATACAATATTATGTCCATTGTGCACCCACATGCAGCAAACATTTTGTTAGGAGAGTGGCTTTTGGTGGTGTGACAGTCAGTCCAATGCAGGATATTATGCAAGGGGCTTGTCAGTGTCATACTAATCATCAGCCAAGCTGATCATGACAGTATTCTGGCTTGCTGGGCAGAAACTTCAGATAATTCAAAGGAGAGAGCTGACCCAATCATAGCTTGTCTCTTTCCTTGATCTACATAATCACTTAGCAAGTGCAGCTGATCTGCCATGATCGGCATGCTGAGGTTGAATGGTATCCCGTGATTTGGATGACCCAAAACAGTGAGCCCAAATGAGCAAGGCAAAAGAGTGGCCAAAAGGGTGGGGGGTACAAGTCAGCGATCGCGAAAGCGGCAACCTGGCTTTCCCCTTCCCTGAGTTGCTTCACCCTCAGAGTTGGCTATTTTAGTAAGGTGGTGTGGGGCAAAGCCCTGCACAGAAAACCCTCTTTATATTTTTGTCACCGTTTCGCAGTTGCTGACTTGTACCCTTTGCCCTTTGTGGCTGCGCTGTTTTGCCTTTGCTCATTTTAGGCTTGCTGTTTTTGAGTCCCCAAATCACATAGAACTGGATGAATTACACCTGCAAAAATAAGACTGTTCATTAATATCTGTTGCTGCCACTGCTATTACTGTTCCCACCTGACCCGTCCCATAGCACCACCACCCACACATGCCACAAACAAAACATTGACACTGGGGTGCCTCACAGACATAACACCAACACAGGGGTGTCCAATCCACAGTGTCACCACCTGAAATAAAGGATACTATCCTAGTTGCTTTTTCCCCATTATACCCAATAAAAGAATACCATCCATCGATGTCTATTGCTGCCGCTGCTGTTACTGTCCCTCCACCGACCCTCCCACTCAGCACCTACCATCCCCCACAAGCATAACACTGGCACTGGGGTGCCCAGTCCCCAGTGTTATCACCTGAAATAGAAAACTGTCCTCCTAGTTTTTTTTTTTTAACATAACCCTGTAAAAAGAAAATTGTCCATCAATGTACAGTATGTTGCTGCTGCTGTTACTAGTCCTACACCCTACCCTCCCCTCAGCACCCCCTCCCAATCCTTGCTTACCCACTGGGGATCAGACGTCATAATCCTCGCTGTACTGCAGGCACGTCTTCACTCTTCAACACCAGACCACGAACGGATGAAATCAGATATGCAGTTCAATGTATTTTGATGGGTTTTGCACTTAGTGGCATAATTTGGTCATTTTGAATATTTTTGCCCCAGATTTTCAACATGCCTTTTTGGAGACCCCACCTCATCAGCAATGGCAGTGAAGTTAGACAAATCTGTTCAAAAGGTGATTTTGCAGTCACTACATGAAATCACCTTCGGGCAGGAGCTGAAAAGTTTCTCAACCCTTGTTCTACCAGGTAGGGCCATAAGAAGACTATATTGAAAATTTAGGGTAAAATATCAAAAAACAAAGTTATGATCCTATGTTGAAATTTGCAAATGCAGGCTCATAACTTTGGTAAATTTTAATATTTGACTCACATTTTCAACATAGCCATTTCTTCACAGCACCTCATGAATGTGAGAGCTGTCATTTTCGAATCCTGGCCAAGATGTGTTTTCACACTTGTGGTACAAAATCACCTTTTGGGCAGGATTTGAAAATTTCTCCACCTTTGTTCTTGAGGTGGGCCCATAAGAAGGCTATGTTGAAAATGTGGGCTACAATATGAGAAAGCAACAAAGTTATGAGTCTATATTGCAGTTTTTCAATTAACTCTGTAACTGTTGTAATTTTCAATATTTCTATATTTCCTTAAGCGAGCACTACCAATGGCTTTAAGCAAGTCCTTGTCAACTGGGGCAATTCACAGAATTCGTAAGCTCACTTGCTTCCTAATCTCCATCACAAACATTGCTGCAACCATTACTCATATAGAAACCTTTGACTAGGCTCTAAACATGAAAGTTCATTAAAATAACTAAAGTAAGTAAATAATTTACTTTCACTCAAGAGCCCCTCCTTACACACATACACAAATTTAGAAAATCAGGTACTATTCAGAGTTTCCATTGCTGGTGTTTCTTTGATAACCATAAGAAAATCACCCTCCTATCCCCACCAGATTGCCAGAGAACTCCTTGCACCTTACCTGGCAACAGATCAAATTGAGGTTCTGGCTCCACTTGAGGCCTGTATATGTGTCTGTGTGTGTATGCCAATGGAATTCAGAAGAATTGTGAATCCATGTATTCCATGTTACCATTCTATGTGTGTGGGGGAGGGATGGAGCATTCTACTACTGTACTAGAATGATGTAGAGCTTGAATTCTTCTATTCCATGGTAAACAATCACACAGTGTACTAAATATGAAGAAAGGCAGATGACTAGCAGGTGAAAACATCTGTGGAGGGACTATTTGACATTAGTCAGCAACATTTTATTATAATTTTGGGGGCTGAAAACTTTTACAGTGTTTGCTTTTAAAAGTTGACTCTGGAACCATTTTATATAAGCAATAAGGCACTTCAGGGATGTTGGTTGTGCTAGGTTTACCCCATGGTCAGGGAAGAAAGTACTCTGCTTTGCCTTGTGCCTTACAATGCCCCAGACAATGTATTAAACCTAGTACAACCAGCACTCTGTTATGCCTTATTGCTTAATCCACCTGTGCGTTGGGCCTTATCATGCCCCTGGGCATGCAGGTATCCACCAGTGCTCTACACCCGGTCAGGTCTTATTGTTTACTTAAAGAGCACCTTCCTGCCATTTTTATCCAAAGCCCTTATTAACATGGTAAAAGCCTTACTTCCCCCTGACAGATACATACATAAAGTATAATTTTTAGAGCCTATGGTTTATGAAAGGGAAGGAAGGGATAATATTTTAGCTTTGTGGAGCTGAGCCACCAATCCTCACACTTCCTTGTCTTCATTTGCTCCCCACACTAGCATGTTTTATGATGTATATATGGAGAGTGTGGGGGTGTACATCATAGATTACTATGGGACTGACTTTAATGTCTTTTTAATAATAGTTCAGGGTTCAGATTCAGATAAAGCAAGGCCACCACTCAACTAACAAGGCTCTTGTTGGTTGAGAGTTTAACCTTGATTTATCTAATCAAACCTAAACTATACAAAAGAACGTGAATGCCAACCTATATGAGTCTATGGAGTCATCCTATTGCTTGCCATATAATTACATCACAAAGCGTGCTCCACGTGGACCAGCACACAAGACAAGGAAGTGGAAGGATTGGCAGCTCAACTCCATGGAGCTCAAAATACGATCCCTTCCCTTCCCTTTCATAAACCTGGACTTAAAAATAATATTTTATGCATGGATCAACTCTAGGAGAGGTAAGTTTTCATACCGACTTGCCTTGAGTATGAGAGTAAGGGGCTCTTTAATGCATGCGGAGAAGTGAGGTACATGGCGAAATCCAAGTGTCCCTATAGTGCATTCCAATCGTTTAATAATCACCCTGGGTGGCTTGTTGTGCTTATTAATAGCTAACTGCTCTTTTCTATTATATATAAACTGAAACATTTTAATATGATTTTATGTTTGCTTGTGTGCATGCTTAAGAAACATGATGTGACAACTTGCTGGAGAAGCAGGTTGTGGAGGTGCGGTTGTGTCATGGCCAATGCTGCCACTGCTTTAGGGCTTGTCTCTGTGGCACCAATAAATCAGAAGCGTGCCACCAACCTGAAATGATTTCACGCTGCAATTGCAGGGCATGGCTTGCCTTGTGTTACATTTCAATAAACATGGTGGCAGCTGTCACCATCCACCTCTCACAGTCCACGAAAGCCAACATGGGTGCCCAATCTCCCATCTGCATCCCCTCCCAGTTCATTTGCCAATGGGGGCCCAATCCCCATCCCCATTGGCATAATGTCCCCCATAATTTGTCTGCTGAAGGGTGCCCAATCCCCTCAACAACATGCCCCCCAAACACAGACCCTTTTTCTTTGCCGACAGGGTGCCCAATCCCCATTGGCTCCAGTCCTCTCCAAAAATACTGGTGGCTCACTGGGATCCCACCCCAGCATGTCAAATGTACCTGTAAAACAAGAAAACGTCCCTCAATTTTTTTAAACCTATAAACAAGAAAACAGTCCCTTGTTATCTGCAGTGCACCCCTCCCCAATCCGCACCCACCCTCTGCACCTACCTCCCCACACCCCTCACCCCATACTTACCTCTGGAACCCAACACAATGTTCTTCAGTGGAGCGGGAACACGTCCCACTCTTCAAAGCCGATCGCAAATTGAAGAAATGCCGGTAAGCTATATAATGGCATAAATTGGGGGTTTCAACTTGGAGTGGATATCTCGGCCAGGTTTGCGACTTTAGCACAAATTTTCAACATGTGGTTCTTGGGATCCCACCTCATGAACTCAGTTACTGTCATGTCGTTTATTCAGTCCCAAAGGTGATTTCTTTGTCACTGTGTGGAATCAGCTTCTGGGACCAATTAACAAAATGACAGAGTCGCTGTTCATAAGGTGGGCTCAAATGCCTATTTTGCAAATTTGGTGAAAAAGTCCAAAATTACTGTTATGAGCGTGCATTACGCAGTTCCCATGAACGCTCATAACTTTGAGAATTCAATAATTTTCACCCAGATTTTCAACATTGCCATTTATCCACACCTCCTTATGAACAGTACAGATGTTGTTTTTCACATCCAGCCAGAAATATGTTTTTGCACATGTGGCTCAGACTGTAGCGGTTGCTGTGCGAAATCAATGTTTGGGACAGATTAAGAAAATCACAGTGACAGTGCTCATAAGGAGAGGTCCCAAAAAGCCCATGTTGCAAATTTGGTGAATAAATTCTAAAAATGACTGCGTTACCAGTGTGCATAGCCAGTTTCTATGCATGCTCATAACTTCACCAATTTTTATACTTTTACTCAGATTTTCAGCATTGTCATTTTGCACACCGCCTGATGAACAGTACAGCTGTCATTTTCATATCCTGCCAGAAACATGTTTTCGCACCTGTGACACACAATGGGCATGGTTGCTGTGCAAACTTAATGTTCGGGACAGATTAAGAAAATCACAGTGCCACTGTTCATGAGCGGAGGTCCCAAAATACCTATGTTGAAAATCTGGTGTAAAAAAATCCCAAAATAATTGCATTACGGGTGTGCATTGTGCAGTTTCTACACGCTCGTGACTTCACCAATTTTGTTATATTTTCACTCCAGATTTTCAACATTACCATTTTTACACCTCTTCATGAATAGTACAGCTGTCATTTTTCAAATCCTGTTGAAATGTGTTTTGCACCTGTGGCCAAATGGCTCAGTCGCTGTGCAAAATCACCTTCGCCTAACAAACTGATAGTGTCACTGTTCATGTGGTGAGTCACTAAAGTCCATGTTGAAAGCTTGGGTAATACCAAAAGCACCAGGGGCATTATGGTTTGTTGTGACCATAATGCCCTACCCTATGAATGACAGGCATCAGGGGTGTGACTTGGGATTGTCGACAGTAATGCTCACGCCATTCCACCCTCACCCCACCCTACAGCCAATGACAGGCATGGAGGTGTGTCTTGGACTCTTTAGACCAAAAATTCTCCCCATTCTCCTATACTGCACCCAGTTCAACGTATTTCCTTATGGAATCGGGTGAGTGTAAAGCCCAAACACCCCAAGGCACACCTTGACACTTGTCGATATCTGCAGGGTAGGGTGAGGTGAAATGGCATGAGCGTTATGGGCAACAGACAAAGGCACACCTCAATGCCTGCCCATCTCTGGGGGGGGTGGAGGTTGGTGTCACTTCAATAGTTCACTGCCATTCCTATTCTGCATCTGTCTAACTCCTGCACTTCCAGTGCTAATGCCAACAATCAAACATTCAGCATTGACAAATGCTTGTTTAATATAAGTGATTTGTTTAATGCATTGTAAGTAACAAAATATATTCATGAAAAAGTCCCTGATTTGGGTTGGTGATTAGACTTTGTTGCCGTGGTAATGAGATCCAGCACCTGACCATTCAGCACTAGAATTTAATACACAGTCAGGTGACAACTTTTGGCCAATGAAGTTAACAGATTTTTCTTGCAAGTTTAAAACTTCTCATAATAAGCTCAGGAGTAACTTTTGCAAAATGTTTTTGAAACTCAACTGGCATTCATCTGCAGTTCTGTCAAAATGCAATTCTTAGGCAATAGTTTTTCCAAGGTTTTTGCTGCTCAGCATAACAGTAACCTCTGACCTCACCTCTAGTTTTCGCTGGGTTACTTCCATCATTGTACACTCTCCCTGGTATCTTATGAAGTCTCAGTCCTCCTCAGTGAGTGGCAGGCAGCTGGGCAGTAGAAAAGTAAAGCAACCAATGGTTTCATATAGCACAAAATACCCAGCCTGCCTTGCCCAGCTGCCTGTCACTCAGTAAGGAGGACAGAGATCTCAAGGGATGCCAAGGGAGGCATGCATGACAAGCAGAACAGCTCACAAGCAATGAGAGACCTTGAGGTATTCAGAGCTGAACTTACCTGGAGAGCTGAACTAGCCTGGGATGTCACATGCCTACTAGCTAACTGATCTACTAACCAAAATGAGGTTGTGCATATCCCTGTGAATTAAGGCTTATAAATGGGGGTAGACTGTAGATGAGGGCCCAGTTGAGGCCTTGGTAATCAAATGTATTGGCTGGGGATTGGTGGGAGAGGAGGAGAAATTAAATAGACAAGAACATGTTGGTTGGCTGGGGCCAGCCTGCATTGATTTCCATAAGGGCCAAAGGAGCAAGGAGGTCATTGGTCACTCCCTCTCTCTTGTGCTTTTGGGTTTTCAGACATGGACTGGTGTGGGTGGGCACTGGTGGTACTGTATTTTCACTGTTTGTTTTGTGAGAAGAGCTCCTAAGTATCCTGAACCTGAATGGTGCCAACAATTGTGCACCAGAACAAAGTGTTAATTAATTTGACATTTGCTCTCCAGGTTTATTTACATTTTGTGGCACTCTGACCAGTTAGATCTAACTAAAGCACAATGGCACACAATGCCAGATAGCACAAGGGAATACATCCTAAAGACTTTTAATCAAATACAAGTAACACGCCCGTCTAGCCACCAGCGCTTGACTCCTCGAGAGTCTTCCTCAGATTAAAAGTCTTTTGGATATATTCCCTTGTGCTATCTGACCTTTCTCTGTGCATAGTTGAATCTAACTGGTCAGAAAGTCTCATTGTTTCTGTTCTTGCAACCACGGGCTGGCTGCTCGCTTGTGTGCACCGGACTGAACTGACTGATTCACGGCCTTCTTTTGTTTTATTTACATTTTACAGGCAATATGGTCTAGTGGTTAGAGCAGCAGCTTGAAACCAATAAACTGTAAGTTTAAACCCGCTAGAGATAAATACTCAAGTTATGATCTTGAGCAAGTAACTTAATAAATCTGTGTCCAGTCCATCCAGCTGCTGAAATAGGTAAAAGAAGGACCTCACTGGAAATGTGATGTGGCATTACAGATGGACTATCTTGGGTAAATAAATTGTAAAAAAAAAATTCCTACTGCATGCATCACATTTCATATCTATTGCATGATTCGATCATTTCT
The DNA here is from genome assembly GCA_016271365.2 of Neoceratodus forsteri. NCBI lineage: Eukaryota > Metazoa > Chordata > Ceratodontiformes > Ceratodontidae > Neoceratodus > Neoceratodus forsteri. The sequence continues at coordinate 118,190,691 of JADMNL010000028.1, forward strand.
TGATTCGATCATTCCTTTATCAGGAATGCATGTGTTAAGTCGAAGAGAGGAAGAGGCGCCATTTTGTACTTTAAATCATGTCTTAATGTCTCCTCCCTGGCACAACTGTTCCCTCAGACACAGGCTTCAAACTCTGTCATTCTTTCCTTTTGCTAGGTGGATCCAAACGCCACCTGTTTTGTGTCTATCTCTCACCAGCTGGCAGTCAGCAAGCACTACCATCCCTTATTAACACCACTGGAACTCACATGGAAGATAAAAAAAATCATACTCCTTGGAAACTTTGGATTGATTGATTGGATAAGCCTAAAATCAAAATTCTAGAATTGGCCCTTACCATAATACAGCTCACCTGAATCATTAGTGAACCTACCTACACTTCCGTGATCCCTCCTATTTTAACCCCTCAGTCTTTAAGCATGATGTAGCTAGTACTGACTGATCATTTCTCTGGAACATCAGTGATTTTAACCTGGCTATCTCACATTTCAGTTTACTGTTCTCCAGGGTGCAGGATAAGCATGCACCTCCTACAGCTAGGAGGGTGAGGGGTCCTGAAACAAAATGGGTTAATTGCCATTTTTATCCTTGATTAAAGCTAGAGATAGTAGCTGGTTGAAGTTTAAGGCCTCCAATTTGGTCTTTACTTAGTTAAATTACATTTTGTCAGAAACAAATGTAAAACATCTATTCAACTAACAAAGGGTGCAAGTTGTAGAGCACGTCTAGACTCATCAACCTGGAACCCATAGCCATTCTGGAAGTGTCTTAAACATGCAATGGGTCTAGCTGGCAATCCCTTTCAGTCTGACATGTATATATAGGTTAAACAATTGAAAGGGAGGCAGTATAGCACATTGGTTTAAGGCTCTGAGCTGAAAATCTGGAGACCTGGGTTTGAATCCCACAGCCCCACTTGCATGCTGTGTGATCCTGAGCAAGTCACTTAACTTCCCTGTGCTCCCAGGTCACACCTGCAAACAAGCTTTCAACTTAGTGTGCCACTCCTGTTTAAACAATTAATGATGTTAACTGTAATAACCCGAGTATCATAGCAAATGCCTTTAATGCATTCTCTCTAATCTGTCAGCCTATAGTTTGGGCCATCCACCCTACCACACCAGCCTGTCTTTCTGGGACTAAGTCCTATTCTGACCCCAAGTCTCAGTTTTTCTTTAGAGCAGCTAAAGTCCTGTAAGTACACAAACATCTGCAGTCAATCACAGTAGCCAAGTCAGCTTGCTCAGATAAAATTAATCCCAAACTCCTTCAGGCAGCAGCCAAGGAACATACCCTATCCATTAGCAGAATAATTAACCTGTCCTTAATGTCTGGGGTGGTACCTGACTGTGGAAGCTTTCTCATACTATACCTATTTTCAAGAAAGGTGGCCAGCCCTTATTTCAGCCGGTTGGATTTCCGGCTTGTGGCGCGGTGACAGGTTCGTGGCTTGCACCTGGGTCACTGGAAACGATGAGAAGAAGGATGGAGCATCCCGTGGACTGCTCTCCTTCTCTGGGAAGGGTGGAGAAGTGTCCGGTGCATGGAGGACCCCTGGAGGAGGCTGGGGTCACTCAGCGACGGTGCTCACACACACTGAAGGCAGGATGGATGATGGCATCATTGCCGTCAACGCCTCCCAAGAAAAACTGGAAAAGGGGAAGATGGGTCCTCCATCTCCATGAAGCCCTCAGTGGGCTCAATCAGCCACTGTTACCAAGCACTCCCAACTAGTTACTGGTCCCGCAGCTCTGGATTGGGGACCAGTGCCTGACCCACCCTCCAGGGGTCAGCCGGGATGACCAGGAGAAGCTGGCAATAGACGGTGGGTGGAAGTCTGGGGCCATGACCAGGGCTGAGATAGCGGAGGACCTGCCAGGAAAAAGACTGAAAAAAAACAAAAGAGGTAATGTTAAATTCATTAGTAGTTACAGACCAATTGTCATTCTTCCAGCACTTAATAAAATGTTTATGAGAATTGCCTCATCCCGCTCACTGAGTACTTGACCATGCATAGCTTCTGTCCACAGCACAGCATGGGTTTCACACAGGTCATAGCACCACCACTGTTCTGTTGTTCTTCACAATAAGCATTGTTATTGCCAGACAAAGGTGATCTTTACTAGTGCTGTATTAATTGACCTCACAAGGCTTTCAACTTGGCTGGTCCTGCTGCTTTGTGCCAAATTGCATAACCTGGGCTGTCCTCTGCTGCTCTACCCTGGTTCAGAAACTATCTGGACAGTAGGCAGGAATGAATAAGGTTGGGGCTTACTTTTCAGACCTGCTGCCACCGCCCACCCAATTCGGTGACATCCTTGGACCGCTCCTGTTTTCTCTACTCATAAGTTATATGTAGGTCTCTATGCTGACAATCTGGTACTATTTCTGAGCTCCAGACACATAGCTGAGGTCAAAAACTGGCTATCAACAGACCTCCAGGAAATTCAAAATATCTCCTGGCAAATCAACTCCTCGTGAATACTGCTAATGCCCAGGCAATGTTATTTGGTTTCACTACTAAACTTAGAAATGGTCAGACTCACTCTCCATTATGTGCAGTACCCCAAGTAATATCATCATTCAATTATCTAGGTTGACACTTGACCCATCATTGGTCTTCTTTTTGCATGTCACTGGCACCTATAAGTTAGCAAAGTCCAGGTCCGGGTAGATGCAAAATCAGTCATAGCCTTACCCTTCAGTCCATCTAGTCATTGCTCTTGGTGTACTACTCCCCACACTCTTATATGGGGTATCTGTTTCCTCAGCCTCTGCCATAACCACATTACAGAAGTGGATGTAACATGTAACAACATCTGCCATTTGCCTTGTTGTCAAACTGCCACACCAACCACTGCAAGTTATATTCCAGACTTAGCTGACTTCCCCTCGGCTCGTGGTGCACAGAGAATCATGACTGAGATGTTAACATACTAGGGTACACAACCTACAGGAGAGACAGGGAGGGTAGAAGAAGGGAGGAGTAGCTCTCATGTAGGGAAGGGATAAAAGCAATGGAACAAAAGAGTAAACAGGGAGGAGAGGAGGCACTGTGGGTCACCTTAGAGACTGGAAATGGTACCACAATCCACACAGAGGTTATATACAGACCCCCATGTCAGGGAGAGGGAATGGACAAGGATATGATAGAAGGCATCCTTAGGATGGCAGAGAAAGGGAGATACTGTTGATGGGGACCTGAATATGCCAGATGTTAACTGGAACACCTGTGCTGCAGCCACATCCAAGAGCAGGGCCATTCTCAATGACCTACAGGTGGCATGCCTCATACAGCTAGTTTTGGAACCTACTCAGGAGGGTGCAATTTTAGACCTCATACTCTCAAATGGGGACAGTGAGAGGATCTCAGATCTAGAAGTGGATAGCCATCTGGGAACAAGTGACCACCAAACAGTGTGATTCACGATAAACTCAGCTACAGAGTCAAGCCATACAAAAGTGAGGGTACTGGACTTCAGGAAGGCTGACTTTGGCAAGATGGGAAAGTGCCTTAGAAAAGCACTACCAAGCAGGCTAGAAGGAGGGGTGGAGCAACAATGGGAAACTTCAAAACTGCCATCACAGAGGCAACAAGCCTTTGTGTTAATCAAATAAACAAATCAAAATGAAAGAAAAGTCACTATGGTTCTCAAAGAGGAGGCGGGAAGGTTAGGAGATAAAGATAGCATTTAGGAAGTATAAGGAAACACAGAAGGAGCAAGACAGAAAACTGTACCAGTTAAGGTGGAAGGAAGCAGGGAGGAAGTCAGAAGAGCAAAGGCCCAAACCAAAGAAAAGATAGCTAACTTCGGTTAAGAAGGGGATAAAACCTTTATAGGTACATCAGGAGCATAGAAACACAAAGGGAGGGATAGTGAGGCTGAATAGAAAGGGACGGTGGGTGGGCAGAGGGACAGTGAAAAAGCAGGGATACTGAGCAGAATACTTCTGCTCAGTATTCACAATAGAGGAGGAGGGGAGGTGCCTAATCCAATTAACAGAAGCACTCTGGATGGAGGGCGATCCTAGTCCTTTCACAGAAGAAAGGGTTCTGAAAGAACTCCTAAAACTGAAAGGTGGACAAAAGCATTGGGACCTGACAGAATTCATCCCAAATTCTAAAAAGAATTAAGGGGAGAACTAGTGACACCACTGACTATCCTTTTAACAAATCATGGGAGGATGGTATGGTACCTGAGGACTGGAGGAAGGCAGATGTGATTTCTCTTCCCAAAAGTGGGAGCAAGACAGAGGCAGGAAACTACATACTTGTCAGTTTGACCTCTGTGGTAGGGAAAGTGATGGAATCACTTCTGAAGGAAAAGAATTGTTGAGTACCTAGAGGCCAGTGGCACACAGGACCCAAGGCAGCATGGGCTCACAGTGGGAAGGTCATGTCAGGCGAATCTAGTTGATTTCTTTGACTGGATGACCAAAGTAGTAGACCAGAGAGAGGCTATGGACATGGCCTACCTAGACTTTAGCAAGACATTTGACACAGTCCAGCACAAAGATTAATAATCAAATTAACCAGCCTGGGTAAAACATTGGCTGGACAACAGGACCTGAAGGTAATTGTAAATGGGTCCATTCTGAAGAAGAGGGGTTACTAGTGGGGTACTACAGGGTTCAGTACTGGGTCCAGTCCTTTTTAATGTTTTTATAAGTGACATTGCAGAGGGACTGAAGGAAAAGTATGCTCTTTGCAGATGATACAAAGATCTGTAACAGGGTTGATACACAAGGAGGCATGGAAAGGAGAGAAGGGACTTGGCAAGGTTGGTGGAATGATCAGAAGTATGGCAGCTTCGATTAAATGCAAAGAAGTGCAAAATAATGCACCTGGGAAACAAACAACCCTGGGAAGATTACACAATGGGGGGGTAGTAACAACAACAAAATGGAAAGGGACCTGGGGATAATCATATCAGATAAACTTAAGGTTAGCAAGCAATGTGAGAAAGGCAGTAGGGAGGGCTGGGGATACTGGGATGTATGGGAGAGGCATCACCAGCAGAAAGCAGGAAGTTGTTATCCTCTGTACAGACAGTTGGTGAGACACATCTGAGTACTACGTCCAGTTCTGGAAACCCCATCTCCGTAAGGACATAGACAGGATGAAGACAGTCAGAGGAAGGCAACTAAAATGGTACATAGATGACTGTGTGGGGCCACCTCCTGCTCAGGGAGACCCTCAAGTCTTCCTTGACAAGTTCTGCAGCTCATCCTTCCCTTCAGTACACGGTTGAAGTATCCTCCTCTACACTGCCTTTCCTGGATATCCAGCTCTCAGTCCAGAACACTGGTCTGAAGACATCAGTCTATTACAAACCCACTGACTCTCACAGTTTCCTCCTCCATAGCTCCTTCCATCCTAAACATGTCAAGAATGGCCTGCCTTATTCACAGTTTCTTAGACTTCTGAGGTTATGCAGTGAAGAGGATGATTTTTGCTGAGCAGACCCAAATAATGCATAGTTTTTTATCAGCGGGGATACCCTAAAGCACAGTGGACAGAGCACTCTCCCGGGTCAGTAACATGCCCGTAACCTGGACCCCCGCAGGAGGGATACTGTCACACAAGAACAACGCGAATTCCACTAGTTCTTCCTTTCCATCAGAGCACACCTTCTCTTCACAGGATCATCACTAGTAACTTTCCCATTTTGCAAACTGACCCTAACATTGGTGCTTCCTTTACAGAACCACTATTGCCTCCCTACCGTCGAGCCACCTAACCTCGCAATCTCCTGGTAAAAAGCAGCCTACCCACTCCTAACAGTTCCTCCCCCAGGTACCAAACCTTGCAACAGGGCTCGCTGCTACACCTGCAAATTTATTTCCAGTGTAACTGAGATTCGGGGCCTACAGGTGTTTTCACATCACCAAGGAGTTCTCATGCACCTCCACTAATGTAGTGTACTGTATTCTTTGCAGGAGGTGTTCAGCTATTTACATCGGACTGGTAGGCGTCTTGCTGACCGTTTCAGGGAACATTACAGAGCGGTCAGGAATGGTGAAACTGCTAAACCCATTGTATCCCACTTTATCTCCAGGGACCACAATGTCAATGACCTTTCTGTTTGTGTCCTTCAGCAGGGCTTCCGGGATCCTAACCATAGAAAAACATGGAGCCAAGCTGATCATCCCATAGCTCCCAGCAGCCCTCTGGTTTAAATGATAGACTTATTTTCCACTAACATCTTTCAGCCTCCCTTTTTTCCCTAAAGTCAATTTGTTTTGTACTGATTTATTTTTCATTTTCACCATATGTCTCCATTTCTGTCTCCTTCTCACACATTTGTCACCTTTCAGCCTTCTTACAAGGACCTGTTAATCAGTCTCTACCTGGGATCTTCCCAGCTCTTTCTCTCCCATTATGTTTTATCTTTCCCATCATCACCTTTTTGTTTCACAGATTCTCTCTTAATCTTATCATTTATCACTTCTTCTCCCTTTGCCTCCCCTTCTTCTTTCTCCACATATATATCTCTCTCATTTTACCTCTCCTCTACACTAACTTGTTGTTTTTTCTCTTTTAGATATTTCCTGAAGAAGACCTAAGGTTGAAGCGTAGATTTTTAACTCTATTTTCTATTTTCAGCGTGCATTTAATATAACATTTTGTTTTGCTAAAATGGTGCAGGGTCTAAGAAAAGCCAAATGAGGAGAGACTAAAGGAGCTTAATATGTATACCTTGAGGAAAGGAGGAGAGGGGGACATGAAATGTTTAAGTACCTCAGTGGAATCAACAAAGTCCAAGAGGGTAGCATCTTTCAGAAAAGAGATGTGCAAGAACAAGGAGACACAATTTGAAGATGGGGGTGGCTCAGGGGCAATGTGAGGAAAGTATTTTTACAGAGAGAGGTGGTAGATGCATGGAACAGCCTTCCTATGAGGAGGTTGTGGGGTCTAAAACTGTGGAGAATTCAAGATTGCATAGGACAGACATAAGGCAATTCTTGTGGTGGGTAAGAAGGTATAGGCTGTTGGTGAACTAGGTTCTGCAGTTTATCCTGTAGGTAGAGATGGGCAGACTGGGTAGGCCAGCGGTCCTTATCTGCCGTCAAAGTCTATTTTTCTATGTTTCTACATGATCTTACCCTAGGCAGTGTCATTTTTAGCATTATGAAAATACAAACCCCATTACATCTTGCTCAACTACTCCAGCCTCCACTCAGTGCCTACCTACTAAGATCCTGTAGTCATGACCTGCTTTCCTTACCAAAAAAACAAAACAAAACTTGGTGACATTGCCTTCCCCAGTGTTGCCTCATGTTTATGAAACTCCATACCTGCAGCACTCTGCCAGTGCCAATACATGAGCACTTTTCAAAGCAGGTACTGCAACCATCTCCTCTCCTCTTCTCATCTGTACTTCTGTGTACTTTATAGTAAGTTGCTGTCTTCATACTATCCAGAGTATGACTCTAGTTCTGACTCTTTTATACTGTTTTTATGTTTGCTTGCGCATGTGCAAGAAACATAGTGCCATCATCTGAGTTTTTGGGTGTGTCACCTCCTCTTCAATCAGTCAGTGTGTTGGCAGGCGTGCCCCAGTCCTCCAATCAGACACTGAGCTGTCTATGACAGCTCCAAAATGCAGTGGAGTACAGTTGAAAGGGGAGCTATGCTTCAGTGAGCAGCGATAAGACATCACCTGCTCATGCGCCTCCCCTACACACACACACACACACACACACCGCAGGCATACTGCGTGCGGACCCCATGCACACACTGTACAGCGGGGTGCCCAATCCCTGGTCGGCTGTGCTCGCCCCCCAAAAGCCTTCCACATGCCACGCTGGGTGCCCACCCAGCATGGCAACTCATCGTATACCCGACGGGGTGCCCAATCCCGTTGGCTCCTGTCCCCAGACAGGTGTGCCACGCTGGGAACCCACCCCAGCGTAGCAACTAATGCTATGGCCGCCAGGGTGCCCAATCCCCGTCGGCTCCACCCCCCCAACCAGCTGTCCTTGTGCCATGCTGGGAGCTCACCCAACATGGCAAGCGTCCCGTCATCATTTAAAAACAAAAACCTGTAAATAAAAACTGTCCCTCGGCGCTTCTCCCTGCCCCCTCCCACAACCTGCACCCACCACTCGCACCCTGCCTCCCACACCCCCTCACCCCATGCCTACCCGGACCTCAGCGCAGCGATCTTGGTGGACTGGGAACCGTCTGCACTCTTCAAAGCCGACCCATGAACTGGGAAATGCGGTAAGCTGTATAATAGGATAGATAGGGTTTTTCAACTTTATTGCATATCTCAGGCATTTTTGGAATTTTTGCACCAAATTTTCAACATGGGGTTTTGGGACCCCTTCTCATGAATGCTGTCACTGTCATGCGTTAATCGGCCCGAAGGGTGATTTCACAGCCACTGTGAAATCACCTTTCTGGAATGATTAATGAAATGACACTGCCAGTGTTCATAAGGTGGCTCTCAAGAAGCCTATTTTAAAAATTTGGTGGAAAAATTTCAAAAATGACTGTTTTACATGGCGTGCGTTGCACAGTTCCTACGCAGGCTCATAAGTTCGCGAATTTTCAATATTTTCACTCCAGATTTTCAACATTACCATTTTATTATACTTCCTTATGAGCAGTATAAGCTGTCATTTGTCACATCTTGCCAAAACATGTTTCTGCCCATGTGGCGCACAATGGTAGTCGGTGTCTTGAGAAATCAATGTATGGGACACATTAAGAAATCACAATGACACTGTTCATGAGCAGAGGTCTTAAAATGGCTATGTTGAAAATTTGGTCAAAAATTCTAAAATGACTGTTTTATGAGCGTGCATTGCGCAGCGTTCCTACATCGCCGTAGTCATAATTTTCAATATTTTCACTCCAGATTTTCAACATTGCCATTTTATTACACTTCCTTATGAACAGTACAGCTGCCATTTTTCACATGTCGCCCAAAATGTGTTTCGCACATGTAGTGCACAATGGTGCAGTGGTGTCGCAGCAATGTTTGGGACAGATTAAGAAAATCACAGTTACACTGTTCATGAGCAGAGGTCTTAAAATGGCTATGTTGAAAATTTGGTGACAAAAGTCCATAAAATGACTGTGTTATGATAGTGAGCATTGCGCAATTCCACTTAATCGTAAGTTCATGACTTTGTAATATTTTCAGTTTAGATTTTCACCAGTGGCATTTTCCACACTTCCTTATGAACAGTACAGCTGTCATTTTTCACAACATGGCGAAATGTGTTTTCACACTTTCAGTGCAGAGATCTGTGGTCGCTGTGGAAATCATTGTTCGGGACAGATAAAGAAAATCACAGTGACACTGTTCATGATCGGAGAGTCCCAAAATGCCTGTGTTGACAATCTACTAAAAAATCCCAAACTAATTACATTACGGGTGTCGTTGCACAGTTTCTATCCGCTCAGGACTTCACCAGTTTTAATATTTTTACTGCAGATTTGCAACATTGCCATTTTACACCTCCCCATGAACAGTACAGCTGTCATTTTTACATCCTGTTGAATGTTTTGCACCTGTGGTGCTAAATGCCGTAGTCGCTGTGCATAAGCAGCTTTCAGCTAACAAACTGATATTGCCACTGTTCATGGAGGTGGGGTCACAAAAAACCATGTTGAAAATTTGGAGTGAAAATACCAATGAATGCCTGAGGTATTAGGGTTTCCAACCATAACGCCCAACCCTGTAGAGAATGACAGGCATCAGGGATGTGACTTGGGATTCTTGCCTGTAATGCTCACCATTCCACACCCTGCAGCCAGTGAGAGGCATCGAGGTATGCCTTGGACTCTTATCTAAAGTTCACCCCATTCTCCTATACCACACCCATCTCCTTCGTGCTTCCTGATGGAATGGGGTGCACCTCTTGACAAAGACCCTAAGGCACACCGTGGCACTTATCAGTGTCTGCAGGGTGGGGTGTGAAAATAGGCGTGTCGTTATGCCTGATGACCAAAGGCACACCCCAATGCCTGTCACTCTCTGCAGGGTGGTGGTGGGGTTGGCTTCAGTTCAATACTTCACTGCCATTCCTATCACGCAGCTCTGTAACTTCTACACTACCACTGCCAATGCCAGCAAGCAAACATTCAGCATTGACAAATGCTTGTTTTGCTACCCTTACACTGCTTGTACATGCAGGTCAAGTTTACTGGTTCTCTGCTTTATGTGCTTTGTACATAATCTACATTGTATATATATGATTTATGTGTATTGTTTTCCCACTTCTGTAAATTATGATGTTCAAGTGTATTCATGCCTGTATTTGACTGGTCTATTTCCTGTTATTGTAGTAATCTCCGGGTCATGCATTCACTAATCTGAAAGTGGACAAAACAATTTATGAAATTACATCCAAGGGTGTTGAGAGAGCTCAGAGGTACTGGCTGCATTTCTGATAGTCATTTTAACAGATCATTGGATACTGAACTTGTCCTGAACTCATTTCCATGTGCAACTTGGGGAATGGCTGCAACAGTGAGGACTGGAGGACAGCAGATTTAGTCCCACTTCACAAAAAGGGAAGGCAGGAAGAGGCTGGGAATAATAGGCCAGTCAGCCTGACATCAGAGGTGGGAAAGTTAAAGAATTCACTGCTGAAGAAAAGGATTGTGGAATATCTTGAATCTAATGGATAATAAGACCAAAACAGCATGGATTCACACAGGAGGTCATATCAGACAAATCTTTGACTGAGTGATCAAGGAATTAGATCAGGAAGTAGCGGTGGACATGGCCAGTCTAGATTTCAGTAAGGCTTTTGACATTGTTCTGCATAGTAGACTAGTGAGCAAGCTGGATAGCTTAGGGGTGCCAAAAGTGGTCATAAACAGGGTAACAAATTGGTAAAGAGATAGGGAACAGTGGGTGGTGGTAAATGGAGTTCACTCCTAGGAAGGTAGAGGGTGATCAGCAGGGTACCTCAGGGATCAGTACTGGGGCCAGTCCTCTTTAATGTATTTATAAGTGACATTGCAGAGGAGCTAGAAGGGAAGGGAAGGGAAGGGTTGCCTGTTTGTGGATGACACCAAGATCTGTGGGTGGACACTCCAGGCAGGGGTGGAAAGGATGAGCAGAGACCTGAGCAAACTTGAGATGTGATCAAGGGTATGGCAGCTGGGTTTCAATGCAAAATAGTGCAAAAAATGCACTTGGAGCACAGAAATCCAGGGAGAAATACAAAATGGGTGCAGTTGTACTAACAACAATCAAGCTGGAAAGAGACCTGGGGATAATCATATCAGATGACCTAAAGGTGGCCAGGCAATGCAACAAGGCAGGCAGGAGGGCTAGTGGTATACTGTGCTGCACTGGAAGGCGTATCACCAACAGAAAGAGGGAGGTGCTGTTGCCTCTGTATAGATTGCTGGTAAGAACCAACTTGAATACTGTGTACAGTTCTGGAAACCACATCACCAGAAGGACATAGACAAAGTGGAGGCGGTCAAAGGACAGCAACTAAAATGGTGCTGGGTCTGCATCAAAAGCCATACAAGGAGAGTGAGACTGAAAGACCTCAACATGTACACCGTGGAAGAGAGGAAGGATTTGGGATATGATGGAGACCTTTAAATACCTCACAGTGGTAAATAAGGTGCAGAAGGAAGTATTTTCCAGAATAAAAGGTGTTCAAAACAAGGGGACATGCTATGAAGCTGGAAGGGGTACTTTCAGGACAGATCTGAGATACTTCTTCACAGAAAGAGTGGTGGATTCCTGGAACAGTTTTCCAGCCAAGGTGGTGGGGCAAAATGGTGGTGTGTTTGAGAATACATGGTGTGGGCACAAGGAGTCATAATGGAAATGAAGGGGAGGGAGAAAGAGCTGTAGAGCAAGTAGGGTCTGCGGTGAGAAAGTAGGTTCAGAAAAAGGGCAGACTGGATGGGCCAAGCAGCCCTTATCTGCCATCAGATTCTGTGTGTCCATGTTTCTATGCCATAAACTAGGCATTTATTTGCCTAGTGCACTTACACTACCTGGTCAGCAAAGACTAATTAAATAAATAAAATAAACCTTGACTTCTCAAACCGAGGATCTGCAAATATGTGGCTATGGATAAAACTATGTTGTTACAGGACCACATAATGCACAGTATCACTTTAAGTGATTTTCCAGTTTTCTGCAAAACATTGATAACTTGGAATCAGCAGGACTCAAATCTTACAACATTCTAAAAATATCATTTCTGGACATTCCATTCTTTATTACTAAAGACATTTGCAGGAAATTTGGACTTTTGCAGTTTAGAGTACATCTGTACCTGCTGCCTTTTTTGGCCTATAATCTTCTGCTGTTACATCATAATAAATCATCCCCTCTTTGACTGACATTTAAACGTTTTTAGCAAGCAAACATTGCAAAAGGTACTTGTAAGAACTTTTAGTTCGGGTGATGAGGATGAATCTAATCCTGATGTCACATTTTTTTATTATGTTAACTACATTATGTCAAATTCTTTTATGTTCATTACATCGCAAGCACAGACGAACATGTTGATATGAGAGTTACTAGAGAGAGGTGAGGGGTGCTAGCTCAATGGCTAGCAGTGCTGCAGGGGCTGGTCTGTGGCTGGCAAATCAGCAGACAGTGTCCTGATGACAGTGGTTTGCTGAGGGGCTGGTCTTGGCAAACATTTCAAAGGACAGAGCTGACGCTGCACACAGCTCCATCCTTTGAAATGCAAGCCCTCTCAGCTGCAGCTTAGTGTGTCTTTCCTTGCTAAACAATGTCCCCTTTCCCTGCTGCCACTTAGTTTGTCATTCCTGGTTAAACAATTTCCCTTTCCATGCTGTGGCTTAGTGTGTCTTTCCTGGTTAAACAATTTCCCCTTTCCCTTTCCGACACTGGGATGCCCACTCCCAGTATCAGATGCACCCCTCCAACCAGTCTATATCCCTAGCCAACATCTGGCTGCCCAATCCCGTATCGGCATCCCCCACCACCACTATTGTGGCACACTGGAGCCCACCTAGTGGGCCTAAATTTATATTTATTTTTTACCTGAAAATAAAGAAAACCTTCTCTCACAATCATTATTTCTTTTTTCACCTGTAAACACAAACGGTCCCTCGCTGTCTCCCCATCCTGACCTGTCCTCTGTGCACTCACCTCCTGGCACCCCTTACCTCTATACTTACCCTCCAAGGTTGGCGGGCATGATCTTCTGCAAAGCGGGATATGTCTGCACTTCAAACCGACCAGCAAACTGAAAGAATGAAAGGTAAGCGGTATAATGGGAGTCAATGGGGGGTCAACTAGTTGATATCTCAGCCATTTTAGGAATTTTGGTCCCAAATTTTCAACATGGGGTTCTGGGACCCCACCTCATGAACATGTCAGTGTTATTTCATTCCTTGGTTCTGAAAGATGATTTACGTGGTCACTGCACGGAATCACCTTTTGGGACCGATAACAAACAATAGTGCCACTGTTCATGAGGTGGAAGTCCCAAAAGCCCATATTGCAAATCTGATGAAAAAATTCCAGAAAATTACTTGTTATGGCGTGCATTGTGCAGTTTCTAAACCTTCATTAACTTTACCAATATTTAATATTTTCACTCCATATTTTCAACATTGCCATTTTTTCACACCTCCTTATGAACAGTTCAGCTGTCATTTTTCACATCCGACCTGAAATGTGTTTTCACGCCAGTTGCACAGAATGGCGCAGTCATTGTGCAAAATCAACTTTTGGGATAGAGTAACAAAATCACAGTGCCACTGTTCATGAGGGTGGTCCCAAAAAGCTCATGTGAAAATTTGGTAAAAATTCAAAAATAACCATGTTACGGGCGTTATGTTGCATAGTTTCTATACACGCTTGTAACTTTGCCAATTCTTATATATTCACTCAGATTTTCCAACATTTTCATTTCTTCACACCTCCTCATGAACAGTGTAACTGTCATTTTCACATCCTGCCCAAAATGTGTTTTAGCACCTGTGGCACCGAATGACGCAGTCAATACACAAAATCACCTTTTAGGATTGAGTAATAAAATGATAGTGCCACTGTTCATGAGGTAATGTCCCAAAATGCCCATGTTGAAAATGTTGAGTGAAAATACCAACAAGCATCTGGAGTATTAGGGTTTCCAACTGTAACGCCCACCCTCCTTCCTGTAGAGACTTACAGGCATCGGGCATGTGTCTTGGGGTTGTCAGCCATAATACTCACACATTCCACCTCAACCCCTACCCTGCAGCTAGTGACAGGCATCAGGGTGTTTCTTGGAGTCTTTGGCCGAAACGTTCACCCCATTCTCCTATACTGCACCCATCTCAGCTTTTACATTATGGAATGGAGTAGCGTAGTCAAGACCTCAAGGCACACTGTGGCACCTGTCAGTGTCTGCAGGGTGGGGTGGAATGGCATGAGCATTACAGTGGATGACCCAAAGGACACTTCCAATGCCTGTCAGTCTCTGCAGGGTGGGGTGGGGTGTTAGGGTTGGAAACTCTAATGCCTCATTAAGGAAGTAAATCAGGGAGGGACGTTTGATGTCACCTACCTTGATTTCAGCAAAGCCTTCCATAACATCCAACACAGAAGGCTGATTAACAAGATGAGTAATCTGGCAATGGGGCACAAGCTGATAAACTGGGTTAGAAACTGGCTGACAGACAGGAGGCAGATAATGATGGTAATGGGATCCAATCACGGGAGAGGAGGTGAGGAGCGGGGCACCTCAGGGATAAGTTCTGGGATCAGTCCTGTTCAATGTCTTCATTACAGACATTGTGGAAGGGCTAAGTAAAGGTCTGTCTGCCTGTTTGCAGATGACACCAACATCTGTAACAGAGTGAATACTCCAGAAGGGTGGAGAAGATGAGCAGGGACATGTAGGGCTTAAAAGGGTCTGAGGAGTGGCAACTGATGTTCAATGCAAAGAAGCCCAAATAATGTATCGAGAAGAGGGAAACCTGGGAGAGTTACAGGATGGGGTGGAGGTGCTGATGATCACCAAGGAAGGAAGAAAGGAACCTTGGAGTTATCAGTTCTGATGACCTAAATGTGTCAAAGCAGAGCACAAATGTTGCAAGGATGGCCAGTGGCATGCTGGGGTGCATAGGCAGAGGTATCACTAGCAGAAGGCACGAGGTGGTGATGCCATTGTATAATGCACTTGTGAGGCCTCACCTACAGTACTGTGTGCAATTCCTGGAGTCCGCAAATATATAAGGACATTGACAGGGTGGAGGCAGTCCACAGAAAGGCAACCAAGATGGTACATGGCTTCCAGCACAGAACATATCAGGAGAGATTAAAAGGACCTCAATATGTACTTAATGGAGGAAAGGTGGGAGTGGAGGAACATGATGGATACGTTCAGGTACCTCAAGGGCATAAACAAGGTGCAGAGCTGGATATCTTTCAACACATCAAATGTTCGGCATTGACAAATATTTGCTTTTTATCCTAAAAAAGAAAATCATCCATCATTGTCCGCTGTGTAACCCCCTCCCTAAACAGTATACAGACACAGGGGTGCCAAATCCCCAGTGTCCTCATCTGTCCTCTGTATAACCCTCCCCAAGAGTATGCAGCCACTGTGGGTGGCCAATCCCTCAGTGTCATCTGTCCATCCAATGTTGTCCGCTGTGTAACCCCCCAAACAGTATACAGACACTGGGGTGCCCAATCACCCAGTGTCCTCATCTGTTAAGTGCCCGCAGATACCACCCCCGAGGAGACCGGAGGAGGTCGTGAGGGCCAGCTCAGCCCTCCCTACTCGCAGCAGCCCTGAATTAAAGACAGCCCAGATACCACCCCTCCCCCAGGAGACCGGAGGAGGTCGCGAGGCCAGCTCAGAAGCCATCCCTGCTCACAGTAGCCCTGAATTAAAGACAGCCCAGATACCACCCCTCCCCAAGGAGACTGGAGGAGGTCGCGAGGGCCAGCTCAGAAGTCCTCCTGGTCGCAGCAGCCCAGAATTAAAGACAGCCCAGGTAAATCTACCTTGTTCCTGGCAGCAGTCGCGACTGCTGGGCTCCTGGCGCCTTTTTCAGCAATGGCCACAAGCTCCCTTCTCACCACACGATTTACTGTGCAAGTGCTCAGACAGTTACAGCTCAGGTAACCCTCGCCAACGCTATGCTCGCTCCCCAGGTAGGTTTAGTCAGGTGATCTGCCTGAAATAACCTATCAGCCCATTTTTCCATCAGCAGGTTATACCAACTGAACACTAGTGGCCAGTGTAACATACCTCTAACTTTCTTCACTTATAATGGTATCCTTCTGTTTGCAACCCTCCTGATTTCCAGGTTCATACTCCTGCTCTCCAACCCCCCGAGGCACCTAGACCTCTACAATATAATATTAAGACTTTTCTTCAGCTTTATATGATGACTGCAGACCCAGCTACTACAATCTCTCACACTCATGCCAAATTGATCCTGATGGCCTATACCCACACACGATCACGCTAACCTCACACTCACACATGCTAAGCACTGTACCTCAGCCCTCCCACTCTGCAGACCCCAACCCCCACCACCCATATAAGCCCCACTATCGTTCCTCTCATGACCCTTACCCTTCTATCCAGCATCATTCCTACTTTCCCAGTCCCCATCAGCAGCACTAAAAGCCCTACACCCTACCAAACCCAGGGTCACACATCCAAACTTTGCAGGTTCACCCTGCTGCGGAACACCCTCCTACTTCTATTATTATCTGGCAATATCCACCCCAACCCAGGACCACCCTGCACTAAGGCCTCCTAAACAACCGCATGGGAGTTTGCTGCTAGCCACTCTTAACATTTGCAGCCTACCTAAAAACACACCCTCTCCAAGGCTGGATTGCCCAGCATGCTTCGGACATACTAGCCCTATCAGAGACCTAGCTCTCTGAAAAATTCCCAATAATGCTGTCTCCTCTGTAATTATACCTTCTTCCAGACAGATAGATCAGCAAGAGAGCGGAGGCTATGCTATTTATGTTAAATCCTCTCTCAATGCCACCAAAGTACACACCCCGCACCTCAATTTGGAGCCCAGATGCTAACAGTGAAACTCAGGCTGGGTACCAAAACTCTCCACATCATCTCGGCCTACATCCCCCTAGAAACCAAAACCTGCATTTGATTCTATCCTCCGTGATTATCTCTCACCTACCTAATACTAGTGAAATCATCTTAATGGGTGACTTCAGTGTCAACTGACTATCCCCAGCCTCATCCAGCTTCAAAGACACTACCCGGCACTCTATCTTACCCAAATAGTCACCTCCCCTACCAGAAGGGACCATAAATCCAGGACCTCCACACTGTTAGACCTCATTTTCACCAACAGGCCACGTAACCTCTCCCACGCAACCATGCTCCCTGACTCTATCAGTGACCACTCCCGGTAACTTGCTGGTGGTCGGGTAAATTGCCCCTGCCCCCAAAAATCTCATGGTAGAGAAGGCTCAAAAGAGGAGGCCTAGAGAACTCAAAGCCCACCTATCTCACTGCAACTGGCTCCCATTTACAACACGCAGTCAGTTGACATTACTGCGTCCACTTTATAACCACCTTCAGCTAAGCCTGTGATATATCTGCCTCTCCAAAGCAAGTTGTGAAACCAGAACCACCCCTTGGATCACACCTCGCTTCTAAACCTGCTACAACAAAGAGACAACCTTTGGCACAAGGCCCTCAACTCCCAATGCACCCTGGATAGACAACTCTACCGGAGGCACGAATAAATGTACCTGGGCCTTGCTGCAGGCAAAAGCAATTTCTACCAACAAACCCTCACCTCCTCCTGGGGCGATAGAAAAAATTCTGAAACAACATAAAAGAACTCAGTGGAAAATCCTGCTCCCCACCCCACCCAACTCAACCTTAATGGGGTTGACACAGGATCCTGCCACCATCGCTGAGGCCCTTAACTCCTCCTTTTCGGACCTCTCCCATATCCTCCCCTAACTTCTCCCACCTGCCCCACCCCACCCTCCCCAGTAACCCCGAGCAATGTCAACTCGCCTCCCTTCGGCTGCGAATCATTCCTAGTAGTGAGGCTAAACACTACATTACCAAAGCACATTATAGCACAGTTGTCTAAGGCTCTGAGCTGCAACTCTGGTGACATCCAGCAGACCAGACTTGGGTTTGAATCCCACAGCTTCCACTTGCATACTGTGTGACCCTGAGCAAGTCACTTAACTTCCTTGTGCTCCCAGGTTGCTCCTGTAAAAGCTTTCAGCTTAGTGTGCTATCCCTGGTTAAACAACTAAAAAAAAAAAAAAGCCATAGCCAATACCTGTTACAGCAATAGCTCCTTGATCTTAAACTCATTCGACTTACACTGGATGTCACACTACCCACCTTACAAAAATCTCATGCTCTCGCTATGCCATGGTCAGTTCCTCTACCTGGAATAGAGCCATAATCACCCCCATTCTTAAGAGCGGTGACCCCACTAACACCAACAACTATAGACCTATCTCTATACTTCCACCCTCTCCAAAGCTCTGGAAAATAGTCTCAGACCAGTTAACTGAATACCTTACTAAATACAACCTTCTCAGCCAGGAACAGCATGGTTTCTGGACTGGCCATAAGTACCGTCACTGCACTTGCGGAGTTCACCTCATTTCTCCATGAGGCCATAGACCAAGGCTCAATCGCAGGCGATCTACATGGATCTGACCAAGGCATTTGACACTGTCAGTCACGAGCTACTGCTCCTTGTCCTTCCACAGCTTAATGTGGCCCCTGAGTCAATGACCTGGTTCAAGGACTACCTCTCGGGACAGTCGCAACAAGTCAGGATAAACACCACCTCTCCACTTCCAAAACAGTTTGCTCTGGGGTCCCACAGGTCTATACTTGCGCCCCTGCTTTTACCCTTCCTTAACTCTCTCCTGAAGGCATGTAGTGGTCATCTACTACTCTACTAGATGTTTGCGTACTGTATTGAAACACTCTCAACCGAGATGCCCTCCAACTGGCCCTTCAGGGCTTTTTCTGGGAACTAGAGAACTGGTTCTCAGACCACCGCCTGATCATCAACTATAAAAACGAAATCCATGATCTTTGCTCATCGTCAAAGCCCTCATAGTCAGTTGGCACTCCTAATTAAGAACTCATTTGGCGACCCCCCTGAACATGTGACAAACTTCAAATACCTGGGCATCACATTAGACACCTCCCTCTCCTACCATAGTCACATCCAACTCCTCTCCTCCGCTGTCAACTCGAGAATGGGCATACTCTACCGTCTCAAGCACTGCCTACCTGCACAGGCTATGCTTCTTGCAGTCACCTCCTCCATCCTCTCCCTCGTTGACTACGGGATTGTTATATACGATCCGCTGAACCCACCACGCTAAGCAGTATAAACGAGCCTTGAACAAAGCATGCCGCTCCAGTTACAGGCAGCGACCGATTTATCCACACCTGTGATCTTTATACTCGACTGGTTGGCTAAACTTTCAACAAAGACTAAAGTACCACACATGCATCCTCGCAAAAGATACAACTCAGATAGCCCCCAATGGCTCACTCCCCATTATCTGTGCAGCCCCCAGGGCACCACAAAACTCACAACTACCCCTTCTTTTCGGGTCCCCATGTAGAACATCCCTAGGGCAAAGATCCTTCTGCTACTGTGCCCTCTCTGGCTCAATGCTACCACCCCCTCTCTCCCAGACCCACAGCATCTCACTTTTCAAAATGGGTCTCAAAGCTCTATTACTTGAGAGTGCTAAATGCACCTGTGGCTAATTTGCAGCCCATTCTATTTGCTTCCTCTCCTACACTCTCCAGACACAGGGCCTCTCTAGACCCCAAGTACCTTCACCCTACTAGTCTCTGTCTAAGGATTCCTAGAATGTTGTTTAATGCCTCACTGTTTAAATAAGTTCTAGCCGGTACTGCTCTGACAGTACTGAATATGTATATACTGCCTGTTTTGTTCGTCTTAATCTGTATTTGTCTTACCTCCACCCCTGTAACCGATGTGGAGCCTTTGCAAAAGAGTCTGTAACTCAAGGTTTGTAATTCGATTGTATTCAATAAATAAATAAAAACTCCCTGAAAAAAAAACTGGCCCTCATCATTGTTTTCCCTATAAAAAGAAAACCATCCATCATTGACCGTTCCACCATTAACCAACCCCTACCCTCCCATTAGGACCCACCACCCCACACCCCCCACCCCACCCCACACTTACCCACCAGTGGTCCATCACCATAATCTACCTTGGACTGCTGGCCCATCTTCGCTCTTCAAAGCCCAACTGCTGAACTGAGGTAAGCACTTCAGTGTGTTTCAATGGGGTTTTCGTGTCAATATTTTTCAGTAGGGTTTTCAACTTTGTGCCATAACTTGACCATTTTAAAATATTTTTGCCCCATATTTTCAACATATGTTTTTGGTACTCCACCTCACAAACAACTCACTGAAGCATTTCAACACTTCCCCATGACACCAGTGCAATACCTACTTAACATTCGCATTGACAAATGCTTGTTTTAATATTATACTAAAAAAAGATGTCACAAGCAGAGAACTGTGGCTTCAGGGTAGGAAAGGTTTTAAAAATTAGCTTTGAGTAATATACAATTCAAATGGGGGTTGCATAACAGAGTTTTGCTGATGTGACCTGTAACTTTTTTGTAGGAAACAGAATGTTGCTTCAATGAAAGTAAGACCTTACCCTGAATGACATCCTTAAGGTTAAAAGTTTTGCTTGGCATGTTAAGCAATTTAGGATAGTTCAGTTGGTATGTGATGTTAGATCTAACATCCTCTTTCCTGGTTGAATAGACAATGTTACTAATTAATTTAGGATTAGGGTCTTTGATTTTGGAAGCCTGATCTCTGACTGTAGGAGTTCTGTTTGATCTCTGTGCCATGTGACTTTGATGTCCTCCGAAAGAGTCCTTCAATTGTACAGGCGATATTTAGCGATTCACCTGCTTTAACTCCACCGCTTGGGGCTGAGATAGACAAAGAAGAACTCCCTTAAAAAAAAAGAAAATGTGATTAGCTCAGTATTGTAACTGGTTGTAAAAGACAAAATTGCACAGTGCTATCTTCAAAAATGTATACTTTTAAATCATTTTGTTAATTTATTTTCTTTATGTAAAGTTTGGCAAACTGGGTAGGCGCCCATAGCCTGAGCTCATTCCCTGTGCAACCTGGGGAGTGGCTGCAGCAGTGAGTGAAACAGCAGTAACTGACATTCAATTATATGGCTACCTCCCTCTGGAATTTAGACCTCCAAAAAAAAAAAGAAACCTCTCACATATAGTAGATTTAAAAGCACAATTAAGAACTGATGCAGTTTTAAATGTAACTGTTATTAATGTGGACATTTACTTATGCAATGCTTTAGATATTATTGTATATTAAATGTACTGTATGTATTGTATTGTAGCTGAACAATAAGTAAGCAGGACAGTCCTGAAAACAGACTTGGCTCTGCATTCTGGATAAATAAAATAAAATACCCCAGTATATGAGCATTACAGTTTTTTATCCCAGTATATGAGCATTACAGGTTTCATTTATGAAACATGGCCCAAAACATGTTTTTTCTGATCCTAAGCTCTCAAGTATCCTAACAAATCTAATGTCTCCAGAGCATTCAGATGATCAAGGTTGTACTGCCCATGAAAATACAATCTCTGTGTCTCAGAGTTCATCTCATCCTCTGCTCCCCACCTCCTCTGACATCATAATCCTCCGCTTGTGAAATCATAGTCATTTCCACAGCAACAGATTGTATGGCAAGAAGGACCTGGGACCCCATATTAAGGTTAGCATGGCACTAGAATACACTGCATCACGCTAACCATACTTAGTGCATCTGATTGGGGTTAGAACTATATTCAGTGGATAGTGCAATTGCACTGCATATACCACTTTGCCTATGCAAATGAGGGTGGCCTTTGCCTACAAGGCATGGTGGTATAGTCTGAGGGTTCTGGAAACATTAAAAGGCTGCTGTGACAGTGCTCTTTAATGCTTACAGAAACCCTGCTCTTAAACACATATACAGCTGTGCATGGCCCCTCATCTCCTTCAGCAGCACTGTTGCCAGTGCCTCCTGCCTCCCCTAATTAAACAGAGAATATGATTTTTTCCAGGCAGTCCATTGGTACATCCCCCATCCAGTTCCAAGTACATGAAAAGTCATACCTGGTAATCCAGTGGCACATCCCTCCTGCCCAGTTCTCAAGTACATAAAACATACTTTGTCATCCAGTAGAACCTCCTTCCATCCAATCCCTGAGTACATAAATAAAATAGCTGCCTCCCTCCCATCCAATCCCCTAATACATAAAAAACATACCTGGTAGTCTAATGGTACCTCCTTCCTGTTCAATCCCCAGTACATAAAAACATAACTGGTAGTCCAATGGTACCTCCCACCAGCCCGATCCCTAAATAAATTAAGAATATGATTTTCCTTTATAGCCTAGTGGTACACCCACACCCAGTCCTAAGTACATAAATACCATATGTGATAGTCTAGTGGTGCCAGATCTCTGAGCAAAATAGAGTATGATCTGTCCTGGTATTGCTGTGGTAGCCCCTCCCTACCATCCAATATCAGGGTAAATATACCCTGATAACACACCCACTCAGTACCCGCACCCTCATCCCCATCTGTCCCATACTCATCTACCAGAGCCATATGAGGTCCGCTGGTAGATCTGCAGACAGAGAGCCACACCAACCTTTTTACACCACCTTGGCTGTCTGCCATCTGGCACTATACAGCAGCAGCTGTTTGATAACATCGAATAAACCTTTGTTATTTAACAGTAACTGTGTGACCCAGAGCAATTCACTTAAGCTCTCAATGCACCATTCTACCCAACTATGGAAATGGGTGGAAGCAGGACTTCACTGGAATGAGATGTGGTGTCTCAGCTGGGCTGTCATGAGAAAACACTTAGTAAACATGGATAACCTGGGTGCAAGGGTATTTTATAGGGCCCCGGTTTTGAAGAAACATTAAAATTATGATTTAGGCCCTCAAACCTCATGGGCCCGGTGCACTGCACCCCTGCACCTGTAGCTACCCCTGTCCTGGGTAAATACACTGTACAAATGGGTACCATCAGGCCCTGCTGAAACGACATGCTGCAACTCTTTAAAAAAAAAGGATGTACTCTGAAATGTGTCAAGGTTTGCTTTTTAACTTGGCACATAAATAGAATAGCATTATTTTGTATATACTCTGAGAGTTACATTTTTTCTTTTAAAAGGGTGGTGATTGCTGGGATTTTTGTATGCAATTACTCTGACTATCCTTAGCACTCCATCCTTGTGTGAACTCCTTTTGATTCTCAGAGAAGAGGTGCTACAACCTACATGTATTGGCACCTGAAGTCATCAGAATGCATGCAGAATTGTCATTGAACATTTTAAAATGTTTCTTGGATAATAGAAAATGACTTTAATGAATGCATTTCTAATGGATAAATGTAGCAGTTTTCTATGATTTGCCTCTGAAAAAGGGTCTAACACCATATCATTTGTGACAAACCAACAGAGGTCTCCTGCCTGGGCAAGAGGCTTCAGTTGAGCATGTTGTACTTTTCTGCTGGAGACCCAGGTTCACAGCTTGTCCTGGACCCCCAAGGGAAGATTCAGTCTACCCCACCCCGGTGCACCTCTTGCAGTGTACGGTTAAGTGATCTTGACTTTTTGGGTGTCGTCTGCCTGAAGCCAGAAGCCGTGTAGGCAGGCTAATGTAGGAGTGGGGAAAAAGTGCCAAGCCAGTGAATGATATCCAATTTTCTGATACCCATGTCATCATATCAGTGTCTGCCTTGGTTACCCCATGCTTCTGCCTCTTCAAACAATACAGTTTACCAACCCTGGCAAGGCAGGCCCCTGCTATTGGGAGGGCTCATGGTGTGGTGTGAGGCTCATGGTGTGATGGTTTGATGAGGTGTCAGTCTGGTCTGGCAGCCTGGGGTCATCACGGAGTCTTGATGGAAAGCAGCCTCAGACTGACAGGAGGAAGGGGAAGGTAGCGGCAGGGATAAAGTAAAGAGGCAAAATGTGTCTCTGATATGAATCCAAAAGTGGCATTGAATACAAATGTATCTGAAGCCAGTGTGACTCCAGAACCGCTTTACCAAAAGTGGCCACAGCCTGCAACATTTTATACTGAAAGGAACAGCAATAACAATAGTTGTTTTACTTACTATAAACGTAGAGTGCTGTCCCATCACCACTCTGTAATATCTCTTTCCCTTCTGCCTTAAACTTTGAACAATAATACGTTCCACTGTCCTCAATGTTAACATTTTTAATCTTAATAGAGAAACTTTTGTTCGTGGGTTATATACCCAGGAAGTTTGCTTTGTTGATTTCTCCTTTGATGGTGGAATATCAGAGTAAAAGTGTTCAGTGGTCATTGTCTGAAGCCTTGTACCATCTCACAGCTCCTACAGTTTCTTCAGACACAATACAATTCAGTGTAACATCGCCCCCGCTTGATGCAACTACAGACTTGTCCTCCTGTTTTATTTGGAAGACACCATCTCCAACACCTAGGAATGAACACATTTATGGGGTTAATAAAATGCAGGAAAGGAATCTGGTTTTAGCATTTCCTGTCCTGTTGTCTCTAAAAGCAGTTTACAACTTACTCACAGTTCCAGCAAAAGAAAATTGGACAAGCACAATGAAATATGAAACTGAGACAGCTCAGCTTTGTAATCGCAGTTTCATTCATTCAGGTGGTGGATGGCAGAGGAGGTGAAAGGAGCACTGTGTGAACTGCCACCTGTTTTGCTTTTTTATGCATAGAGGGTTGGATTGGGGTGCTAGGGGACTGTGTGAAGGGGTCTGTGATGGGAGTGGAAAGAGGAGGTGATGGGTGCTTGTGCGTAGGGGAATAAACTACTTTTTTTGTTTTCTTATACTCTACTTCATTTCTCTGACAATGAGGTTGGACACCCAGTGTCAGAATTGGGAGTGGAAAGTACCACTGGACACAAGGGATACTTAGATATGGGACATGTGTGGGATGGGGTATCACAGGATGCCAGATATATTTGGACATGGGGAATGATTTGGGAGAGGGTACCAATGGATATCAAGTATACTTGGCCATGCAGCAGGGTGTGGGGGTACCACTGGATATCAAGTATACTTGACCATGGAGCAGGGTGTGGGGGTACCACTGGATATCAAGTATACTTGGCCATGGAGCGGGGTGTGGGGGTACCACTGGATGTCAAGTATGCTTGGACATGGAGCAGGATGGGGGTACCAGGATATCAAGTATACTTGGACATGGAGCAGGGTGTGGGGTACCACTGGATATCAAGTATACTTGGCCATGGAGCAGGGTGTGGGGTACCACTGGATATCAAGTATACTTGGCCATGGAGCAAGGTGTGGGGGCTACCACTGGATATCAAGTATACTTGGCCATGGAGCAGGGTTTGGGGGTACCAATGGATATCAGGTATACTTGGCCATGGAGCAGGGTGTGGGATACCACTGGATATCAAGTATACTTGACCATGGAGCAGGGTGTAGGGGTACCACTGGACACTGGAGACATTGATTTTATGAAGGTGGGTGCACAGTGTACTGCTGGGCTTGTTTGTCACAGGGTGAGGTAAGAGCAAAAGCGTGGGTGACACTGTGACTCTAGGGCTGTCTTGAAGTGAAAAAACTTTACTCGTGAAGTACTGCTACTTTACACATAAAATGATATATGCAAGCAATAAGACACAATGGGTTGTGCATTAGACAGATCTAATGCATGGCTAGGGAGATGTAGTGAGGCACGAGGCCACAGGCCAAGTGCGTCCAGTCCCTAGCCATGCGTTAAAGCTGTCTAATGCACATCCCCAGAGTGGCTTATTGCACTTATAAAATGGGCCTGTGTATTCTAAATGGGGTTTCTAGTTTTAGCTGTGCATTAGACACATCTAATTAATGGCTAACAACAAATCAGATTGCTTGAAATCCTTTGCCCATTTTATAATTAGCAATGTACCAGCTTCATCAATTGAAGATGATGCAAAGTGGCCTTTATACCTATAAAGTGCTATTCCCATTGCCCTTCACTTGGTGAAGACTCCATGAAGTGGACTTTTCCTGTGAAGTGGCACTTCATGAAATACTTGTTGCATCTTTTTCCAGTTTTCCTTCCCCACCTCCCACCACCCCTTCTCAACCACCCAGCCTTACTGGGTGCACAGAAAATAACACCAGTGACAAAGAGGCCAAGACGCAGATAGCATCTCCGGTGACCTGAGTTTAGGAACAAGTTTGGGCTACTGGGAGGTTGTGGGGTGTGGGAGAGGATCAAGTGGTTGCCTGGGAGCTCTCCACTCACAGACTGTTGTGGTGAGCATCCCAACTCTTGGTTGGCACCAGGTGGGGCCTGGTGGTAGCACCAATGTAAGGGAGTCTGATGTATGCTGGGTGGGTGGAAGCAGCTGGTGGTTTCGAAGCACATGCCTCCATGCAAACGTGCCATCTGAGTTTTCTGTAGCCCTGGGAGAATAACAAAGGTTGAAAATGGAGAGACCAGGCATAATGAAGCCCTGCTTGAGGTGTCACAGCCTGCCCTCCCACTCCAGATGGGAAAGGGAGGAATCCGGATGTGAATTTCCAGGGTGGGAGGACAGCCTCACCCTAGCCTCATGACGAGGGGAGGAATTCTTACACTTTTCTGTGCATTTTTAATTAACTTTTTTACTTGGGGCCCATTTTATAAGCACAATAAGTTGCTACACCTGAAATTATAAAACTAATGCATGGACTGGAGGTTAAGCTTGAATTTAACACACACACACTCAGTGTGTGATGCTTATAAACCCCTTGAGCTTCACTCTTGGGGTTTATGTAGCATCACACACCTTGGGTGTGTATTAAATTCTCATAATACTTTCCAGCCCATGCATTATTCTTATAATGCCAGCCTGTTGGTGCTGAAGGTTGAGGCTCTGGACGCCACACGTCAGCACCATGCCAGTGACCCGAGTTCAGGAGCGAGCCCAGG
Source organism: Neoceratodus forsteri (assembly GCA_016271365.2). Taxonomy (NCBI): domain Eukaryota; kingdom Metazoa; phylum Chordata; order Ceratodontiformes; family Ceratodontidae; genus Neoceratodus; species Neoceratodus forsteri. The sequence goes on from JADMNL010000028.1 coordinate 118,217,686, forward strand.
TGCCAGGAGTCGGCAGGGAGGGATTGGATTGAGCACCCATTGGGCTGCTCTCTATCCCAGGGAGGTACTAAGGAGTCCGGCACTCCAGCAGCCCCTGGTGGAGATCAGGGGTGCCTCAGAGCACTGGACTGTGGACTGCATGTATACAGCATGGCCTGGCGGCTGGCAGGGTGGCCATGCACTGTGAAGTTGAGAGACATGCACCATGTATGGGAGGTGGAAGAGGATGTAACAAGAGGGGAAAGCCCTCCCTGCCGGATAGGCGATGGTGGTCTCCAGTGCCACTACACACACCCAACGCTGGTCCCTCTGTCACTGCCCCTTCGATCTCTGGGGGTGTAGGGTCATATCTCCAGAGAGCCGTAATGTCTCTGAAGATGACGGGCACAGCGGGTGGTAGAGCGGTCTGGCCAGCAGGTAAGCCCAAGAGAGTTTCGGATTGGGGAGTGATAAAGAGAATCCAAAAAAGTATTCTTATAATTTCAGAGGCAAAATACTGTATCACTGCAGCTGTAACACATGCTAAAAGCTAACTTTATATAATGTTGTAAAGTGAGAATCAATCCTTTCTAATGATATGTATCAAAAGATACAGTGGAGCCCACTACAATGAACACCTTGCATGCTGTTTTATTCGTATAGGAGGTATTCATTGTAACTTGTGAAGCCAAATTTGTTGTAGCTGTAACTCACCCACCCTTTGTAGCTGCAGATTGCAGTTTTGTAGCAGACACTGAATGGATGAAAGGGCTGCTATCATTAATTTATATTTATATTTAATGTATATAAGCAGTCTTAAGTTGGATGGGGAGAGGTTTAGGAGGGAGATTAGGAGGCACTTCTTCAAGAGACGTGAGGGCATGTTGGAATGTGCTACCAGAGAAGGTGGTCTCATTGAAGGTGATGGGTAGCTTCAAGAGAGGCTGGGATCGACATAAGGGAAGATAAGGGTCATGGAAAGGGCAGATGGAAAGGATGGGAGGATTGGTGAGGGAGTGCAGGGTCAATAGCTTATGCCATGGACGCTGCAATACAAGCAGATTAGCTAGACCAAACGGCTTTATTCTGCTGGTTTCTTCACATGTTCATGTATATAGTAAATACTCTGCTATAAATTTATAGAACATCATATTCATAGAAACATAGAACATAGAAACATAGAAGTTGATGGCAGATAGGACCACAAGGCCCATCCAGTCTGCCCATTTCTTTTCTACCTTATAAATAAATGTGCCATTGGCCTTTGCTCTGTTAAAGGCCTATCTATTCATACTCATCTGTATTGCTCCTTATGCCTATCCCATGCCTGTTTGAAGCCCTGCACTGTATTCATATCCACCATTTCCTGAGGTAGGCCGTTCCATGCATCCACCACCTTCTGTGAAAAGAAATTCCTCACATTACCCCTTAATCGGCCTCCCTCTAATCTCATGCTGTGTCCTCTCTCGTCCTGCCATTTTTCTTATATTGAAACATGTTAGACTCTTTCACCTTGTTAATGCCCTTAAGGTGTTTGAATGTTTCATCACATCACCTCTCTCCTGCCTTTGCTCTAGGGTATACATATTGAGCTCCTTTAATCTGTCCTCATATGTTTTTTGATGCAGTCCCTGCACCATTTTAGTTGCCCTTCAGCTGGACTGCCTCAGTTTGGTTAATGTCCTTGTGAAGGTGTAGCTTCAGTACTGCACGAGTACTCCAGATGGGGCCTAACCAATGTCTTGTAAAGAGGGATTATTACCTCCTCTTGTGACTTGTGATACCCCTACTAATACATCCTAACATCCCTAGCCTTTCCTACTGCTTTAATGGTCTGCTAGGATGATTTCAGGTCATCGGTGATGATGATGCCCTAGTCTATTTCTTCCCTTGTGACTGCCAGCAACTCCCTCCCAGTCTATAGGTGGCTTCAGAATTTCTCTTCCCTATGTGCGTGATATTGCACTTCTTTGCATTAAACCCAAGTTGCCACTCTTCTGACCATTTTGCTAGTTTATCCAGAACTCTTCTTTTCTGGCCACCCCATCTGGATCATCTACTCTGTTGCAGATCTTGGTGTCATCTGCAAACAGACAAACCTTACCTCCAGTCCATCTGCAATGTCACTGATGAAGATATTGAAGAGGACTGGCCCCCAAGACAGATCCATGAGGTACCCCACTTGTGACTTGCATCTCTTCTGACTGTATACCATTTACCACCACTCTCTGTTTTCTGCCCATCAACCAGTTTGCCACCCAGTTGACCAACTTCTGACCTATCCTGAGTCTACCCAGCTTATTAATCAATCTTCTATGTGGAACAGCATCAAAGCTTTGCTGAAGTCAAGGTAGGCAACATCAACTGCCCCTTGGTCCACCACTTTGGCTACCCAGTCAAAGAAATATATGAGATTAGTTTAGCAGGACCTTCCTTTTGTAAACACATGATGTCTTGGATCCTGTGCGCCTATGAATTCCAGGTGTTGCACTATCCTTTCCTTAAGGAGTGCCTCCATAATCTTGCCCACTACTGAGGTAAGACTGACTGGTCTGTAGTTCCCTGCCTCCTCCCTGCTACCACTTTTGTGGAGTGGGATCACATGAGCCCTTCTCCAGTCTTCTGGGACCTCTCCTGTGCTCAGAGACTCACTAAACAGTTCTGATAACGGCTCTGCTAGTTCCACCCTTAGCTCCTTTAGTACCCTGGGATGTATGCCAACAGGTCCCATTGCCTTGTCCACCTGAGCTTATCTTGCTCTTGTAGGACCCTTTCTTTGTGAAGGGACCAATGCACACCTCCTCCCCCTGTGTCCATGGTGCTGAGCTGTGGACCCTGCCCTACCTTCTCTTCAGTAAATACTGAGCAGCAGTATCTATTTAGGATAGATGCTTTTACATGGTCCTCCTCCTCACATGCCTTATCTTCTTTTGATCTTAGCAATAACCCTCTGGACTTTCTCCTTTCACTAATGTATCTGTAGAAAGTCTTGTCACCTTCTTTACTGTTTGTGCTAGTGTTTCCTTAGTTTGGGCCTTTACCTGCCTTACTACCTTCCTGCTTCCCTTAGGGAAGTTTGGTATGCCTCCCTGTCTTCATCCGCTGTGTTCTCTTATATTTCCGAAGGACAGCCTTTTGGTTCTGAGCTTTTCTGCTACTGTTTTTGAGACCCAAAGCGGTTTCCTTCTTCTTTGCACTTCCTTTTCTCTCTAACACAATGGGATACTGCTTCAAGTATTGCATCCTTAATGCCTGCCCACTTGCCTGTACCCTCTCACCTGTATTTCTTTTGCCAGGGCTAACTTAACTCTGTTGGTCATCTTATCAAAGTCAGCTCCTCTGAAGTCCCATATTTTTGCCTTGGAATGGGATGATTTAGTTCTAATGGCCAATGTGATGGTCAATGGCCCCAAGGAGACCTTCAACTTGGAGATCTGTGATAATTTCCTGTTAGTCAAGTACTAGATCTAGGATAGCCCCTGCCTCTTGTGGGTTGTTGTACCAGTTGTTTGAGGCTCTCCCCTGCAGGAAATCCACCATGTGTCTAGTTCTGGCAGATGTTCCTGCTGGTATTGACTAAACTGTATCTGACATGTTGAAGTCTCCCATTATCAGAACCTCCCTTTAGCTGTCATGTTTTTGTATATGTTCTAACAGTAATGTTTCTATGTCCTTCCCTTGGTCTGGGGGCCTGTAGACAACTCCAGCTTGTATGGCTGTGCCATTTCCTGTTTCTAGGGTGACCCACATTTCTTCTGGCTCCTTGTGTATTCTGAATTTCTGCAGCTTTGATATTTTCATTGACATACAGGGCCATCCCTCCCCTTTGCACTTTGATCTCTTCTGAACAGTATATAGCCAGGTACTGAAGTCTCCCAAGTGTGGTTACTGGTAAACCACATCTCGCTAATTGCTGCCATATTCCATACAGAGTTGTTGATGATACCTACTACGGCCTGTAGCTGCAACACTTAACAACGTTGTTTTATCCCAGACCTGTAAGAACCTGTAAGAACATTTCAGAACACTGCCAGATTGCCTTATCCTCATTTATAGGACCTGCTGTGGGACTAGTCTTCACTCTATGAGAGATGGCACAGCTGACCAGCAGTCTCGAGCTAACTTCCTAATTGTTGTCAAAATCTTATTTCTGGGTTCCATGAAAATAGTATGAGGGCTAACAGCTGATAGGGATTCAAACATTATGTCAAGGTAAGAACACTAAACTCAAAATGCAGTGTGTGTTGGTTAACAGAAGGAGGAAGATGGTAACAAGAGGCAGAGAGTCAGTGTTAGCTAGAAGCTTGGGGAAATGATAATGAGAAGTAGACAGAGGGCTGGATTATCAAAATGATTTGAGACTAAGTCCCACACCACAACTCCAGTTGTGTACCAAAATCTCCATAGCTGTAGAGATTGTTATTCTCAGTTCTCTATGGCTGCAGGAGATGTTGCTCCTGGTCTCAGCAGCCATAACATTTTTCCCTGCTGCAGGAGGTAAACACTCAAGCTGCTGCAAATCATGGAGCCAGTCATAAACCAGCTCCACTTTTGAGAATACTGTAGTTGTGGGAGAAACTGCAGTTCCAAAAGGGCAAACCACTTCCATTGGGTTTTCTCACAGCTGCGGATTTTTACCGGATTTGAGAATCTGGCCCATCGTGTCAATGATAGCATTAGCACCTCAATAGCCATCTAAAGTAGCCAGATGGCTTTCTCCATTGTAGGCAAGAGGATTAACATTGTCACCTATGACACTGGCTTCTGGTAAACAGGTTTTGTTCGTACAAAGAGAACATCTGGTTTAAGTGTCTCACTGTACCAGCATTTTCAAGAGAAAGATATTAGCATTGCCATTGTCGCGATAAAGACAGTACATTGCTTTAAATATAAAAGGTATTGATACATGAATGTATTGGCATGTCTCAGCAATGTAACATGACTCAAGCTGTCATTCTAAAATCATTTCTTTGAAAATGGCTAACTTTGGAACTGTTTGGGCTAGTAAGTTGTATTATTCTATGCAAAAAATAATTGAGGTGAAGTAGTTTATATTTTCCTCATTATCTTCTCTGAATCAGAAGAAAAGATAGCTCTGCCCATCCCCTGACAGCTCTAGACCAATCGCAATAGACTGCTCTTTCTGACATCTACTATAATTGTTCTAAATTTGGAGAGTGGGGCAGTGACATATTTTCATTGGATCTGGAGAAAATAACTAAGGTAAAGATGAACTTTTAGTCCAGAATAGTTGATTCAATAAGGAGTCTATCAGTCTAGATGCTCCCTTACAGAATCATCAAAAGTGGTGTCTTTTCTTTGGCTACCATGAACTGTGTCTGTAAGCTGGAGGCTCCACTAATTATACAAGCATCATTATAGCCCTTATATAAAATATAGTCTGAAAGAGAATACAGAATTTGTCAGCAGCTAAGGACTGCTTGCACCCCCAGGTCTGCCCAGTTTGATCCCTCTGCCCTACTTTTTCTACTAAGATTCCTTTGTGCCTATACCATGCATACTTGAAGCCTGCCACTGTTTTCACTCCCACCACCTCCCTGCTAGACTGGGTTACACTTTAAGCGCCACTTAACTACACTGTAACTGCATTGCAATAGTTGCATGCAACAAATATGTAATTACAGTGTATTTACCCAGTTGTATGTAATTAATGATTAGCTACATTGAAACAGACACAATATGTAACCTAGACTGTTCCAGGCAGCCAGCACTCTTTCAGTGAAGATGTTCTTCCTCATATCCATCCTACTATTCCCCCTTCCAGCTTCATTGCATCTCCGCTTGTCCTAGCGCACTTAGAAATTGAAACACTGCTCTACTTGGCTTTATAGTTCTCTTTGCCAGAAAACTTGGGAAGGCCCATAAGAAATGTCCTGTAGTAAATGTATGCAGACACATATACAGTGCCATACCAAAAACTGAGATAAGTGTGATCCTTATTACCCCATACCCCCATCATAGGTTGTGGGACTTTAAACTTGAAATGCTAATGTAAGCATTAGAACTGTCAGAGGTTACTAGATAGATAAATAGAAAAAGCAACATGCTGAATATATGTTGACAATTTTATCAAAGCAATAACAGGGCTCCAAAGGCCAGCATTACAAACCCAGCACTTCATGCTCCCTATGCACTTTGGTGCATGTGGAGGACAGGAGTTTCTAACCAGATTTCATTTTCTACTCTTGGAAAGGTTCTCTGGGACTTCCAGTGCTAGTCATCCCATGATGTAGGAGCGATCAATGTTTATGCACCAGGGGATGTAGAAATGGTAAAAGGAGATGGCAAAAGTTCTGAAACTGACCCTTAGGGAGGATGCCTCTCAGCATCCAGCCAAATTCCAGAACCAATTTCTCTATCATCACAGGGTACCAAGCTACTAGCTAAAGTGGCAGAGGCCATGAACACTGCATTGCCCTTCCAGGGAAGAAGTTTGGGAGTGGAGGATAAGGGACTTGGAGATCGACTCAAGAAATCTAAAAGGAGGATGCAATAGGCAGGGATTAGAATGTTGTCACCTGGCTTGTGACCCTTGAGGTCTGGAAAATTGTATGTGCACATTGTCTTCTGAGACTGAGATATTACTCCCTCTGAATCCATCTCTCTCTCTCTCTCTCGCTCACTCACTCGCCACTCGCTTCTTCCCTATTCTCTCTCTCTCTTCTCTCTCCAGTCATCGTCCTGTAATGCTTTTAGTTTCCACTTGACCATGTCCGCTCTGGCCTTGAGTTTCACAACAAGCCTGCAGCAGTCACAGAACAATTTTGTTCTATGTCTGGCTTTTAAGGCAGTGTGTGTCTGTTCTGTGACTCAACTGCTGTATGTGTGACTCAGCAATACAGAAGTTCTCCCCACTCTGTCACCTTCGTCACACCTAGCAACCTCTTATTCAGCCCCAAACAAGTTGTAATATGTTTCGCTCTGGTTCCTAGAGTGCAGTGTGAACTATTTTTAATTAAAAGAGCCCCTTCTCCAGATTAGCATAATCATATTTACAGATGATCTGAATAGGGAATCGTGGGGCAGATAGATGCACTTTTCATGTCTTTTTGTCCTCTTTTATGCTTACTTGTCTGCATACATAAAGCAACATATTGGTGTGATCGGGCAGTGCAGAGGACTGTGGAGATGTGTGCTGTATTAGCAGTGCATGCTGAAATCTAGGAGGCTTGCTACATAAAATCTAGTGTAGAGAAGGCTGATGATGACAGTGTTTAGCTGGCTGATGGATGTAAACTTTGTGTAGTTAGAAGGATGCAGCCCCACAAATCACATTGGTCTTCCATACATTAGCCAGCTAACAGACATCATCATTAGACTTTGAAGTTGAACTTCCAGCCTCACAGTGTGTGGTAATGATGTATGTGTGCAGTTGTTCTCCCACTTTTAGTGGCTTCCTGGTTACAGACAGGAGTCTGGAGAGGTTCTGTATTTAAAGCAGTAAAGAAAGTGTGGAAAAGCACTCAGCATGCAGAACGCAAATATAATAATACCACATATGTTAACAGCTTGTTAATAATGAACAGAAAATACCAGACATTTTGCTCTATATTACATATTGGTCATGTTCCCTTTAGGAGCTCCTGATACCAGTTGGATAACTTTGAAAATGTGAGATTTAGATGAAATTCAGTTTACAGTTCATATACTGTACTTCTGCAATTTTTTTTAATATGGACTGTATCCTCCAGCCCCTTCTGCTATTGAGCCCCAGCCCATCACCCCTCCAGGACTTACCCTCTACTTCTTACCTCATAGTGTGATTGGGTGCTATGGATGGTGGTGGTGTGGTGCCTGCAGGGTCATAGGTCATCCTGCTGACAGGGATTCTTTGTGCCTACTACCCCCACTCAGAGCTGGCATGTGCACTGGTGCACACGTAGGCAGTAAAAACAGTGCACACTTTCAATGCCTGCCTCCAGCTTCAGATTCTGTGACCGCTGTTGCAGCACCTAGCCTCCGCCTGGGCATCCAAGAACAGTACACACTGTCCCTCCACCCTGAAGGAAGAGAACCAATCAATGGACACTCAATCCTTTTACCCCTCCAGCCTCGGAGCAACCCTGATCTGTTCCCAAATTCAGGTCTCTGGTGTGGCAGGAGGCTAGGTGTCCAGCACCTGGCCCACCACACCACTGGCCCAGCTTAAAGTTCACTGTAGCTCAGATTTCCTTAGATAATAGTGTTTGTGACCCTGAGGGGGCTGAACCTGCAACCTTTGTTTTACAGTTCTGCACTTTTACTCACTGTACCATTCAACCAGAACTATATTTTTGCAATTCTATCCCCTTTTTCTTTATTACCGAGGAAAGTGACATAAAACAAGATTACTGCCCTTAAACTTTATTAGCTTTTGACTGCTTGTCTACACAGGACATCATAATGCCCTGTTTGTGACATCATAGTAATCCACAGCAACAGACTGGGGTGTGATAAACATAGAAACATAGAATCTGTTGGCAGATAAGGATCATATGGCCCACATAGGCTGCTCATTTTCCTACTCACTGCTGCAACCCCAGATCCTATTTGATCTGCAGATCTTCTTCTGCACATCTCCGGGTAGCCTTATGTCTATCCCATGCACTATTGAACCTCTGTGTTGTTTTCACTCCACCATTGCTGCTGGAAGCCTGTTTCACAGTTCCACCACCCTTCCAGTGAAAAAGTACTTCCTAATATTACCCTGAACCTTCCACCATTCAGCCTCATGTCATGCCCATTTGTTCTTGTGCAGAGTTTTTCTGAAATATGCTTTCCACCTGTAACCTGTTTATTCCCTAAGGTACTTGAAAGTCCCTATCATTTCTTCCTCTCCCATCTTTCCTTCAGTGAATAGATATTAAGGTCCTTCAGTCGTTCCTTATAGGGCTTCTGGTGCAGTCCATGTACCATCAGTGTTGCCCTTCTCTGGACTGCCTCTATTTTGTCAATGTCCTTCCAGAGATGTGGTCTCCAGAACTGGACACAGTACTACAGAAGAGGCTTCATCAGTGATCTGTACGTGGCATCACCACCTCTTTCCTCCTGCTTGTTATGCCCTCCTTATGCACCCGTCCCCAACATTCTGTTTGCTCACCACCACGTTTTCACACTGTTTGGTCACCTTCAGGTCATCAGATATGATAACCCCAGGATTCTGTCCTGACTTGTGGTGGCCAGAATTTCCCACCCATCCTGTTCTCATTGACTGCAAAGCAGACAAGCAGACAGAAAATAGGGCAGAGACCTTGTCTCCATGAAAATGCCCTTAGTAATATGTGTCACTGCACACCCCACAGGTCCAGGAAGAAAATCAGAACAAAGCCTCTGACCATGAGAGGATGAAGGGCCTGGTACCCCCAGGCCCCACACTGGCAACTGGGCTCTCCAGTGTCCTGTCAGAGGACAGATGCTGACTAATAATGGTAAGACCCGAGAAACTGGGTATCCAGTGAAGAGGGCAATCGATGAACAGCAACTGACAATACGGTGACAAAACCATGGCACCAACGCTTTTGCACTAAGGTGGTGGGACAAAGCTCCCCACAAAGAAAACACTTTAACAAAAAGTATTCATGGCTGCAGGTCCAGCGCCATATTGACGGTTCACTGTTCCCCAGTTGCGTGTTCTGACATGGAACGGAGAAGCTGAGAGATGGGGTGAGGGACCCAGACCAGAACTGTGACAGTCTGCAGACCAGGAGATAAACTACTAATTACAAATCTATAAAATAAAAACATAGCTATGGAATTGTATTCTGCTTTTTATTTAAACTGTGAATTAATTTTCCAAAGTTATTCCGAGATTGCTTTTTTCATAGAAATGCTTTTAGGGGGCCAGCCTGCTGACACAGCAGTAGTACTACTGCTCGAATGCTAATGATGACCCAGATTTGGAAAGAAGCCTGGGCATCAGAGGGTCACCCAGGTGGGGGGATTGAGCATCCCATGGACTGCTCTCTCTCTAGGGGAAGGTGGAGAAGCTTCTAGATCTTGCCTGACCCCTAGTGGAAGCCAGGGGTTCAACAGCTGGGGCTTGCATAATGTGGAAAAACTCAGACCATAGCGGATGCCACCCACCTCACAACACCATTGAACCGTGGTACCTCCGGACACAAAGTTCAGTCCTCCAATGGGAGAAGGACCTCCTGAAAGCCTCACCCAAGCCAAGGAGGAACACCAGAGTAGGTAAGTCCCGGGATGTGGATGACAGGGCTGGGTTTTGAGTAGTGTTTTTGTGGGCCTGCCCAGAGGGGAGTATAAACAGTAAACAAACAAAAAAATGCTTATTGGAATTCTGCAGAGCTAAAAGGAAAAAGATTTAGAAGTGGAATTGCCATTCAACATGAAATCCACTTTGCAGAATTTCACATTCTGCACAACTCTAAAAGATGGTATGGTGCCACTTACTGTTTAAAGCTTCTGTACATCCAAGGAAGAATAGAATTCCTAATGGCTGTGTAACTGCTAAAGAAAGGAATCAGTCAACCTCTGCTTTCTATACTTTCTATCGTCCACCACCTCAATAATCTGTTCAGCGATTTAAGGCCAAATGCCACATAATCATGGATGGTGGTTCTGCTTTTATGGTATCATGTAATATCTCTCACAGTGTCAGCTGCATATTTAGTGTGTTGCTCCACTTGGCATCTCCGCTTTTGTCTGAATCGCTCAGTGCTCCTGGTTGTCTCCGCATAGTAACATTTCTTTCTCATTTTCAAATGGATTGCTGACAGATACAAAGGGCATGGCGGCAGATCAGCCAGCTACATAAATGTACAGCAGACAGCTGATATCACATGATGTTATAAAGAACTACCATCTATGATTAAAAGGCAGCTGACATTTTGGGGAACATTTCGAAACGCAATATTTAGACACAATTCATCTTGTATTTCATATATCTTCTTAGATTTTCCTTTCCATTATTTATTACTAGCACATTTTCACTAAAATAAGTGTAATGCCCCAAAGTTGGTCATTCCAGAAAAATAAAATAAATAAATAAACTAAAAGTCCACAGGTACTCTAGGTACCTGCTGCAGGTATAGGCAGCAGGGTACAATGCTAAGGGGCCCCTAGACATAAAGATTCAACCTCCTGGTACAAGAAAACACTGTAAATACAGAAAAGTGCCCTGTGCACTTACAGCTGGTCAAAAGACAGATTTTACAAGCAATAGATGTCGTAATGGCCTGGATGGAATGTTGTGCTGAGTGGCTCATGTACAGCATTCCAATCCAGCCAATCTAGAACCCAGGCAGGTTTAACTTCAAATAATAAGTCTACAATTCTACAGTTGGAGTCAGTTGCTGTTGGACTGTGGAGTAGAGAGGATCACAGGAGTGCAACAGGGACTTGGCTTACCTGGGGTTGTGAAGCCAGTCCTGTTGACTCCTGGTGAGTCCCCTCCTCCAGTCCACTGAGGAATCCTGGGCTGCAGTAGTATGAGAGTCGGTGGTGCCATCGGGCACCATGAAGAAGACAACGCCTGTTTTCCTCACGCTTTATGGCTTAAAAGCCTCCGATTATTTATTTTTAGCCCTGAGTGTTTCAAAGAGTTTTCTGGTCCCACGCCAGTGGCAGAGAAGCCGCATCGTTCTTGGTCGTTGGAGGCCCCGAGTCGCTCCTCTTGTTGCCTGTATGTTCCTCCTCTGCTGCAGTACCTCCCACCTCCCGGTTGCCTCCTGCCTTCCGAGGCCATAGGCGGTGAGTCAGTGGCAGCGCGCGGTTGACCGTCTGTTGTTGAAGGGGACTGTGGGTGTTGTAAAACAGTGCAGTAGGCGCTAGGGAGGCGCGACCGCTGTAGGGTATCAGGTCGCACATCTCTTGATTTTTAATATTTATTAAGGAGGCGGACTTAGCGACACCTACGGGAGGGCTAGAGAGCAAGGACTTTATTACGGCTATGAATATTCATTAAGGCAGAATTAGAGGTGGGTTTCACCAAATAAGTGACAGCAGGCACTGGGAGCCTGCACATTTAAAAGTAACGATTTAAAAGGGCAATCCAGGCCCAAAGTATAGAGGGCATTAGGCCCATTATAAATTGGGGCACCAGGCCCAAAGCAACATGGGCACCAGGCCCATTACAAAGTGGGGCACCAGGCCCAGTATTTTGAGGGCACCAGGCCCATTGTGAAGTGGGGCACCAGGCCCAAGCTAACGTAGGGCATTAGGCCCGAGGTAAAGGTGGGGCATTAGGCCCGTGGTAAAGCCTTGGTACTCAAAGGGAGGCCCTGCCTAGCAGAATAGGGCAAGCCAGCCTAGTGGTACTATAGGGAGGCCCCGACCTAGTGGAATAGGGCAAGCCAGCCTAATGGTACTAAAGGAGGCCCCGCTAGCAGAATAGGGCAAGCCAGCCTAGTGGTACTATAGAGGCCCCGGCCTGGCGGAATAGAGCAAGCTCTCTAGTGGTACAAAGGGAGGCGGCCCTGGCCAAGTGAATAGGGCAAGCCAGCCTAGTGGTACTAGGGAGGCCCTGCCTAGTGGAATAGGGCAAGCCAGCCTAGTGGTACTACAGGGAGGCCCCGCCTAGCAGAATAGGGCAAGCCAGCCTAGTGGTACTATAGGAGGCCCCGGCCTAGCGGAATAGGGTAAGCCAGCCTAGTGGTAACAAAGGGAGGCCCCAGCCCTAGCGTAATAGGGCAAGCCAGCCTAGTGGTACTAAAGGGAGGCCCCAGCCTAGTGGAATAGGGCAAACCAGCCTAGTGGTACTAAAGGATTCCCTAGCCACAATGTACTGAAAGGGATCCTATTCCAGAAGACCCTACCTATAGAAACAGGGGTTCATTTGAGAGTGTTCGATTTGCCTATACTGTGAAACTACTGTGATTACTGTACTGCTTATGCTGAACTATTGTCCTAAGTACCTGAACTATTGCCCTAGGTACCTGAACTATTGCCCTAAGTACCTGAACTATTGTCCTAAGTACCTGAACTATTGTCCAAGTACCTGAACTATTGGTCTAAGTACCTGAACTATTGCCTAAGTACCTGAACTATTGTCCTAAGTACCTGAACTATTGCCCTAAGTACCTGAACTATTGTCCTAAGTACCTGAACTATTGGTCCAAGTACCTGAACTATTGCTCTATGCACCTGACATTGGCCCTCATCAGTAATAATTACCACTGAAGGTATAATTTGCCCTCCTCCGCAATTATTGTATCATTCCACAGTTCTTTGGGCATCTTTCAGTTAAATGTTTACTACTGTATGAAGACAGTCTCAATCTTTTATTACACTGCAGTTTCCTAGCGTGGTCTGTAACACTACGCACTCAGAATCAGTCTCTACTCAGAAGAAGACGTCCTTCCAGCATTCTTCACTCCTGGGAGATCATCCATCAGCTCATCCCGTCCGTTTGTGTCATTCGCGAAGTTGAGTCTGTCGCCAGTCGTACAAGTCATACCTGCCGATTTCTTGTTTTCACAGCTTGAATGTCGTCCTCCAAAGCGTATCGACAGCTGTGCCAGTGTTGTTCCATATGGTTCCTGTTCCAGATGTCCCGGTTGGTCACCCTCTACAGAAGAGAGAGCTCATCCTGGAGAATCTGTTCTCTGCCCCACCTGGTCGTTCGACGAAAGTCGAGTCTGTCGAGCCAGTACAGGACGCGTCCGCCGTTCTTTGTTTTGTGTTAGTTCCTGATCCTAGGATTGCAGAGTCAACCATCATCTCTTCAGATTCTTATGGTTTCTGGTCCTGTCAGAGTTCCTTCTGAGTCCAGCTGGCCCTTGGAGTGCTGCAGCATCAATCAGGTCATGGCAGTCCTCCACTGGATTCATCGCCACGCAGATCTTGATCTATCTTTGTCCTTGGCAACCCTGGAAGTGGGTTTTGGCTGAGGAACCTTTGTTTCAGTGTGTTATTTCAGGAACCAGTTGCTCTGGTTCTACATTCTGCAGCCTTGGAGAGTGGGCTTTGCCGAAGATATATGGTCTGTTTACCAAACCTCTCACCACCCAGTGGCCTTAACTAGGTCCTTCCTGGGAATTGAGATTAGGGTTCTACAATTCTGTTTTACTTCCTTTTAGCTACCAACAAAGAACGATGGTGTACACAAAGACGCTGGATCTCTGGACTCTTGTAATATCTGGAGTCTTATGGAAATGTGTGATGCTAATCACCTTAATGCAGTGCTGAGTAGCTTATGTCACCTGATTCTCATTTAGAGTATAGAAGTATAGACTAGTGTCAGAATAAGAGTGGCAGTAGGCCTAAAGTTTATTCTGTAGTAATAACCTTAGAAGTGGTAGATAAAAGTATTTCCCTGTTTCATTGTCCTATTGTTCTCGGGCAACCCTCCTCCTTCTTGTGACTGTGTCTGTCTACCCTTGGTACAGAAAAACGCCCTGCAGGCATCGAAGCACTAAGTTGACTCCTGCCTCTCCTTGTCTGGATGACAGTTATTCTATCCATAATTCGGATCTTGGTGCCTCGCTCATCTCTTTTCACCACCTTTAGAGTAGAGTACACTCTCCATCCAGAGCACCACATAAGGGGCTGAATTTTCAGCTTGTCTGAAACTGGTGCAGGTGGGGGAACACTGCCATAAGTGGGGCTTCAGTTGATGAGCAGCCATTCTCCCCACATGCTGTATTTTCAAAGTGGGAGGCAGTTTATGACCAGCTCCCCAATTACTGACAGCTTGTGGCCACTTTCTCAGTGTGGCTGCACAAGCGTTTATGTCTTGTGGGACGGTGCAACATCCCTTGCAGCTGCAGCGACTGAAAATACAAACCTCTGCAGGTGCAGAGCTTGCATCCTGCAGTGGTGGCTGTGGCGTGGGACTTAGTCCCCGAACTCTGAAAATCTAGCCCATGATCTTTAGCTTTAGACTTCATCTGCCTCTGTAACTTGTTACCCACTTGAAATTACTAATGTTCTGTTGTGACATCATAGTCTGTTGCCATAAGAATAACTGCAAATGTCACAAGTAGAGTATTAAGACATCAGCTTGGGAAGAAGCAATAGGAGCTGATGAACCCTCAAGGATCAGCTCTCCTCTTCTATGACTGCCTATGCATATGCCCCAGTAATAAATAATGGAGATAAGAAACAGAGCTAATGAGAAATATAAACTGCTCTTTGTCTAAATGTTATGTTTTACAAAATGATCTCAAGGCATCAGTGGCTTTTTAAATGTAAGCTGGAACAAGACAAAACGTTTTTTCAAAGTCTTTACTTAAGTATTGGTAGCTCTTCAAAGTGTTGCTTTTACTGCTATTTTTCAATTACCAGTATTCGGTATACTGATCTAAAACAACCACCACAAGAAATTCAGAAATGTTCAGCATGTTTTATTTGGAAAACATCTAGTTACAACCTTGTAGCTTGATAAGCATCTCCTACACACAGATCACATTTGCCCTGCATTAGAGATGCAGTAATTAAAATCCACCAGCGAAGTGAGCCTTAAGTGGCCACTTCACGTTGTCATGTCGCCTACGTGAAGTGACCATTGGAAAGTGCTCACTTTGCCATTTTATTGTGACTTCGCATTGTCAGTCTGACTTAACACAAAGTAAGGCAAAGTGACAACAGGCTAAGTGACAACAATATAGGCAGCCCCTACACATCACATGGCTTACAGTACTGTAAGTCACATGCTTCAGCCAGGCAGAAAATAAGTGAGTCATACAAGCAGATACTTTCACTTTCTCCTGTGCTGAGTAACAGAGAGGAGGCATTTTGTAGGAGAATAGAGAGGATTGTTGTTGTTGAACTGATCAAACCCAAAGCTTTTTGGAAGCTAATTGTTTTGGGCGGTTTTATACTGTTTTGGCAGTTCATTTTTTTTTTGGTGACTGTTTTGTTTTATAAGGTGTGTGTGTGTATGCCTGTGTTGTGTAGTGTGTGTGAAGTCATTGGTAGTCGGAGAGGGAAGGAGGGATTATTTTGAAATGGAGCAGGGACAGGATCTGGACCATCAAAGTCAGGACTCGGAGGGACTCTCTGGGACTGTGCCGGGGCAGTGAAGCCGCATGGCAGCATTGCTGGCAGGAAGGGAGGAGTGCGCATATGTGGGGGCATGGCCAGGTGGTGTTGAACTGCACAAAGTCTTTGCCCCCGCCAGAAGCAACAGTACCACCACCACCAAGTCCACTACCAGTAGCAACCACAGGAGCTCCAGCAGCACTGCCTCCAGAGCAGCAGGTTGAGCCCCACTGTTGACTAGGCTGCCGGCACTGCATCTGCCCCTCCTGTTCCTTGTCCCCCCGCAGCTCCCTAGTTTGGCAGTTTTTCAGCTGTGTTGGGAGGACAGAGCAGCCTTGTCATATGCAGACTTTGTGGGGTGGAGATGTGTCTTGGCCCCGGGGACACATCTGGGGTCTGGAGTCAAGCGCACCCATATATTGAACCACCACAAGGTGGAGTGGCAGACTGCTACAGAACAGGCCATGTCTCCACCTGCTGGCACTCTGTGGCAGTGGCACAGGGTGCTGCTGCTGTGTGTGTCGCTGCAACAGGAGTAGGGCCACAGCAGCAGCTACTCCACCTCCACCACCCCCACCACCACTAGCACCACTCTCACCACCACCAACACTGGTGTATCACCACTAGTGGACCCCACAATGACTGCAACTCAGGCAGACATTGCACTTTGTGGTCCACGGTGGAAGAAAATTATTAAAGGGTGGGTGCTGTCCAGCAGCAGTTGAGCAGATAAAGCAACATCACTTACAGATTGTGTTGATGCTCCATCTGCTGCTGGACCAGCAGGGATCTCCCATTAGCTTTTTTTTTGCAGCACACCCCCACTGCTGTAGTGTTTTGTCCTTTGTTTAATAACAGAAGGAGGAAGGCCACAATAGTAGTTTAAATATATACATACACATACATACATGCTCCTTATTGCCCTGTTATTATAATCCAGTGCCTCAGTAATATTTACTTTCTGTTGTGGAGTTGTTGTGGAAAAGCAGGACTGAGCAGTGCAAGTATAATGAACTAAATTGCATGTGTGCAGTCAGTGTTGTTTCGTGTATATGTGTGTGTGTGTGTGTGTGACTTCAGAGATTGTCCAGCTTGTAAACATATATATGCTGACTTGTTGCAGAGCTTGTGGTATAAAGAATAGAGATAAGAATATACAACATATATTTTATTGTCACCATCATCAGCAGCGGACTATGATATGATATTTTTCAGAAGTGTTCGCCAGAGTGCACCTTAGTCACATACTGCACACATGACTTTTAGGAGAACATGCATTTTTGTGCTATTATCTATGCAAAGTCATGTGTACAAAGTCTGTGAGTGACTGAGGTGCATAGTGGCCCTGGACCTCTGAAAAAAATATAATATAGTTTACTCCACTGGTGCTGATGGTACAAATAGAATACATCATATATTCTTTCTTATCTTTATTCTTTATATATTACAAACAAGTGACACCATATGTATGTGTGCATGAAGCTGAATATTGTCTGCACACATAGGAAAGAACACTGACAGCGTACATACAGTTTAGCACATCATACTTGTACTGCTCAGTCCTGCTTTTTGACAAACACTTCATGAGTCCCGACACAAAGTAAATATTACCAAGGCTCCAGAAATACTTATTTTTGAAATAAACATTAAAGCAGCAGTGCAACAATCTGGTGAAATTTTGACCTATACTTTTGATGCTATTTTTACATTGCCCTTACTTACCTCTCTGACTTGTATGATAACATTCTTCCAGTATTTGAGTTCTGCTTTAGTGTTTTTTCATGTTCGAAATATTAAGGAGCACCCTTTAATACAGTGCGGATCAGGTCTTCAGCAGTATTTTCCGCTGTTTTTGTCCTATCAGTTGTTTATATATCACTTCTGTTGCGACTAAAATTGACAGTTATGCAGCAGGCAGTGTTTTTCTGACCTCGCAGAACAATATTTGTTCAAAAATAGCTCCAAATACTGATGGAAAGCCTGTTCAGAGTCGTATGAAAAGGAATGCTCATTTTATTTTTTCAGACATGAGAAAAGTACTACAGCAGACACAAATTGAAAGAAGGATATCATACAAGTCAGAGGTAAGTAGCTGGCAATCTAAACTAGTATAAAAGTATAGGTCAAATTGTTCACCAGATTGTTGCATTGCTGCTTTAATTATAGTTAATTATGACATTGTGTGCTTGCAACACACAAAATGCAACTGTCATGTCCAGAAAATTCCCAAGTGTTGATGAAGTGAATGGGTGCGGCACACCACGTGCAAAGTCCCTCAGAATTTTTTCCACAGTCACTGATGTGCACAGTGCCACATAGAGTCCCCAGAAATGTTCTGCATCCCAAAATGCAACTGTCTTGTCCAGAAAATTCCCAAGTGCTGGCGAAGTGAAATGGGAGTGGTACACCACATGCAAAGTCCCCAAATTTATTGTGCAGTCACTGATGTGCATGATCATAGATGTCAGCAGATGGTAAAACTGGGGAGCGGAGGATTGAAGGGCACTTATTAGGGTACAAAGGGTACTTTTTTCTAAACTAGTTTTGCCATACAAAAATACAATAAATATATACCTATAATGAAGATTGTAATGTTAGTAATGCAGTTATACCATATAGGAATATTTATTACAGTATATTATGAGCTAAGCTGTCAACCCATTTGCTTCAATAGCTCCACATGAAGTCTGAAACCATCCATTACTTAACCTGACACAGTGGTTGTCCAGGTGAAAATAAAGAACTGCTCATGTTCCAATTCCACAAGAATCAGGGTTAAAAATGTCCCCATCCATTGACCAGTCACCAGCAAAAAGCACAAGTAGAGCTGAGGCTGCTTGACTCATTTCTCATCATTACTAATGCTTTACCAAGGCTTGGTTGCTGCTGACCTGCTTCTGAACAGCAAACTAAATAGACTAATAACTTACCTCTTATGTCATGCCCCTTTCTCACTCTTTTCTTCTATTCCACACTCATCCCTCTCCCAGAGTCCTCCCTGCCCCTGATTTTGACCCTAAATTAACATATTCTCCCACTGCCCCTTACTGCCCCATCACATGTCCTCTGATGGCACCACCCTTTCTGTGAATGGTTACTACCCTCAGGATCTTGCTAATCCTTGACTTGTTAATTTATTGGCATGCTTATTACATATTGCACTGGCTCCATGTCTGTGTGTGCTTTTATAACATTGTAACCACTTTTTTGTATAACTGAATACCAATGTCAACTATGCTCTGTATTTCATATTCAGCACATCATTAACCAATAAAGGATCTAAGGTGTTTAATTGTAAGGAACTCTTTACACATCTGTGGCTGACTGTGTGATAAAATGCTATTGTAACCTTATTAATAAATAAACTAATAAATTAATAAACCCTTCCTTGCCTCTGTTTTGATTTAACACTAGCTTGCTTATTCTTCCCAGTTCTTCCTCCTGTTATTTGCACCCTTGCATATCTCCTACTCCTTCCTGTCACTGACTGTCACTAGAAACATAGAAACATAGAATGTGATGGCAGATAAGGACCACTTGGCCCACCTAGTCTGCCCATTTTCCTACCTAACAGATAAGCTGCAGATCCTAATTAGCCAACAGCTTACTTCCTCCTACCCCCACTAGGACTGCCTTATGTCTGTCCCATGCATTCTTGATTCCCCACTGTTCTTGACTCCACAACCTCCTCAGGAGGCTGTTCCATGCATCCACAACCCTCTCTGTGAAAAAATACTTCCTCCATTACCTCTGAGCCGTCCCCTCTATCTTCAAATTGTGCCCCTTGTTCTTGCACATCTCTTTTCTGAAAGATACCACCCTCTTGGACTTTGTTGATTCCTTGAGGTACTTGAAGGTTTCTATCATGTCCCCTCTCCCTCCTTTCCTCAAGGACATACATATTAAGCTCCTTTAGTCTTTCTTCATATGTCTTCTGGTGCAGACCCTGTGCCATTTGGTTGCCCCCTCTGGACAGCCTCCACTCTGTCTATGTCTTTACAGAGATGGAGTCTCCAGAACTGCACACAGTACTCCAGATTGGGTCTCACCAACTGTCTGTACAGAGGATAACAACTTCCTGTTTTCACTATTGATGCCTCTCCCTATGCATCCCAGTATCTCCCCAGCCTTCCTTACTGCCTTCTCACATTGCTTGCCCAGCTTAAGGTCATCTGATATAATTACCCCCAGGTCCCTTTCCATTTTACTGTGTCAGTATCTCACCCCCATTGTGTACTCTTGCCCTGGGTTTTGTTTCCTAGGTGCATTACCTTGCACTTCTTTGCATTGAATCTGAGCTGCCACAATTTGACCATTCCTCCAACCTTGCCAAGTCCCTTTCATCCTTTCCACTACATCTGGTGTAACAACCTTGTTGCAGATCTTTGTGTCATCTGCAAAGAGACGTACTTTTCCTTCCAGTTCCTTTTGCAATGTCACTTATAAAGACATTAAAAGGACCGTCCCAGTACTGAAACCTGTGGTACCCTGCTAGTAACCCTCCTTTCTTCACTGTGTATCCATTTACTACTACTCTTTGCATCCTGTTGTCTAGTCATTTTTTATCCAGGCTACAACCTTGGGACCCACTTCAAGGCTGGCTAACTTCTGTATTAATCTTTGTGTGGACTGTATCAAATGCCTTGCTAAAATCTAGTAAGCCATGTCCACAGCCCCTCCCTGGTCTACTACTTTGGTCACCCAGTCAAAGAAATCTATTAGATTTGTCTGACATGACCTTCCCATCATGAATCCATGCTGCCTTGGGTCCTGTGCCCCACTGGCCTCTAGGTACTCAACAATTCTTTCCTTCAGAAGTGATTCCATCCATTTTACCTACCACTGAGGTCAAACTAACTGGTCTGAAGTTTCCTACCTCTGTCCTGCTCCCACTTTTGTGAAGAGGAATCACACCCACCCTCCTCCAGTCTTCAGGTACCACCCCATCCTCCCACTGTTATACATCAACATGTAAAACCTTCCTTCAGCTCCCATGTCCTTCAATAAAGTACTCAACATGTATTCACAGTCAAAGCAGTCTTGTACCCTACAAAGAACAGGTGCCTGATACTATCACTACTCTACTTCTCACAGGTCTGAGCGCCAGCGCCAACACTGGAAACACAGAGCTGTTTTACTGAGTGTTTCATGATCTATTGAACTGACTTATTATTTAATCATGTTATTCACTACTGGCATGTTAAATATTGCACCACAAGCTTTTATGTTCCAAATTCTCAGTGTTACTCCTTTAAAGAGTACAACTTCCATTGGTGCACAGATCTTGTTCAAATTTGCTTGGCTCCAATATACAAGTAAGGGTGAACTTAAATGAGTAATAAATAAAAAGCAATCTGCTACTTAATAGAGTCATTATAATTTATGTTGTATACTGAGCAGAATGATTTACTAGTACATTGAATAGATGAATAAAAACTCAGTAAAGGAAAAGGGCATAATTATGTATTTGTCTCATTTTTTTATTATTATTATTCTTTATGTTCCCTGATTCCACTGCTACTTTCTGGTAGACCATGTCACAGTCACTCTTAAGTTAATTTCAACATGCATACTAGTAAATCTGATCAAAAGTCAATAGAAACATAGAAACATAGAATTTGATCGGCAGATAAGGACCGCTTGCCCACCTAGTCTGCCCATTTCCTACCTACTGAATAAGCTGCAGATCATATTTAACCAACAGTCTATTTCTTCCTACCCTCCCTTAAGAATGAATTGCCTTATGACTATCCCATGCATTCTTGAACTCTTCCACCATTTAAGACCCTATAACCTCCTCAGGAAGGTGGTTCCATGCATCCACCATCCTCTCTGTCTTTTTTTTTCACCTGTATCATCATCAAGTTTTATTATTGGATCATTTGGTCATTACAATTGTTACAGAAAAAACTATTTAAAATGATTAATTCTTCAACCAAATATCCAAATACAGTACAAAACATCAATAAGAATATTAGAAGCTTTAAGCTGGCAGTTGCAACAGTTAAACACACACTGCCCTTTAAGCACTTTTGCCACCTCAGAACTTACAGACCAGCAGTTGGCAATTTATGCAATGCCTGGACAATTCTCAGGAAGGTCTAAGGTATACTCTATCCCCAGGTTCAATCCTATCCCTCCCTAATTGTGCTTTGTGCCCTTATTTAATAATTGATCTCAAAATACTGTTAATTTTCCTTACCACCCCATAGTTATAGTTTTCTAGGCTTTTATAATTTTTGTCCTCTTAGTAAACTCAGAACTCAATAAGTTCACAAGTCTAGTAAAAATACACAAGCTCCCTATGATGATCATTTTCAAGACTTTATAACTTTTTACTTTCAGTAAACCCCCAACAGGAAATTCAACTCTAGTGTACACAGTTCCCTGTGATCATAGTTTTCTAGGCTTTTATAAAACGTTTTTACTCTAGCAAATTCACAACTCTAGTAAAAATGCACAGCTTCATTTGAAATACATTATCTTCAGTAGAACAAATTAAAATAAATGTTAAATTAGTTATCAGCAACCCCATACCCAAATTAGGGACCAATATCTTCTAAGCCAAGGAGACTTTTAATATAGTTTTTTTACCTGTAAATGAACAGCAGTACAACCAGCAGGACAGGTCCAGAATAAGTGCAGCCTATTGGATTGTTTGTGTTCACCTTCCTTGCAGAGTCCCAGTTCCTTTTTGTCCATCAGTGAACTGACAGACTGATACCATGATAAGGAGGCAGGAGGAGGACCGCATAGACTGATCTACAGAGTCACAAACACACAACTAGACTGAGATGGAGTGGGACAGTAACACTGCACTGGACTTTTCCCAGTTCTGAATGGGGCTGGCTGGGCAATGTTGGCGGGACAAGGCAAGTTGCAACTGGCCAGCGGCAAGCAACTGTTGGGACAACTTGGCAAACAATCAGCATGGCACTGGCGGTGGGTGGCTACAGAACAGAGAACTGCCGGGTCTGACTATACCAGTACCGTGAAAACTTTTAATTAACAGACTTAACTTAGTTACCATGGCACTTTGGAACTGGACCATCGCTGCTGGGAAGTTATTTTATCAAGCTGCTGCTAAGGAAGTTCAGAGCTCTTCAACTTAAAAATTAAAATTAACTTAAACAAAATTAAGCAAATAAAGGGTTTTAGTGGAGTCAGCACACTCAGCAGCATGGGCACTGCAACAACAGCAACTCCAGCAATTCTCTGGGTCTGGGCAGTACAGTTCAGCAATCTTCACTTTGTCTTCAAGGCAAGGAAATCTGAAATTGGCAACCACCCCAACACTTACTCTCTCAACCCAAGACAACAACATGGCAATGCCAGGTTATTACAAGAGTCAGGAGGAAATGGGATCAGACTTGTTGTGGTGGCTACCTTCCTTTATCCCCAGTACCCTAGGCTTCTTGGCTTGCACTAGTCTGGCTTTGTTCTCAGGGCCAGGGTGAGCTCAGAACTTCCGCTGGAGTTGACAGGACTTTCAAATAAAATATAAAATAATCCAGTCACCAGCAGAGTGGAGGCATAACAGATCTAAGTGTTACGTTATCTTGGCCAATTATCTGCCCTACAGCTGGCTAGCATGGCTGTGAGGTGCTTAAGTCTCTGACTCCCAAAACAAAGAAAAGACAAGAGGTGTGAACATCTGCTGGGCTGCTTTAAATCAGAAGTGTTAGGACAGTTCTGGAGTTGTAAAGTAGGGTTGTTATAATAGCAACTGTACTTTACAACTCTGTAAGAAGGCATTTGGTTTGGATGAAGCACGGTGGTGGCAGATTCAAAGGCACTGCAAGCTGTCACACAATGAGGAATTAATACTGCAGGCTGCAGCCACTTGAATTAATGAAGGGGCATTTTGTACTGGCCTAAAAAGGTGGGTGGCTGCCACCCCTCTCACCCCCATTTCTGGTGCCTATGCTCGCAGTGGTCACACAGAGTCCCCAGAATTTTATGCATCCCCAAAATGCAACTGTCTTGTGTCCAGAAAATTCCCAAGTGCTGACAAAGTGAAATGGGAGCAGTACACCACAGGCAAATTCCCAGAATTTATTATGTAACAGTCACTGATACCGCATGTGGTCACACAGAGTCCCCAGCATTTTTGCATCCCAAAATGCAACTGTTTTGTGTTCAGAAAATTCACATACTGTGATGATGATGATGTCATGATGCACAGTGTCTTGCCAAACTGTGTGAAGGAGAGATAACATGACCATTCAGTGTTCCGTTACAAATCATAACAGTGAGAGAACTGTTGCTTGTCCAAAGTGTGCTGCAATGCAATGCGATCACCTCAACTGGATGGAAAGGTGCCCTTTGTGTGTACACTAATAGTAGCCTTGGTGAGTTGATGTATATATATGTATATTCTAGGTGGGAGTTGACATATATACATGTACTCATTGTATTATTTTGTATCACAGGTCACATACTGTTGTGTGCACAGTCCTGTGCTTGATGAGAAATGCTGGCATTGGAATTGGAATTGGAAATGGAATACCTCAAGCCAATGAAGGTAAGTATTTTTTTGGGGGAGCATATTTGCAAGTAGGTCTCATTAATGGTTTATTATTTGGTTAGTGCTTCACAGATTTTATCTGCGTATTTCTCCGGCCTGGCAATGATGGTCACAGTCATCATTGATTCAAACAACTTCTGCTTGTTGCATGTCTGTCCCAGCCCGGGGCATGATGTTGAAGATCTTCTTTGGATAAGGCAACTATGACACCACAAAGCATCCGGAAGTTTCTAAAAAAGAAATGAAGGACTTATTACAACTTGATTGCAGCAGTAAGGCATTATTTTTAAGCCGTGGCTGTTACACCATGGTTATCTAGATTAACACAGATAGTAAGCTGTCCCACTGCAATCATCAGATCACAATTTAATTTAGACCAAGCTGTAACAAATACATTGTGTCAGTGTCCCTGTGTCTCAACTCAAGTTACATTTTAAAACCACATCTTGTCAAGTAACACGACCTGGGTCCAACTTTTCAACACTGTCATGGTTGAACAGCTGCAAATTTGGAATACAGTGCATGATATGTTGCAGAAATATTTTGTGTCATACATGTCACCTAGTTTATGAATCATTAGTTGGATTTTTGCACTCTTATGAAAAAAAGGAACAGATGAAATAAAATTGATATACTTACCAGTATGGATTAGAAATGGATATCCCATAGGTTCCTGTGGACAGTACTGCTGCTGTACCATTGATACAGACCTTCAGCGAAGAAGAGTCGCTTGTTGTTAACCTGTTAAAAACAAAATAAGTTGATCGGATGTGTTTGACCATTGCAGCTCAGAAAAGCAACAGAAAACAAACACACAGCTAAAGGAAGTTGAATAGCACAAAAACGTTAGTACACATACTCACTTATAGTTTTAATAGTAAAAGCCTTGTGCCTGTGGCTGATGGATGTTGTCGCTTGTTTGACTCCTCTGCCTTGGCATGGTCAAGACATGTAATGGAAAACATTGTCACAATGTTGGTGGTCGAGCTAAGACAACGTGATGACATTCCCTCTCACATCTTCCTGTCTGGTGGTGGTGGCAATGGCTAATAGCAGTCTTATGGTGGTGGTAGCCCACGGGACACATGGTTACATTCCCTATGGTGGCAGTAGTGAGCAGTGGTCTTATGGTGGTGGTAGTCCAGGGCTAGGATATACTGTGCTCTGTGTTATAAATGTGACACGACATATGGAATTTGAGTCACTATGAGTGGACATTGATTTAACTTTATGAAAAAGAAAACATGTATCATACAAGAAATGTGACAGCCTTTTAACCACTTAAGTTAAAACCTGCCAACATTAACCTCATCATCATTCATTCTCATCCTCATAAAGAAAGCTGCCCTCGCAGTCTTCTATGTCTGAATTCTGACCACTGTGAAATTATTTCTCCATTATGCTATCATCTATGTCAGTGGTAGGCCATTTCATGCTGCCAGGGCCATCAGGATGGTCCCTTTCTATAACATCAGCAAAACCATAACTATGCCGGGTACGAATACTGAGGTTGCAGTCTGAGCTGGTATGTGCCTCTCATTCATTTTTATGAACGTCAGCAAACTGAAATTTGCAGGAGCGAGGTTTGTACAATGATCCCTAGCTATTGCACCTGCTGAGCTGAATACACTCTCGACACTCACACTGGAGGGTGGGCATGTCAGGTACTGGCTCTGGCCATTCACTGACCTTTCCACTCCAGTATAAAGGGATCATCAGTGATTGACAGATGCCTGTTTTCAGACAAATATGACTCAACCATTTGCTGTGCTGCACTAAGTCCAGTGGTTGATACATTATCCTGTTCTCTGGAATCATTTATGTCACAAATCCCCACTTGGGACAAAGCCTCCCAAAGTGGGTTAACGCCAACCGCTTTTGATGACAGACCATCTGGAACTGCACAGTCACCTTGCCCTTACAGGATATGCTTGATACTACTCCTCCAGGTTCACCTTCAGCCTGATTAGGCTGCTGAGGTTTGCTGACCTTGGCACATGACTTCTGTGCTCCATGAGACCAAGTGCACCAGTTGCCCACTGACATTTTTTACCTGTTCAGCCCACCCTCCAGTACTGAGGCAATTCCACGCTTGTATCGTGGGCCCAGCATTGTTGCTATTACAAAGTTGTCACCACGCTGAATGCTCAAGATGTGATGATTCTGGTCGAATACTGTCAGTATGTGTTTCAGCAACACACTGCTAGCCCTGTCTCTGGCAACATCAAGGCTACGCTATACATTCACCAATGTCTGCCTCAGCACCCGCAGCAGTGGAATTGATTGGCTAATGGAGGCAGACTCGCCACTCGCTGCCTGTGTGGCATGTTCAAAAGGCCTCAAGATTGTTATTACAGACTCCATGAGGTGCCACTGTTCAATTGTCATAGACATGGAGGTCTCCAGAACTGTCATGGCTAGTGTGCATGACAAGATATTCTGAGATGGCTTTGTACTGTTCATAAAACCTCTCCATCATGTATAAAGTGGAGTTCCACTGTAGACAACTTCCAGCCTCAAACGGTGCTGTGGGAGGCTAGTTTCGGATCTGCAACTGCCGAGTTGGTCACGGGCCTTTGCAGAGCATGAAAAGTGAGAACAGATAAGGTGTGCAACTGTCAGCATTTCCTTTATATTATGGTCTTGCGAAACTCCTGCACCACAAGATTTAAACAGTAGGCCATGCATGGAACCTGAACAAAGCCATAATTCGTGATGCATTTCACCACATTTGACCCATTGTCACTTGCTATGATCCCAGCTCTCAGGGACAGGGGTTCAGACACTTGTCAATTTCAGGCGGTACCAAGTCCAATATGTTTTACCAGTGTGTGAACAGGTCACATTGTGCATAGCAATCATTGCATGCTGTCTAATTCCTGGAAGATTGCTACCATGACACTCCACCTTACTGCACTGATTATTCACACTACAAACAGCACAAACAACACCCAGCACCTGTGCTCAATGTGCAGTTATACACAAATATGAACTCCCCGCTGTTTTGCAGCTTGTCACATATCCATACCTAAATGGATGAATGGTGAGGAGGAATATTGAAGTGCATGTCTTACAAAGTCGGACACAGTACGGTACAACTCGGGGACAGCACACGTGGAAAAGTATGTCCTGGATGGGACTTTCCATTTTGGACAGGCACGTGCAGCAAACTCTGGAACTCAGAATTCTCCAAAGGAGAAGGGAAAATATCAATTGCCAGCATTTCAGCTACAGCAGCATTAAGTTCACGTGACACTGTATGATTGGGTGGGTACTTCAGCTTATGCACAAAAACACTCTGTAACGTGGGCTGACTTAAACGTTTTACACAGGGTATGATGATAAATGGTTCTGCTGTGCGACTCACAGGGGTAGAGTGTGGACTTGTGATGAAGACACAGTTGCACAGGTGATGACAAACCCAGAAATGCAGTTATTTTCCAAGATTTACCAAGGGGTTGATGTACCATTTGCACTAGACATACCATTGACCACCAAAACCACCAAAACTGCTACTCTCACCACCACTGGACAACATTTCAAAATCATTATGCTCCTCCACCTCATCATGCCTGCAGTAATCCTTTGCTGTTATTTCATCGCTACTGCACACATTTAATTTTCTACTTCATGTTAGTCATGGAAGGGATAACATGCTAATTAGGATTGATGATGGGGTGAGTGCCCCACTGTGGTATTAAGCTGCCATCTTGTGCTGGGTCCACAGTGCCATGTGCCTGTTCTTAAGATGCGTATGCTGTCCCCTGTGCCCAGATGGCTCCCTTTACCTCACCTCCACGAACCTGGCAAACCTGGCAGATTAAAACTGACTCATCATTTGCATCTTGCACAAAAATCCCAAACAAGGGACTGTGATGCTCTAGCTTTAACATGTCCCGGATGCTGCTTATTGGACTCCATTTTTAAGCCATGAAGTGGGGTGTGCTACATGATTTTTCAGGCAGGACACACTTGACTGCAACTGACCACCATGACTACCTATCATTATTACTGGGTTATCATCATCATTTTGAGGGGTTAATGCAAACTGACCCAGACACAGCCACCTTGAATTTATTTTTCTCCGGTTCCCAGCAGGGTCATTGACATCTCATCATATTCATCAACATCATCCACATCTTCTGCTTGGATGCTGGCATGTGGACTGCATGTTGCAAACCACAGCAACATCATCATCATCATCAGATTCATCATCATCAACACCACCACACCAATATTTTTCACCACACTGTGAATCACTGCATGGAAATACGTGACCTGAAATGCGGTGGAAGAAATATGACATTGTGTGCTATTGTTGACATGATGATCAGAATCCTCATTTTCAGTTACTGGATGTTACTAGGGTGTATGACATCATCTGCATTGTTACTCACTGGCACCGCTTCACACTCCACTATATTTTTGGACACGGTAAACTGGTCAGAAGTGAAACTTGAGGCAGCAATACTCATACCACCACCAGAAACTGCACTAACACCACCAGCTGGGACAACATCATCTCCTCCAACTATGAGTGAAGCTACTGGTTGTGCTGTAAAAACATTGAAGGAGAAATACCTTTCCTCACATCAGCAATGCACTTCTGCGACTGTGTACTACCATGCCCACAGACAATCTTACCACTGGCAGCAGTGCCATGGTGAGAAACAGCTTGCTTACATGTCTCTTTGTGGGCATTTGGAGGATCAACAAGAATATTCTAAACAAATTTAGATTTTGGAATGTTCACTCTGGGTGGGGATGCTGGATGTGAAGCCAAAAAACAACTGTGGCTTCAACAAGAGATACAAACACAAAGTCACAATCACAGATTATGGCAGTGCAAAACCAAGAAACGATACCACAATGGCAGTACAAAATCACACAGGTGCAGTGGATAGCAAGTTCACACGGCTGCACCTGCAATTACACTGTGGCAAAATAAAGGTGTATTATTTGATGTCATGCACTGACACACACACACACACACACACACACACACACACACACACACACACAATCTGTCTACAAGTAATGCGAGTAAATTGAAAACTTCAGTAATATACAACATATTTTAAACAACCTGAAATAATGCACTGCTGCACCAGGTTCGCAACTGCAACCACAACACACACAATCAGCAAAACAATGTCAACAATTACTGAAAATATTACTGTGTGTACATTAACACAGTCAGTTATACAAGAAAAATATAACCAAAAACAAAGAACTCTCTCTCTTTCTCCAACTTAAGTCTACTACACCACAGAT
This sequence comes from Neoceratodus forsteri, assembly GCA_016271365.2. Taxonomy (NCBI): domain Eukaryota; kingdom Metazoa; phylum Chordata; order Ceratodontiformes; family Ceratodontidae; genus Neoceratodus; species Neoceratodus forsteri. Next base: position 118,247,408 of record JADMNL010000028.1, read on the forward strand.
ACACCCCTTTCCCAAAAGCACACTTCCACTGTCTCTCAGTACACAGACTGAATGTTGTACATTACATTCAAAATCCACACATAAACAATAAATGCTCGATGATATGAGCACAGGAGGGTTTCCTACAATCGATGAACTAAAGTTTCAGCAAAAAATGACTCAAAAAGGATTTTTAATAGCTTTTAGAAGGTTTGAATCTCAGAGAGCTCTCAGAGCAGACTGTCTCCTATAGTTTCCTACACACTACCCAGAACTGAGGTTGTGCAGAACAATCTAGAGCCCATGTGACCTGAAATTCCATGAATCACTGCAAAATTCGCCTTTGAGTTAAACAAGGCTAAGTACATTGTTTTCAATGTACTTCACCTTAAAATTTGTGGAGTAGTGGTTTGGGGAAAGTGGAGTAATGCAAAGTTATTGTTTTCAATTAACCACATTGTCCATTATAACGCGTGACTCCGCTTGCCTAGGAGTACTTGCAATTCACCAAATCGCTTATGGAGTAAATTGAGGCCGCTTTGTCCACCAATACCTGCATGTGTAGAGAACAGTCAGCACTGCTGGAAAATTGTAGAAAAAGAAACAGACTTACTAGATAAATGGTACAATGTCTTATTTAATTTGTGTCCCTCACACTTTTAACGACACTCTTCCAGAGCAGGCCAAATGTCAGTGACAACATGTCATTACAGGCTTCAGTTGGGAGGGAAGGCAGAGGTTACAGCAAAAACAACTAGTGATTGGTGAAACTAGGCAAGCAATGTTTGGAGCACACCAGACATTTTCAGAGTAGTGCAACCATCCTAAAGAAACAAATTGGGTAGTCCATACTTGAAACGTTTGTCGTATTTAATTCAATAAATTTATTGCCAGCACACAATGAAAATAAACTGAGGGCCTTCACTCATCGGAATACGCCATCCAGTGTCACAGCAGTTTAATGCTGCTTATGTTTCAACATCAGCAGTAATGTCTTCTTCACACTCTATAGAAACGCCATTGTTGATATAGAAATGTAAGCAGGCATACTGCAAGCAAATGTGACATGCATGCATGTCACCCATGGTAAAGTACACTGGATTCCTATATGAGCTACTGGTTCCCTGTGCTTTAAGCCTATATTCCACATCAAGATATATGGCTCCACCCAACCAAATGTGCACCCTGTTGGTCTGGCCACCATGATGTGGCACAGAGGCTATTAATCCATGAGATTGTAACTAAGAGTGAGTTGTTTTCTGTCTGTGTGGTTATGGCATGCAGTTACATACCCATGTTTTGTACTCTGTGTAAACATTTCATTTAGAAAGGGAAACATTTAACATTGTTTGAGAGAATAGAATATAATTGTTCAATTTTATTAGATTTATCACTACACCTTTATCAGTGTACAGAAAAGAAATACTGTACAATAGAACTGTTGGAATAGACAACAGAATACATATCCCCAACCCCAGAAAATATCTTACAATCAGAACAAATATGCCTGAAAATGGGGTGGGGGTAGAAAGTATAAATCTTGGGCAGACTAGATGGACCTGGCAGTCCCTTTTGCCATCATCTTCTATGTTTAATATTTTAAGAACTGATTTTGGATTATACATATATAAATACTGGATAGCTATGGACATGGCCATATTGAAAATATCAGCAATATCTCACCCCCCTGAGTACAACTTAAATTTATGACAGCATGAGTGGTGAAGCCATGAGTGATGTCAAAGCCAGCTCCACGAGAAGAAAATGTCACTGATATTTTCAATATGGGGCCATGGAATAACCAATTTATGCAAGGTCATTTCTTTAATTGTTTTTACAGATTTTGTTTCTCCTGTAAAGTGTTCAGCAAGGTTTTCCTTTGGAATGTGGATGACCGAGTCCCAGCGGTTTTACCAACCACTTCTGTTTTGTGGCATATAACACTACATGATTCAAGTAGTATGCAGAGTGTGAGTGGGTTTCAGTGTACTGGGAACATGTCTCCATGTATGCCAGGCAGGGTTGTGTGAAAGTTGTGGAACAGCAATGAATGGTTGCTGGAGGGGATGAACAGAGTGCGGTCGAGTCGGTGTGCTAGTCGAGCTGGCGTGCCAGTTCTTGAGTGACACCGGGAGTGAGTATCATGGGTCTGAGAATGTGTTCTCACTTTGGATGTAACCAGCAAGACAGGGCATTTTTTTGTTGTTTTTTTTTTTTATGAAGTAACGAATAAAAAAGTCCTGATTTACGCATATCATGACACGAAGTCGGGGGCTGAGGACCCAGAAACCATGGGGAATAAAATGTGTCCTGCCTGGTATATTCTACTTCTAATTTTATAACTCACAAGTATTAAATTGACAAACATTTGCTGAAGTTTCAAACACAAACATAGCAGGTAAGAAGGTCAGTAAGTTCTCAGTACTGTATGTAACAAAAGAAAACACGAGGCAGTTAATTGTTGGCCTCTTATTTTATTTTGCCAATTTTTTCATTAGATGTAGCAGGAGCATTGTTGCCTTTTTATGTTGCTTGCACGCATGTGCAAGAAACATAGTGCCATCATTGGAGATTTCGGAGGTGTGTCACCTCCTCCTCCAATTCAGTCAGTGAGCTGGCAGGCGCAGCCCCTTAGCAATGCATTTGGAGCTGTCTGATGACACCCAAAATGCAGTGGCATACAGTTGAAAGGGGAGCTACGCTCAGTGAGCAGTGATAAGAAACGAAGCTCCCCACATGCAGGCGCAGCACCCCTGCATGTACTGTGTAGCCAACGGCGTACAAATCCCGCCGGCTGAGCTGTGTCTCCCCCGAGGTGCCACGCTGGGAGCCCACCCCAGCATGGCAAGCAGTCTCTTTGCCGACGGGTGCCCAACCCTGTTGGCTGAACACCCTATCCTTGTGCCATGCTGGAGCCCACCCCAGCGTGGTAAATGTCCCATGACGTTTTTGTTTTTTAAAACCTGTAAAACAAAAGCGGTCCCGTGGCGCATCTCCGACCCCCTCCCACAACCCGCACCCACCCACTGTACCCAGCTCCCCACACCCCCTCACCCCATACTTACCTCCAGACTCCGGCGACGATCTTCAGTGGACCGGGAACACGTCTGCACTCTTCAAAGCCGACCGCGAACTGAGGAAATGCGGTAAGCTGTATAATGGGCTAGATAGGGGTTTCAACTTTGTTGCATATCTCAGGCATTTTGGGAATTTTTGCCAAATTTTCAACATGGGGTTTTAGGACCCTTCTCCATGAATGATTTCACTGTTACGGTGTTATTCAGGCTGGAAGAGTGATTTCGCACAGTAACTGTAAATCACCCTTCGGCCTGAATACCACCATGACAGTGACATCATTCATGAGAAGGGTCCCAAAACCCCATGTTGAAAATGTGGTGCCAAAATTCCAAAATGACTGTTTTATGAGCGTATGCGCGAGTTCCTACGCGAGGCTCATAAGTTTATGAATTTCAATATTTTCCACTCCAGATTTTCAACATTGCCATTTTACCACACCTTCTTATGAGCAGAACAGCTGTCATCTTTCACATCTCACCAAAATGTGTTTCCACCCATGTAGCGCACAATGCGCAGTTGGTGTCTTGAAATCAATGTCTGGGACAAATTAAGAAAATCACAGTGACACTACTCATAAGCAGAGGTCTTAAAATGGCTATGTTGAAAATTTGGTGAAAAATTCCTTCAGATGTTCTTCAATATTACTAATGAAGACATTGAACAGAACTGGCCCCAGGACCGATCCCTGCAGCACCCCACTGGTCGCCCCTCTCCCTAGACTGCATACCATTTACCACCACTCTGCCTCCTGTCTGTTAGTCAGTTTCTAACCCAGTTTACCACCCTTTCCCCCATGTCCAGCCTACCCAGCTAGTTTATCAGCCTCCTATATGGGATGGTGTCAAAGGCTTTACTGAAATCAAGGTAAGCGTTGTCCGCTGCCCCACCCTGATTCACTTCCTTTGTCACCCAGTCAAATAAATCAACCAGATTTATCTGACATGATGTCCCCACTGTGAATCCATGTTGTCTATGGTCCTGGGTTCCGATGGCATCTAGATGCCCACTATCCTTTCTTTAGCAATGTCTCCATGATCTTCCCCACTACTGAGGTGAGGCTGAATGGCCTATTGTTCCCTGCCTCCTCCCTGCTGCTGGACTTGTGTGGGGACCACATGTGCCCTCCTCCAATTCACTCATGTTGAATGACTCAGTGAACATGGCTGCCAGAGGTACTGCTATATCCTTCGCAGTTCTGTTAATATCCTTGGACGTATGCCATCTGGTTCCATCGCTTTGTCTACCTTCAATTTAGTGAGCTCCTGCAGGACTCTTTTGTCCACCTCTTCACCCCTTGGCAACTGCTGTACTGCTGTGGCCCTTGCCCTCCCACTGTCTGTGAATACTGAGCGGAAAGATACAGTGGATGTCTTGGGAGGAAGGCATGACACTGTCACTCCAAATACCTAAACAGCACATTCAAGCAAGCAACATTCGGCATTGACAAATGCTTGTCATATTCTGCTGTTGTCACATAAAACAATCAGTTATGAAACTTGCATCATGACTAGTGTTTAAGATGTTAGAAACATATCTTCACTTGAAAGTGAAAAACATGGCTTAGTCAAACACAATCATTGCAACATCATATCACAATTCTTGCATTTAACAACAGTGTTTAAGTAGAAAGGCACTAGGTTTACTAGGCAAATCACCAGTACAACTCTTCTGTACATATCTAGTGTAAAAAAAAAACCTTATTATTTGTTACATAAAAATAAGATTATACAAAGGCAAGAAAGAATGCTGGCCTCTGATTGGTCAGTCTTGAGTTGGACCCAGGATGTTATCCCAGTACAACATCACGGGTCTAGTTTCAGCACCGTGAACCTCTTGATTGTTAGCATTAGCATGGTATTTTTGTATCTTCTCTTAAGAAACAATATTTTCCACACTAAATGAAACATCTTTAAAAGGATTTTTTTTTTCTGTATAACAAGCAATTGCATAACAACAATAATGCCCTCCAGGATGTGTGTTGAGGTGGGATAATGTCACTCCTCAGTATTGGATACACTCAGCCTTTGGCCTCGTGCCCAACCACCTGAGGCGTGGCGTTATCCCAGCATGACTTCACACCCTGTCGACATTATACTCTGCCCCAGTGTTAACAACTTAACACTTAGAAGTCCCCATCTCATATCACTTGTCATATGCCTGAATCTGGTTAGGTAAAGTAAACAAAGAGGTTAACACCTCCTCAAGCAAGCAGGCATTGCATACACAAGCATGGAACTTGCCGATGTCCCTTGGGTGGTACTCTTAGCAAGCATGCTGATGAACATGGGACAGTGCAACACAACACTGTAAATCCCTAATTATTCAAGATGATCATGGGCATGGTGTGGTCACACCACAACCCTGCCACTCTCCTCCCCAGGCACCTAAGGAACATGCATCTCTGTCCATACTCACGGTTCCTCAACCCCACCCAAGCAAACATGGATTGCCTGCCACAAAGGTGGTCCCGCCACACCACCTAAGAAAACAGCCGCCACAGGAAATTTGTTTGAACGATACCTCCAGATAACCTGTGCACAGCCCGCAGGACCCACCCTGAAAGGTAAGTACCTGGTTGGTGGTTTTAATACCATCACCTTTGACAGTGGGTGGTGGGCCTGGTAGTATTAGCCCAGGTTGCTGGAGGCTCCTCCCCACCAACTACTTCAAAATGGTCTCATCTGACAGTTTTGAATGGCACAAATGAAACATGATTGATGCAGTTTGATGTGGTTTAATAAAGTGTTTTGTCTGAGTGTGTCTCTTTTTTCTACACACAGACACAGACACACACCACCCAAAATTGACCTGTTTTTGTAAACCATGTTTACATTCAGGATAGAGACGGTAAAGCAGGTCCAGGCAGTACAACACAGTAAATGAAGTAATGCATTTTACAGTTCAGACACATGCCTAGCAAACCACCCCAAGACCACCAAACAGACCTTCCACCCTGCCCTAGGGGGACTGGGTGAGTCACAGGCCAAATCAAATCAAACTGTATTTCTTACAGGAGCTTTTCTTAAATGAAAGCACCTGTACATAAAACATCATCAATAAAACATTAAAATCATACAATCAAATCAGTCTTAAAACATAATTTGGCGACACTGTATTAAACTTCATTTATAAATGCAAGGCTCATTAAATATGTTTTAAGCTCTTTTTAAAACCTTGTGCGGTCAGGCAGTCCCTTATCTGACAAGGTAGAGAATTCCAGAGGGTCGGAGCCATATAACCAAAGAATGGGCCCCAGATGTCTGTAATGTCACACTGGGAATCTCTAACAATCCCTCGTCGATGGATCAAAGCAGTCAGGAGGGGCAGTAGGGAGAAAGAGATTTTCAGGTAGCGGGGTCCCTGGTCATGTAGGGCTTTATAGGTCAGCAAACAGACCTTGAAGGTGATACACCATCGCACTGCAGCCTCGGAGCTGGAGGTGTTATGTGACTAGTCCTAGACGACGAGTCAACAACCTGGCAGCCATATTCTGCACTAGCTGTAGGGCTGTAGGTCAGGGTGCTAAATGAGGAGGACAGACCACAGAACATCTTGTTGAACCACACAGTATGGTGAAACTACATAAACATACATAATTTTTTATACTGAAGGATTTCATGTCTCCCAACAGTCCCTAATTTTAACAGACACTTATCTTCAGTGCTCAAAAGCACCTTGTATGAGGGAGGTAAGCATAGCATGGATCCAGCAGACTGGCATACATGTTGAAAAAATGTTTCTGTGCCAATATGCCCATCCACCCTCTCTACTTCATCACCAGAGGCCAGAATAATTTTTTAACCACATGTACCAGTTTGCTAAGCCCGTCCCTCCATTGACCATCGACAACAAGCCACAGAACATGGCACGGATCCAGGCCAGCAGACTGGTATACTTGAAGAAAACAATGATTCTGTGCCACTCTACCCATCCACCCTCCCTCCTCCATCACCAGTGGCCAGAACCATTTTTTTCATTATGAGTACCAGTCCACCCTGGTCAGCACAGCAACACAAAGCTGGCAGGGCAGCAGAAGGGACAGAAAGCAGCAGTGAATTTAAACATCCATGCAAAAGCTACAGCCCACCCTCCCACCCTGGACCTACATGGCCACTATCTCCACCCAGACTAGCCACCTCAGTTACTCTGCACCCCGATGGACTTGCACAGTCACTCTCCCACCCCACCAGCACAGCCACTCTCAACACCCCACCCAACCAACCAACACCATTTCCAGCTCCATTTATCTTGTATCCGACTCCAGGCATCCAGGTCTGTGCCTCCCCATCACAGGCACACAAAAATAAATCAAACCACATTTTATACTGTATTTTCTTTATGTCTTTCTTGGTCTGGAAAGCGAGATGTTGAGCCACTGGTCAGAAGCTCAGTTTGCCTGCTATGCAACTACAAGTTACCCTACCCCACCGACACAATGCCAGTGCCTCCACCACCAATACAATGCTTGTATCCCACCCCACTCAGAAAACCAGTGTGTCCCCAACCCCACCCACCCATACAACTGACCAGTATCCCCAACCCACCCAAAAAAAATCATGGCCAGTCAGTAGTCACTATAACAATAGCCAGGTAGTAGTATTGTTTCTTTAGGGTGCATGCTTCAGTGCAAGATTTTGGCTAGTCTTGTAACACTGTACAGGGGAGAACACAGAAAACAACCCATTTTATTCTGTTTGCCAGGCAATGGAGACAGGGACAACAAGGCCAAGGAATCTGTCCATTTCACCCTCCACAGTGGAGGTGGAGAAATTGGAAAAGTGAAAGATTACTACTTTTACAGTCACGTAAAGGACGAGGTGGAAATAACGTTTTAACATGTACTTATTTTTATATGCTAACACCCAGCCAGCAAGCATGGAATGTCCCCTCCTAACCAACATAGATAGTCCCACCAGAAATCCAGCCAGCAAACATGGACAGTCTCCCGCCCTCACCCCACCAACAAGGACAGCCCCCATGCCCAGCTAGCAAACATGGAATGTCCCCACCCCACCAACATGAACAGTTGCCCCAGACATCCGCTAGCAAACACAGACAGTCCTCTTCCCCACCAACATGGATAGTCCCCCAGACACCTGGTCAGCAATCATGGACAATCTTCCCCAATAAGCCAACATGGACAGTCCCCCAGACACCGTCCAGCAAACACAGACAGCCCCCACCAGACACCTGGCCAGAGAGCACAGAATGTCCCCTCACAACCTACATGGACAGTTCCCTCCCTACCAGCATGGACAGTCCCACCAGACACCCAGGCAGACAGCAAACATGGACAGTCCCCATGTCCCACTAAGGACAGTTCCCCACCCGACACCCAGCTAGCAAACATGGAATGTTCCCCACCCCACCAACATGAACAACCCCCCCAGACAACCAGCTAGCAAACACGGAGAGTTCCCCTCCCACCAACATTGTAGTCCTCAAGACACCCAATCAGCAATCACGGACAGTTCCCCACCCCCATTAGTCACCCACCCAGACACCTGGCCAGCAAACACAGACTGTCCCCCCTCCCACAGACATTTTGCCAGCAAACATAGACAGTCCTTCCACCCCACCAACACAGAGAGTCCCCTTGACACCTGGCCAGCAAGCATGGAATGTCCTCCTGGCTGCTCCACCAACACAGACAGTCCCCAGATACCAGACCAGCAAGACCCCAGCAGGCAAACACAGACAGTTCCCCAGCCCCACCAACAGGGACAGTCCCCCAGACACCTGGCCAGCAAGCATGGAATGTCCTCCTGGCTGCTCCACCAACACGGACAGTCCCCCAGATACCAGGCCCGTAAACACAGACAGTCCCCTCAACACCAGACACCAAGCAGGCAAACACGGACAGTCCCCAGCCCCACCAACATGGACAGCCTCCCAGACACCTGGCCAGCAAGCATGGAATATCCCCACTCCACCATCATGGACAGTCCCCCGACAAATGATCAGCCAAAACAACCAAACAATGGCTAGTGTGGTGTCTCCATCCCTCCACCACAGCCAGTGTCCCCACACCACCACGGCAGTGTCCCCACACCACCCCAGAAGAGAAAATACAGACTGTCCCCAGCCCCAGACACAGACCATTATCCTTCCCAACCCCACTAAACACTGACTTCCTCCCAGCCCCAAATGCTGCCCGCCTCCTCAGCCACAAACACTGACCATCCCCAATCACCAGCAAACACAGACCCTCCCCTACCACCAAACACTGACCATCCTGTCAGTGCATCAGCTCCAAACACAGACCATCCCCAACCCCACAAAACATAAACCATCCCCCATGGCCCCAGCCCCACCCCAGCACAGTCAGTGTCCTCACCCCACCAACATGGCTAGTCAGTGTCCACACCATACACAAACAACAAATAGGCCCCCCACCTCACCCCACCAACAACATGGACATCTCTTCAACGGCCAGGAAATCCTCGAGACACATCCAGAAGCCAGCCACCCCTCAGATATACTGATAGAGTAACCTTCCTCCTCCTCCCTGACACATTTCTGGGAAGAGAATGGCATTCCAAAACCAGATTGCAGCACAGTTATGATATGAAATCAATAAGGGCAGCACTACAACACGCAGCAGGCTAAGAAGGCGGTAAGTCAGATCAAAAGGTCAGCTACTCTCTCCCAAATGTTTTGCTACCTGCCTCCTCAAAGAGAGTCAAACATTTATTATTTTATACAGCTTTTAGAACTATTTTATAGTGGTAATGTTGTCATTTTAAAGTGATGGAGTCAGGACACTTTCTTCTCTGATTCTGCATTTGACCTTAGCACTAAGAGCGGAACTGATAATTATCTCTGGCAAACTGGCAATGAGTGAACAATTAAAATAACACTCACACCTCATGGTGTCACCCACCTCGAATAGCTCTCTGTAGTACTCCAACTCTCCTAGGCAATCCCAGTCTCATGCTATAGATGCTGCTTGCTGCCTGATGAGCCTGCTTCTCTTCATGGTGGATGGCGCATGGACAGCTAAATGGTGCCACAACTGTACTAGTCATGCAAGCACACGATGGTAGGAGTTTGTAGCACTCTCTGATTGGCTGTAACATGCAGGCTGCTATGGTTGCAACCAATCAGAAAAAGAGAGATATTTTTAGGGGTTTCTTACGAGGAGATATGGACACTGCTCCGCCCCAAGAGCAGCCAAGCATAGCCGACAGGTGACAGCCCTGAGCCGCACACTTAAACAAAACAAAGTGAACCGGATAACAGGGCTCATAAGTCCTGGTCTAATTCCTCAGGGGGTAGATCGCCTCTCGCCCCCTCGCAATCTATGCCACTACGGCAAGAAGAAGAACAACACAGTTACTGGAAAAGATGTACAAAAGGAATCTGTTTCACAGTTTGGGGAATGGATGTTGTGGAGGAACAGCAACAACCGACCTGCACAGACTGAAAGTGATGTTTGGTTCTGATATGTGTTACACTGTGCTGTACAATGTAAACCTGAAAGATCTGAGTATTTCAAAGTGATTGACTGGAGTTGGGAGCTTGTGGTGCCAGCTCTAGTCAATCCCTACTACAGTGTGGATAAATTCTGTCATGGGGAACTTAGAGTGAGGATAAACAAATATTCTCATTCAAGATCTGACCACCCTCTATATATGACAAATATTTGCAGAATTTATCTCCACTGGCATTGCATAAATATGAATATATATATTTACAATTTTGCCCATTTACAAGACAAATAATCCACTACAGGATGTGCAGTCATACCGTGGTATATATGACGCCTTGGTGTGGGTTGTGAGGCACAAGACCGTAGACTGAGTGAGTTCAACAACTATAGCATGCTGTGATATCAGGGCATAAACCACACACCTTTGTAGTGGATTATTTGTCTTATAAAATGGGCAGAATTGTTTTGGAGGGTGGAGAAAATACAAAGAGTGCAGGCATGCAGTCATTGTGGGATAATGCACAGTCATGTGGAGTGTTTCATACAGTCAGGAGACAGCATTTGTAATGTTCCAGTTGTTAAAGTAATTGTCTTTTGAGCCTTATAGGAACCTATAGAGGACTGGTAAATGCACTGGGTGGGGTCGGAGAGCGAGGGTTTGTTTATCTGCACGCACTGCAATCTTTCCCAAAAGCAGAGCATGTTGTCTTACCACCGGAGAATGGATATGTCCCACCACAGTTAATGCATTTTATAGGGCCGCATTTCTATTAGGAAAATGTGAGTACTGCTTCAGGCGTCATTTGTTGTCTGCTGATTTGCTTAGCATTACTTTGTTTACAGCATGGTGATCACATCAGTTCTAGCTGCGGGGCCCCAGATGGTGCAGTTGCTTTGCCTACATCAAGCAGCTTGGTTAAAGTCATGTCGAGATCCCTCAGCACCATTCTGTGAAGCTTGGTAGATGAGCAATTTTGCACAGTCGGAGTTTCACCTCACAATCTACATCAGTAAAGTTGCATGCTGCTGCCAACTGCATCAGCGTGTATTGCAGAAAGCTAAGCTTTCTCTACTCTCCTGTTTTGCCTGCTGAAATACCATTACTTCATACTCTGTGTTCTGCTGAAGAGTAAAGTATGCTGTCAAGGCATCTATAGCCTTATCCAGGTCATTCTCATCTTCCCTGGTGTGGTATCTAGTAGTATATCAAAATATCATTTACCTTCTCACCAATGTAGTGCAGCAAGACAGCGCTTTGTCTCTTGGGGTCTTCTATGTTCAAGGCAAGCAGCAGATTCTTACATCTGGACAGCCCTTTCTCCATCTTACACCAGTGGCTCCTGCTTCCGAACTCACATCAAAAGGAGGAAAAACCTGGAAGTACTGTTGCCATTATCTTCTGTTTACAGCGTTGTTTCTTCCTACTTTCTGTATTCTGCTTTTAATTCCTTTATTTTGTTTACATTCTCTTGTAAGGTGCAGTACAGTATGTAGTATCCTTTGGAAACTAGTTTGCCATTTAATCAATCATCACCATTGTAAAAGATTAACTGATTCCAAGACATCATTTAACAGGCTTTATTCACAGAGAGTTTTCCACACTCCTACTCTGTTAAAAAGCAAACCATTTTGCAGCATGCTGTAGATCAAAGCCACCAAACACTGGGAAGCAAAATGAACCACCAACCAGTTGTAAATCAAGGGTACACATATGCCAATGAAACCAGTTCAGGTGAAAATACATACATACATATATATATATATATATATATATATATCACACACAGTATATAGATATATTTCAATTTTATGGAAAAAAACAAAAACTGTGTTAGTGCCCCATTAGGGTTCTAGCAACAAAGTAGAAATTCAAACTTGGGTTTTCAACCCTAACACCCCACCCCACCCTTTGGCTTCAAACCTAACCCACCCTGCATGCAGGAACAGGTGTGAGGGGTATGCTTTGGTATTTGAACCCTAGTGCTCACCACATTCCAAGACTAAGTAAGCTAAGATGGGTACAGAATAAAATAATGGGATGTGCATTAGGGTTCAAAATGCCAACATACCTATACCTGTTCCTGCATACAGGGTGAGGGTGGGGCCATAGGGTTGGATGCTAAGGGTGGGTTGGGATCTTAGGGTTGGAAACCCTAAGTTCAAATTTTCCTGCTTTTGTCACTAGAACCCTTATGGAGCATTAACGCAGTTTTTGCCATGACATTCCTTACTTTTTGTGAAAGCATCACCATAGCCATAGTTGTTTATGGGAGCAGGGCCTATCCATCAATAAGTGTAGAGACATTGCAATTAACCCAGCATATGTATGTATGTGTGGAAGCACAGGGTGTTCTGGGCCCTGCACTTCCATGCAGTGCAGCATGAGGGGGTACTGCACTCCTGAGGTGCCGTCTCGGGTGAGACGTTAAACCGAGGTCCCATCTGCCTGTTCTGGTGGTAGTTCAGGGGGTGTTAAAGATCCCATGGCACTTCTTGAAAAGAGTAGGGAATTTTTATTTTGAAACACATAGAAAACACATACAGAAAAAAATAAAACAGAATTTTACAAATCAAATCCAGAAACTGTGATCAAACAATTGGATAACTTATAAACCCTAAAAAGTATATCAAACCCTAAACATAAACCCATACCAACCCTAAACCCCACTCTTATTTAATATTTGATAAATAAAAGTGAGACCCTTCCACCACATCAAAACCTGATGTGCTGAGAAAATTAGACAATCTGATTTATAAATGTTCCAAAGCTCATTGCTAATTAGGATACTCATGCAATCATATGACATCCTATTCTGATGTAGCACCCATTGACAGCATCCCTGCCAAAGATAAAATCTAAGGCAACAAAAAAATTATTTAAAGTATCAGGGTGAAATTGGAATAAACCTGCCCCATATTTATCTACTATGAGTATGTCATAGTTTAAAAATGAAGCCAGGGTAAATGCCATTTATATGCCAAATAATCCCATAAGGCCCTAGTATGAGAACACTGTAAAAGAAAATGTTCCATCATTTCTGTCTGTGCTATGCACTCCATGTAGGGACAATTTTGTTTAGTTATACTTTTATGTTTAGCGTTTCCCTCAAATATAATCTGCCATAAACTGTCAACCAAAGGTTTTCCCACATTTTTGTGGTATCCTTGAGTGTTAGTTGGTATAAAATATAATGATTATCAACTCAAGGGCAAGTTTTAAAACAGGGATTCCTAGGGTAATTGTTAAACGTAATTTCTTTATATAAATTTTTGTAGAGAATGTTATTAGACTATGCTTCGTCATACACCATTTAAATAATTTCTAAGCAGCAGGTAAAAATAAGGGGGATCTGTAAGAAAGGATGAGGTTTAGGTCCTAACTGTGCCCATGCTTTAAGATAAACAGCTAAGGCTTTCCTCATCCAGACCTCCGGGAATATACTAGCGGTGTGTGAATAAAGTACTGAAAGAGTGTTTAAAAATAAAGCATGGAAAAAACAACAGGCTCTATCATGTTAAGACCTCCTTCACTCAAGTCCAAATAAGTGTAATGCCTTTTAATGGGGTTCAGTTTTGAACCCCATAGCAACTGAAAACACAAACTGTAAAGTCGGGTCTCCAATTTAGTGGGTTGTGGATATAGTGATGCTATAAACTGTAAAGGGGCAAGATAAATTTTTCAAAATCGCTATACGCTTAAGTTTGGAAATCTTCCACTGTCTCCATCTATTTACTTTTGTTCTGCTTTACTTAAACCTAAATCCCAATTTCTATCTGGCAGATTTTGTGGCCCAAAAGTAATTCCCAAAATATCCAAAGGGGCAGAGAAACTGAGAGTCCATGCCAGATGGAGTCCGGCTGAACTACAGGTCCTATAAAAGACCTCTACTCTTATCCAAATTTAATTTGACATTAGAAACTAATTGATACTCTTCAATTATGTCTAAAAGGACCAGATTTGTACTGGGGGTAGAAAAAAATACAGATGTCATCCGCATAAGCTTGGATATATAAAGATTGTGGGATCTCAAGCCCTGTGAGGCCTGTCCACTTTGGGGATGATAAAACTATATGAAGTAAAGGATTGAGAAAAAAATGTATTACAATGGGCTTAAAGGGCAACCTTGTTGGACCCCACAATGTACTGGAAAACTATGCCCTACTGTACCTTTTATCATAGGTCTAACTGAAAAAAGGAATATAATAAACTTAATTGGTTTATAAAAGACAGAATTCTATAGGTATGTATATACGGAAAATAAATAGTTGTGAAGAACCCGATCAAAAGCTTTTTCCTGGTCTACGCACTACACAACCAAGAAACCCTGAAATATTACAGTGATATATTACATCCCATATAGTACGTAAGGCCTGTTGAATATTCCTGTTAGATAGTCCACAATACTGGACTGGAGAAATCACAAAAGTAGCATAAGCCTTCAAGCGAGCATTCAAAATATGTGCCAGCACCTTATAATCAGTGTTCATAAGAACAATAGGTCTCCAATTTAAATTTGTGAATGGTCCCTTTTGAACAGGTAATTCAGTAATCCTTCAGAAAAAGATGGGTGCATAATATTATTTGAAACCCAATAAGTGTAAGTTATAAGTAAGCATTCAATTAAATGAAGAAGAAAGGCCTTATAGAATGAGTGTGGAGCTGGATGAGGCCTTAAGGCTTTAATGGCCTGTGAGATTTCATCTTTAGTAATGGGGGTTTGTAATTTTCCAGTTTCTTCTGGCAAATCTGGAATATGTACTGCTTTCAAGAACTGAGTTATATGGGTAGGTGGAATATGCACCTTTGGACAGAGAGACGTTATGCCTCTGAATCTCAGTTTTTAAACTTGATAAAGAGAAACTAACCTTCCACCTGGGTATTCAAAGTTTCCATTGATATTATAATTTTAACAGATTTACAGGTCTTGTAGGGGTCACCTATGGGGAGGTTTTGTATTATGACATAACATTGACTGAATTGATTTTGCTCTTGCAGTTTCAAACACCTTCATAGCATTTTTTATATTGTAATCTGAGGGTATAATCATGCTTAGAAAGATTTGCCAGAGATTAACTTATACAACTGTTACCTGAGAGATAAATAATGTAAAAATCCATATTTCCTTTTTCCAAATTTGGAAAACCAGTTCTTAATGTCCTTTTAGTGTCCATCCACCATTCACCTTTATCATCATATAGAAATTCAACAGATAATCTAGCCTGTAGTAAGGCCGTGACTTCCTGAATCACCCATTTGTCCTGTAAACAGAGACATTAAGCTTCCATCTTCCATGCAAAGTGGTCCTGGGAACAAAATGATGCACTGAAAAAGTAACAATAAATGGTCTGAGAAGGTGACAGGAACAATGGATAACAAACCCTTGGGAACATTTGTGGAGATGAAAATATAATCAATAGTAGAGACATAAGTGTTATGCTTATATGTAAACTTAGGACCATTAATATGTAGTTGATAACAATTATATAGCCCAGCTGTGGAAACCATTTGGGAGGGCGTTGGAATCACAATATTTTTTATTGTCACCTTTTTCCTTATCCCAGAGGGTATGGTACAATTAAAATCTCCACAAAGAAAGATTTTATAATGTGTGACCAAAAAGGCTGAATTGCTGCATAAGGGACACCTTTTCAGCTTTAATCTGGGAGGCATAGACTGAAATAAACCGGCAGTCCATGTTGTTCCAGAGACCATCGAGAACCCAAACCCTTCCAGGTATTAGGTCATATAATTTACATAATGTAAAATTAAAGGAATGGAAAAAAAACCACTCCATCAGCAGAGTCACAGCGAAGACGAATAAGATACACCCCAGACCCATTCTTGCTGAAAAAGGCATACCTGTCTTTCTGTAAAAATCCAGGTCTCCTGTATTGAACATGCATCAATAGATTTGTCATGTAAAATTGAAAAACCATATTCCTTTTTCATAATTCAACAAACTGTGCACATTTAATGAGCCAACCAAACCTTTAGCCATTCCAAGTTTTCCCAGGTGAACCTAGTACTAAGTTTTCTTCCTTTTTCTTCTTTTCCTTTTATAATCACCTTCTGTAATTTTTTGCAGCCCCTGATCTGTTGTAGATTTCCAGGAGTCTGAGTCCCCCACCTCCATTTTGGAATTGCCCCAAGGGGTGAACAAAGCAGCATACAAATTTTTAGATTCTATCAGGGTGGGAGGGTCTGAGAAGAGTGATTTAGAAAATCTAGAAGATCTTCTGCAAGGTAAGAGATCGGGGAAGGGCAAATTATCAACCTCCTTCTGGGAAGAAGACACGTCTGTATAACAGACTGGGATCAGTATGTCAGCTTCCAGAAATCCCGGAACAGGTTTCTGGGGAACCTCTTCCTTTAAGTCTGAAATGACAGTTGTACAAACAAGAGTTTTAGACTTTACAGATGGAGCAGAACTGGAAGAAGGGAGTGGAGAAGGAACAGTTGTCAAAGGAGGGGAGGAGGGGGAGATGGAGGGGTGGGGACGGGACAGAGAAGGAGGAGCAGAAAGATGTTGAGGCACTCCCTGTAGGTCCTTATGGCTGGACAGAGGCAGCTCAGCCAGGTCTTGTGCCTGCTGAATAAGCAGATCAGGGCCAATACAACTAGTCTTATTGACGTGCTGCCCAAGGGCATTCCCCAAAATTGTGACCATATTCTTCATAGAGGTCACAATGAGTATGGTTTGCATATTGTATTGTGCTGTGACCAATTTCACTGCAATTGTTACAGCGGGGTTTATCACAGGTGCTGGTGAGAAGTATGCGGGATCCACATCTATAACAGGCCCGAGGCTGTCCTGCATAAAACACACCTCCTGATCCCTCCCTAAAAGGAAATAATTAGGTATATGCTCTATGCCTGCCTCCCCAGCCTTAATTTGACCTTATACTTCCACCCATCTGTCCAGAAAAGCTCACTATCAAGGATAGCCTCAGGTGCCCCAAGAACCTCATACTTTTGAGATAACCAATATGAGATATCTTCAACATGGACCCTTTCGTTATGAAACATAATGGTAACATATTTAATCAGATGTTTTGTTAGTGGAACAACTACAAAGGGGTCCATGCTGGAGATGTCTTTACTCCATACCTCTCCCAAAACAATTCTAACACATAAGAGGTTCTAAAACTGTCTTTGTAATTATCTTCCCGGAGATATTAATAAAGGCATAGACTTCCTAGGAGAAAAATGTGAGAGTCTTTTAGTAAAATTTTCCCACATTGTATCTATCTGGTCTGTCCATAGCCCCCTTATAACGTATCCTGACAGCATTCCTCTGAGGAGCAGCCACTTGTTTTGAGTTGGAAA
Organism: Neoceratodus forsteri; assembly: GCA_016271365.2. Lineage (NCBI taxonomy): Eukaryota > Metazoa > Chordata > Ceratodontiformes > Ceratodontidae > Neoceratodus > Neoceratodus forsteri. Next base: position 118,265,224 of record JADMNL010000028.1, read on the forward strand.
ATAATTCAGATAACAGGGGCTTGGGGTCCTGGACAGGAGCTGATACTGAGAAGGGAGGAAGACCCTTGTCTATCTTAGGACCGGATGGTAAAGGTGGAAAAGAATCAGGATTTGGAGGGCTTATAGCAGCTGAAGACTGATGAGAGGCGTCTGAGTCTTGAGGATGGAACAGGCAGGAGGAACAGTTATCAATCTGGAGGAAACCGCAGGCTTCCATTCTACTGTGGACTGTGAAAGGAAATGCCTCATGAAGGGTCTAGAGTCCAAGTTCCTGCTTTTGTTCTAGCCCAACCAGCCCCTGCAAGTGCTTTTGTGGTGACCGATCGTCATTATGTTGAAGAACTATAGATAAAGTAAGCCCAGACTCCGTGTTAACAGTGATTTTCCACAGGAATTGTCAATCTGGGTTTGCTCAATATCATCCTTTGTCTATCCAAATAGACCTTTTGCTGTATGGAAGCTGCCTGATGTTCCATTTTCAGCAGGGATTTTGACAGAAAGAAGAAACCTGTGGCACCTTCCTGAGAGGTAGGCTAGGTCTGGCACGAATATTCTCCCTTGAGCTACCGCCAAAGGCTTTTTAAACACAGATCCTGCTGTTTTAGACAGAATCACCCCTGAGGTATTTTTAAATTAGTTCCAAGCTGGGGTGAACAGTATTGCTCAAACACACACTAGGATTCACAGAAAGGTTTTCCACAGTTGCTACTGTCAGGTTAGTAATTGCTACTTGATTGTGCTAGCTGTAACTAAGGGCATTTAGTTTAACCTTGGGCAGCTGGGCCAGTGAAGACTGCAGCTCTGCACAAACCAGGAGCTGTAAAACTTCCAGCAGGTGAGACTCAACTTCAGATTTATTTGTTACTTCTTTAGGAGTCGCTCGACACATTGTCCTTAGGCTCTAGGCACATACTAGACATAGTATTTTCACTGCCAGCCTTAAAAACAACAGGTTTACATTGGAAGGTAATGACTCACCCAATTCCTCCAGGCCAGTTTCTTTGACAGCTGAGTTTTGTAGGGGTTTGGCAGGCATGGGAGCTGGGTTGACACCGGCAGGCCAGCTTGCAATGAAGCAAGTTGTTGCACCAAATGTTTTTTCCCATCAAATGATGATCCTCTTCAGAACAAATGAGTTTTAAGAGTTCTTGCTGCTGAATGTCTAAATCCACTTCCAGAGATAAATCCATAGATAAAACGGGTGGCATACTCAAATCCTCAATTGAAACATAGACATCCTTGATGTCTTCCTCAGAATCATGAACATTTGCTTCAAAACTTCCATCTTCAGTCTCTACCAAACACAGATCAGGAGATGACCCTGCTCTCCTGTCTGCAGCACTTCCACACCAGGATCCATAGGAGCCACCATCTTGAGTCCCACAGGAAAATGGGTCCCTCCTGCTTACAGGAAGGAGAGTAGAGAAATTTCTCCAGTGCCTGACCAAATTTCCCCATTCACTAAAACACCACCAACAGCTTAATCTGGTTCAGAGTCAGTTGGCATTCATCTGTATCCCTTCCCCAGGTCATGCCTGAAAATAGGCAGAATTTATCTAGTGCACTTACCGGTCAAGAAAAACTAAAATAAATGTATAGAATAATGGTGTCCAAATTGTCAGCATGGCCATGTTTTACCCACCTCATGCACCCGGTAAAGAAATGTCAAATCCATGCCAAAACATAATTATGCACAACTGCAATGCCATTTTATGCCACAGGTATGAAAACATATTTTGGGCAAGCTTTGAAATATGACAGCCATGACATACATGAGGTGGTGTGATAAGAAGGCTTTGTTGAAAATCTGGGGTAAAATGTTTAAAACTTCAAAGTTATGAGCATGCATAGCAAAATTGCAATGAATGTTGATAACTTTGGCGTTCATATTTTGACCCTGCCTCATAAGCCCGTGGGTGAAAATAGAAAAAATCTGTGCCAAAAATCCATTTAAGTGCCACATATATTAAAACATAGTTTGGGCAGGATGTGAAAATGACACCAGTACTATTCATGTGGTGGTGTGGAAAATGGCTTTGTTGAAAATTTGGCTGCAAAATATTGAAAATTACCCAAAGTTATACACATGCGTAGAAAAATTGCAACAAACACACATAACTTGGGCATTTTAGGATTTTTTCATCAAATTTTCAACATAGCCTTTTGGGACACCACCTCATGAACACGGTGGTAAAATTTTGTTATTCAGGCCCAAAAGGTGATTTTGTTGTGAATTCACCTTCCTGGTCCAAGTAATGAAACAACAGTCCTAGTGTTCATGCGTGGGGTTCCCAAAAGGCCAAGTTGAAAATTTGGTGCAAAAATACCTAAAAATAGCAAAGTTATCATCATCAGTTAAACTTACTTTCATTCCTCAGTTCATGGCTTGGCTTTGAAGAGTGAAAGCGTGTCCTGGTCCACAGAAGAATTGCAGCAGATGACCTCCGATTGGTAAGTATAGGGCAAGGGTTGTGTGGGGGTGGTGGGTGCTCAGAGGAGGGTTGGAATGGGGAGGGTGTGGCAGACATGATGAAGGACCATTTTCTTTTTTCAGGACCAAAAAAGACATCTGGGGACTGTTTTCTTATTTACAGCATTTCAAGAATGATTTTGGGACACTGGGAATGAGCTCCCAGTATCCCAAATTGCTGGGGTGGTAAATAACTGGAGACACTGGGGTGGGCTCCCAGTGTCCCACACTGGCTAGGGGTCTTCCAGTGCCAACACAAGGCTTCAGACCCTGATGTTGGCAACAGAATGATACATTGGGGACTGTTTTCTTTATTTACAGCTTTAAAAATTTAATAAATAGCATATCGGGACACTGGGAGTGGGCTCCCCAGTGTCCCACACTACTCATAGTGGGGTCCATATCTTGGGACACTTGGAGTGGGCTTTCCAGTGTTCCACAGTGGCTGGAGGCCTCTACTGCTGACAGAGGGATTGGGCACCCGATGTGGGAAAATGTATAGGAGCATGCCTTGGCCCCCTTCCTCTTACAGGCTTGAAAATAAGGAACATACTTTAATTAGTAACCTAAATGAGGGCATAGGAATTGGATTCTGGGGTGTGTTTACACCTAGAATGTAAAAAGTTTTTAGAAAGTAGTGCGTAACCCCATAGTTTCACGCAACAGCTGGTGTTTCACGAAATAGTGCCACATTTTGCAGCATTTCCACAAAAGTAGTGCCGCAATCTGCAGCAGTAGTGTGGCAAATTTGTGACACTATCAGTGACCAATTTAAATAAACATATTTCTGGACACTATTTCTGAAAAGTAATGCCATAATTGTGTTTCTCGTGCTCCAATTAGGTAAACACAACTATTGGTGTTTACCAAAGGGCAGTATTTTTTAATTATAGCATTTTGTTCTGTATCACTAACTGAAAACAAGATGACGACGACTGTACTTTTCCCATTTATGAAAGCAAGTACTGCTGCGAAAGCAAAAGCGTGCTCGTGCACGCACATTTAATTTTCCTTATTGGATATAATAACTTTTAAACAGATTAATATTTTTCACCAAACCTTCAAAAGTCACATCTATGACATAAACCCCATATACTCAGAAAATTTCAGATCAACCCCACAAGCAGTTTTGGAGAAAGCGCGTGACTAAGATGTTCCATAAAAGTTGTAATTTTCACATTTTTGACATTCCGCATTTCTGCAATCGCATCTGACTGGAACAAAGCTTGGCACATCAAGAGATCTTTGGTCCCTGATGGGGCATACATAATTTTATGCAAATCAGTTAAATGGTACCAAAATTTATTAAAGTCCAAAATATAGGGTTTAACATAGAACTGAAGACTGAACCCTATAATATATATAGTACATAATGAGTGGGATATTCAAAGGGTTTACGCCATGCGCAATAAAGGTTACACCAAGCATAGAGTCTGAAATTGCGCCATTCTGCAATATTCAGCAGGAGGCAGTTGTGCAACAGAAAATATGCTGAGCAACAGCGCAATGCTAATGAAGGTATAATACGGCAGGTAGTTGAACCATGCATAAAGTGCACAATGCGATATTCAAAGGCTTGCACAATGCGCAACAGTGGATCAGGCAGAGTTGCACAGCGGAAACGAGCCAAAATAAAAAGGCTCAAGGAAGAGGTGCAAGAACGCGACTGGGAAGCCACATGAGGCAGGGAGACAGAGCAGGCCAGAGTAATAAACAGTGCAGGCCAGGGGTGCACAGGACAGAAGAGGGGCAAGGGAAGGTGTGTGGGGCCACAGGTGCAGAGGCCAGTAGGTGTACCTGGTGCAGCAGAGGTAGCAGTCAGGACAGCAGGGTAACAGAGCAACAACAGCCAGGAGGGAACACAAGGCAGGGACATGGACAGTGCCAGCTTCCACATGGAAGCCGTAATGAGGGGGAGCAGGCATGCTGCAGGGGCGTGGCCGTGGAAGGCCCGTCGGTATGCCCCAATAGGCAGTACCGTGCCGCATCAGCTTTGAGCTGTATTCAGATGTAGAGATTGTGGTCTGGTACTGCCTGAACAGGGCAATACTGAGGCAGCTCTGTGAGCTGTGCAGTGATGTGATGCAGGCACCCTCATGATGGAGTCACGCCCTGTCAGTGGAGACAAAGGTAACAACCTGCATGTGCTTTCTCACCACAGGTACCTTCCAGAGACCAACAAGGACACCACAGGCATAACACTGTCAGCCCATCACACATCCTCACCCAATTGCTCAGTGCACTGCTGCCACATGCTGTGGAGTACATCCATTTCCCCAGCACTGTGGCAGGAAGTACAACAAACATACAGGAGTTCCACAGGGTACTTATATATGCCTGGCATACTAGGGGTGATAGACTGCACCCATAGCCCCAATGGGCTGCCTATCATAATCGGAAGGGTTTTCCAGTGTCAACTGCCAGGTGGTGTGTGATGCCACTGGGTGCATCATCAATGTCTGTGCCACACACCCTGGTGGAGCACACAATTCATTCCTATGGTACCAATCAGCACTGTGCCATCGATTTGAGAGTGGGACATCCCCACAGGACATCTAGTGGGTGAGTATGCATGTAGGATTGGCAATCGGGGGCAAGGGTGGGTAAGCCACAGGTGCCATGGGAGTGGCACACAGGGTTAGGGGCAATATGAGCCTGAACATGACACTAACCTCCACTATCTCCACACAGGTGACAGTGGATACCCACTCCATCCCTGGCTGTTCCTCCCTACCGGCGCCCACGACCCCATCGCAGCAACACTTCAGTGAGGCACATGCCACCACCACGCCAACATCATTGAGTGGGTGTTTGGGATGCTGAAGGCATGCTTCTGATACCTAGACACCTCCAGCAGTGCCCTACAGTATAGCCCCTCAAAGGCCTGTCAGATATTCCTGGCCTGTTGTATCCTGCACAACATGGCCAAAGACTGTGGGATAGCTGTACAGGTCGAGGAGGGGACAGCAATGGGGATGCTGGTGACGCCGGTGATGATGGGGATGAGAGCCCCTTGGACGGCATGATCCCGACTGATCTGGCTGGTCCAGCTGCACTGGGACACCATCACAGAGGAGCACTCGCCCAACACAGGTAAGTCATGGGGCCATGTTCAACCAACAGTGGCTAGGGCACAACCCACATACACACAGGGAAACACACCAGGGATGCATGACGGTGAGGGAAGTGGCAGGGCACAGAAGCACACACACACACAACCAGGGAGGGGTGAACAGTAACACACCACATGGACAGACACACACACACACACAGGCATAAAGTGCACAGGGGTCAGGTGCACAACAGAGCAGGAACACAGACATTAAATACACACACATCCACAGGCCACCACCACCACCTGTACTGTCCATGTCGTGTGTCAGATGCTGGGCACCCTTGCACTTTGGTGTACAGTGCAATGCAGGCATCATCATGCACACGCACCTGTGGACAGCAGTCAGTAGGGTATGCAGGTGGTCCGTGTGTCAGCGTGTAGGGCAGGGCACCCACTGGTGCACTGCCCACTGAAACACACATTGCACACAGGGCAGCACCAGACAGGGCCCGCACTAGGAGACAGCTCAGTCATGCGGCACAGTGCCATGGCCACCTCAGATGCATGGGTGGCCCTGCTGAGACCCAGCAGCACTGGCAGACTGAGCATGGGCCACATGGGGTGGCACCTATGGACCACCAGGGGTCCCACTGTGTGAGCGACCTTGTCCCACAGGGGTCTGCAGCATATCGAACATACCTGCACCAGGGTGCTCGGGATACCCACAGCTGAATCGGCATAGACAAGGTGGGTGTTGCATGATGCCTGGAATGGGGAGTGGATAGCGTACTGCACGGTGTGGGCGGCACAGGGCACCTGACTGTGTGCCCAATGTGGCCACATCACTGACCACTGCCTCTGTCAGCCTGTCAATGGCGGCAGTCACATCCACCGCAAATGGTCAATCTGGGACAGGATCCTCTCGGTGTCCTTGCTGTACCACTCCATAGCCACACACAGTGCCTCCACGGATGTTGCAACCCGCATCTGCTGCTGTACTGATGCCTGCAGCAGGTAGGTGTGCTCATCAAAGAGGTCATCTGCCACATTGGCAACCTGTCCCTCATGGTCTGGAAGGGCCTGATGTACAGCACCCCTTGAGGGTGGGCACTGCTCACCAGGACCAGATATGGGCATGTCCACAGGTGGTGCACCTACATCACCACTGAGCCCTGTACCCCAGTCCCGGTGGGTGAGTGCTGCTGCTGCACCTCCGCCTGCTGTGCCCACGGGATCAATGGTTCCACTGCTGTGGCTGCACAGTGCCAGTGACCTGCACAGCCACTGGTGCTTTCCCACGGTGCTGACAGGCACAGCCTGGGACTGTGCTGACATGCTGGCACACACGTCAGAACCAGCTAGATCCATGGGCATGAGCTGTCCTGCTGTGTGTCCATTCTGTGACACACACATTTCAATGCCCATAGTGGTCGGTGCATCATCGATGGTGCAGGTCTGTGCCACAGCCACAGCTGCAGCATGCTGGCATGCTTGCATGCCAGACCACTGGGACACAGGAAGGGCACTCCCACACCTGTCTCAACATCAGTGAAGGTAGCCAGGTGTGCACACTGCTGCAGTGCATGCTGGTAATCTGTGGAGGTGGATGGTCCCTCCTCCAACTCTGGGTAGCTGTCCAGTGGACAGACCCTCCACTGCTGACCCTGTGGATGCACAGGATCTGCAACAGAAAGGAAGGACACATTAGTGCATGTGAACTACCTTCTCCCCAACCAAGACATACCATGCAGTGACGGGCTACCACCTGTCTGGAAGCCATCTCCAGGAACACCCTGAATGGCACTCGCTGCGTGCTTGCAGTGAGCATGTCCTCCACCAGGGTCAGCTGCACCACCTCCGGCTGTCCCCACCTGTTGCAGCATGTGCCGCCCTGATGACTGCAACCTTCTCCTTCACCCTCCTCCTGTCGGTCCCCATCTTCTTTTTACACTCCTACACAGGCGCTGGTGGCTGCCATGCAGGTTGATGCCACCGGGCCTGAGGGTGCCCTGCCATCCACTGAAAAGTGGCTTCTCAGCCAGGTAGGCCTCAAACAGTGCCTCTGTCTCTGCCTTCATAAAGTTGAGCCTTCTCTTCCCCACCATCATCCTCCTCACCCAGTCCTCGCTCGGTCATTTCCACGGCCTGTATGGGTGAGAGTGGTCACCTGTGACTGTGCAGTACACAGCAATTCTCTGGGGCCATGGTCCAGAACAGCACAATGCATGCAACTCACCTATCAACTGCAGTAACCGAATATGGCCACTGCAGAACAGTATTACAAATTTATAGTGCAATGCATGCAAATTAGGACTGGAGCAACTTTAATGAGATGCAAATTGCACTGCTGTGCCATTGAATGACTGATTGGATGATTTGCATATAGCGGCTGAATATCACACTGCTGCGCTGCATGTCTGGAGTTGAACCGGCTGAGCCAATGGCGCAGTTCTGTGACTACGTAGTACACGCCTGCACATGCCCAGGTAGCTTACACGGGCCTCTGCCACACTGATGATGTGCTGTGCATGATAGGCAATTCAGGACCACGGCCACTATTGTGCCAGTGGCGCTACAGCGACGGTCACCACATGGCGCTGTGGCACCACTGCGCAATAGTCCACTGTAAGCAATGGCACACAGGCGACCAATCACACTGGACATATAGACATCTGATGGTGCTATGTGACCTGCACCAGAGGCCCTGACCCTGTGCCCGACCTTTGCCCCTTGGTGTTATGCGTATGGCATGTCTGCAGCTCTATGTCGCTGTTCGGTAACAGCATGATAGGGACTGGCGGCTATCCGAACAACACGATAGGAGACTAATGGAGTTGTATTGTGCAACAATTCCACGTGGGGTTGTCGCTTTGCAGAGTGCCATATTGCCTACTATATACATGTAGGGATGGAGCAGGAGAGCCCCACAATGGAGTACAGTGGAACTTGCAAACCTAGTGGCCATAGTGGAGCCTCACCATGGCCCTCTGTTTGAGGATGAACCCCTGAACATGATGAGGACTCATGTCTGGCAGCAGTTGGCCACTGCCCTGGAGGAGGCCACTGGCCAGTGGCGGTCAGCAGAGCAGTGTAGACACTGAGTGCAGTGACCTCAGGAGGAGGAGGCAGGCACTACTGGCATGGCTTCATTCATGTGCCAGGAGGGACATGGTGCCTCGGCCAGGTGGGTGAGCCATCTATGCACCTGTATTGTCCGTATAGGGTAACACTGTGTATTGTGACCACCACATGGGGAAGGTTGGTCTATGGTTGGCTGTGGCGGTGCTTACAGGATATGTGATGTATGGGTCTGGCTGGGTGGGCAGGCACACTCATTGGGGCAGGGGATGTCTGCTTGGGATTTCACTGATGTGTTTCTCACCTTTTGTTTCCCACAGGCATGGCAGAGCGGAGGAGGGCCCAGGCTGAGGCGCAGCAGGGGTGGCAGTGGTGGCTGTGTGTGGTGTTGGTGGTGGTGGTGGTGATGAACCATGACAGCAGCAGCAGTACAATGAGGGTGAGTGTCATGACATCATGAATGCTATTGCATGCTGTGGGGGCAGGGCATGGCCATCATCCATGGACAACACTGCCATGCACATGACATGTGACAGTCAGCACTGTCCAGTGGCACTGCATGTCTGGGAGTGCGTCAATGGTGGTCCATGCATGCACTGGGCACATGGCTGTGGCACTGCCTTCCACTGTGTATGCGTCACTATACAGCCTTGGTTGTGCTGTGCTGGACATGGGTGGTGTGTGTGTGCAGTGGCACACATGGCTGTTGCTGCCTGGTTGGGCATGTCTTGTGCATGGTCACTATGGGTGGGTGCACTCCATCTCCAGGAGTGGGGCACTTGGCTGTATGCCATGCATGTTGGGGTGAGCTTCAGGGATATGGACAGTCACAGCCATTGATTCTGATCCCTTGTCCTAGGTGTCCGGATCCTCGGAGGCTTGGCGGTTGGTCCACCAGCTCCTTCAGGTGGCCATGGATTCCCTTGACATCCTGGGGACCTGCAGCACCGTGGCATCAGGTGCAGGAGGAGGCCGGGACCAGCAGCAGCTGGATGAGCAGCGGGCTGGCAGGCAGTAGCTGTCCATCCGTCCCCCTTTACCCATCCCTCACACCCTGCCTTTCCTCTCCCAGTTGTTCACCCCTGCCCCTTACCCACCCCTACCTTGTACCCATACCCCCACCCTTGTATTGTATATATTTGTATATAGTTCTGTTTGTTCATATTGTTATTGTTCATATATTAATTAGAAAAATATATATTTTGTTATGAATACTATGGTGGTCTCTGATTTGCAGCTGGCTATAGGTGCTCAGTTGCACTGGTCTGCATGGCATCTGGGGTGGTATTGTCCTGGGTATGTGTGTGTGTGCATGGGGAGGTGTCTCTGGTGTGGGGTGGCTTTCAGTCAGTCTTGCCGTGTGCTACCACCCACTGCTGAGTGCTCATGGTGGGTCTGGCTTGTATGGTTCTGTGGTACATGAGGTTGCAGTGTGATGGGGGATGCATAGGGATTTCTGCAGTGACAGTCACTGCTCGTGGGTGGTGTCTTGGGGTCCAGTACAGGTGTGCTGTGCACAAGGGGGCTGATGTGCACTGGGGTTGTCCGCCCCCTTTGTGTGGCAGTCCCAGCCTGCCAGTGGGTGTGCTGGGGCAACATGGCCCAGCTGTGCTTTGTTGGCTTGTCCCCATGGGCCTGTGGATATTCTGTCCCTCCCCACTTATGCTGTGCTTGGGATGTGGGGTGCATTATTATTTCTGCAGTGTGTTCCTGTGCCCATCTGTGGCATGGGTGGTGGGCCCTGCCTACCTCCCTGGTTGTGCAGTTCCATTGCTGTGCTGCTGGGGGCTCTCTGCTTGTGCTATGGTGCCTCTGGACTGCTCAGCTGGGCTGGCCTTGTTACGCTATAAGCGCATCATATCTGCTCAGCTTCCCCTTCCTGGTTGCGCTATGGCACTGGTTAGCAATTTGCTTTGCTCCATGTTTGAATATCGCGTGTATTGCAGATGTCGCAATGGACTTGTGCTTGCTTCTGCTATTGCGCATATTTGAGGCACAGTTTGAATATCCGGCCCATAGTGTGTATATAGATATAGATATATGAATATATATATATATATATATATATATATATATTAGAGGCAAAAACTCAGTTTAATGCATTAGTTAGGGTTGTTCCTAGCGAAAAAAGTGAGGAAATTCACTGTTGGGGTTGAAAACCCCCTTGGACCCTCTTGGACCCCAACCCGGCATTGGGGTGTGCATTGGGATAAGTCGCCTAACTCTCACCCCATGACATGCGCAAAGCAGCAGAAGTATAGGAGAATGGGGTGAGAGTTAGGACCCCACGTCCCAATCGCACCTAATGCGGGTGGGCGAGGGGTCCAAGGGTTTTCAACCCTACAGCAATTTCTCACTTTTGTCGCGTGTGGAACAAACCTAATACTAATGATTAAACGGAGTTTTTGCCTCTAATTCCTCTCTTTGAGAATGATAATGAGAAATAGTGAATGTAATGCAGCGGCAGGGCCCTGCGCTCCCGCACATGATGTCTTGTGGCATACTAACAGGGACAACAACGCAAAACAGAAATGCTAACAGTGGCGCACATGGTAACACAAGCGCGAATGAGAATAGAAAGAGTAGCGCACATGGTGGCGTGAGCGGGGAACGGTCTGCCACGTGATGTATTGTCACATAGTAACATGGTGCCTGCAAACAGAAATGTCAGTGGGCATGGTGATGTAAAGTGAAACAGAAAGATAAACAGTACTGTAGACAGAAATGGCAAAAAATAACAAGCATAGCGCAAATGAAAGCATAAGGATACAGTACATGGTGGCGCAGGCGTCAGATGGGAAATTGACGGTCTGGAACCACAAGCGGAAAGGACAACAGTAACAGTAATGTAAGCGCACAGGCTGGTTTTCCTCAAAACTTGCATAGAAAGACAGTGAGTACAAATAATGTATGCATAATAATGAGTATCGGTAAGAAAATGAGAACTTGGAATACTAAATACGTTATATCTCAGGAACTGTCACGACATAGAAAAAAAAATTTAAAGTCATATTATTTACAACAGTCCTGGCTAATTTGGTACTTAGCCCCCCACTAGGGGCTAAGAGTTTTCGACGAAAAGTCCATATCTCGCACCGCTTCGAGATACGGGCCCTGAAAGGCACCTAAGTAAAAGTCAGAATTATCCCACGGGAAAAAGAAAAAGTCTGAGTGCCACAACTTTGCCTCCTGTAATGTTTTTTCACCAAACCACTGAAAGGCACATCTGTGGGCTGGCTGTTGGCTGTCTTCCTCAAATTTCAGGAAAAAGACCAAACCGTTATTTTGCAGCAGGGTGTCAAAGTTCCTGTAATGCTTGACGCCCGTAATGTTATCCTATGGGAAAACCGTCAACTTTGAGTACCGTAACTTTGCTGCCATGTAATATTTTTCAATACAACATTGAAAGGCATATCTGTGAGATGTCAGCTGCGTTCCCTCAAATTTCAGCCAAAACTCCCAGCGGTTATTTTGCAGTGCAGTGCCAAAGAATTGCTGTCATTTTCCACAGACTAGAAAATTACTGTCGCAATTTCGAAAGCTTTCACAAAAAGTTCGACACTTTCGTGAGCACGAAAGTAATTTGTGAAGTACTTTTTCCAGAAATTTGAAAACATATTTCTGGGGTGTTTCTACAAAATAAAGACATGCAAGCATCCTCAGGGCCCGACTAGGTGAATACAAAAAAAATTAGGTTGCTAGAGGGTCCCAAATTTAAATGCCAACCATTTTTCTGATCACCAACTGAAAACAAAATGGTGGATTTGCAAAAGTAACAGGCCCATTTAGAAAGTAAAATGCATTTGTGACACTGTCGAACTTTTTGTTAACTTTTCCCATTGACTTATAATGGAAACTGTTTTTGAATAACTTTTGAACCGTTTAATATTTTTCACAAAAATCTTTGAAAGGCACATTGGGGACCCGGCCACACGTTCCCTGAAGAGTTCAGGCGGTCACACAAACGTCGACCTGTAGGCGTGACCATAGCATTCGAAAAAGCATAAACACGCTCGCAGATCACACTTAATAACTCCACAGCTGTATATCCGACGGTACGAAACTTGGCAGATCCCAAGGCCTATGGTTCTTGATCATGTATTCCAAATTTCAGGCAAATCTATCAAACAGTTGCAAAGTTATTAAGGTGCAAAATTTTAGGTTTAACATAGAAATGGCTCCTCAACCTAACTATAGTGGCACTACCGTGCCACTATATATATATATATATATATATATATATATATATATATATATATATATATACACACATAGATAGATATAGATATATATATATATGTATATACACACACACATATACATCTGGATAGATACCTTCATAGTACACAGCTTTGGGGACAGAAAGTCGCAGAGTACGTTCACATTCAATGCAAACATTTTGGCCAGTCCATAAAGATTATGGCTGATTCAGGTGCCATGTTTAATGTGATTGATGAATTTGACTTCCTTAACATGACCCAACAACCAAAACTTATGAAATCAGATGTAAAATCTATCCATACAGCTCAAAATACCCACTACCCATCCTGGGTAAATTTCATGCTGCTACTGCTGAGTCTAAAAGAAAAATATGCCAAGAGACTTTCTATGTGGTAGAAGGGGCAGGTGGGTCATTACTCAACTGGAAGACCTCCACAAGACCTCGATTTGATCAAAATGTTAGCGGGTTATTAAACATGAGGAGGATAGTAAATCACAGCCTACTGAGATGTTTTCCAGCAAGCTGCTCCTTGAATATGATGATCTATTCCATGGATTAGGTAAGTTTAAAGATTTTCAAGTAAAATTACAAATTGCTCCAACAGTTCAGCTTGTAGGACAACCCAATCACAGATTCCTGTTGTACATTCAGAAAGAGCTGGACGACCAGCTGAAACACAATGAAAGGTTAGATGTCATAGAGAAGATTGAAGGGCTAATGCCATGGGTGTAACAGGTGGTAGTGGTACCAAAACCTAAAAGCCCAGGAAAGAGTGTGTGCATGTGTGTGTGTGTGTGTGTGTGTGTGTGTGTGTGTGTGTGTGCTCATCAAGCAATTAAAGCCATAAAGCAAGAATGCCATGTGACACCAACAATCAGTGAGATCATTAATGACCTGAATGGTGCTAGCATTTTCAGCAAGCTGGACATCAACCAGGGGTATAACCAACTTGAGTTAGCCCCAGGGTCATGCTATCTAACTTCATTCCCACTCATATCAGTCTAAAGGCGGTAAAGTGTATTAACTTTGGCATATCAAGTGTAGCTGGGATGTTTCAGAATACAATTTGTGAAAGACTGAGGGGATGAAAGGTACTTTAAACATTAGTAACAACAACATTCTTGTCTATGGTACATCCCCAGAGGACCATAACACAAATCTGTAAGCTGTGTTACAGAGGCTGCATGAGAAAGGACTGACTCAAAACACTCTTCAATAATTTGGATATATTTTTACAGAAAGGGTATGATAGCTGACCCCCCAAAAGTTTGGGCAATCTGTAAACTCGACACACCTATCAATGTTTCTGATATCAGAAGCCTGCTTGGTATGCTAGTTTATGCTCTTGTTTCATTCAAAATTACATAATATTGACACAACCATTGGGCGATGCACGATGCCAATGCACCATGGAAACCGGTTCATTGGCATCAATATGTGTAATGCTGTGAGCGGGGTCCCGTGGTCTGGCCGCTGTGACTGCAGCTTGCTGGGGTGTTCAGGGGCATGCCAGCACTGCTTGGTATCCACTAAACCATATAGTGCTGGTCACATGAGTGCAGAGATGGGTGCAAGGTTATGGCAGCTGAGACCCTGCGCGTAACCCACTGCCGCCCAATTGGACTCCACACGCTGAATAGGACAGGACCAGGAAGTGACTCTCCATGCTGCCCCAGCCCACTGGGCAGCCAAGTAGGATTGGGGCAGCTGACTGGTGAGTGCCTGCACAACTTGGCTCATGTGGACCCCGTCATCACCCACACCTTAGTGGTGTGCCTGTTCCCAATCCCTCCCATGCCAGAGGACCACCCCCAACACATGGGCTCCCTGTAGGACACAGCATCATGGCACCCCCCATTGGAGCCCCATCCCTGGTCAGCAGGTTTGTTTCCCCGCAGCACTGACATCCCCTCTGACCCCATACCCATCTGCCACTCTCCCATATGGGGCCTGGGCTGTTGTGATCTGGGGTCTGTATTGCCCTTATGGTGTCAGGGCACATGTGTGTAGGGGGCGGCATACAGGCCTCCAGGTGGGGTCCTGCTTACAGAGGTGCATGTGTGTGGCATGGACCCGCATGCACAAGGGCTCAGGCAGTGGGTCCTACTGCCAAGGGGCCATGACATGTGGTCTAGGTGCCTATGTGTGGTATTCACACATGCAGACTGCACCATCAGATGCAAGGGATCTATTCTGGGACCATGCTGGGCATCCCATTGGATGTCTGACTGGGTCCTTGACACCACCCCAGCTGCCATACAGAGTCCTGCATGCGGAGGGGTGGAGCCATGGACAGATGGGCGCTTGTTGTGAATACCAGCTTGTCCACACATGTCAGTGAGTGTGCAGCTACATGGGCAGGGTATATAACTTTTCCGTGCCCCCACCCACATCATGAATAGCACACATTGAGAGAATTAATCAAGAAAGGCGTACCATGGAAATTGTCAGCAAAGCAGGAGAAGGCATTGTGTCAACTTTGGGAAATACTCCTTAGACCACCTGTCGTGAGGTACTTTAATTCAGAGAAGCAGATGGAAATTTAGGTGCAAGTCTGGTAGGCCTTGCTACCATCCTTACCAAAAAGGTGAAAACAGCCCTGTGCATCATGTAGTGGCATTTGCTAGCCATGTGCTTCAGCCTGTGGAACAGCACTATTCCCAGACTGAAATGGTGGCATTAGCAGTGGTTTGGGCATGTGAGTATTTCCACATTTATGTGGGAGACTAGTCACCATATATGGTATACAAATCACAAGCCACTGGTGGCCATATATGGCAATCCAAGATAGAAGCCTCCAGCACACACAGAGATGGTCATTACAACTTCAGCCATAAGTTGTCAGAGTGAAAACCCTGCTGACTACATGTCACATCATCCACCAAAGGAGACAAAGCCATCAAGACATGAAGAGAAAATTGCATAAGAATATGTGAAACATATTGCAAAACATGCAACACCAGTAGCATAATCCCTGGAAGACGCTCAGTCTGTGACACTCAATGATCCTACTCTGCTAGCAGTACCAGAAGCTGTACAGTCTGGGAAATGGTTTCTTGCTTCTATGGATCCTCAGATTAATGACAAAGCATATACATCTTTTGTGCACATGAAAAAAGAACTGACCGTTTGTGCAAAAGTTTTATTCTAAGAGTGAATAGGCTGACCATAACTGAAAAACTTTTTAAAGCAAAAGCAGTAGACCTTGCACATGAAGGTCACTAAGGATTGGTAAAACCAAAGCCTTACTGAGAGAAAAGGTTTGGTTCCCTGGATTGGCAAGATGGTAGACAGAACAGTGAAAGCATGCCTTGCATGTCAAATAGTGATAGCATGTAGGGGAGATCACACAATCACACAGAACTTATCCTTCAAGAAGATTAACAGTGATGCTTGTCAGGACTATGACTTACAGGAGGAGGTAGAAGCACAGATAGTGCAGGCCATGCCATCTGTGTCAGCTAGTTCAACACCTGCAGCATCTCCTGTGCCTCATCCACTTAATGACAGTCCTAATTTACCAGTAGCATTTTTGCCTGAGTCTTCTCTCGCTATCCCAAAAGATAGAGCAGAAGATCCCTGAACATTTTAAGGACTATGTGCCAGTTATACTAGTTCATTGTTCTGTTTGAATTTGAAAAAAAATCCATAAAAGGACTTCAACAACATTTGTTTTGGAGGGATTGCATATTGAACTGAAGGGCAAAAACCATCACTGCTTTTAAGCTAGCATGGGACAAGTACTATGGTAATATCAGTAGAAGAACAGAATGGGGATAGGCAATCTGGGCAGACTAGATGGATCATATGATCCCCTTCTGCTGACATGTTATTATGTTCTTATGACTTTGTTTTGTTCATTATTCGTTGCAACTGAAATGCAATTCCTTTCTGCATCTGAAGTATAGCTCCATTAATGTTTTTCCAATTAAGTAATGTTTCTGAGAAGGGGAGGGATGTAATGTTCAATCTGTTAAATGTGTCTTTTGAGTCATATAGGAACCTGTAGAGCACTGGTAGATGCACTAGGTGGAGTCAGAGAGCAAGGGTTTGTTTTACTACTATGGTGGAGCCAACAGGAGTATTGCATGTACAAAAGGAGTGATGTCATGTTTTCTGTCTGTGGAACAGACTGAAGGTGTAAATAGTCTCCTCCACCTTACCCTCCTCCAAGAAATGGTTTCTGCCCTCAAGTAAATACACTTTTATGTTAGTCAATGGTTGCAGGGTACTATTTTCTTTCTTAAATGGATGGTACAACAACTGGAACCAGAGTAGTGGGAGGCAGCATTGTTTTTGGGGAAGTAAGATCCAACCCACCTCCACCCAAGAACTTCCTAAAGATCCACCCCACCATTTTTATTCATATGGGGGCATAGAAATAGATCTATCATGTTGAAAGAAGACTCACTAGTTTGGGATTTGGACAAGGAACAGAACAAGTCTGTGGAGTCCCTGTATTTTGTTAAGGAGTAGAAAAACAGAAGACATTTAATGCCTTCAAACTGACTTAAAAAAAACCTTGGAACAAATGATTATCACAGTCACCTGGTGTCTCAAAAGGAAAGACTAAGAAGTGTCTGAAACAAATTGCAGCTTCCAAGGATTCAGCTTCAAGGAAAATAGACAGCTTTCAGGTATTTCTTAAACAATTATATACTAAAAACAAAGTTCAGCTTTTGGGATTAACAACATTTGTTTACCATATTCTATCTATCTATCTATCTATCTATCTATCTATCTATCTATCTATCTAGTTTGTCTTTTATTAGTTTCACAACCTTAAAGCATTGGTGTTAGTAATGCATTTAAAACACATTTTTAATTGTCTTTACAGATGAATCATGCAGGTTCATGTGAAGGCACATTTTAGGCGAGGGTTCAAGTTATTTTAATTATGGGCACAGCACTTGGTAAACACAGTCTGTGATGAAGTGTATTTTTCTTTTAAGTCTGAGAAGTGGAGTTGACTTGCACATGTTAAAAATACCGCTGCACATTAATAACTACTTGTAGAAACAAAATGCTGTATCTTCCTTGTCAATCTTACCATTCATTACTTCCTGGGGTAAGCGGGCGCACCATCATGGGAGCTTTTTTTTAAAAACTTTGGCTAACAGCACGCCCTCGAGAGTAGCGTCATGCGTCATGCGCGGCGGCAGATAATGCGACCGGCTCCTCCTCCAACTCAGTTCTGTTTTTCCCGCCGTCGAGGCAGCACCTGCTCGCGTGTGAAGCGTCATAACTTTCGTGGTAGTGTACCGACTCCTGGTTTTCTTACTTTTCGGCGCCGATCGGTAAGACTGTTCCTTTTTCTATCTCACGGGCCGGTGTGTTTCCTACTGTGTTTTAGTCTTGTTAATTTCACGTTATGTCCGGTTCGGGGCTAAAGCGCTTTTCTAAGATGGGCGTGCCCTATGCATCAGTGCTCCTGTGGCGGCATTTCTCCGTCTCGGACCGGCATAGCGTTTGCCTTCCGTTGCCTGGGACCCAACCATGATATGGATTAGATGCGGCGCCTGTTTCTCGATGGACGCGGCGTCCTCGAAATCCGCCGTTTAAGCTCGGCAAAGGCCCGCCGACCTTGAGGCGGCATCACTCTCGGGATTCTCGGGCAAGGTCGTTAGGCCCTTCCCAGGGTCCCCTCCGAGCCTATCACGGTCCGAGGGAGAGGGTCTCCTCGTCTATTCTTGCTGAGGAGGAGGCCTCTTCTGCGGTGTGGGGGAGCATCGTGAGTCCCTCCCAGGGCCTGCGTCATGGACACCGCCTCGCAGTCACCTCTTGAGTGCAGAGGCTCCCCGTGTCGAGGCCCTCGACTTTTAGGCCTGGCTCGGGTGGACCCTCGCGCCGCCTTCGGCGCGTTTCAGATCCGGCACCGTTCGCGTATGCGGTAATCGAGTGGCACCGTTCGGTGCTGTTTTGAATCCGGCACTGTTTGCAGCACGGTGATCGGCTGACGCCGTTGGTGGCGCCGCTGAGATCAAGCGCGGTTTGTGGTGCCGGTGATCAAGCGGCGCCGTGGCGAGTGCCGCTTTGGGCCTCGGTGCGTCGGTGCCGATGGATGTGGCGGTGCCGTCGGCGGTGCCACCTCGCCTCTAACGCCGGTAGCGCCGTGGGCCTTGTCCTTCCTCCAGGCAGTACGGGCCTGCCGGCGCCGGGTGGGGTGTGGAATTAGCCTGGCTGCTACCGGTGGGGGCGGCGTCACCCTTAGTGCAGGGGCCGTTCAGGGCCCCATGGCCTCGGGACCCCTGGGTGGCCAGCATCGAGGTCCAGCTGGTCTCCGTCCTCGGAGGGTGATGACTCGGACGTGGACCCATCCTGGCACCCCACTCTCGGGGTCTGGGTCCCCGGTGGCTAGGGGTGCCAGGTGGCGGCGGGCCCCTCCCTCTGTCCCCCACAGTCATCTCCTGAGGGTTCCCGGCTGGGGTGGCCGAGAGCCCTGGGGGCAGGCGTGGGGGTGACGGAGGGGCTCCCTCTCTGGAGACCGGTGACAGCTACCCCGGGGTGCTGTTGCCCCTCTAGGGACAGGGGACACTGTGGTGGGGAGGAGCCCTCTCAGAGTCGAGGGTTGAGGTGCAGGGGTCTACCACTCGGTCTTCTTTGGCCACCTCAGGGGGTGGCCAGGAGCCATAGTGCAGAGCCTCGCCCCTCCTCCAGGGTTCTAAGGTGTCCTCCGGTGGCGTTTGTGCGGACTGCCCTTCTGGATCCATGCAGTCCCGGAGTCGTCACAGGGAGGTTCTCCCCAGGGCTCTTCCAGGCTCCGCTTCCCCAGAGTTCCGTTCTGCGGCCTGGTCTGATATCCAGGATCCCTCCTACTAGGGCTCCTTTCCCGGATTCCAGAGCCCTCGCAGAAGAGCAGTTGCCTCCCGGAGGTGCCCCTCTCCCATCTCTGCCTTCACCACCCCTGCTCCCAGGCCATGTCAGTCCTCTGGTCCGTTATCCTGGGAGCAGTTCAGGAGTTCTGCGGCCTTCCCCTCATATATTAGATACATGCATGGCCGGGTATTTCAACTCTCCACCACCATGGGAATCCTCTGGACATTCCAGCTCCCCATCATCCTCATCTCCCTCCTCTGAGGAGAGGAACCCCTGCTCATCTTTCCTCCGATGCTGATTTCACAGAATATCAGCGTTCCTCTCGAGGATGGTGAGGATCTTGGATTTCCTATGTTCAGAGAGACAATACCAATGGGAGATGCGAGAATTCCTTGGTGAATTCAGTGCCCAGCATTTGGTGGTACCTTCCTGGCTATCCCTTCAGGAGGCGTCTATCCGGTCCTGGCAGTCCCCAGCCGCTTCTTCTCAGCCCCAGCTGACTGTCAGCGTAGGTATTGTGCCCCTCAGAGTCTCTAGGTTCCTTCCCAACCCGCCCTCTGGTTTGGTTTACCTAGATACTCCTTCTGGGCGCCGCTGCCTGGTGCCGACCGCCCACGGATCCGGACTCTCTCCAGTTCGACCGTTGAGGCGAAGAGTGTTCTCTTCTTCGTGCAGTGCCTGTATTGCATCTCATCAGGCTCACCACGCTGCCTACAACCGGCATTTGTGGTCGATGATGTCCCAGCTGTTGGCATCAATGCCTGACCGAAGCAAACCAGACAAGCCATTGCCCTCTCTGCGGTAGGCCTGGAGCTGGCAAGACACCAAGCAAGGGCATCTTATGACACCAATGAGGTGGCTTCCAGGCTAGTGGGGACAGCGATCTGCATCAGGCGGATGGCATGGCCGTCTTTCCAGGTTGTCACCCCTGGCCCGGCGTGGGTGATTCGCTCCACCTTCTGGGGACCCGTCTTTTCTCCTCTAGAGCTAGGAGACTTTTACAGGGGCTCCCTCCATCTCCTCGTCCTCGGGAGGCACCTCCTAGCTCTTCCCCACTTAGGCTTTCTGAATAAGCCAGGGTCTTCTCCTTCTGTTTCTCACCAGCAGAAGGCTGGGGTCTTGTTCCCTCAGGGTATGGCCTCTTCCCCCCTCCGGGAAAGAGGACTTGGTACTCACCAGGAGTAATGAATGGTGAAGATTGACAAGGAAGATATGAAAATTACGTACCTACCGTAATTCTTGATCTTCTCTTGTATCTTCACCATTCATTACCACCACCATCCCCTCAGTGGCCTCTTCCTGTGGCTTCTCCACCTCTCGTCTCCTTCTCTCTCTGCAAAATAAATATAAAAAAAAACTATAAAAGATAGGAAGAGTTGCTCAATTTTCCCCAAAAAATCTATATCTTGGGGAGGGTTCTTATTCTCCAGAAAAATTATTTACTCTAAGATTCTTGGGCCATCTCGTGGATTTGCATTGGCGATCAAACTGCACAACTATATCTTGCCATCCCTCGGTGAGATACCTCTGGGATTTTAGCCTAGGTCAGGCTATTCAGTTTTGATCCTGCAATCCTGTGCTCCAGCTGTTCGCCCTAGAATCAAAACCCCTCCCTTCTCTAATTCTTGCCTTGCAGAGTGGAGGAGCGGCACGTCTGTTTTTCTTTTTTCTAAAAAAAAAAAGAGAAAAATGCTGAGGGAACTCTCTTCGACTGCTATAGGCATTCTTGGTATTGGGGTCATGCTCTAGCCTGCAAATGATTATCTGTAAAAAAAAAAAGGAAAACAAACAAGAAGGGAGATGAGAGGGCAGGCAACCCTTCTCGTGATTTTGATGATTGGTTTTCCTTTCAAGTGTCCTCCTGGACAGTTTACAGAAAGCAGTGCTGACCATAACCAATCCCAGCCAGCCTAAGCCTCTGGCCTGCCTTGGCGAGTCCGTCTGAGTCCCACTTCATGCTTAAAATGCCTGAAAGGCTTACATTTTCCATTTCTAAACCCTGAGCAGCGCTCTCATGCTGCCTGGGGTTTATTCTTCCTCCTCTCGGGTGTCCTCGGTTAAAGACCTTGGCCAGGAGCCCGAAGAGGTATCAACAACAATGGCATGTTGAAGATGAGGACTGTGCCCTCCTGAGTCTGTCTAGCGGGTTTGGTGAACTTTCTCTTCAGCTCTGTCTCCGGGATTCTTGCTTCCCTGTTAGTCGAGCCTTCAGCTATAAGCTAACTATGCTCGTTGGGCATTCTGGTCCCTTCAACATCCCATCTCTCTCTTCTCTTCTTCTTCATCATCTTTCTCATTTCCTTCCTTTTCTGTCCTCCTAGAGTCACCCAGGTAAGGGCCCTGCAGTCCCTAGGTTAGGGATACTCTTATCTCTTCTGTCCTTCCTCCATCGGCTTATTCCTTTTCAGTTCATTCTTCCTTGCTTTGCTATCCCTGGCTATCTTGCCTCGCTATCTCTATTCTCTGCTTTCACTTTTGCCTCTCCGGCTCACAGAACTGAGTTGGAGGAGGAGTCGATGCTTCTACTTGGCGCCCCTCATACATGACATGACATCACTCAGTGCGATGCCGTTAACTAGGTAAAAAAAAGCTCCCGTGACGGGTGCACACCTCTGGCTTACCCCCAGTAAGTAATGAATGGTGAAGATACAAGAGAAGATCAAGAATTACGGTAGGTACGTAATTTTCATTTTTCCTACTTACTTTTTCCTGGCTCAGTTTATATCAGTGAAAAGAAAGACTGGAACAACTATCAGAGCTGCCATCCCTGGACAAGCTATTTATCACTCATTTAAAATAACATAAATGTAGTTTCACATTTTTACCATGAGGGAAGCAAGAAGATGAACGAGCATGGTGAACAAATACATTCATTGACACCTGTGAATGAATGAATGAATAGTTTTTCTAACATTCCTGGTGAGTTTATACTTCTTGGAACATTATTCCAGTTTCTATGACTGTGGGCAGAGCCAACAGGAGTAGTGCATTCAGAAAGGGGCTGATGACAAATTTCCTACCAAACAACATGATAGCTTGTTAAAATAGATTCCTCTACTGAAGCCTCATTACTACGCTGCCTGTGTGTATAGGAAGCTTTACAGCACTATTTTCCTCTGGCTTGAGGAGTGAATTGAGCCCACAGAAAGTTGACTCATTATTTTCTTGGAGTCATTCTGTGTCAGATTACCAATGGATAGTACAAACATCATAGAAAACTATTAGAAGTAGAATGGGTTAAACACTTCTTGGAACTTTCTACGTAACAAGTTTCCCATGGCACCTCACAGCACCTCATTAAGCCATTTGACACCACCATCCTAAGAGCAGTCAGTGTGCTACTTTGCAGGACATTGCATAGCAAGAGACCCAGCCTTGCCTTTTCCAAATAATATACCAACTTCATTCTCAGGCAGGCAGTTCTGGGCTACTGTTTATACTCTACTGAGTCTTCTTAACTTGCAGTTTGTGACTATAGGTGTTTACGACTGAATTATAATAACCACATTTGCTTCACTTGCAAATAGGTAGGCATTTGTGTGTCTAATTTCTGTTTGACACTGTGGGTTACACATCAAATCTGAAAATTCACAACATGTTGTATTGTGATTCAATGAAATGATAAATGGTGATTTTGGTTTCTTTTACAAATTCATTTTCTTGACCATGGATATACTAAAACAAAAATTCTCAACAAAATGGCTTTAAATAAAGAGTTTAGCAGTAATTTAGTTGATATGGTGTAAGAGCTGCCCCTGGAAAATTATCTGGTTTGGGTGAGGGGGCTGCCACAAGCAGAATGGGACTTCACAGATGGGAACTCACAGCAGCAGCAGAAACATGTTGGCATTAAAAGCTTAGTGGCATGGATGTAGAGGCACCAGTATTTAAGCATGACTTTGGTAGAGGATTAATTGTGACTGGAGGGTGAGGGAGGAGTGAGTCTTGATATTTTTAGCATAATGGTTTTCTGAAACTTCAGCCTACAATGGATTAAACTCTGCAGCCATCTGCACAGTATATCACTAAGCCACATGCAGTGTGGTATGTATAAAACCAGATCACCAGACCAGGACCAGTACTATAAAATTGCACTGGGCACAGCTTGTACAATGTGCTGATCAGTGGAGCAGCAATAAAGTACTATGTTCAGAAAGGGCTGATTTATCTTTGCTACCAAATAATATAATAGTGTGTTAAAATAGATTCCTCCACTGAAGCCTCATTACTCGCTGCCCGTGTGTGTGTGTGCATAGGAAGTTTTAGAGCACCATTTTCCTCTGGCTTGAGGAATTAATGGAGCCCACAGAAAGATTAACTCAAGTCATTATCTTCTAGCAGTCAGAACTTTCTTTATAAAAGTTCCCCATGGCCCTCACAATACCTCATTAAGCCATTAGACATCACCATCCTAAGAGCAGTCAGTTGTGCTTCTTTGCAGGACATTGCATAGCAATAGTCCCAGCCTTGCCTTTCAAATAATACACCAACTTCATTCTCAGTCCGGCAGTTCTGGGCTGTGCTACTATTTATATTGTACCAAATCTTCTTAACTTGCAATTTGTGACTATAGGTGTTTACAAGTGAATGATTGTAACCACATTTGCTTCACTTGCAAATCGTGAGGCATTGTGTGTCTAATTTCTGTTGGACTTACTGTAAGTTACACATAGAATCTGATAAGTTCATAACATGCTTTATTGTGATTCAATGAACTGATAAATGGGATTTTGGTTTCTTTTACAAATTCATTTTCCTGATCATGGATATGTTACAACAAAAATTTCTCAACTATTTTTTAAAATAAGGAGTTTAGCAGTAATGTATTTGATATGGTGTAAAGAGGTGCTCCCTGGAAAATTACCTGGTTTGGGGGTGGGGGTTGCCACAAAGGAATGGGACTTCATGGATGGGGAGCTCATAACAGCAGAAGTGGCATGTTAAAAGCTAGCAGTATGGATGTAAAAGCACCAGTATTTAAGCATGACTTTGATAGAGGATTAATTGTGAGGGGGAGAGAGTGAGTCTTGGTATTTTAAACATAATGATTTTCTAAAACTTCAGCCTTCAATGGGTTAGACTTTGTAGCCATCTGTACACTTATCACTAAGCCGCATGCAGTGGGGTAGAGGTAAAACCAAGATCACCAGACCCAAGCCAGAGCTGTAAAACCTGGACTGGGCACAGCTTGTGCAAATATTGCTGATCTGGTAGAGCAGCAATAAAAGATAATCTATGCAATACTCTCAATAACACACCTACCCCAGTTTACATTTGCCTGATGCCCATTTTGGTCTTATATAGTAATATCTTCCTTCAACAGAACAGCTTGTAATGAAATGTGTCAATTTACATTGGCATTTGGGCATATGCCCTTTTATATTACATGAATTTTGCATGTGAATTGTATATCAGTCTCTAAAAACAATTAAACACATCAAATGTCTTCAAAACTTGTCTCAACATTGCGGGCCAGATATTCAAACTGCACTCTTCTTAGGCGCAAGCCATGCACTGCACAAAAATAGTTGCACTGGGGTGTGTCCAGGGTGATATTCAAAGAGTTGGCTATTGAGCAACTCCTTTGAAGATATCACCCTCATCCAACCACTGTGCGTAGCACAATGGAACTGCGCCACGCAGAAATTGACGAAGTGGAACATTCAACTTGCGGTGGCGCCAAGTACCATTGCGCCATGTGCAAAGTGCGATATTCAAAGGTGACATGCAAATGGGGCTATAATTCATGCAAGGCAGGGGGCCATTTGCATCTGATTATGGCCCCATTTGCATCTACAAATATGGGTGCACTGATCCCCGAGGACTTGCGCCTGGCCCTGCCAGTCAGCAGCCTTCGGGGACCGATGCCCCTGCAGCCCGATCATGGGCAAAACAGTGTAGAATCCCCACCACCCCACTGGCCTGATCGCAGGCATGGTTTAATCCCCCAACAGCCTGATCGCGGGCAGCAATGTGTGTCCCCAAGGTATCCCTGGTGGTCCAGTGGACTGAAAGCCAGATCATGGGCAGTTTAATAAACCCCATGGAACATATCCCTGGTGGCTAGTGTCCCCCCCACCCACCCACCCATGTAGCCCCACCACCCTGCTCCCCCAGCAGCGGCGGGCGGCAGCATCCCACCTACCTGCCGTCCCACCACCGCCGACTGACTGCCCAGTAAGACTGCATGCCCATTGGTGGAAGCAAGAGCCAATGGGCGTGCAGCCCATACTGTACAAGACAGTCCAGTTTTGTGAGTTCATTCACAAAACTGGACTGTCTTCCTTGTTATCAAGACTACTGCGCCCATTGGCTCTGCTCTCCTCAATAGGCGTGCAGCCCTACCAGGCTAGTCAGTCAGCAGGTGGCAGGGGTGGCAGGCGGGTGGATGCTGCCACCCACCCGGCTGCTGGGGCGGGGTGGTGGGGCTACATGGGTGGAGTGGTGGGGGGACACTAGCCACCAGGGATACATTCAGGGGTTTATTAAACATACTGCCTGTGATCGGGACTTGGTCACCTGGACCACCAGGGATACTGCCGGAGGAGGGTTATTAAACATACTGCCTGCGATTGGGCTGTCGGTCCACTGGACCACCAGGGATACGTTTGGGGAGGAGCCACATTGCTGCCCAGGATCGGGCTGGTGGGGGGTACATTATGCCCAGCGATCAGGCCAGTGGGGGGTGGTGGTGGGGATTTACAGTTGGCTGCCCACAATCAGGCTGCAGGGGCACAGGGACTGGGTTGGGGCCAGCCACAGGTAGCAGCTGCTGTGTTACCCTGCAATGCAGCAGCTCACCTGTGGGTGGCCCTCGACTCAAGCCTTTTTTTTGGCTCAAAGTCATGCAGGCGCAGGTTGGGGTTGCGCCTGCACAACTCTGCACAGCCCGGCTGAATATCGGGCTGTGCAGTTTATCATAGTTCCTCCTTCTCCAGTTGAGCCTGCATTCATTTGCATTAGCTGTTGCTCAGCCTGTTTTCAGTGGCGCAATTGTCTCCTGCTGAATATCTCAGAATGGCACAAATTCGGACTTGCATCGCAACCCTATTGCTCATGGCACAACCCTTTTGAATATCCACCCTGTGTTTATATTCCACCTTGTCACAACATACAGTTGTCTCAGCAGTGTTTTCAGTTAGGGTACAGTACCTTCATGTATATGATGGCCTGGTTCTGTTGAGTTGATTGCTATAACAGTGCATAGAATAAAATGCAAAACATATAGGCAACTGTAATACAGATGGCGGCATTATTTTAATTACACAATGGCAAGGACAAATGTAAGAAGCTGAATGGCTGCTGACCCATTGAAACAGTGATGTTATTACACAATAACATCACCATAGCTAGTTTGGATCATTCCTTGCATTTTTCTTAAGAAATATTTTCCACACTAACAAAACATCCTATAAATTGATTTTTTATTCTGTATATAACCACAGGCCATTGTATAATTGCAATAAGGCACTCCAGAGTGTGTGTTATCGGTAATAACATCACTCCTGGGGTGGTGAAACCATAGCTTCACCTCATGCTAACCCACCCCAGGGTGGCGTTATTGCATGACAACACACACCTGTCATGCTTGTTGCTTAAATATTGCCCTTTCTCAATGTACTGTACTTTGATTCACTTAGTGTATGCAACAGCCTTCATGTGAACACTCTGGGCTTCTCTTTGACTCCTGATGTCTATTTGCTTTAGCTATTGTATATTGTTTGAACTGCTTTGGTCTTCTTGATGTGGTGCCTGTGTGCCTAAACTATGTAATCTGTTTATCTACTGCTACCCATGTATCTCCAGTGAATGATTGTTATAACTGTCTGCTCTCTGAGCCACTGTTTTTGACTTGTTAACTGTGCTGTCTTTGTATTAGCTTTGACAAGGTGCTTTTGTAAATGAGTCTCTGACTCAAATGTTTGTAAATCTGATATTTTTAAAATAAATAAATAAATGTTTATGTTTAAGCCATGAAAGACCCTTATCTAATTAATGCACTTACAGTCATAGTGACTCTGCCAGAGTTTGTTAGTAGGATGCAAGCACTCTAGCAGAGTAGGAATGTGGACAACTCTCTGTGAATAAAGCCTGTTAAAAGATGTATTGGAGTCACTTAACACTTTACAGTATTTTTGCTGATTTTTCTCAACCATTTTATAACTATATTGTCAAGGGATTATGATGTCACAACAGAGAATTATATGAATTTTAAGTGGGAATCAGCTCGTGGGACAGAAGAACTTGGTATAAAGACTGTTTTTGTGCAGATTTCATCAGTATGAAACAATGATGAGGAGAAATTTACAGAAGGTACAGTACATGAAATAAAAGCTGAACAGTGTATGAAAATTAGGGTTTTCAGAGTTTTCTGTGAAACATCAGCTGCTCTTTGAAATTCTCAATGTTATCACAATGAACTGTTTAGGTATATTTTTAAATAAGGGTGCTGTCAACTTGGAGGCAGAGAGATCCAAAAACTACTGCTAGGGAACCAGGAGACACTCATTCAAATTCCACCTCAGGCACATATTCACTCTGTGATGCCAAGCAAGTTATGCAGCTGAGTTTCAGCCCATCCGGCTGTAAAACTGGGTAGAAGCAGGACCCACTGAAAGTGTGATATTGTGTCTCAGTTGCACTGTTCTAGGTAAATAAACTGAGAAACAAAAACTCCCATGGGAAGATCTTGCCCCTTTTATAAAATGTAGACATGGTGTTGGGTTGGGTGCTACTGCACCACCATCTCCTGGTACATGGACTTAGGCAACAATTGTTTCTATAAAGTGCACCGTCTTTGGCCTACTGTGGACAACACATGATCCATGTGCTTACTGTACTTGGTGGCTGTGTAGTGCTTTCTACACTTGTTCTATGTTATTTTTCCCACACTGTATCCTCTCTCCAGGGTTGCACCTGGAAATGTGCCCAGACTTAACATACCTCACATGATCAAAAATGTTTAAATAAACAATCTTAAATAAGACATAGCTGGGCCCAGACATCATCCTAGATATTTAAACTCAAACACGTATTATTTATTTATTCTTTAGTAACCAGGCAGGCCCACTAGGCACAAGTGCCTGTCTTCAGGGAGCAAACCGGGAGTACTAGTGAGGTTAAGTGCCTTGCTTAGAGTCACACAGTTGCAAGTGGAGGTTGTGAGACTCAAACCCAAGTCTGATGGATGTACCAAGCTCAATCACAGCTTGTTACTCAACTTCTAAGCTATACTGTTACTATTACAGAATGCCATATTTTTGTTGTTGTTATTCTTTGGTAACCATGTAAGGCCCACTGGATCCAAAGCTCATTTACAGGGTGACCCAAAAGCACAGGAGAACCACTTGGTCCACGGTATGCCTGTGGAGGTTTTGGTAATCAGACCCATGTCTGCTGTTCACTCACAGCTCTCTGCTCTAGCCTCTAGGCTATACTGCCAGCCAATGGAATCCACTCCATCATGTAGCCTTCTATTTTAGTTACATTCCATAGAATATCAACCGTGGTTTTATGGCCAAGGGTGGTGGTGTTTTCGTTAGTAGGTAGGGAGTGCCAGAAACTATAGATTTTGTTTAGTTGCAGTTAGTTCAGATTTTGTCTGGCATTCCATGATTTGATGCTTCGAAGTCTGCTTATATAGGGAAATTTGATGCAGGGTGGGAGCAGAGCTGCAAAACACATTATCATACCCATGTATATGTACTAGAACAGTGTGGAATTTTCAAATTCCACTTCAGTCAATTACATGAAATTTTAGGAATTCTGTCTAATTCTGTGGAGGCAGAATACTAAAGTTCTAAAAGCAGAATTTGTATTCTTAAAACTGCAGATTAGTAATCCACAGTTTACATAACTGTGGAAAAGTATTCGACGATTTATGTAAATCACAGAATCATTTTCCACAAACCATGGAGTGATACTCTCCAAATTACATAATCTGTAGAATATTATTTCATGGTTTACATAGAAATGCTTTTCAGAATTCCACAGAATTAAAACCAAAATCTGAAAAGCATATTCCAGGTCGCCACTGAAAAACCTACTCATTGAACAAAATTAAATAAATAAATAAATACATACATAATTTTGGAAATGGTATTGCCATTCTGGACAAATTCTACCAGCTGAATTCCAAATTCCGCACAAATCTAATATGTACAGATTGATATATACACATTGGTTGTGAGGTCACTGAAAAGCAAGCAGTAAAACATGATAGGGAGGATATTACAGAATATCATCACATGCCCTGGGGTGTGTAGCAAGGCAGGAGGCCCGGCCAAGAACCTTACAACACCCAGGGTGGTACCAAATGTTATAACTAATGCAAATCCTAGCTTGTGCTATTATACTTATAAAAGTTTTTTGACAAAACATGTAAAATTAAAGCAACCCTGTAACCATGCATTAAAGATCAGCTGCAGATATATTACAAACCTATTATAAACGTTACTCTTTTCCTATCATAAGGACAACCAGGCCTTATGTGTTACATATGAAATTAAGAAATTGCCATTTGTCATGTACAGATACTATTTTAATGCTCTCCTATTTGATGGTTTCACAGAAAATCCCTCAGACATCAGTTGGTGGAATCTTGGGTGAGTCCTTATTCCATTTAGTCAACAATGACATAATTTTCCTTAAGGTGCTGGCAGATCAGTACACACACACACACACGCACATGCACACACACACACACACACTCATGTACATCAGATTGCAAAATGGCAACAACTCATGTTTACTTTCAATTGTCTGAGGATCTTTGCCTATTGAATTTTATTGATACAGCATTACAGACATAGGTTTAGTTACTTTCACAGACTAATCAGTAATTTTTGGGGACAATACTTTAAAATAAAGAAAGCTGTTTGGGGCTCATTCAGGGCAGGAGGAGAACAAAGAGAAACAAAATGTTCATGTTAACAGCCTGTCATGTTGTTGATGTGTTTATTTTGGGGGGCAAAGGGTGATACTAAGCATCAAGTGTTGATCAGCTTGGGAAAATGACAGATATTTACTCATGGGCCCAGATATTCAAAGGGTTGCACATGGCTAGCGGTGTTGCGCCATGCACAACCCACTGATGCGACCCGCGATATTTAAGGGAAAAGTGCACCGCACAAACTCCGATGCTCTGGGTGCATCAGTACGTATGCAGGCACAGGTAGAGGGCATGCCCATGCACAAACTGCACAGCCTGAAATTCAGCCGGGCATGCAGAGTTATGCAGGTGCAACCTACCTGCACCTGCACAAAATTCACCTGAAAAAACAGGAACAAGTTGAGGCCACCCACGGGTAAGCTGCCGCATTGCGGGGTGCAGCACAGCAGCCGCCACCTGTGGGTGGCCGCCGGCTATTCCTGCCACACCAAGCGGCTCCCCCCATGCCCCATTCATTGGGCATCAGACATCACCCCAAAGTTCAATATCCCTGGTGGTCCAGTGGACCGCGAGTAGCCGATCTCGGGCATCATTATCCCAAAGTCCAATATCCCTGGTGATCTAGTGGGCCCCCACCCACCTGCCCACTGAGCCCACCACCCGCTCCCCGTCAGCGGCGGGTGGCAGCACGCCTGCCTGCCGCCCCACTGCCCACAAACTGGCAGCTCAGTATGGCTGCACGTCCATTGGCTCAGAGCGCGAGCCAATGGGTGTGCAACCCATCACTAGTCGTCCAGATATGTGAATGAATTCATTCATATCTGGACTGACTCAGTATGATATGGCACACCCATGGCTCATGCTCTGAACCAATAGGCGGCAGCCATACTGCTATCAGTTAGCGGCCAGCGAAGGTGGCAGGCGAAAATGAGTTACCGCCCGCCCGGATGACGAAGGGGGGTGGTAGGGGCTCAGTGGGGCGGGTGGGTGGGGTCCACTAGATCACCGGGATTTCATACTTGGGGTTGAGATACCGCTCTCAATCGGGCTCCATGCAGTCCACTGGACCACCAGGGATATTGGACTTGAGAGATAATTATGCGATTGGGCTAATCCCGATCCACTGGACCATCAAGGATATTGGACTTTGGGGGATAGTTATGCAGTGATCGGGCTAATCGTGGTCCACTGGACCACCAGGGATATTGGACTCGGGGATACAGTTATGCCCGTGAACAGGCTAATCACGGTCCACTGGACCACCAGGGATAAGAAGGCGATTGGGCTGCAGGCGTCAGTCCCGATGGCTGCTGCCTGGCAGGCGCCAGTCGCAAGCCGTCGGGGATCGGTACACCTGCATGCTAATGGCATGCAAATGGGGCTATAATCAGATGCAAATGCCCCCCACGCACCTTGCATAAATTATATTCCCATTTGCATGTCACTCTTTGAATATCGTGAGGTGCTGTGCATGGCGCAATGGCACTTGCACCACCGCATCTCAATGCTCCACCTGACCACTGGGCGCCTGGTGCAGTTCCATTACACATGCACAGTGGGGGTGGCCAGGTGCGATATTTAAACAGTTGCTCCATAGCACAACTCCATTGAATATCACCCCTGGCCACACCCCTGCGCAAATTTGAGCAGTACACAGGCTTGCACCACAGCCTGGCACAGTTTGAATATCTGGGCCATGGTGTTTTACTGGAATAATTTAATTAATACAGGCCACCACCACAAAATTTGAAGCAATAACTGATTTGTAAATGTCATAATATGATGTAATGATCTGCCAGGACCTTGAGGAAAATGATGTAATTGTTGCTTGAATGGAATGAGCACTCACCCAAGATTCACAGCTTGTTGCTCTAACTTCTAAGCTTACTGTTACTACTACAGAATGCCATATTTTTGTTGGTCTGCAAATGTCTGAGGATTTTCTATGTAATCCTATAAGGGACAGGCAATAAAACTGCATCTGAACTTGAGAAATGACTGTTCAAACAACTTGAAGTCTTGCTATATTATGACAATTGCAGTGAGTCCCCATCTTGAACTGCCCCGGAGGTGAAATAGTTAACTTTTCCATGAAGCATGGAACTCTGAGCGAGCTCGTTAGAAAGCTCTGTCTGTTGTGCTTCAAACATAAACTGTCAGATTCTTTACTCCGACTCACTGAACAGTCGCTCCGAGATTTCTCCTTCTGCTCGGTTCATTTATCAGTTTAAAAGTGTTATTTATCGGTTTTCAGTGAAAATTAACCGAAATTAAACCATAACTGGTCGGTTCAAGCTCTGTCTGTGGTAACGTAAGTAATAGATAGGTTTTACATTGAAATTTCTGTTGTGTGGAACTTGTACACATTTATCGGTTCGGTTTGAACCAATCAGGTTGTTTGAAAAATTGCTAGTCCTTTTTAGAGTGCGGTTCCGGTCTTTATCAGTTCTAAAAAACGGATTTCATTACAGTTTTTCCATGACCCGTGACACGTGTTGGGAACCGATAAGGGTGTCTTGTTGGTGGATTGCCATAAACGGGCAAGTTTGGTTAGGCTGGCATTATGTCTGAGAAACCCAAAAGAAAAACGGACCCACTGGTTTCAGCACTGTAGTGTTGTGGAGAAGCTTTTGCTAAGGCTGACCCACACACCACATGTGTCTATTGTCTGGGTTTGACCACCTCAATTCAGATTGCCAGATTTGTAAGAATTTCCTGCTGCCACCATAGAAAAGAGAGTTGGCAGGCTCAGGGAAAGGGAGGCCAAAATGTCCGCTGACCCGATAGCCAGTCCGGTTCGGTACCAACCTAACCGGTGGAGGTGTCTCTGACCAGGGCGATACTCCTCTGGCAAACGAAGAGCCGGTTATGAGGAGCGGTTCCAGCAAAAAGGACTAGAAAGTCAGCTAGCGAGAGCCAAAAGTTCTTCCCAACTGCTGAAGAAATAGCGAAAGCAATTAAAATTGTCCAGTCTCTTTCCCATCCGACCGAACTGTCACCATCAGGTAGGCGTTCAGTTCGCCGGTTCCACCAGTTCAAGTTTATGATTGTGAGGATTTTATGAACCGGAGGAAGGGAAGGAATATGAGGAGAGTGAATATGGTTTTGAAGATCTGGATGTGCCCATTGAACCGGACATCTCTCCAGATAGACCCTTAGGGGTTTCTCCTCCCAGGCTTTCTGAGTCCCTTCTCATTTCATTTTTATAAGAAAGTTGCTGAAACTCTGCAGCTCCCTGTTGAGGAAGCTGTTGATGACCAAGAGGAGCCTGACTATGTAGAAATGATGGATATTCCAGAGTCTAGGAGTCTGTCTATTCCTTTACACAAATCTTTCGAAACAGACAGTAAAAGTTTAAACTCCTCACACTATACCTCCTGTGGATAAAAAGATGGACAAGAGGTATACCTTATCAGGTTCCAACACTGATTTCCTCGCTCAGCAATGCAGCCATGTGGGTAGTGCAGGCTGCAGCCTGTGACAGGCTAATATCCCCTAGCTTCACAACCCCTGAGAAGGACTCCAGGAAGATTGATGCTATGGCAAAGAAACAGTACATGGCAGCATCATTGGGACTCAGACAGGCAAATTATATGGCTTAGCTGCTAGGTACTAGAAATCCAGATGGGATACTGTGCTGGCTCTAGCAAAACAAGTCCCTGACCAGTTTGCCAGGAACTGGAACAGGTGGCTATGGATGGTATTGAGGCATCCAAGGTGCAATTTCATGCTGCAGTGGACTCTAATGATGTTTCATCAAGAGTCATGACTACATCTGTGGCTCTTCACAGGACGGTCTGGCTCGGATGTACTGCCTTGTCTCAGGATACCCAGTCTAAGGCCATGGATTTTCCTGTTGTAGGCAATTCTCTGTTTGGGAAGCAAACAGAAATTACATGAAGAAAATGGATGAATATAGGACCACCTATAGAGTGCACAGGCCAAGGAAAGGCAGGCCACTCCTCAAAAGCAGCTTCCTAAGGGCAGGGCAGGCCTTTTCATAGGCCTTTTACAAACCCAAGCTTCTCTCTTCTGCCTACGCCCAGAGGGGATTCTTTAGAGGGAGAGGCAGATGGGCAAGGCTGCCCCACCCCTCAGCCCAAAGCCCTGCCAAGCAGGCACCCTGATGGGGTTGCCAGGGCCGATTCTTCTCTACCTGTAGAGGGAAGGCTGGCTTACTTTGTCCAGGACTGGAAGTCTCTAACATCAGACAAGTGGGTCCTGGAGTAGTAAGCCAGGGACTGGTTCTCAGCTCAAAAATTTCCAAAGCTGAGAACCAGATCTTTTCCACCTGCATCTCCATCATAGGCACTCGCCCTAGAGGCAGAGGTCTCTACCCTCCTGGCTCAGAGCCGTGGAAAGGGTTCCTCCCTACACCAGGGCAAAGGTTTGTACTCCAGGTACTTCCTTACCCCAAAAAG
This sequence comes from Neoceratodus forsteri, assembly GCA_016271365.2. Lineage (NCBI taxonomy): Eukaryota > Metazoa > Chordata > Ceratodontiformes > Ceratodontidae > Neoceratodus > Neoceratodus forsteri. Next base: position 118,300,177 of record JADMNL010000028.1, read on the forward strand.
ATAGGAGAATGGCGGCCCATCCTGATCTCAGATACTAAACAAGCACCTTTAAAACCAAAGTTCAAAATGGTGACTCTGGGAATTATCTTACCCTCTCTAAGGCCAGGGACTGGCTAGCTTCCTGACCTCAAGGATGCCTACTTCCATATTCCCATCAGAAGCTCCCATCAGAAAGTACCTCAGGTTCGAGCTGCCCTCAGGCCATTACCAGTTCAGAGCAATGCCCTTCGGCCTCACTTCTGCTCCAAGGGTATTCACCAAATGCCTGGCAGTAGCAGTTGCCTACCTAAGAAGGCAAAAGATTGCCATCTTTCCTTACCTGGACGATTGGCTCATAGTAGGCCAGTCCCAGAACAGGTCACTTTACATCTTCAGATAACGCAGCAACTGCTTACCTCTCTAGGTTTCCTTCTGAATCTCTCAAGTCAGTTCTAGAGCCTGTCCAGCTTCTACCTTCATAGGCGCAGAACCGAACACACAGAGGCCAGGGCCTTCCTTCCTCTGGACAGGGCAAAGACCCTGGTCTCTCTGGCCTCCTCATTCACCCTGCATCGACCAGCAAGGCATTTTCTGCAGCTCCTAGGACACATGGCTGCTTCCACAGCAGTTGTGCAGGGAGTAAGATTTCAGATGAGGGACATCCAGTTCCATTTGAGAGCTTTTTGTCCCAAAGAAAGGATCCTCTGACCAAGTTGATCCCAGTAACTCGAACCCTGATCCAAGCACTACAGTGGTGGCAGGATCAGAGCAACCTGGACAAGGGGTTCCTTTTGTCACTCAGTCTCACCCTAATCCTTACTACAGATGCATCCCTCTTGGGTTGGGGAGCTCACATGAGCGACCTCACCACCCAGGGTCTGTGGTCTCCCAGGAATCTCTGCTTCACATCAACCTGTTGGAGCTCAGAGCAGTTTTTCTAGCACTTCAAGTTTTTCCAAGTCTGTTCAGAAACAAGATTGTACAGGTCAGAACAGATAACACACTACAATGTGATACATCAACAAGGCAAGTAGCCTTGTCTACGGGCCTTGTGCATCAAAGCGATGAAGTTGTGGTCTCTGGCTCACTCCTGAATACCTTCCTTATGGCAGTCCACCTTCCAGGCAAGGACAATGTCCTGGAAGATGCTTTCAGCAGGATTTCTCAGGGCCATCACAAATGGTCACTGGATCCCCTGGTCTTGGGAGTAGTATTTGCCAGATGGGGCACCCCAGATAGATCTTTTGCAGCCCCAGACAATCACCAACTTCCCTTTTTGCTGCAGACCCCCAGTGTTGGGCTCACTCCCTCTGGATGCCTTAGCCCTCAGTTGGGAAGGAAGTTCCTCTGTGCTTTCCTCCTTCCTCTCCTGTTCAAAGTGTTAGTCAAAATCAGATCCCAATCCTGCAAAGTCATTCTGATAGCTCCGGATTGGGCCAGACAACCCTGGTATCCACTCCTACTGTCCTTAGCAGTCCATCCTCCCTGTGCCTTCCCAGGAATCACAATCTGTTAACCTGTGCCCAGGGACGGGTTTGGTATCCGAATCTCAAATCTCTCAATCTCAAGGCTTGGTTCTTGAAGAGTTAGAGTTTGCTGATTTACACCTTTCCCAAGGTGTAATGGATGATGAGGCCTCAAGGAAGCCTTCCACCAGGGCTACTTACAACTCCAAATGGAAAAGGTTTTCCATATAGTGCTCGAAAAGCATATTTCCCCAGACTGCTGATCTACCCACAGTCCTGGATTATATGGTCCATCTGAATTCTCTGGGGCTCAGACCAGCTACCCTGAAGGTGCATTTGGCAGCTGTGTCTGCTTTATTTCAGCAGGTAAGTCCTCTCTTTTCAGCTCATCCTGTATTTTCCAAGTTTTAAGGGGTTGCTTCACACTAACCCTCCATTCAGGGCCCCTGCCCCTGCCTGGGATCTTAATGTTTGCATTGCTCAGCTTATGCAGCCCCTTGAGCCCTTGTCTTCAGCTGAGCTTAAGTACTTGACTTGGAAGACTGTGTTTCTGGTGGCCATCACCTCTGCCAGGCGCATAAGTGAATTACAAGCGTTGCCAGTGGAGCGGATTTTATCTCCTTTCACAGAGATAAGGTGGTCCTCCGGACTAACAGGGAGTTCCTTCCTAAGGTGGTTCAGATTTCCACCTTAATCAATCGTTCTCTTCCAGTGTACTTCCTACTACGCCTCCTCTGGTGAGGAGGCTACACAGCTTAGATGTGAAGAGAGCCCTTAGTTACTACAGAGCCGCACCAAGGGTCAGCAGGTTTGACTCCCTCCAACTGTTCCTCACTTACGGCGAGGTTGGTAGGGAAGCCAGCCACTAAAGATCCATTGCCAGGTGGATTGTCTCTTGTATCAATTCTGCTACGAAAGTTGGGTAAAGTTCCCCCTCAGGCCTGAGGGCTCACTCTACCAGAGGTACAGCTGCTTCTCTGGCTGCTGCCAGAGACATTCCTATTCTAGAAATATGTCAAGCAGCTACCTGGAAAACAGTTCACACTTTTACTAAGCATTACTCCCTGGACATCCAGGCTAGGAGTGATGCTCGGTCTACAGCTGTTCTTCAGATCCTATTCCTAAGTAGGTTCTGTCCCTCCTCCATGGGGGTACTGCTGTGTGTTTGTAATTGTCATAATATAGCAAGATTATGTTGTTTGAAGAAAAATTACTCATCTTAGTAATGTTGTTTCTTCTAATGGAGTCTCATATTATGACCTCCTCCTCCCTGCCTGCCCTCTCAGAACCTGCTTGGGGTATGGCTGGGCTCAGGGTTGGCACTCATTTATGCCCACCTTGTTGTTTTTACACCCCTTCTTGGGGTGAATTGGTGTTGTGTTTTTCTTTTTCTAGGTCTCCTGGCTTGAGTCTTTGTTTGAAACCAGAAATGTGTTTAGGTTAGTAGCCAGTTGGCTAGTGTAGGTTTACAGCTTCCACACAGAACCTTAGTGAGGTTTAGCTCGTAAGATCTGACAGTTTATGTTTGAAGCACAACAGACAGAGCTTTCTAACCGAGCTCGCACTCAGAGTTCCATGCTTCGTGGAAAAGTTAACTATTTCACCTCCGGGGCAGTTCAAAGATGGGACTCACTGCAATTGTCATAATATAGCAAGACTCCATTAGAAGAAACAACATTACTAAGGTGAGTAATTTTTCTTTCTGCACTACTTGCAATATATATGGAGTGGTTGTTCTCATAGTGAGCAAATAAAATACAGTAAAAGCATTTTAAAAACATGGCAATTGATCTTTAAGCAATATCACCATTCAGTCACGGCCAATCATAGCTCTTTATTTTAGCTACACATTTTATAAATATTGCTGGTACAGAACATTACCTCTCAGTGCTAGTTGTTGACCTGCATGCGCGTCTGTCTGCCTGAGTCTAGAATTGGGTGGCAGAAGGAGATAGGACTCTGCCGTGTATCCAAGACCTACTTTGCCCGAATACCAGCATCCGTCCCACCAGAAGATCAGAACACCAGCATCTCCAGGTCCCCAGATGCCGGACCACACAGGGCCAAAGATCTTTTGCCTATCGTGCCCCAGCTGGTACAATGCCCTGAGCTCGCTCATTACATCCTCCACATCACTAAGAGCTTTCAAATCTATACGTTACTCTCACCTCTCATCCTCTAGCTCCTGTGACTGCCTTGACTAATGATTCTTCCCTCATGGCTGTTTTTACTGTTTTCATCCTCCTCTTCCTCTGCTCCTTTCTTGACAAAGGCATCTGAGTACCTCTAACTACTCTAAGTCTGCTCCCTCCCACATCTCCTCCTACCCTTCCCACCTTGACCATTCCTCCAGTGTTTTGGTTTTCCTGTGATGTACTGTATTATACTGGCTTACTGAAACCTTTATAATTTGCTGACCATTCTATGTAACATGTCTTGTTTGTTTGTACATTGATGACGTGGAACCTTTGTAAAAGAGCCATTGGCTCAAAGGTAATAATTCCTAGAACAATAAACTTGTAAAACTTAGAAGGTATTGTGGTCTAGCTGTCAAACTACTGACCAGAGATCATAGGTTTAATCTTACCACATCCACTGACTCACTACCTGACCACTTGATACTTCCCCGTGCTTCAGTCCTCCAATAAGTAAAATAATTAAGTGGACTGCAAACCCTCACTGAAGTCATTTTGCATCTCTGTTGGGCCTAGGTGAATAAACTAAAATTTGATGAAATAGGACTTACAAATGGTGAAGATATCAATGATAGCGACTAGTACACAAACAGTGCTTTTCCAGCAAGTTAAATGGGCAGATTAGGTGGGTCTAGCAGTCCTTATCTGCCATCAGATTTCTACGATTCTATGTTTTTAGTTTCTGGCTGCAGTTAAAGTATTAGCATAGGGAACAATGTCAACTCCTTTGGGTCTCAAAGCGTCTCTAGTTTAAAAGAAAAAAAACACCTGCTGTAGAAATAGCTGATGTAGCTGGCAGATTGATTCAGATTCAATTTTTCTTTTAAAAGCAAAAACAGACTGCCTGCCATACTGATGCTACCACACAAAACATATTTGTTTATAGTAGAAGACAAAGGAAACATACAATTTGTCAGACAGAAAAGAACCACTTGGTCCACCCTGTCTGCTCAGATGGTCTCTGCTTAGTCTGTCTTCGTAGACCCTATCTGGTCTCTGACGTCCTTCCCTCCTCCTTGCCTATTTACTAATATTCCCTACGTGTCCTATGCATGACTGGAAGCCCACTATTGCTTCCTTCTGCACCACTTCCACTGGCAGCTCAATTCAGGCATCCACCACTCTTTCAGTGAAGCAGTACTTTCTCACATGCCTTGATCAACTACCATTGTGTCTTTCCTGGACTTGGGAACACCCTCAACACAGTCTAGCTACTCAGGATACAGTGGGAGGGGCAGAGAAGATTGCATGATGGGTGGTAGCACTGTTGGGGAGTGTTCATAATATTCTGGAAGTAATGAATAAGAGCTGATCAAGGATATGAAACAAAACAAGGTTGGGTAAAATCACAGCATTAATATTCATTAACATTCATTTCAGTTCTGCTTAGAAAGGAAGAAGGTAAAACAACCAGCAACATCAACACATTTTAAAGGGCAAGCAATCATAAAATGACTTTTTTTTAACTAGAAATAATATGATGCAAGAATGTTGATGGTGCCTACAAATGTAATTTTCTATGTGTTTCCTATGCTGTACACTTTATGTTTTCCAGTTCTCGATCCCTACTCTTGTCTGGCCCCAATAATATTTGAAATGCAAGTAAGACAGACATCTTTTTTTTGTGAGAAAAAAAACTAATTTGAAGCATTGAAAAATACTTAAATTCTAGTAGAGACATTTTAACTGCAAATGAATTTGCAAGATGTGAGGAATCTTTTATTGTGAAAAAAGTTAATTTTACCCAGTGTTGACTGTCACTCTAAAAATGTTTCTGAACTGGCTAGGTACCATGATCTCAACCAAACCAATGAGTCTTGACTTTCTCAGCCCAAAAGTCAACTTCGACATTAAAATGAAGTCCTTAAGTTGTTACAAAGGGTCTCCTTATAATGAAAAGCTACTCTAATTGCTTGGTCCACTAAGTTACCTTGTTCATTATAAATCTCAATATAAAAATATGGCTGTCAGAATAGCCTAGAGGATAGAGTAATGAGCTGTGAATGAGCTTGGTTCATATTGCAGACCTGGGTTTGACGCCCACAATGTCCATTTGTATGCTGTGTGACCTTGAAAAGTCATTTAATCTTCCAGTGCTAATGGGTTGCCCTAAAAACAAATTGCCCTAGTGGGCCTTCCCAGTTACCAAAGAATAAAGAAAAATCTCAGACCTACAATAGTCAGTTACATTCTGTGACTGATTAGCTGTGACTCTGAAACACATTTATACAGCAATGTATGTCTCACACACAATGCTGCCGGCTAGCATGACAACACAGGGTAAACTTTCAGTGAGTGTTAATTTATTACTTTTTGTTAAACAAGTAGCTTTCTGAGTAGTTTATTTATTTTATTTATTAAGGTTTTGGATAACACCTTTGAGCCCAAGGCCTCGTTTACAAAGGCTCTACATCAAATCACAAACATACTGATACATATTGAGAGAAGAAAGGTACAGACAAACATCTGGTTTCAGATTACCAGGAGTCACCAGAGGCTTGAGTGGGTATAAGGAAAAGGTAGTGTATGGGGAAAGGGGTGGGGGAGGTTGGCAAAAGGGGCAGTGTGGGGAGGGGAGTAGAGGGAGACAATTGAGGGATTTAAACAGGACAGGGAGGGCAATGCAGGGCCAAGTGTAGAAGTCACAGTGGGCCCTGGTCACCAGATGTTGGCTAAGTTTGTGTTTAAAACTGTTGAGACTAGGAGAGTTGGAGATTTCTGCTGGGAGGCGAGTTGAACTAGGAAGGGTCTCTAACTTTATAGGAGCACTGTCCTTGTGAGGTCTGGCAGCAGGGAATGGTAAATGATAGGCTTTCAAACTTCTGGTTAGGCAGGTGGCACAGTAAGGGTCAGTAGGGACTGAAGTAGTGTACTATAGACGGTATTTCTCAGAAAAGAAGGTAAAAACTAATAATCGTCTCAGTGAGGTTTATAATATATTATTATAAAATGGCAAGAAAGAATGCTGGCTTCTGATTGGTCAGTCTAGGACTGGACCCGTGTTGTTATCCTGGCATACATCATGGATCTAGTCCCAGTACACACATGACCACTTCATACATGGCAGCATCAAAACAAATCACTGCCCACTGCCCAGTCTACTCAGAGCCAGCACTCATCCCAGCAGAGGTTCAGTTGCTCTCTCAGTAATTAAACAATCCACATAGCTCCAACAAGTTTATTACGAGTTAAAAACAAATTGAAGCCAGAAAATGAAGTGAAGCCCAGAATCCATAACAGCAAATTTCCCTGGCATGATTCTGCGGCGTCTATCTCTCTTGTCTCGGAGTTCAAAAGTGCAGCTCTCACTCCTCAACCAATGACAGCATTTGGACCAATAAGAAGGAAATGACCTCCCCATACATAAATATTGTTTCTCTAGCAGGTACTAAAATAATCATTAAGCAACTGAAGAAAGGATGACTCCGTGTGAGTGGCTTTGTTGTGGCGAGCAAGTGTGCATTCAAACAGCACCACGCAGCTCTAGCATCACTGCGTCACTTTAAGCTCACTCATTTGTTTTTTTTGCTTTAAACCCCACCAAGTAAAACAACTAACAAATCATCTCCTACCACCTACCTGTGTCCCTTCTCTCATTTTACACATAGCAGGCGTACTGTCATGACGGGCGGGAGGAAGGGTGGGCAATCTCAGATTCCAAAGAGCAGCAATGTGACCGGTGAGTCAGGGAAACACAAATATATCGAAAAGAAATTCAAAACCACTCAAAACCATCTGCCAAAATACAACATAAACAACATGGGAATAAGGCACATGGATAAAGTGGCAGTACTCACAAAATGTTGGTAATGGAAGTACAGAACCACATTAAAACACAGCAGCTCCACCTTTTGGCTGAAACAAGAAATCAGCACTTTTTTATAAACTAACCTTACCCAATCAAAACTATGGCAAAAATGTACATTAAACATAGTTTTCAATTTTTGTTTTACAAACAAGCCATTGTATAATAGAATAATGCACTCCAGGATGTGTGTGCTGGGATAATGTCACTTAGGAATTAGTTGCACTCGCCTGCAGTCTTGTGTCTAATCACCCCAGGCGTGATGTTATCCCAGCATGACACACACCTGTCATGCATTATTCCTTTAATAACAGCTTGCATCCAGGTATGCCGGATCAGCTCAGCTTCACTTCAATGTTCTGTCATCTGCCAAAGTGCGTGAAGTCACTATTATATTGAAACAAGTGTCTCCAAAGCCACTACTGATACATATTCTGCTAAATGGATGTTGTACCCCACTGTGTTCTGTCTGTTGGGTGGAAGGAGGCATAAACTAACCACTTAGTGACCAAGCTATATTTGTGACCTCACGATGCCTTGCTCAGTGATGTGGGATTCTTTCTGGAAGCCTACAAAGTCAGTTTTAATTACTCTGGAAAGGGTAGGGGTTACAAGTTAATGATGATCAGGGCCATTACAAACCACTGTGGACCCTGTTCCTTTTTGGTACTGTAGTACTACCCTATATCACATACTAGCCCCCTTCTGATATTCCCTCATCCCTGTCACCTGCCATCTACTGGATATACCACACCTCTGTTTCTCCAGGGTTGGCATCCATGGTTGAGCCACAGTGGTGGCCTGAGCCCCATGGAGACTGAATTTATGTAGAGGAGGGAACCTGGGTCAGAGGTGCATGGCCTGCAAGGAATCACCGTACTCAGCTCAGTCATAGAATCATAGACTGAAACGAGTCTGCAGCCAAAGGCCATAATGCCTTGACCAATTCACCTTAGAAAGACAAATTTCTCATCACATGTATAATCATTGAGGGATGACTTAAATTTCTCAAAGGTAGAACTTGTCACTATATATCTTGGAAGCCTCTTCCATACCTCTACCACCCTCTGATTTATCTAACCCTTTTCAAGTTAGTCCTAATGAATTCTTCCTTCAGCTGTGCATCATGATATCTACTACTTCACATTGTATTGCTGGCCAGTCCCATACCTTCCCAGAGATCTTGGTTCCTATGTGCTTAGTACACTATGCTTAAGTCACCTCTAAGTCTCCTGTATTGTAAACTGAACAAATTCAAGTAAGATTTTTCAACCTGTCTCCATATCACTGCTACACTGCTGACACTGTGGTGACTACCGCTCTAGAATTGCCACCTGTTGATACCGTTTCTGGATCAGCTCATTGAGTATTATTTGTGTAACACTGGGCATCCCTGACCTAGAATCGTCTTTCTTTTCTTAATGTGTGCAATTGATTGTAAACATATGTACCATGATGTGGAGGCCTTTGCAAGGTGTTTACTCAAAGGTTTGTAATTCTGATTACGATAATAAACAAATAAATATAGGCGTTCTTTTTGCTGTTTTATACTTCTTGTTGCTCTTCTCCAGATATTTTCAAGCATTTTGATATTGCCTTTCTTCTGAGAGCCCAAAACTGGACACCGTACTCCAGATGAGGTCTACAAGGACATATACAATGGTAGTAATATCTTCCTCTCGACTTGTAATATTTGCTATTGATTCAGTTAGCTTTGCTAGCTACTGCTTTACACTGTTGTGAGTCATGGGTTTTCTGGCTTTTTGCCCCCACAGAATATGGACACCTGTGGTTGCACAGGCACGTACATATGTGTGCTAGTGCAGAAACAGCCACATCTTTCCTTCAACGCCAGGATGGCTGCAGCTCTAGCCAGGTGGTACTTGCATGGCTGAAGTTGAGATGCACCCACCCTGGCATAGGAAACCATCCACTGGGATGCTTTTAACCTGTCACCCTGGCCAGTTCCCAATGACCCCAGCTCATTCCAGGACCTGGATCACTAGCATTGGTAGCAGTATTGTGGGCCTTTAACCTGTGTCAAGGGATGTGGGAGGGTCCTGAGTTTAACAGCAGGTGACTCACTGTACCTAACTCCAATTGTATGAGCTGTGGGCGGCATGGACGGAGAGGGACCGGTGGACATCAGAAGTGCCATGCTGGTGTCAGAGCAATCTGCGTTGGTAACCGGAGAGGTGCAGCAACAATAACTGGAAAGGAGTTCCCAAATTGGTTACTGGAGCTGCAAATTCACTAGCTGTGGGAGCTTCATAAGTATTGGGAGGTGATTGCAATGGAAGATTGATAAAGGAACCTGCATCAGGAGGTTGGCAATGGGATATGTATTGCATTGAAAGACAGACTGCATCATGAGATGGATGACATTATGGCAGGATCTCTCAAAGCGACCGTGGCCACATGCAGCCACCGGCATAATTTTGTGTAGCCACTGAGCTCTTCAGAGCCCAATTGCAAAAGCAATGGAATGGACATTTCTTATCATTATATAAATATGGGAGACTTTCAAGTAAAATACATGAGGACTCGATTAATTATACTGTGTGAAAAGAAATGGCATACATCAGGGCACTTGGTGCATATCAGGTGTTTGGTGAATACAATAGGTGTGTGGTCATTACTAGGTTCTGATGGCTGCAGCTTGAGGCCCTTTAGGCCATCAGGATTTGGGACTTGAGAACCATGCACTAGGTGATTTGGTAAAAGCCACATTGTGGAGGTAAGACAAAGTGCTACTGGACACCAGAGAAAGCGAGGAACATTGTAGAGGTAAGACAGAGAGCCACTGGACACCAAGGAAGGGTTTGAACATTGTAGAGGTAAGACAGAGAGTCACTGAACACCATGGAATGCTACAAACATTGTAGGGTACTACTGGACACTAGGGAGTGCTTGGGAGAGGGTCAGGGCTGAGGGAGTTCTGTTAGACAGTCATCTGGGAGTGCTGAGGACAGAAATCGGTGGGTTCACATTGGTACTGCTAGACTTGAGGAGAGGTGCTTGGAACAGGATGGGGTGTGGGCCCAGTAGCACAGGATGTTAGTGGGTGTTATTCAGACCCAATTTTACAAGGCACAGGGTCATGTTGTTGCATATAAAACAGTGCAGCATTATACCGTGCTGTCAAACAGTTACTAAAACAACCCCAGTAAAATATTTGTTTTCTCTACACCCATACCCCACCCATTAAAATAACCTTCTCGGGGGTAACTGGAGACAGGGAGAAACTCAGGTGAGGGGCATCATGAACTGCACAAAAGACAAGACAAAAAAACAAGCATTTGTCAATGGCGAACATTAGTTGCTTGTTTAATGCTGGCACTTCCTGAGCTCCGTTATACCCTGCAGCGTCCTCATCTGGTCCCATAGCCTTATGTACATTAAAGGCAGAAGCTTCTTTCAGTAACACCTATTTAAATCCCACCCTCCTATACCCAGCACCAATTTTTTTGCTCCCAAAAAAACTTTTAATGGGGACCAGCAGAACCTGTCCTCCTCCACAGCTGGCCCCATCTTATAAACTAATTTAAGTTAGAAACCACAGCACCAAGAATGCAGAGTAATCCCCAAATTCAAGTGAGAGGCAGCAGCGCCAAGAATACAGAGTAATCCCCAAATTTAAGCGAGAGGCAGCAGTGCCAAGAATACAGAGTAATCCCCCAAATTTAAGCAAGAGGCAGCAGCGCCAAGAATACAGAGTAATATTCCCCAAGCAACAACAAGCAGTGACCTGACCGCTCTGTCCATCCATCACACCCCGACCCACACCTGACACCCAGTGCCCAATTCTCCATATTAGGAGAACGCACTGCTGCCGCCACCCACCAGTCCAGCATAGCACAACCCTCCTCCTCCACTGCTGAGCATTGACTTCTAATGAATGAAACCGTGCTGCTTGTTGCTATAGTAGCCAGCAGATCACATTGCAAAAGGCATTAATGCATCAGTTAGGGTTTTGTTAGATTGTCAAAAGCTTGGAAATTCAATGTTAGGGTTTCCACCCCTACCACCCACCCCACCCTCCACACCAACAGGCATCAGGGGTGTGCCATGGGTTCATCAGGCCCACCTCTTACCCCATTCTATGTGTAAACAAGCTGACATGGTACAGTATAGGAGAATGGGTGAGAGTTAGGCCTGATGACTCCATGAGTGCACCTGATACCTGTTGGTGAAAGAATGAGGGTGGAAGAGGTGTGAACCCTAACATTGGAATTTCCGCTTTGGTGCTTTAATAAAAACCCTAACTGATGAATAACATAGTTTTGCAATGAATTTCCTTCTTTTTGAGATAGTATAATAGTATCCTTATTTTACTGTGGGAGCGCAGGGTTCTAATTCCACAAAGTTATGTGTGTGCATAGAATAAATTCAACAGATGCACATAACTTAGGCATTTTCAGGAATTTTTCACCAAATTATCAACATGGCCTTTTGGGGACCACACATCATGAGCACTGACACTGTCATTTCATTAATCTGTCCCGAAAGTTGATTTCGCAAAGTGTTGGCACTATTCTGCACAACAGGTGCGAAAACATGTTCCAGGCAGGATGTGAAAAAGACAGCTGTATACTGTTCATGAGGAAGTGTGAAAAATGACAATGTTGAACATCTGGATTAAAAAATGAAAAATTGTTGAAGTTACAGCGCATAGAACCTGCACAACACATGCTCATAACACGGTCACTTTGTGGAATTTTTTCAACAAATGTTCAACATAACCTTTGGGACCTCCCTCATGAACAGTGGCACTGTGATTTCATTAATCTGTCCCAAAGTTGATTTCGCACAGTGATCGCGTCATTCTGTGCTATAGGTGCAAAAACACATTTTGGGCACAATGTAAACAAGCATTTGTCAATGCCAAATGTTGTCTCGCTGGCATTGGCATTGGTAATGCCAGAGTTAGAGACATAATAGGAATGGCACTGAAGTATTGAAGTGGCGTAATCCCACCCCACCTGTAGAGACTGACAGGCATTGAGGGTGTGCTTTTGTGTCGTCTGTATAATGCTCATGCCATTGTACCTCACCCCACCCTGTAGACACTGACAAGTGTCATGGTGTGCTTTGGGGTCTTTGGGCATCATACTTACCCCATTCCATAAGGAAATACGCTGAGGTGGGTGCAGTATAGGAGAATGGGGTGAACTTTGTGGCTGAACACTGCAAGGCACACCACGGTGTCTGTCAGTGGCTGCAGGGTGGGGTGTGGGTGGAATGGTGCAAGCATTACAGCCAATGATCCCAAGTCACACCTGATGCCTGTAAGTCTCTTCAATGGGGTGCTACAGTTGAAACCCTAACAGGTGGTGTGTGTGTTGGTATTTTCACTCCAAATTTTCAACATGGGCTGTTTGTGAGCCACCTCATGAAAAAGCAACACCATCAGTTTGTTAGCTGACAGGTGGTTTTGCACAGTGGCTATGCCATTTGGCAACACAGGGATGAAAATACATTTTGGGCAGTATGTGGAAAATGACAACTGTATTGTTCATGAGGAGATGTAAAAATGGCAACGTTGAAAATCTGGAGTGAAAATATGAAAATTGGTTATGAGTATGCACAGAAACTGTGCAATACATCCGTAACCAATTATTTTGTGATTTTTAACTATATGTTTAACATAGGCATTTTCAGACCTCTCTTCATGAACAGTGGCACTGTGATTTTGTTAATTTGTTCGAAATGTTGATTTTGCACAGTGACCACGCATTGTGCGTCACAGGTGCGAAAACACATTTAGGGCAGGATGTGAAAAATGACAGCTGTACCATTCATAAGGAGGTGTGAAAAATGCCAGTGTTCAAATCTGGCATGAAAATATTGCAAAATTTGCAAATTTACAAGGGTGCATGGAAACTGCACACACACTTGTAACACAATCATTTTATGGAATTTCATCACCAAATTTTCAACATAGGCATTTTAGGACTTCTGCTCATGAACAGTTTCACTGTCAATTCCTCAAACTGTGCCAAAACTGATTTCACAGAGCAACCGCTCTATTCTGCAGAAACGTGCAAAAACACATTTTAGCCAGGATATGTAAAATGACAGCTGTACTATTCATAAGGAGATGTAGAAAATACCAATTTTGAAAATCTGGAGTGAAAATATTACAAATTCACAAAGTTACAAGTGTGCGTGGAATCTGTGCAATGCACGCCAAACAGCTATTTTTATTTTTCCCACCAAATTTGGTAACATAGGCTTTTGAGAGCCCCCTCATGAACAATGGCACTGTCGCTTTATTAATCAGTCCTGAAAGGTGTTTCGAGTAGTGACTCAAAATCACCTTTGGGACAGAATAATGCCATGACAGTGACTGAATTCAAGAGGAGGGGTCTCAATAACCCCATGTTGAAAATTTGGTGCCAAAGTTCCCAAAATAGCTGAGATATGCACCAAAGTTGAAAAACCCTATTTATGCCATTATACAGCTTACCGTCATTTCTTCAGTTCACGGTTGGCTTTGAAAGTGCAGGCGTGTTCCCGGTCCACGAAGATCATCACACCAGACTCTGTAGGTAAGTATGGGGTGAGGTGTGTGGGAGGCAGGTTGTGCAGAGGGTGGGTGCGGGTTCTGGAGGGGGCAGGAGATCATGAGGGACTGTTTTCTTTTTACAGGTTTTAAAAAAGAACACATTGGAGGACTTATTTTTGCAGGGGATTTGGCACACTGGAGTGGGCTCCCAGCATGCCACCTAAGTGGTTTTGTAGGGGTGTTGTAGCTGACGGGGATTGGGCACCCCAGTCGGCACATACTGAAGGGGATGGAGACCAGTCGAGGGGTATTGGGCATCTCCTCCGGCACACAACAAAAGTGTGGGGGAGGCATAACACTGACAGGGATTGGGCCCCCGTCAGCAAAGAAAAATATTGGGGGCACATGATGCCAAGAGGGTTGCATACATTTGAAATGGGAGGGTCATTATGCCAATGAGGAGTAGGCTCCCCGTCAACAGTGTGACAGAAGGCAATGGCAGTCACTGCCGCCATGTTGAATGGATGTCAGGAAGGTGTGTTGTGGTTCTGCTGCATGACAGCTTGGCTGTCGTGCCATGGACCTTTTCTTTGATCTGGTGGCCACATTAACTTTGCAGGGTGTTGGCGCCTGCAGCTGGCTGATTGGGAATGAGGGATGCACCTACTGATGCATGCCCTGCATTCACCCAACAGTGACCACTCCTCCAAATCTGTTACTACGCAATATGTTGGCTGCGCATCGTGAGCCAACATAAAATGACAGCTATACTTTTCATTAGGAGGTGTGAAAAAATGGCAATGTTGAAAATCTGGATTGAAAATATAAAAATTGGTGAGTTACGATGCATGAGTATAAACTGCAAAATGCACACTTGTAACGCAGTCATTTTTGGGACATTTTGCACCAACATTTCAACATGGGTTCTTGGGACCACTCCTCATGAACACTGACACTGTCATTTTATTAATCAGTCCTGAAACATGATTCCACACAGTGACCACAAATCACATTTCAGGAGGATTTAATGAGATAACAACATCAGTGTTCATGAGGTGGGGTCTCAAGAACTCCATGTTGAAAATTTCGGTAAAATTCCTAAAAATGGCTGAGATATCAAGATAAGTTGAAAACTTCATTGACAGCCATTATACGTGTAACCCCAGTCGGTGCTAAACTGAGAGGGCTACTACCCCTGCCTGTACAGCTAGTGAACAGGTTGAGGGTCTGCATCCTATGATGTGGTGCCTCCATTTTTATAAGCTGAAAATCTAGGGAGAAAGGTGACACTCAGCATGGTGATTAGGTTTGACTACTCTGCACAGGGGCACCCAAAGTAATCCAGAGACTAGAAACAATAACATAATGTCCAATACCAGGAGATAGGATTCTAAAGTGTGGCTTTATTCAACAACACTGAATGAAAAGCATGGATGGACCCCAAGGGCTACATCCTTGTAGTGCAGATAAGGTGCTGACACAGACACAATGCATTCTTGGATCCTAAACTTCCATATGTCATGAACCCTTTAACTAGTGGCACACTACCACCATCTACTCCATCCCAATGTCTGGGAACCCTCTTCAGGCACTGGCCAATACCTAACAGAAAGGTGACTGGTGTTTCAAAGCGAATCCGTAGAGGTGAGCCCTGTTATGCCAGATGGGGGTCTCCACTTTTGTTCCACAGACCCATACCCAGCCATTCCTCTGTTTACACACACACAACATCCTTGGCTACTGTAGTGCAGACTGTACATGGCTTTGTAATGCAGTAACTGTCTTCTCTGAAGACCCTCCACATATATCAGCCATTACATCTCACTGTTCCATAAGCCTCTTCCTTGGCTACTATAGTGCAGACTGTACATGGCTTTGTAATGCAGAAACTATCTTTCCCTGAAGACCCCCACATACAACAGTCATTACATCTCACTGTGCCATAAGCCCTGGACATGGCATCCTGACTGACCCACAGTCCCAGAGACTTATTTACTCACTGTTTTGGTGAATGACACTGGCCTTTGTCAAAGCTTCATTGCTGTCATTGTTGCAGATGTCCAAAACTCTGAAGGAATCTCTATTCCTCAGAAGCAGTAATGCTCCAACACTCTTCATCAGACAGCTTCTTCCTTTTCCCAGGCCAGTGAGTTGCCACTGGGAGTTGGTTCTTTGTGCCCTCTTATGGTGGAAGCACACACCCTAAGTTAGCTCTGTGTCAGATCTGAGGGCAGGGGCCTGCCTGCAGGCACCCTCCCTCCAAGGCACTGAAGGAACTACATCTTTCTTTTCTCTTGAGCCTACTTCAGCTTCAGCAGACTGAATCAGACTTCAGACAAAACTGTTGACTTCAAGGATCAACTCTAGACTGACTTTGAAGTTCTCCAATGTTCTACCTAATTCCCAAACGCAACATTCCATTGTGGCTTATGCTGCTGCAGAATTCTAAATGATGTCATAACCTCAGCTCAGCAGAGACTGAAAACAGACAAGACATAGTGAAATCCATTTAACTGGAGTTTCACTAGCTGCCTGTCCCTGCCTGCCACTAGATCTAACTAGAGTTCTAGTAACCCTGGGTAATGGGGGTTACATATGGTTTACCTTGATTCCTTCAGTTCGCCATTCACCTTTGAAGAATAGACATGTCCCAGTGCAGAGCAGATCACAGCCGTCAACCTCTCGAGGTAAGTATGGAGTAAGGGGGGTGCAGGGAGGTGGGTGCGAGAGGAAGGTGAGGATGGGGAGGGGGATGTGGAGGATGATGGGGGACTGTTTTCTTTTCTGGGATTAAAAGAAAAGACGGGGACTGTTTTCTTTTACAGGTTCATTATACATTTGGGGACACTGGGAGTGGGCTACTCCAGTGTCCCACACTGTCAGGGGAGGGGCTACTGCCAATGTGGGGATTGGGCACACCACTGTCCAGCAAACTTATAGAAAAATGCAACATTGTTGGGGAATATACTGGGAACATTGGGAGCGGAGTCCCCAGTGTTCCACAGTAATAAATGGGATTTTATACACAACTGGAGACACACTGGGAATGGGCAACCCAGTGTCCCACACTGTTGTGAGGAGGGGATACTACCGACACGGGATTGGGCACCCCACTGTCAGTGCTCAGCAACCCTTAGATCAAGAGGGCACACTGCTGGGGGAGGGGAACCACACTGGGCTGAAGGACAACTGGGGACACTGGAAGTAGGCTACCTGAGGGGATGGGGACCTGTTTTGTTGGTCTGGGGAGGAGATTTTTTTTTTTGGAAGCCATTGTTGCAAGACTTCCCTTTACTCCACAAGCTGATCAGCTGTTTACTGTAGTGGCTTCATGCAAATCAAGGAAGAAGCCCTCTCTGATTGGAATGGCATCAGCCTTTTGAAGTGCATGACAGTTCAGCCCAACTAGCAGAGTGTTGGGTCAGGACCACACCAAGTGACCGCTGGTGCCACTGCTGAGCCTTACAAGCTCCTGGTTTTGTATAATGCAATGGCTCAGCAGTGACACACATCCAAAACTCAGATATAACAATACATTGGTTTGCACATGCATGCAATCAACGTGAAAATTAACTGCACTGATCTGAGACTGGGAATAGAAACCCAGGCCACAGCTGCTCTATTGTCCTCCAGCACTGATGGCTATACTCCCTGAGTCACAGCAGCTGCTCGGTGGATCCCCTTCCAGCAGAGCTCTCACCCTTTCCTGGAAACAGCTACAGGGTCACCACACCACTTCACACTATTTGTGTCATGTGGCATTGTGTAGCCTGTAGCAGTTCCTATCTGCACTGTTACTGTTGCGTGGTTTGCCCTGCAGCATTCTACATGCAATATATTTTCCCGTGCGATTTTGCAACTGGGAGAAAAGAATCACAGTGGTGTTCAGCATCTCCTGTTTCACAGTGCAGTGCTAGCCACAAGAACACATTGCTGTCAATCTTCCAGTTATGCTTCTCACCCAACGTAAGCTCTCAGTTATTAGCCTTTGCAAATACATAATTGTGTAGTATGGGCTTGGCATTGATGGATTCCAAAACGGGTGATGTTGCATACACAGAATGCACCAGAAGGTTCCATGTCATAACAGCGACCATGGAAGCGATCACCATTAGGGCTAGTGTACATCGTCAAAAATCAATTTCGACAATGTACACCCCGGTGCACAACAAAAGGTGCCAGGGACTTAGGTTTTTCTTTGTTATGCAGGGGCTGTGCCCCCCACCCTACTAAAGGATTCTTAACTCCAGAGAGGGTCCATGTCGGGGGTGCAAAAAAAAAATTTGCCCAGGCACAACAAAATGTACGTGCACCCGGACCCAAACCCAGCACCCTCGGAGCCCCAGCCTGCCACTGAGCCACCATGCCACGGGGCCAGCTCAGCATCCCACCATGGCACCACACCCACAAACCCTCCTCCCTTCCACCCTCGTTCAGCGTGCTCACTTTCCCATGCATGCATGTACATGTAGCAACACCCTGTCGCTGTATGTGCAAAATCCCCATCTGGTCACCTCCTGGTCGGTAGTCCTGTCAACATACGCCATGTATTGAGTCACCTCTTGAAAGCACCTAATCGCAGACACCTATGTCACAGGCTACCCACCAGAATGTATACTGATGGTAGACAGCAGCATTACAGAAGTTAGCACCATCACACTGCAGTATCACATATAGAACTATATTTACTTGTAATGTGTTTGCTGTGTATTAAGTAAAGAGTCCTTTGACTATTCTCACAAATAAGAGAATTTATTTTTATCAATTAAAAATTGCTATAAAACAATTTAAACCATATGTTATCTCTGTTCTTTCTTATTTTGTTTTATTTATTTGTACGCCTGTGTCATTTTGCCCCATTCTGGTCTGCACCCCAGCCATGACACCTACCATCTTCAGATATTATCCCCAACCTCTATTCTCCATGGCTTGCACTCCAGTTGCAGGGCTTTTGGTGTTCCTCTTATCCCTGTTGATATCCAGATACTGTAGAGGCAGGTGCTTTAGTCAATCTTGTGGGACTTGCAGGGGAAGACCTTCATCCTGCACTGACTGGAGATTCTGTGCCATGCTCTCTGCCCCATCCCCAGGCAGCACACAGAGGATGTATCAGTGGAGTGCCTCGGAGACACGGCCCCAGCTTCTGCCAGGAGAACAAGCTCTCTAGCCTGCAACAGGAGCCACCCTGCCCCAGAACGTGTTGCCTCCCTTCCCCAGGAGGGACATGCTGCCAGCAAAAGTGTGCTGCCCAGCCTGGTTGCCTGACTGCCACCTCTAAAGTTCACTCTGATTCTGGGTTGCCAGCATAGAAATATGGCATGCTTTCACTGGACCATCTGGCAGTCTGATTTTTCTTTTTAATTATTATTCTTTTGTTTTCCTGTCACGGCTGCCTCATTTTTCTGGTGGTGGGGCTAGTGAATGTTTTACTGCTGCCATCTAATTTACTCTGTGATCAACTGGCAGGGGATGTTTGAATCCCAGGTGGCCCCACAACCCCCTTCCTTGGAAGTCGAGTGCTTATGGAATAAGGATTGTTAAAGTGTCATGTAATGTACTCCTTAATTGCCTGCCTTCCAGAAATGTTCTTGCCATGACATCGCTTCTTTCATGATATGGACAGTCCTAAGAACCCCCTCCCATGTGGAATTTCCTGCTGGCAGGGAGTGTTTGAATCCTAGGTGCACACACATACCCTTCCTTGAGAGCTACGAGCTTCACTTTCATGGCGTGGCCAGCACTCATGCAACCTCCATGTGAAATTTCCTGGATCACATATGAGCCTTGATCTTACAGGTGGCAACACAATATACAGTACTGTAGTGTATCTATTGTGTATGGAAAATGATGGTCTCAAAATACTGCTGTACTGCAGTAATGATGTCAGAACTATGTTATAATAACCTTCAGCAGTTATTGTACTGTAGTTCTAACCCCACTACTATGGTCAAATGACATCATGACATCAGAAATCCTCATGCCAGCAGTGCTCATGCACATCTTTCAGTTTCATTCCCATTCACTGATGTGGTGAGGCTCAAATGCTCTCAATAGAGAAGAGTTGTGCTGGTTTGTTAGCCCCAGTCCCACTGCTATGTCCATGAGGGCTGGGGAACATGGAGTACTGACTGGCTCTCTGACAATACAGGCATGATCGGTGCCATGGTAACAGTACACTATAAAATACAGTGTAGAGGCAACCATCGCACTCTATTGTGTTCCCATCTCGGAATTCATTCTTGAGCTCATTATGATGTCATAACGCTCCTTCAATGGGAACACAGCCTGACTGTGTATAGCTGCCCATACATTATTCTCTATATGTGCTGCTCCTTTTATGTTGATTGTGCGCATGCACAAGAAACATATTGAGGCAGCTTTCTCCAGAAGCAGGTTGTAGAGGCACGACACTGTTGTGGCTAATGCTCCCACAGCCTTTAAAAGGCTTGACCGCTTTCCCAAAGGCGTGGCAGGCTGCTGCTGACACTAGTTCAGCCAGTGTGCCACCAACTTGTAAAATTTAGCCACTGCAATCAGGGCCGCCTCGTCATTGTATCATCCTGCAATAAGGAAGCAACCCCTCATTGCAGGGCTGTTGCTGACAGAGACCCAGTCCCCATCAGCATGTCTCTCCCTCCCCCAATTTGTTGTGTGTCGAGGTGGGGTGCCCAGTCCCCTCTGCTTATGTCTCCCCGCTTCTGTGTTTGCTGACTGATGGGGTGCCCAATCCCCATCGGCATATCTCCCCATTTCCTGTGTGCGATGGGATGCCCAATACCCGTTGGCATGATGTCCCCTTTTATTCTGTGCCGACGGAGGTGCCCAATCCCCATCGACTGCAGCTTTCAGCTTAGTGTGTCTCACCTGGTTAAACAATTGGGAAAAAACAAAGCGTGGGAAATCGGCGGAAAGGCTGTGTCTGCTGCCTGCTTCCATCTTCTCTAGTGAAGAAGTTCGCTTAAGCATAGAATCGGACTTTATCCAAACTTGTGGCTTCTTCCAGAACTGAGACTAATTTCGCCTGAAGAGGACCAAGACTCTGTTGTGCGATCGGCCTGTCAGGATTTCCACCATGACAGCAGAGCATGCGGTTTGTGCAGAAAACCTTGTGTGTGGCAGCCGGACTGTTATCCTAACTGTGGCTTTTCCTTTCTTTTACTATAAGTGTGCTGAATGCTGAGTGGGTCGTGATTTGGTTCCCCACTGCTTGAATGTGTCACGCTTGATGGAAGCAGTATCCAGAAACTCTGACGGACTGAATCCATTTCTCTAACTTGTCTGGGCCTCAACACCATGGCTCTGATTGCCACTCATGCTGCAGAGAACCATCTGACGAGAGACCTGTCTGGGGATTCAGCTCCCTGCTCAACATCAAAGAATAGGAACGACACCACGGTGGATCGTTGGGCCCTGCTTCTCCTGGCAAACCAGCACTTCATCCTGAAACCATTTCATCCATCCTGCAACCTGGTCTGGGTATTTTTGAAATTTAAGTTTATTATTTTCACAAAAAAGAAAAAAAAAAAAGTTACAACCATACCATAGTATTAGAAACCAATCAGTAAACCAAAGTCAGTACACCCCCACCTCTCGGCTATACAAATAACAACAGGTCTATTAGCATCAAAAGACATCATAAAACATGTTCATCTATGAGCCGAGAAAACCCAGAAAAACCAAAACCCACCCCTGGTCTGGGTATTGTGAGAAATCACAGAGTAGCTCCCTGCAACTACCTCCTAATCAAATTGTGTCATCTGATTTAATTGTTTTGATTGACTGTCATGAACTGAGCCCTCCGACTTCAGAATACAAATATTGGGTTAAAGTGCGTGTTGTGTTTTCTTTTTCTTAAAGGCCCAACAACAGCTGCAATGCCAGCCTACCCCAGGCAATGCTTCAGGCTGATGGCTGTAAGTCCAACTAGGTACCCAGAGTGTGTGTAACTGTGATAGAGGGACTCTTAGAGGCATGCATGCTTAAACTTGATTTAATCAGTAACAGAATCAAGCACCAGATTACACTCCTTCCTTGTTCATGCCCCCATGTAAATCAGATCTGAATCTTTTGCACTTAAACTGTTTGTGGTGTACCTCTGTATAGACAGCATTAAAATACTGTTGCTTGTTGTGGTAAATCTTGTTTTACAGGGGTCTTCAGGCCGAGCCAGTTGATCCAGCCCTAGTGGTAAGTGCAACAAGTGTGGGTTAAATCTGTTGTCAGGTGTTAATTGCAATTGTGTATTCAGTGAACCATTTAAGCCACTAGAGGGAAAAGAGGGGGTAATAGTGTCCTGGAAGGCTGTACCCACAGCAGTTACGCTACCATTGACACTGTCCTCCGGGTGGAGGCACCCATTCTTAGAACTCAGGCCCCTCAACCTGCTCTCAGTCATGCAAGCAGGAGTAGTATTCCTTGGGGTAGTGCCACCTAGGGATTACATTTACTATGCTTTTCTGCCCCTGGCCATCAGTACTCTCAGCCTGGTCAATGGACCCTTCTACTCCACTCTCTCATACTGGCTACGACTCCCTGATACCTCCCTGGCTTGCCCCAGGGGCGGTGTTGCAGCACCAGCTCAAAGTGCCACATCCAATTGGATAGGTCAGGGAGCAGGCTTGAGAGAGCTAATTGAAGCTGAGGGCAGGCTTCATCATAGGCGGCAGCAGCTATTTTCTAGGCTGCCCAGGGGTGGGGCGTGCAATGATGTCCGCCGTCTGCCCGCCCTCTTGCATGTTGGCACCAGTCGCCTGTGGTTCCTCAGCCTCCGCCAAGGATCCGTTGGGCACTGGACACTCTACCCTCCTTCCCGGAGAAGGAGAGCAGTCCATGGGACACTCAATCCTTCAATCCTTCTCCCCGGCTGGTCCTCTGACTCCCGGGTCAGTTCCTGAACCCAGGTCACCAGCTCAAGCAGAAATCCAACTGCTGTGTTGGTGGGCCAGCTTCCTGGTGTTTCTTTGTTGACCATGAAAATCCCCTCCTATCCCTACCAGCTTGTCAGGGCATTCTCTGCTATTTACCCTTCCACAGATAACTTTGAAACCATGGCTCCATATAAGGCCTTCTGTTGTATGTGTGTGTGTGTGATGGGGTAAACATTCTGCCAGAGGAATTCTGAAGAAGTTTAAATTCAGTATTCTATGACAAACAAACAAGGCAAGGCAAACTTTATTTATAAAGCGCCTTTTCCTGAAGGCTCAGGGCACTGTGCATAATTTAATAGATTCACGAAACATAAACAAAACATAACAAAATAAATAAATCACAGCTAATAAAATACATAAAAGACTGATCAGCTAATATCAACTAGCTGGGAATGCCTGCTCAAATAAATACATGTTTAGTGATGTTTAAAGGCTTCCACCATGTGGGCAGAATGAATATTCCCGGAAGTGACTTCCATAACATTGGAACTGCGACTCAAGAGTTTTGTCCTAGGATTGTCTCTAGTGGGAAGCAGGAAAAACTAGCAAGTCCACATTGGTGGAACAGAGCGGATGGTTGGGAGGTAAGGAATGAGCACATTTGTTGTGTAGTCAGGTCCCTGACCACATTGGTCTTGTATATTAACAAGCATATCTTAAAGGTTATGCACCACCGCATAGGCAGCCAGTGCAGCACACGCCACACCAGCATGATGTGATCCTCTGAGTAGTTCCCACCACCAACCAAGCTGCTGTGTTCTGGACCAGCTGCAGGACCGTGATCAAACCTCCAGATAACTATAAGTACTGTACAGCATGTTACAGTAGTCCAGCCTAGAGATAACGAGAGCATGAATGATTCTCACCACGTCAGCAGGAGCCAGATGCAGTTTCATCTGGCGATATTTTAAAGATGGTACAAACCAGATCAGACCACCAGCAGCTGCTGGTCAAGTATAAGCCAGCAATTCAAAATGATCCCAAGATTCTTAACTGCAGCAACAGCAAGAAGAGATTGGCCACCCAGCAAAGGAAGGGCTGCCACACCTTCCACCACTGCTAGATCCCACTGATCCAGCTTAATCATCATTGACCTCTGTCTTACCTGGTTAAGACATAGCCAATTCTAAGCCATTCAGTCATTTATCTTGGCAAGACATCACCCTAGCACAAAAAACACATGATCCCATCTGGAGGATATGACAAGTACAACTGAGTGTCATCTGCATCACAATGAAACTCGACCGCACATCATCTAATGATCTCTCCCAAGGACAACATGTACACAGATGACAATGCAGGGCAAGGATCAAACCTTGAGGAACCCCAAGGACAGCACAGAAGCCCCAGGGATGAAAATACCTAGGGCATCTACTGCCATTCTCCAGGTTACAAGTCATACAATTGACAGGTGGGAAGGAATTACTTTTTACTAGTTACTTTACCAAAAGAAAATACCAGCAGCTTACTTAGTACATTTCCAGGTGCTGATGGCACTCATCACAAGCACTTTGTGCCTCACTATGCACCCTGAATGTGCATTAAACCCAGACAACCAATACTCTGTTGTGCCTTCTTGCTTACATAAATCAGGTAGTTCTGAAATATAGAAAAATGGATGAATAGCCATGTGTTTTCTTCTTACTCCGAGGTACATTTTGCTACATAAACCATGAGTGCGGACTAGAATGATTTATAAAGGTAAAACACACCAAGGGTATTTAAAAAAAGTTCTAGTACACTGCCCCTAATTTACTTTTTTCATTAGAGATTTGTTAGTCTGATATTATTATTATCAAGACAACTCAGGATACTCTGGTATTCTACAATTGCTATATGGTCGAAGGATCCAATGAGAGCCTCATATGCTTAACAGAAGAACTTGGATCAGCTCCTAAATGTTAACATTTTACTTTTTATTTCCAACATCCACCAATTACACAGCTGATGTTTCGTGGCATGTGGCCATTTTAAAACAGCAGTGGTTACTATAAATAAATAACAAAATTAAAATATTATTTAGAAGCACACTTGGTACATATATAGTTCATTATCTATATTTTCATATTTTCTCTGAGTCACTACGGTAAAGCCAACATCACCTGAACAATTTATATCACTTTACTATTTCCTTGGATGGTAGTATATAAAAATATCTATGATACTTCACCTTTACCCTCTACTCAGAGTATGGGTTTAATTACCTTATGGTGTATTATTACATTGTCATTCCATTCCACTGAGTACCACTAATGCATTAAAGGAAAGCTCCCTCAGTCTATATTCTGCATATCTATGTAGTTCCTTAGCATGAACAATGATTCCCACTCTTGCATTCCCGAATGTCATCCTAATTTAAATATAAATGAGATTGCTTCACTCCATTTTGTCCTGGTGTGAAAACCTGTCTGTCTCCATTCAAGGTCATGACCTCACTCATGCAAGGCATCATGGGAGTTAATGATGCATATCTACAAAAGCCAGCAGAAGTTGTACTCTAATTCAGTTCTGTTACGTGTCTCGTGAAGTCCTTGTATTCTCTAAAGGCATCTTTTTTCTGGCTCAAACACTTTTAACTGCAGAAAATAGCAGGGCACTTACTATGCCTTGAAAAGTTTTGTGGCAATCATAAGACAAGAACATAGGGACTGCATGGGACAGCAACGCAACTAATTCAGTATAACTACTGCAGGCTTTAGCACAAAATATCATAAAAATTCTAAAATGTCTTCATGAGTTAGGTCATGACCTTTGCAATGAAGTCAAGCAGGTTTTCACACCAGACATAACTACCTTCATTTACATTCAAATCCTGATGCAACTAGGAGGGTGCAATAGAGGCAAGCATTGTTCATGCCTACAAACTACACTGGGAAACAGAATAAAATGCTGAGGGACTTTCCTTTAATCATGCTGCACCTTTCCATGCTAAGTAACTAAATACAATATCGTCTTACACCATTCACATCTTTTTTTTTCATACTTGCTTAGAAGGCACTTGCCTTACAGCCTGTCAGCATTCAATAGCATAGCTTGTGAACAAATGGACATTCCTTATAAACTCATTGTTTTAAAAGCTCTAATATTCCACAGTATTTATTGCCATTTAACATTATAAGCATCATAAAACGATGTTAAAATCCCAAATACCTTATTGTGTTCATAAACTTTCTTGGCCCTCCGGCTCCCCTATGTGGGAAGAATTATATCTCTAATGATGATTTCATGTCTTTAGCTCAACCTGTTTTTCTGTTGTTACAAAAACACTGACATCTCACAAATATATCCCCTTGTGTTCAGATGTTGTTCTCTGCATTTTCACTTTTCTAATTACAATATATGAAGCACTGTGCATTGCCTTCTCTATCGATACATGCATTCTTTTCAGCATTTCTAACATGTTGTTTTTCATTATGTTTAGCTCTGCTGACTATTCTGTTTGACTCTTACAATATGCATTATCATGTTTCCCCACAAGATGGTAGTGATATCTCATGTCTAAAAGCCTCTGCTGACCGCTTACTATATTATTAGCCTTGTTCTGTGTTGTTTGTACATTGTGTTGAAAAGTCATCAGGTAGTACTCACTTCTGGTGTTTCTTGTCAGATTTCTCTGCAGTGTCCATCTGCTCCAGTATAGGAGGTGACAGCCACCTGTTCTTTGCCAGATTTATACTCTGATTGGTTCACTCTTTTTTTTTCCAATTGTATAACCAGGAGTATGTTATTTATTTATTTATTGTATAATCAGATTTACAACCTTTGAGCCAGCGGCTCATTTACAAAATACCTCATTACAGAGAGGACACACATGGTTAGCATAATTTACAGAGTACAGTCAAAACAGAATAACAGATTTTTACATATTTACAGAATACACATACAGAATCACATAGTTTTACATAGGTTGCATGAACGGAAATACATAGTATTACATACAATTGCTTGAACACATGTATAGTTAATATACATTTCAAGTAGTACCAACAAGTACTGGCAAAGGAGAGAGGCCTGGGGGAATGGGGGGTGGGGTGGGTGGGTGTTCAGCCAGTGGGCCATGTCAATAGTGCCAGAGGAAACAGCAGAGTATCTTTTAGTGACAGGTGTGGCGCGGTGTTGAACAGCAGGTCTCATAAGGCAGCTTTGAAGGGGACAATTTTGGCGGTGTTGGAAATGGCTGTGGGAGTGAGTTGAACCAGGTAGGGACTCTGTAGCTGAATGACTTCTGAGCCGGGTGGTCCTAGTTCTGAGCACTAGCACAGTGACCTTGTCCAAGTTTGGGTGGTGGCTCTGGGGTGTAAATTGGATGGAGGCAGACACCCCAGTGTGGAGAGCCAGGAGAATCTTCTTGGTTAGCAGGTCAGTTTGGTAGCGGATCGTTCATCCGAGGTTTAGGAGTTTGGCCATGTCGTAGAGTTGACAACTGTGGGTGAGTCTAGGGGCACTGGTCAGTAGCCTGCAAGCCTTATTTAGCATGAGTCTAATCTTGCTGAGGATAGTGGAGTCCAGCAGCACCATATACTGGAGGCCGTAATTAATAAGGGACATTACTGCGGACAGAGGATGCCAAGGCACATGTTTGCAGTGGAAGCAAGAGCAGTAATGTGGGCATGAAAGGTGAAACCAAGTCAAATGTGATTCAAGGTATTTGTATGGAGTAAACTTGTTGAGTGGTTCACAAGTGCTGGGAAGATTTGGAGGGACTTTGCTGGCTTTGTTCTGGTGGTGGGCAAAGAGCATTGCCTTAGTTTTTGAGGTTAATTACTAGTCTGCTCTTCTTAAAGGAGCACTGTCAGCTTGCCCTTGCTTTTCCTTGATTTCAGTAGTGTGCCTCTAGGCACATATTTATCACCATGTTCTCTAAATAGTCCCTATAGATCCCCAAATTGTGCATTCTTACCATTTTTTCAGATTTCAGCAGTTGTTTACTTTCCAGCGGTCCGACCGTAAAAGTCCGTCCACGGAAGCATATGCATGCGAGAATGCGCATCTGACAGGAGCTGCACAGTACAACTTTTACATGCCCATAATGAAAAGCTACTTGTAGCATGGGCTTTAGTTGCTAATATAAGATTTGGCATTTTGAATTAAATCTGAGCACTAATAGTGACACAAAATACATTTAAAAGTAAATGCTGAAATCCCAGCGCATGCACAAGAGAGGATGCTCCTGCGCGTAATGCGGGATCTGACTCGACCGCTAATGCGTATGTGCGGGATTTCAGCACCCACTTTTAAATGTATTTTGTATCACTATTAGCGCTTGGATTTCATTCCAAATGCCAAATCTTATACATCAAACTAAAGCCCATGCTACAAGTATTTACGATATGGGCATGTAAAGTTGTACTCGTTAGCGCTCCGTGTCAGGCAGCGTTCTGTGCATATGCTTCCGTGGACGGACTTTTATGGTTGGACTGCTGGAAAGTAAATAACTGCTGAAATCTGGAAAAATAGTAAGAATGCTCAATTTTGGGATCTATAGGGATATTATAGAGAACATGGGTAATAAATATGTGCCTAGAGCCTACTAATCGAAGAAAAACAGAACAAAGCTGACAGCCCCTTAAACCAATTCTCAGCATCTTAGAAAGAGTGCTGGAGGGAGTCTTGGAGGGAGGTGAGATTTTTGTGAGCTGCATAAATCATGGCGTCATCAGCATATAGCAGAATAGTAGCACACTAAGCTGAAAGCTTGTTTACAGGTGTGACCTGGGAGCACAGGGAAGTTAAGTGACTTGCTCAGTGTCACACAGTATGCAGGTGGGGGCTGTGGGATTCAAACCCAGGTCTTCAGATTTGCAGCTCAGAGCCTTAAACAACTGTGCTACTGCCTCCTACTCTAAGGAAGCTGTGTGTATGAGGAACATGAGCAAAAGCGCATCTGTGGGAACATGCCCACACTCCCTGGGTGGAGTCCGGCACTTCAAGCTTCTCCAAAGGAAGTCTGGTGGATCAATGAATTGGAAACTTTACAGGAAGAGGAGGACTCATTAAAGAGAAGCGGGTCTGTCCTTTGGAGATAAGGGATACAGCTAATGTCTACACATTTGGCTTTCTGAATTGTGGATTATATATAAAAATTGTGTATATAGACATTTAATTTTATACTGGGTGCCCATCAGTTCTGGATACACTCTCCTACTTTCTGGGTCTTCATATATATATATATATTCTTCCCTTTTTCTCAACCACCGCCCACATACCACATCATAGTATAACCCCATCACAGATGTTTAAATCTCTTTAATTCATATATAGTTATTGAATCCTCTTAACCAGAATAAGAGACAAAGAATTAAAGTTAAATTATTGGGAGGCATTACATATTTGCCATAGCAAATGGTTAATAACGTGCCCATTCATACAGAGCACAGCTCTATAAAATACTGAAGGTACAAGAGGTACTGCAGTCAATGGAAAGAGTGTGAGTAAATAGGGATGTACTATCTAAAAAGCATCTAGTATAGTGCCTGCATCTTAGGTGCTCGGAGGTAGCAACCTCGGTAGCATGCGGGCACGCTCCCACAAATGCACCTTTGCACGTGTTCCTCCCATGCACAGCTTCCTTTAGTGAGCCAGTCAGAGTATCACGTTTGGCAAAGAAGGCCAACCCAGTGGTGTGGAGGGCTAAGGCAGTAGCACCATACTTCCTGCCATGCCAATGACCCAGGTTCAAGAACAGACTCAGGATGTCAGGGGTCAGCCAGGGCGGAGAGGATCAAGCTTCTGAGGGGCTGCTACCTTCTCCTGAGGTGGGAGGCATGTTTTCCTGGCCTAGACTGCCCCCAGGTGGTGCCTGAAGGCAGAGTGATATCACATCAAAACAGCGAACCAAAATGAATGACTCATAAATCGTTGCAGCCCTTCAGGTCAACACCCAGCGGTGAAACACAATAAAAGACCATTACGGCGATATTTGTTGTAATGGTCCTTTGTTGCTTCACTTTCTGCCAGTGTTCTGCCCCCGGACCAACTCTGACCTGGAATTGATAATCCTAATGTCCAGGGGTGCGGGGAACAGAGCCCCTACATGGGGATGTGGGGTGCAGACCCCACAGAAAACACATGCTGCATGGGCGCCACAATACCTGTGCTGGTATGAGCCGTCACTGTGGGGAGGTCGGCATTTTCACTGTTGACCTCCTTGGTGCTTCCTCATAAATGAGCAACTCAGTTTGGTCAAAAGGAGGTACAGCAATGGGAAGGATTTAGTGAGGGTTGGAAATAGTGATGATGGTGGGGAATAAGGGTGATGAAAGGGAAAAGCAATGGAGGAGGGAGGGAACGAGGAGGGATGAGGAAAGATGAGTGAGGAAGAGGATCCTGCTGCTGCTGAACTACCTGCCTAGCATGGCAGATACGGATGCTACCTGTGGTGCTGCTGGTCCCGGGTTTGGGACTGCTAGTAGTTACACTTTTGTTTGCTGGTACAAGGTGCTGTGTTTTTGTTTGTTTGTTTTTATGGCGTTCCCATTGTTGGCCCCCTCCTCTGTTTTCTTTTTCTCCTGTGTCTGCTCCCCTTGGAGATAGTTACTGTAGTATGGGGGTGTGTGGAGTGTAGACCCTCCCATTAAATGTTACTTTATGTGTGCACTCAGTTTGTGTTCAGCGAGGTGCGCTATGTGTTGATTTGGTTTTCGCAAAATCCACTGTTTTGAGTTACAAAATATATTCAGTGTTATGACACGGAACTGGCAGAGCAGTGTCAGGGTGGCATGATAAGGGAGGGCAGTGGGGGGACATTGGATGGATGCACCTCCACTAATGACTCTGATAGACCATAGTAGAGTGGGGAGAAAACCTAAAAATGGAGCACTGTAGTGCTCAATGAAGCCTAGCCCAGCTGTCTCCAAGCCTGTACTGCTACTCGGCCTGTGATCAGGTCTGCCTCAGATATGCTGTACTTGGGGGCAGCTCTCCCTCCTCTGGTCCTGCCACGAGGGAGGAACCCATGGGGAGACTCAAGACCAGGTATGTGGAAACCAAGGGAAGCAGGAAGCTAGATCAGGAGCTGGGAACAGGGCTGTGCAGTCACCCTCTGTATGCAGGAGGCTAAAATCTATACAAAAAAACGGGCAACAAGCAGGCAACCATCACCTCCTGTGGTGGGGAGCATGGCCTGCAAAGAAACCTAGCAAAAAAACATAAGTGAGTACTACCTGATAACTTTTCAACAAAATGAATAAACAATGATTTAACAGCACAAAACAAGGTTATTAATGTAGTAAGCTGCCAGTAGAGACTTTAAAAAAACAGACAGCACAGGCATCTTGTGGTAAACATGATAATGAAACTTGTAAAAGTCACCAAATGCAGAATAGCTAGTTAGCAGTGATAAGTATAATGCAAAATAACATGTTAGAAATGATAAAAATAACACATTTAGGCATCGAGAAGTCAACATATGTGCTTCATATACAGTATTACAATCAGAAAATGTAAAACTCCTGGGAATAACATCCATATACAACGGGATATATTGCCAGATTTCAGTGTAATTGCAGCAACAGAAAACAGGCTGAACTAATGACATAAAATCATCATCGAGAGATTAACATTTTCCTCATAGGAATTAAAAACTAGGAGAACTGAGGTGACCAAGTAAGCTTATGAACACAATAAAGTATTTGGGATTTTAACATAATTTTATGAAGCTGATAAAGTTAAATGGCAATGAATACTGTGAAATGTCAGCTCTTTAAAATGAGTTGACAAGGAATGTCCATTTGTTCACAGGATGCCTTATTTAGTGATGACAGAGCAACAAGCGCCATCTAAGGAGGTATTAAAAGGAAACAAAAGTGAATGGTACAAGATGCATATTGTACTTTATTAATGTATTGATTGATTGGTTGGATTTTGATAGTCAGGTAGACTTGCTGAGACTTATGTCCCTTTTCAGAAGCAACTAGGGATAGATTCATGTGCAATAAGTGGAATTCACTTGATCGACGTTGGCTACAAAAACAGTGACATTTGAGATAATGTGAACAATGGTAGTAACAATGTTCTACAGTCATCACTCAACAGTGGGTATAACAATTTATATACACAGAGCAATAGGAAAAAGTGCGTGTGTACAGTATTACAATATACAGTATGTCACTTACGTTCCAGGGATAGTTCATGTTCAACAGAGGGACAGGTCACCATTAGCAGCTTTGGCACAGCAGAAACAGAGTCTGGCTCAGTGGAAACAGAAACAGCTATGCTTAGGCATGGCACCCTTTCAGTTGTTCCTTGAAGGACTGATATGCATGACTTTCCTGGATGGGGGCTGGAAGTTCATTCCAGAGTAATGGGGCTTTAGTGAAAAGGACCACTGACTGAATGTGGTCCATCTCCTAGGAATCTCAAGCAGAGGTAATAAGGAGGAGCGGAAATGCCTCCTCATGGACTTTAGACCAGTACATCTCTGAGTTTGGTAAGGTAGTTTATTAACATCATAAAGGCCAGACAAAGGGTTGGGTGATAGAGGCACTTTTCAAATAGGGGCGGTTAAGAGCGGCAAAGACATTGCAGTGATGTCCTCTGTTCCCTGCTCCAGATACAAACCTGCACGCTCTGTGATATAGATCTTTAAGCTTTGTTAACTCTGCACCCTTCAAGGAGAAGAGGATTGGAGCCCAAAACAATAGCGTAGGGAGGAGGACACTGCTGGCTATAGATAGTTGGGCTTCATTAGTAGTAAGGTAGAATATGAACCTATAGAGCCGCCCCAACTTTTGGGATTGGATCTTAGAGACATTTCAGTGTGAGGCTTGAAAGAGAGCTCCTGGTCAAGCCAAACACCAAGACATTTTCTTGTGTCTACAACTCTGGTCAGGCAAAGGTGGAGGTGGAGATCTACAAGGGTTTATTTCAGCTGGGGCCCAGCTTTTTGGATCCAAACTGAAGGGTCTTGTTTGTTTGTTTGTTTTTACCAATGATGACAAGTCAGTCAGTCAGAGACAAACCAGGTTTCAATTCATAGAAGTCCTTGCTAAGTCCAACTTTGACTGCATTTAGGTCTTGGCCAGTTCTATATAGGACCACATTGTCTATTTACAGCAGCATTTTAGCATTACTGCAATAGGAGGGAGCTCACTGGCAAACAGCAAGAACAGAATAGGCCTCAGGATAGAGCCTTGGTGGACCCCATCTGTGAGCTCTCGCTGTGAGGAGGCACGCCCCCACTCAACTTACTGCTTAAACCCTATGAGGTAGCTTCCTAACCTGTTATAGGAGAGTTGATCTAGGCCCAGGCTCCTTAGCTTGAAAGGCAACAGGGCGATGTTCACCATGTTGAAGGCTTTTATCAGGTCAACCAATATAGCCCCCATAGAGACCCAGTTCAGTAGTACTTAGCATGGAAAAGGTGTAGCATGATTAATGCTTTAGTGCTTTAGTGGTGCTCAGTGGAATGCATGACATATAGAACAGTGCATGAGGAAGTGTTTATAATGAGGATTTTATGCACACCTGAGGTGTGCACTGCCTAATAAACTCTGAGGGTTTGCATAAAATCCTCATTAAACACTTCCCCATGTTTTATTTTTTATATTTACTGGTTCTTGAAGTCTTGCCTCTGCTGCACAAGTTACTGCCACTCTGTGGCTATAAATGACTTCAGCCCTGCTCCCAAGAATGTACAATTTCTGGCCAACACATAACACTTCCCCAAAACACAAAACCTGCCCTTTTAAGTTGCTTGCACGCATGTGCAAGAAACATAGTGCCACCATCCAAGTTTTCAAGGTGTGGCACCGTCTTCCAATTCAGTCAGGTGTGTTTGCAGGTGCGACCCCAGTTCCCCAATCACTGCTGCAGCTGTCTATGAGAGCATTTGAAAATGCAGTGGTGAGTACAGTTGAAAGGGAGAGTTCTGCTTCCAGTGAGCAGAGCTGTCCCCCTTCACCTGCATAGCTGCATACTGCATGCTGATCGCTCCCCCACGCACACACGTATGGCTGACGGGTGCCCAATCCCTTGTCGGCTCCATGCCCCCCACAAAAAGCCATCCAGGTGCCACGCTGGGAGCCTACCCCAGCGTGTAAAACTGTTATAGCCGGGCGGGTGCCCAATCTCGCTGGCTCCACGGCTGCACGCCCCCAAAAGTTTCAGATGCCAGCTGGGAGCCCACCCCAGCATGGCAAAGCAGTTATAGCTGATGGGGTGCCCAATCCCCATCAGCTCCAGTCCTCAAATAGCCTTTCCAGCTGCCATGCTGGGAGCCTACCCCAGTGGCAAACATCCCGCAAAACACAACCTGTAAACAAGGTCCATCGTGGTCTCCCTGCCCCCACAACCTGCACCCACCCACTGCGCACCCTGCCTCCCCACATCCTCCCCTCACCCCATACTTACCTCCGACCTCGCAACGACCGGTGGACCGAACACGCCTGCACTCTGCCAAAGCCGACTGCCAACTGAGGAAATGCCGTAAGCTGTATAATGGAATAAATAGGTTTTTCAGCTTTGTTGCATATCTATGGCATTTTGGGAATTTTGGGCCCAAATTTTCAACATGGGGTTTTAGAACCCTCCTCATGAATCCTTGCACTGTCATGGCGTTTATCAGGCCGAAGGGTGATTTCATGGTCACTCGTGAAATCACCTTTTAGGACAATTAATGAAATGACACTGCCAGTGTTCATAATGTGGGATCTTAAAAATCTATGTTGAAAATTTGGTAAAAAATTCTAAAATGATTGTTTTACAAGCGGCGCTGTACAGTTCTTTACAAGACACCGTAAGTCAGTGAATTTTCAATATCTTCACCCAGATTTTCAACATTACCCTTTACCACACCTCCTTTTGAGCAGTATAGCTGTCATTTTCGCATCTCACCCAAAACGTGTTTACATCTCCATGTAGCGACAATGGCGCAGTCGGGTGCAAAATCAATGTATGGGCACATTAAGAAAAATCACAGTGACACTGTTCATGAGCAGAGGTCTTAAAATGGCTAATTTGAAAATCTGGTGAAAAATTCCTAAAATAACTGTTTTACAAGCGTGCGTTGCACAGTTCCTACCCACCACGTAAGTTTGCAAATTTTAATATTTTCACTCCACATTTTCAACATTGCCATTTTACCACACCTTCTTATGAGCAGTACAGTTGTCATTTTCACATGTTGCCCAAAATGTGTTTCTGTGCATGTAGCGCACAATGGCGCAGTCAGTATGTGCAATTAATGTTTGGGACAGATTAAGAAAATCACAGTGACACTGTTTATGAGCAGAGGTCTTAAAATGGCTATGTTGAAAATATGGTGAAAAATTTTCCTTCAGCCATTCTGCAATGTTACTAATGAAGACCCTGCAGCACCTCACTGGTCACCCCTCTCCTAGACTGAATCACATTTACCACCACTCTCTGCCTCCTGTCTGTTAGCCAGTTTCTAACCCAGTTTACCACCCTTTCCCCATGCCCAGCCTACCCAGCTAGTTTATCAGCCTCCTATGTGGGATGGTGTCAAAGGCTTTGCTGAAATCAAGGTAAGCGTTGTCCACTGCCCCACCTTGATTCACTTCCTTTGTCACCTAGTCAAAGAAATCAACCAGATTTGTCTGACATGATGTCCCCACTGTGAATCCATGTTGTCTATGGCCCTGGGCTCCGATGGCTTCTAGATGCCCCACTATCCTTTCTTTAAGCAATACTTCCATGATCTTCCTCACTACTGAGGTGAGACTGAATGGCCTATTGTTCTGCCTCCTCCCTGCTGCTGCATTTGTGTAGAGGACCACATGTGCCCTCCTCCAATTCACTCATGTTGAATGACTCAGTGAGCATGGCTGCCAGAGATACTGCTATCTCCTTCGCAGTTCTCTTAATACCCTTGGGTGTATGCCATCTGGTTCCATCGCTTGTCCACCTTCAATTTAGTGAGCTCCTGCAGGACTCTTTTGTCCACCTCTTCACCCCTTGGCAACTGCTGTACTGTTGTGGCCCTTGCCCTCCCACTCTTCTGTGAATACTTAGCCGAAAGACACAGTGGATGACTTGGGAGGAAGGCATGAACTATCACTTCCAAATACCTAAACAGCATATACAAGCAAGCAACATTTGGCATTGACAAATGCTTGTTTTAACTGCAATCACACTGACCACCAAAAGCAAAACCTGTTTTTTAAATAGTGAAGCCCAGCAACCCCACTACTAAGTGCCATTATTATATCGGCACCACATTGTCGTGCTTGCTCCACCAGTAGCTGCACACAGAAGCCTTCATCACATTACAAAAGGAAACAAAATATTAAATAAAATGTGAAAGCAAACCTTACATATAATTATCTTTCTCATCCTCCACAGAGCTATGGGACCTGCATGCGACTGGCTCTTGCTCAGTATAGTGTTAAATTGTTTTATCTGTGGTGCCTGACTAGGAAGCAGTTTGCGCACCTGCAGTTTTCTAGATGTGGCGCAAGTGACTTGGCAGCACGAGGGAAGGCAGCCCTGCAACTGCTCATCTGGCATAGGATGTGTTGGCAGAAGGTGGTTGGGCAAACTCCATTATTCACAGTTTGTCGTTATTCACCGTGTGAATAACGGAGTTTGCCAGCCACTGCCAGCAGTTGATAAACATCCTAACCAATAAATATAACCTAATAATACACCATAGGATAATTAAACTCACACTATGAATGGAGGATAAAAGGAAGTGTCATAAACATTGTGCATATACTTACTACTGAAGGAAATAGTAAAATGATTAGAAATTGCACAGGTGTGGGATCACCAATTTTTGCTTCAACCTTTACAGTAGTGACTCAGTGTAAAATGTGCAAATATAGATAATGAGCTATATGTGTACCGTGCACCACCTGATATAATATAGTATGCAAACAAATAATATTTTAATTTTGTTTTAGTCTTTGGTAACCGGGTAAGGCCCACTATGCACAAGTGCCTGTTTTCAGAGGCGGTTTGGGAGCACTGGACAGTTAAGTGACTTGCTCAGTCATACAGTATGTAAGTGGAGGTTGTGAGAATCAAACTCGGGTGTGGTCTACTGGATGTATCAAGCTCGTTCACAATTCATTCCTTCTTCCAACAGGACTCCCAAAATGGGTACAAGCAAAATAAAAACATGGGAGATCATCAAACTGATCCACGGAATGGGAAGAAGATCAAAATGTTTTGCCTAACTTCATTGAAACTGAACTGAATTCAAGGACACAGACATCTGAAAATGTACTGGAAGTCAGTCAAGTCCTGCAAAAGATGGCCATTAAGTTGCCTAATTTAGACACCAAAGCAATATTTGCTACATTAATGTCAAATGTGGAGGATGGGCTATAGCACTGTGATCAGTCAGAAGGGACCTCTGCTATGTTTTTAGACTAAAGGCAGACTGCAAAAGCTCCACCTCCAAAAGAACCAGGCACTCAAGGAGAAAAACACAAAGTGGTAAAAATCAATGGTACTAGGAACAGTTCCCAAAAAATGGTTTCTTTATTTCAGCAAAGGTGCACAGTGTGAAAGAATGACTGAATGAAAGTCAGTACACACCAGCCTAGCGCTTTGACTGTAGTCTTCATTCTTTCACACCATGTGTCTATTTTTATGTTGGCTCACGCATGCACAGCCAACATATTGTGGTAATGAAGTAGATTTGGAGGCCACGGTCACGTTGGGCCGAATGCAGAACGCAGCATCAGTAGGTCGTCTCATTCCCAATAAGCCTGCATGCCAGTGCCACCATGCATACATAATGTGCAAGCACATTTAAGAAAGGTCCGCTGCAATGCAAGCAAAGCTCAGTCATATGCAGCGGACCTCCTGACATGCTTTCCTGGTGAGAAAAAATTTAACATGGTAGCACACTGCCTGTCATAATGCCGACTCGGCAGTGCTCAATCCTGTCA
Organism: Neoceratodus forsteri; assembly: GCA_016271365.2. Taxonomy (NCBI): domain Eukaryota; kingdom Metazoa; phylum Chordata; order Ceratodontiformes; family Ceratodontidae; genus Neoceratodus; species Neoceratodus forsteri. The sequence continues at coordinate 118,337,915 of JADMNL010000028.1, forward strand.
GCATGCCCTGCCCCAATGTTTGTGCTGACAGGGGAGCCCTCCCATCGGCATAGTGCACCCCCATTTGTTATGTGCTGGGGGGTGTCCAATCCCTTGGCTCTTGCCCCCACTTACGTTATGTGCTGATGGGGATGCCAACCCTGCTGGCTAAGTAGCATCCCAAATAAAACGAGGTGGCACTGAGCCCACCCAGTGTGCCAAATCACTTGAAAAATAAAAACCGTTCATCAATGTTTTTTTCTTTAACCCTGAGAAAAAGAAACAGTCCGTCGCCATCTCCCTGTCCTCCTCCCCACAACCTGCACCCACCCTCTGTGCACCCTGGTTCTCTACACCCCCTCACCCCATACTTACCTCCGGAGTCCAGCGATGGTCTTCGTGGATTGGGAATACTCTCTACACTCTTCAAAGCTGACTGCAAACTGAAGAAATGCCGTAAGCTGTATAATGGCATAAATAGGGTTTTTTCAATTTTGGTGCATATCTCAGGCATTTTTGGAATTTTGCACCAAATTTTCAACATGGGGTTATTGGGACCCCTCCTCACAAATTCCGTCACTGTCATGGCTTATTCAGTCCCAAAGGTGATTTTGCTGTCACCGTGTGGAATCACCTTTCAGGACCAAGTAATGAAACAACAGTGCCACTGTTCATGAAGCGGGCTCTCAAAAGCCTATGTTGCAATTTGGTGAAACAAATCCCAACAAGCATTTGTCAATGCAGAATGTTTGCTTGCTGGCATTGGCGGTGGAAGTGTAGAAGTTACAGAGCTGCGTAATAGGAATGGCAGTGAAGTATTGAACTGAAACCAACCCCCACCACCCTGCAGAGAGTGGCAGGCATTGGGGTATCGTTTGGGTCATCAGGCATAACAAGCACGCCATTTCACAACACCCCACCCTGCAGACACTGACAAGTGTCACGGTGTTCCTTGGGGTCTTTGGCCCTTATGCGCACCCATTTCATTAGGAAATATGGTGAGATGGGTGTGATATAGGAGAATGGGATGAAGTTTGGGGCTGAAGAGTCCAAGGCATACCTCGATGCCTCTCACTGACTGTAGGGTGTGGAATGATATGAGCATCACAGGCAAGAATCCCAAGTCACACCCTGATGCCTGTTATTCTCTACAGGGTTGGGCGTTATGGTTGGAAACCCTAATACCTCAGGCATTTGTTGGTATTTTCACTCCAAATTTTCAACATTTTTTTTGTGACCCCACCTCATGAACAGGGGAATATCAGTTTGTTAGACAAAGCTGCTTATGCAGTGACTTCTGGCATTTAGCACCACAGGTGCAAAAACATTCAAACAGGATGTAAACAAGCATTTGTCAATGCTAAATGTTGCTTGCTTCTATGTGCTGTTTAGGTATTTGGAAGTCATTGAGTGCAAATATTGAAAATTTGCGAACTTCTGACGTGCGTAGGAACTGCGCCAATGCAGTTAGTAAAACAGTCATTTTAGAATTTTCACCAAATTTCAACATAGCCATTTTAAGACCTCTCCTCATGAACAGTGTCACTGTGATTTTGTTAATGTGTCCCATACATTGAGTTTGCACACCGACTGCGCCATTGTGCGCTACATGGCAGAACACGTTTTGGGCAGGATGTGAAAATGACAGCTGCACTGCTCATAAGGAGGTGTGGTAAAATGGCAATGTTGAAAATCTGGAGTGGAAATATTGAAAATTCACAAACCTACGACGTGCGTGGGAACTGCTAGCGACGCTCAGTAAACAGTCATTTTTAGGAATTTTTTCACCAGATTTTCAACACAGCCATTTTAAGACCTCTGCTCATGAACAGTTTCACTGTGATTTTGTTAATATGTCCCATACATTGAGTTTGCATACCGACTGCGCCATTTGCGCTACATGGGCGGAAACACGCTTTGGGCAGGATGTGAAAAATGACAGCTGCACTGCTCATAAGGAGGTGTGGTAAAATGGCAATGTTGAAAATCTGGAGTGGAAATATTGAAAATTCACAAACCCTACGTGCGTGGGAACTGCGCACACGCGCTCATAAAACAGTCATTTTAGGAATTTTTCACCAAATTTTCAACATAGCCATTTTAAGACCTCTGCTCATGAACAGTGTCACTGTGATTTTCTTAATTTGTCCAGTACATTGATTTTGACACCGACTGCGCCATTCTACGCTACATGGGCAGAAACATATTTTGGGTGAGATGTGAAAATGACAGCTGTACTGCTCATGAGAAGGTGTGGTAAAATGGCAATGTTGAAAATCTGGAGTGAAAATATTAAAATTTCGTGAACTTACTGAGCCTGAGTAGGAACTGCGCAACGCACGCTCATAAAACAGTCATTTTTGGAATTTTGGCACCAAATTTTCAACATGGGGTTTTTGGGACCCTTCTCATGAATGATGTCACTGTCATGGCAGTAGTTGGGTCTGAAGGGTGATTTCACAGTCACTGCCATAAAATCACCCTTCGGGCCGACTCGCCATGACAGTGACATCATTCATGAGAAGGGGTCCCAAAACACCACATGTTAAAAATTGTCAAAATTCCAAAATGCCTGAGATAAGCAACAAAGTTGAAACCCCCTATCTAGTCCATTATACAGCTTACCGGCATTTCCTCAGTTCGCGCGTCGGCTTTGGAGAGTGCAGACGTGTTCCCGGTCCACGAAGATCATCGCGCCGAGTTCCGTGAGTAAGTATGGGGTGGGGAGGTGTGGGGAGGCTGGGTGTGCAGTGGTGGGTGCGGGTTGTGGGAGGGCGGGAGGCAGCGCCGGAGACGTTTCGTTTTCAGGAAAAAAAAGCGTTGTGGAACCGTTTGCCCATACAGGGTGGGCTCTCAGCATGGCACAAGGACATTGAGGGCGTTCAGCTGACGGGGATTGGGCACCCCGTGGCCTATTGAGTGAACACGCTGGGTGGGCCCAGCGGGGCACAGCAGTTTCAGCCGACGGGATTGGGCACCTCACGCGAAGGACTGATTGCCATGCTGGGGTGGGCACCCAGTGTGGCACATACTACTTGGGACATACGCTCAGCCGACGGGATTGGGCACCCCGTCGGCTATACAATGCGTGCAGGCGCGCACGCCTGGCGGGTGGGGAGCTGCGATGAGCAGGCGATATCTTATCACTGCTCACTCAAGCGTAGCTCCCCTTTCAACTGTATGCCACTGCATTTGGAGCATGTCATACACAGCTCCAAATTGCATTGGCTTACAGGGAGCAGCCCGCCAGCACACTGACTGAATTGAGGAGGAGGTGACACACCTCCGAAATCTCCGATGCTGGCACTATGTTTCTTGCACATGCGTGCAAGCAACATAAAATGACAGCTGTACTGTTCATGGGAGGTGTAAAAATGGCAATGTTGCAAATCTGTAGTAAAATATTTAAAAATGGTGAAGTCACGGCGTACATACAGAAACTGTGCAGAAACATCAGTAATATAATTGGGTGGGGATTTTACAGCAGATTGTCAACTCAGGCATTTTGATGCCTCCGATCATGAACAGTGTCACTGTGATTTTCTTTATCTGTGCTGAACAATGATTTCCCACAGTGACCACACATCTCTGCGCTGAAGTGTGAAACACACTTCAGCCATGTTGTGAAAATGACAGCTGTACTGTTCATAAGCAAGTGTGGAAAAATGCCACTGGTGAAAATCTGGACTGAAAATATTACAAAGTCATGAACTAGCGAGGTGAAGTGGAAACTGCGCAATGCTCACTCGTAACACAGTCATTTATGGACTTTTGTCACCAAATTTTCAACATAGCCATTTTAAGACCTCTGCTCATGAACAGTGTAACTGTGATTTTCTTAATCTGTTCTAAACATTGCTTTCGCACACCAACAGCACTATTGTGCGCTACATGTCTGAAAACACATTTTGGGTGACATATGAAAAATTGCCGCTGTACTGTTCATAAGGAAGTGTAATAAAATGGCAATGTTGAAAATCTGGATTGAAAATATTAAATTTGCAAACTTATGAGCATGCATAGGAACTGTGCAACGCCTCAAAAACACGTCATTTTAGGAATTTTTCACCAAATTTTCAACATAGCCATTTTAAGACCTTTGCTCATGAACAGTGTCACTGTGATTTTCTTAATTTGTCATTACATTGATTTAGCACACCGACTGCGCCATTCTCGCTACATGGGCAGAAACACATTTTGGGTGAGATGTGAAAAATGACAGCTGTACTACTCATAAGAAGGTGTGGTAAAATGGCAATGTTGAAAATCTGGAATGAAAATATTAAAATTTCGTGAACTTACGGCGTGGTAGGAACTAAGCATGCGCTCATAAAACAGTCATTTTGGAATTTTGGCACCAAATTTTCAAAATAGGGTTTTTGGGACCTTCTCATGAATGATGTCACTGTCATGTCGGTATTTGGGTCCGAAAGGTGATTTCGCAGTCACTGCGCAAAATCACCCTTGGCCGAATAACGCCATGACAGTGACATCATTCATGAGAAGGGGTCCCAAAACACCATGTTGAAAAATTAGTGCAAAAATTCCAAAAATGCCTGAGATAAGCAACAAAGTTGAAACCCCCTATCTAGTCCATTATACAGCTTACCGGCATTTCCTCAGTTCACGGTCGGCTTTGAAGAGTGCAGAGCGTGTTCCCGGTCCACGAAATCATCGCACGCCAAGTTCTGTAGGTAATTATGGGGTGGGAGGTGTGGGGAGGCTGGGCGTGCAGTGGGTGGGTGCGGGTTGTGGGAGGGGTCAGGAGATGCTCGAAGGACCGTTTTCATTTTCAGGAAAAAAGATGTTGTGGGACCATTTGCCACGCTGGGGTGGGCTCCAGCATGGCACAAGAACATTGGGGGTGTTCAGCTGACGGAAGTTAGGCACCCCCATCAGCCATTGTATTTATTGCACGCTGGGGTGGGCTCCCAGCGTGGCACAAAGGCGTTCAGCCGGCGGGGATTGGGCACCCCGTGACCCAAGGACTGATTGCCACGCTGGGGTGAGCTCCAAGTGTGGCACATACTACTGGGGATGCAGCTCAGCTGACGGGGATTGGGCACCCGTCGGCTATACAGTGCGTGCAGGCGCGCTGCGCCTGCGGTGGGGGGCTGCGCACAGGCAGGCGATATCTTATAAGCTGCTCACTCAGCGTAATACCCCTTTCAACTGTATGCCACTGCATTTTGGAGCATGTCATACACAGCTCAAATTGCATGGCTTACGAGAACGCCTGCCAGCACACTGACTGAATTGGAGGAGGTGACACACCTCCGAAATCTCCGATGATGGCACTATGTTTTTGCACATGCGTGCAAGCACCATAAAATGACAGCTGTACTGTTCATGGGGAGGTGTAAAAAATGGCAATGTTGCAAATCTGTAGTAAAATATTTAAAAATGGTGAAGTCACGGTACATAGAAACTGTGCAGCGCACACCCGTATATAATTAGGGTGGGGATTTTTACAGCAGATTGTCAACTCAGGCATTTTGATGCCTCCGATCATGAACAGTATCACTGTGATTTTCTTTATCTGTGCTGAACAATGATTTCCCACAGTGACCCACATCTCTGCGCTGAAAGTGTGAAACACACTTCAGCCATGTTAAAATGACAGCTGTACTGTTCATAAGCAAGTGTGGAAAAATGCCACTGGTGAAAATCTGGACTGAAAATATTACAAAGTCATGAACTAACGAGGGTGCGTGGAAACTGCGCAATGCTCACTCGTAACACAGTCATTTATGGACTTTGTCACCAAATTTTCAACATAGCCATTTAAGACCTCTGCTCATGAACAGTGTAACTGTGATTTTCTTAATCTGTCCTAAACATTGCTTTCGCACACCAACAGCACTATTGTGCGCTACATGTGCGAAAACACATTTTGGGTGACATATAAAAATTGCCTGTACTGTTCATAAGGAAGTGTAATAAAATGGCAATGTTGAAAATCTGGAGTGAAAATATTAAATTTGCAAACTTATGAGCATGCATAGAACTGTGCAATGACGCTCATAAAACAGTCATTTTAGGAATTTTTCACCAAATTTTCAACATAGCCATTTAAGACCTCTACTCCATGAACAGGGTCATTGTGATTTTCTTATTTTGTCTACATTGATTTTGCACACTGACTGCGCCATTGTGCGCTACATAGCAGAAACACATTTTGGGTGAGATGTGAAAATGACAGCTATACTACTTATAAGAAGGTGTGGTAAAATGGCAATGTTGAAAATCTGGATGAAAATATTGAAAATTCACGACCTTCACAGGCTGCGAGGAACTGTGCAATGCCGCTTGTAAAACAGTCATTTTTGAATTTTTCACCAAATTTTCAACATAGCCGCTTTAAGACCTCTGCTCATGAACAGTATCACTGTGATTTTCTTAATTTGCCCAGTACATTGATTTGCACATAGACTGCGCCATTGTGTGCTACCTGGTAGGAAACACATTTTGGGTGAGATGTGAAAAATGACAGCTATACTGCTCATAAGAAGGTGTGGTAAAATGACAATGTTGAAAATCTGGAGTGAAAATATTGAAAATTCGTGAACTTATGAGCCTGCGTGGAACTGCATAACCTACGCTATAAAACAGTAATATTTTGGAATTTTGGCACCAAATTTTCAACATGGGTTTTGGGACCCCTTCTCATGAATGATGTCACTGTCATGGCGTTATTCAGGCCTGAAGGGTGATTTCACACAGTGACTGCGAAATTACCCTTCGGGCCTGAATAACACCATGACAGTGACATCGTTCATGAGAAGGGTCCCAAAAACCCCATGTTGAAAATTTGGTGCAAAAATTCCAAAAATGCCTGAGATATGCAACAAAGTTGAAAACCCCTATCTAACCCATAATACATCTTACCGGCATTTCCTCAGTTCACGATCGGCTTTGAAGAGTGCATATGTGTTCTCGGTCCACCTAAGATCATCGCGCCGAGGTCCGGAGGTAAGTATGGGGTGAGGGTGTGGGGAGGCAGAGTGCACAGTGGGTGAGTGCGGGTTGTAGGAGGGGGCCAGGGAGACTACGTGGGACCAGTTTTCTTTACAGGTTAAAAATAAAAGGGCGATGCGGGACATTTGCCACGCTGGGGTGGGCTCCCAGCGTAGCACAAGGATGGTTGAGGGCATTCAGCCGACAGGGGATTGGGCACCCCATCGGCCAAAGCATCGATTGTATGCTGGGTGGGCTCCCAGCATGGCACTTCTACTCGGGGGGTTAGGACAGTGGGCACATGGGGATTGGGCACCCCGTCGGCTATCATTGGTTGCCATGTTGGGGTGGGCACCCAGGCGTGTGGCATTTTGAGCTTTGAGGGAGGAGGAGCGAAGCACAGCCGACGGGGATTGGGCACCCGTCGGTTATACAGTCTGTGCGTGCGTGCAGGGTGCCTTGCGCCTGTGTGGGCGATGTGTGGGGGAGGCTGTGCATGAGCAGGCAATATCTTATCTCTGCTCACTCAAGCGTAGCTCCTTCTGAGACGTACTATGCCATTGCATTTTGGAGCTTGTCATAGACAGCTCCAGCATGCATTGGCTTACAGGGGCTGCGTCTGCCAACATACTGACTGAATTGGAGGGGTGACACACCTCCGAAATCTCAGAGGATGGGACTATGTTTCTTGCACATGCGTGCAAGCAAACATAAAACTAACTGTTTTATGAGTGTGCATTTGCGCTGTTTCCACGCATGTTCATAACTTCATGAATTTGTAATATTTCACTCCAGATTTTCAAAATTGACATTTTTCCACTTCCTGATGAACAGTACAGCTGTCATTTTACTTATCCTGGACAAAATGTGTTTTCTTAAGTCCGGCACAGAATATGCACGGTCTCTGTACAAAATCAGTTTTCGGGACAGTTTGAGAAATGACAGTGGCACTGTTCATGAGCAGAGGTCCTAAATGCCTATGTTGAAAATTTGGTGCCAAAGTGCATAAAATGACTGAGTTACAAGATTGCGTTACAGTTTCCACGCACCCATGTAACTTTGCAAATTTGCAATATTTCAATGCCAGATTTTCAACAATGGCATTTTGCACCACTGTTCATGAGAGGAGGTCCCAAAATGCCTATGTTAAAAATGTTGCTAACAAACTCCCAAAAATAATTCAGTTAGGACATGTGTTGCGCAGTTTCTATGCATGCTAGACTTCACCAATTTTCATATTTTCACTCCAGATTTTCAACATTGCCATTTTTATGCCTCCTCAGGAACAATGCAGTTGTCATTTTCCACATCCAGCCCAAAATGTGTTTTCGGCCCTGTGTCGCCAAGTGGCATAGCTGCTGTGCAAACCACCATTCAGCTAACAAACTGATTGTCCGCTTTTCATGAAATGGGCTCACAAACAGCCTATGCTGAAAATTTTGAGTGAAAATACCAACACCGCCTATGGTGTTAGGGTTTCCAACTGTAGCACCCACCATGTAGAGACTGACAGGTGTCAGGGGTGACTAGGGATCATCGGCTGTAATGCTCACGCCATTCCACCCCACCCCACCCTGCAGCCTGGACAGGCATCATAGTGTGCCTTGCACTGTTCGCCACAAAGTTCACCCCATTCTCTCATACTGCACCCACCTCAGTGTATTTCCTTATGGAATGGGGCAAGTATAATACCCAAAGACCCCAAAGCACACCACAACACTTGTCAGTGTCTTCAGGGTAGGTGAGGTACAATGGCATGAGCATTATAGCTGAAGACCCAAAGGCACACCCCAATGCCTGTCACTCTCTACAGGGTGGAGGTGGGTTGGCTTTACTTCAATACTTCACTGCCATTCTTATTATGCATCTCTAACTCCGCACTACCAATGCCAATGCCAGCAGACAACATTCAGCACTGGCAAATGCTTGTTTTAACTATTCATAGTACTGCTGTTTTGTTACAAGTTTGGGTTTCTCTCCTCAAGTGGCTGGCTCTTTTGTATGTGTGGTTATTGTGTTTGGGGTTGACCCCACAACAAGCCCAGAACTCCCACCACTGCTGAGCACACTTGCCCTTGGAGTGCTGAGACTGCAAAAAGCTTGTTGCAGAAAATCAGCTAGAGCAGATGTGAACAGAATAGGTGGAGTGCACACAGTGTTCACACTTTCCTCCACATAGCAGTCGAGGCACAATATGCACTTCATACAGCACTTGCTGTATTTCCTTTTCACTAACAAGACCCCCACAATACACATATACTGCAGCTAGTGCTGCCAAGATGTTGTGGTTTAGAACATTGAGCTCACATAAAAAGTGTTAATATTGAGGTATGATGTGAGAAAACTGATCATATTCGACATGGTTACCTCTAGCATAACAATTCAGACATAGATCTTGGGTAACCTCAAGGGTTGGGAGTCACGGGCAGAGGTGCTCATCAACCTCCTCTACATAGCCTGCCATTGTTTCTTGGTTCTCCATCAAAGGTGGAGGTATGTTGAGGTGAATTAAGCGCATCAGGAGTTCTGAGGGCTGCTGGAACCACTAAAGAGTGGCCTCAGGGACCTTGAGGTGCCTGAATGTATTCCTAATCGACCTGGACAGCCTGTGAACAGGATGGGTGTGGTAGAAAAAGACCAGGGCAGACTGAAGAGCCAGGGAACCATGAAGGTGGGAACCATGGGCCCAGGGCTCCCAGCTCCCATCTGGTGGATACAATCCCACAGAAAAAGGAAGTAGGTAAATATGAGCAAAGGACTAAGACCAAAACTTCAGCAATTAATGGGGAAGAATGACATAAAATTACTGGAATTGAAGTATGACTTGGGGAAAGAGAGGCACAGTCCCAAACTCTAGCATGTAACAGGAGAATGAGGTAAAGTTTACATAGAAACAAAGAATTTGTCTGGAGATATGGACTGTTTGGTCCACCAGGTCTGCCCCTTTTTTTCTACCTATACTATCACCACAGACCCTACTTAATCTCTGGCTTTTCTCCCCTCCCCCACACACACTTCCTTTACCTTATGCCTGTCCTATGCATTCTAGAACTCCACCACTGTTTTCACTCCTATCACCTCCTCTGGTAGGCTGTTACAGGAATCTGTCACTCTTTCTGTGAAGAAGTACCTTCTCACATCTCTACTGAATCTACACCCTCCAACTTCATAGCATGTCCCCTCGTTCTTGAGCACCTTTTCTTATAAAATACTTCCTTGGCCAGCCCGATGGTGCTGAGGTTGAGGTAGTGATCACCACATCTCCTCTACACTGGTGACCCAAGTTCTGGGGTGAGCTCAGGCAGCTAGGGGTCAGCTGGGGGAGGGTGCAAAGCAGTTCCCGGCTCTTGGCTGCCACTCAGTGTGGGCTGGGTGGTGCACCAAGCCACAGGGAATCTCGGCTTTAGGCGGATGGTTGAAAGGGCCATCACTGGAGCTGCGAGCTCATGTGCCCTCCATGCGCATGCGCAACCATGATCTGGGGTAACAGGAGAAAAAGCAGAAACTCATGCCTCCCCATTGCTAAGAAGGCACAGGTGGTAACGAGGAGCAAAAAGCTATATGGAAAAGAAATACTTCTCTTCTGCACCTTACAGTATTTATCCCTGTTAGGCATTTAAGGTCTCTATCATATCGCTCCGTCCCCTTCTCTTCCAGGTTGTACATATTGAGTTCTTTTAGTCTCTCCTCATAGGGCTTTTGATGCAGACCCTGCGCCATTTTAGTTGCCCTCCTCTGGACCACTTCCACTCTGTCAATGTGCTTTCGAAGATCCCACTAGCCTTCCCAACTGCCTTGTCACACTGTCTGGCCACCTAGAGGTCATCAAATGTGATTCCCTCAGGTCTTTCTCCTGCTTGGCAGTCGTCAATAACACTCCACCTATTTTGTACACTGCCCCAGGGTTTCTGTGCCCTAAGTGTGTTATTTTGCATTGCTTGCATTGAAAACCAGCTGCCATGCCCTTGACTACTCTTTAGGTTTTCAAGTCTCTGCGCATGCTTTCCACCTCTCCTAGAATGTCCACCCGATTGCAGATGTTGATGTCATCTGCAAAGAGGCAGACCTTCCTTTCCAGCTGCTCTGCAATGTCACTTATAAAACATTGAAGAGAACTGATCCAGCACAGCTCCCAGAGGCACCCTGCTGGTCACCATCCACGCTTCAGAGTGAACTCCATTGACCACCACACTCTGTCACCTATCCCTAACCAGTTTCCTTCGATTAACTACATTTGGACCCAACTTTAAGCTACCCAGCTTGCTTACAGGTTTCCTATGTAGAATTGTGTCAAAACCCTACTAAAATCTAAGTAGTCCATGTCCACCGAGCCACCCTAATCTAATTCCATGGAATCCAGTCAACAAAATCTATCAAATTTGTTTCACATGCCTTCCCCCATGAAAACATGCTGTCTTGGGTCTTGTAACCCACTGGATTCTAGATATTCCACTATCTTTCCTTCAGCATGAATTCAATTAACCTTCCACCACTGATGTCAGGCTGACTGCCCTATCATTGCTAGCCTCCTCCCTGTTTCCATTTTTGTGAAGTGTGACTATACCTGTCCTCCTCTAGTCCTTTCCTTTTCTGCCATCTTCCAATGGCTTCACCAGCACCTTATCAAAATTCTCCCCTGTGCCGGATGTCTGTAGATCATGTCAGTATGAATACTGGCTCTGTTCCCTTCTCAGGTTGACCAGTAGGACCTCTACAACCCCTGCCTCCATATTCCCTGTAACTGTCACTTTTTGCGTTCCTCACATAAGGCACTACACCCCTTCTTTCTTTCCCACCTGTTCTTTCTGAACAGAGTATAACTAGTATGGCCATGTTCCAGTCATGGTTTTCAGTGCACCATGACTCAGTGATGGCCACAATATCCAGGCTGGCCTCTACATGATGGCCTGTAGATCCAGAATCTTATTTCCTACACTTCTTTTTTTTTTATAATTCTATTTATTCGTTGCCACCGGGAAACTCTCTCAGGTATCCACTTTAACCCCAGCTCTACCTCCTAGCTTGAATCTCCTACTGTGTCCTGGCACCAGCCCAGCTATCCCCAGCTCTGAGCCTCCAAGGTAGGTGCACCCTATCTGCTCAGGGCACTCTATTTATAATTCGTGCTGGCCTGGGCTCAGCCCAGGACAGGAGAGAGTCCAGCTGATGGAGTGGCTGCCAGGAGGTGGTGCCAGTACCTATCCCGAGGAAAGGGTTTTCTTGGAGTTACACCCTCATTCCACCCCAGGCAGAACCCCAGCATGTGATGACACCAGGGGACGTCCGTGCAGCTCTGCTTTCCCTCTACTGATACCCTGAGCATTGCAGTGCCTCTGGGATCCCTCCCCCAAGAGAGGAGAGCAGTCCTCCGGATGCTCGATCCTCTCTCTCCCTACTGACCCAGGCTCATTCCTGAACCCAGGTCACTAGCATGGCACGAGGTGTGGCGTCCAGTGCCTCAACCCTCAGTGCCACCAGACCAGCTATTTCCTGCACTTCTAGCAGTTGCACCATGGTCTTCCAGATTAGGTTACCACTCTGCTTGTTTCCCTCTTTTCCTTTTGCCCTTCTTCCTTCCCCTCTCTTTTTAATGCTCCCATTCCCTTCATTTCTACCACCTGCTTCCTTAATACATTTGCATGCTGTGGTATTTCTCTCCCTCGGGTTCTCCTACTTCCTACTTTAGCCTGTGGGGTGACAGTTTCTGCCTCCTCAATTTTTCCTTCCACCCCCTCAGCCAGTTAAAATGTTTATCAAAGTAACATTTATACCATCCACTGAGAATTGTGGTTCCCTTTCCGGACAGATACAGGCCATCACCTCTGCATAGGCCCTATCCATCCAGGTGGGTCGCCAGTCCCCAGTGCAGCCGAACCCTCTTCTCTGCACCATTCCTTCAACCATGAGTTGAATCTTGTGGTACAGTGATCACTTTCCTCCCCTGGCTGTAGACAGGCAGCACCTCAGTGAAGCTACTGGGTGCTACCTGCCTAAGACTGCTCTCCAGCTCCCTGACATCACCCTACACTATCCCAGTCCTGTTGCTAGCCAGATCATTAGTCTGGGTGGAAATTGAGCCCAGCTCCACCTCCTGTTCTGCCCTAGCGATTCTCAGGATCCAGTTCCCTTTCTCTGGGCCATGGCACTGCATAGGTACCTAACTTCCCTCTCCCCCTTCCTGTTTCAAAATCTATCTGTCTCACAGTCGAGTGCCCGTCAGATGTTGCTTCCTCTTCCACCTCTGGGGACACCTACCACCTTTCATGTGGTCTCCACTATGAAGGACCCCACATCCTCCTGGCCACTACCATGGCTGCCTCCTTCCAGCAGTCCCACCCCCACTAGGGTGGCATAGGAATTATATGGTGGTACTGGTTGAGGAATGTGCCTCTGACCCACCACTTCCACCCTTCCAAAGTCCACCATAGTCTAGCCATTCCTCCTATCAGGCAACTTCTGAGATAACAGTGTAAGACTTGGTGGCTCCTGGGTGGGTGAAGAGGTCACCCAAATCCTAGCCAACCTGGCTTAGAGTCTAGCGACTGCCTCCCTCAACCCAGAGGTGCATGCAGATGGGGAGCACTGCACAGCTCCTAGCATTTTCAATTCATCCACCTCCTTGTGTTACTTGGAAATACTTACATGCCTTTACCCGATAGAGGCATGTCTAGTTTTTCCTCTTTGATGTTTGTTATTTATCTATTTAAGAGTTTTACCAGATAAGTATACTGAGTGGGAACCGCTGGTTCCAGATGTGACCTGGTGTCTCTTGTACAACTATCCTAGATAGGGTGTTACCCCTTACTCTAAGTTTTGGCCTACCCTTTAACTTAACACCTGTCCCTTACGTAACCTTACTTCCTTTATAGTGTGTTTCTAGTTTTTCCTTTGTTGTTTGTTATGCCCCTTGTACACCTACCCTAGGCAGGATGTTGCTCCTATTCACTGTTTGGCCCACGCCATCGATCCACCCATCACTTATGCATCCTTACGCCTGCAAGCCCCTAAAATCACAGTCAAAAATTAACCAGAGACTGAATGCCTAGAAATAAAGCTCTTGATAGAACGAGGCACAAATCTCTTGTCATTCTGTCTGTAGATATTGTACCAGGTAAACAGAATCTGAGCATAGAGTCACTTACTCACTACTTCATGCAACTCAGTCAGAATTGGGAGTATGTTGTTATTGGTGACTTTAACATCAATTGGAATGCTAAGTCCAGTGCAGGTCATAGGGATAAGATGTCTAGAATATTTCTCACACAGATGGTCATTGAGCACACCAGGACCAATTATAAAACAGGCACCATGACGTTACTTGACTGAGTACTAGCTACACACCTAATAAGGTTAAAGTTGTCAAGGTCCATCCAGATACTCTCAGTGACCATTCCCTGGTGCACTGTCTATGGGCAATCAAACAGACAAGGCATCCCTGGATCACAGTTAGCGAGCGTAAACAAAAGAAAGTGCCTGACTTAAAATCTTACTTGCCCCAAATTGATTGGAGCTTCTAGATGCCATTCCCAGCATTGACTTGACCCTAGAATTCTTTGCCTCTGAGTTCACACAAGCCTGTGGAACTCCATGCTGGTAATTCCAGTTTTCAAAAGTGGTGACCGCACTACCCTTGCCAGTTACAGACCCATTTTCTCCTACCTTGTCCAAGGCCCTCAAGAGAATAGCCTCTGACCAACTTATCACATACCCCAAAATAAAGTGTCCAGTGCTGCAGCACCATGGCTTTGAAGCTACAGAGTACCAGCATACCATTGCTGGAATACACCAACAATATTCATGAGGCCTTGACAATCATGACCTTGCTGGAACTGTATATATATATATATTGACCTTATTAAGGTTTTCAACCTGGTCAACCATAAGTTCCTGCTTAAAAACACGTGGCCTGGGTTTGTCACAGAACACAGTTGACTGGTTTACAGCTAACTCGTCAACTGCTCACAGCATCTGAAGATCAATGAACCTTGTCTGACACTAGGGAGTGGCTATTGGTGTCCCCAGGGCTCCATCTTGGGCCCACTCCTGCTCGGCTGCTTCATAAATCAACTGCCTTATGCCTGTCAGTCAATATACTACTCTATGCCAATGATGCTGTAATCTGTTCCAGAAACCCTGACTTGACAGCCTCACCACCATGGTCCAAAGTAACGTCAGGCCACTAGAAAGCTGCTTCTCCAATAACAAACTGGTCCTCAGTTACTGAAAAACAAAGACCATGCTGTTCTCTAGTCTCCCACAGAAGAGGAAAGTTACACACTTTGTCATTTGAAATGACCATGGACAAAACTTGAACAGGTGGAGACCTTCAAATGCCACGGAGTAACTCTGATGACACCTTATCTTTTGCCCCCATGTTGACAATCTAGTGTCTATAATCAACAGAAGACTAGGCATCCTGTATTATGATCAGAACAATCTCAATGGGGATGTTAGATGTCTTAATGTAGCTAGCTCCATTCTGTCACTTATAGATTATGGTCTCCTGTCTACACAGCTGCCTGTGACACAGTGCTAAACAGAGCCAAACTGATCTGTAATAGGACATACCGCTTTGTACTTTGTGCACATAACCGCACTCATATTTGTACCCTTTACCCTCTCACTAACTGCTACCTTCACCCAGCAGAATAAAGCTCCAGACTTACTTGCTAGCCAAAAAGGTGCTCCAGGGCCTAACACTACCTGCTTTAACAAAGTGTTTCTGTGCTCTCCAAGCAATACAACACCAGGAATATGACC
The DNA here is from genome assembly GCA_016271365.2 of Neoceratodus forsteri. NCBI lineage: Eukaryota > Metazoa > Chordata > Ceratodontiformes > Ceratodontidae > Neoceratodus > Neoceratodus forsteri. The sequence goes on from JADMNL010000028.1 coordinate 118,353,611, forward strand.
TGAAATGCCCTTAAGCCTCCTTCCCAGCATGCTCAGCTGGACAAGAGGTCATTGCTGTCAGGGCTGCTAACTGGTTAAACAAACTGTCTGGTATGGTACTGAATCTCCACAAGATTAATCAGATTAAGAGATCGTTGCAATCTGCCCTTGTGTCCATTGCAATTGTAACTGTTAAACCATTTTATTTGTTTTTCTCCATAAATATCCTGTTACTTTTTATACAATAATTTGCCTGAATTTTTTAATAACTGCAGGTAAAGGATCTGTCTTAAAATGCACTGAGCCAGACTGACTGCATTTCCTATGGAACTGCCTAATGCACTTGTAATGTTTTTGTGACTACGTATTGGACTTGGAACTTTTGTAAATGAGCACCTGTGCTCAAAGGTATGCACAAAGTTTTCAATCAATCAATCAATTAATTAATCAATCAATAAATAAATAAATCACTTACACCCTATTATCCTTAAGTGGTTTAAACACGCCTAATAATTACTAAAAACACTTCGGCATCAAAGCACCTATACTACCACATCACAAAATAATAATAATAATGTGAAGTATTCTATTACTTAGATAACAATGCCAGCTTTAACTTTTAACACCGCTTGCACATTGAAATACAGATGTCCAACCTCTTATTTGTAAAATTCTTACAGATTATATAAATTAAGGCCACTTTTACACTTACTGTGTCTGATGCACTGACTCTGGTGTTTCCTCCACAACAATTTACACATCATTTACACTCTACAATTAGCTAAAAGTAGCTTAGGGTTGTGTACCCAGGATGCAGTGTCTCCTGGCAACTGCCACACCACGGTGTCACCCTTAAGCTCAGCACTTTAGTTTGAAGACCACTAGGCCAAAGTCTTGAAATGCAAGAGTAAAGCTCTGACCCCATCCTGTTTACACTCCCGATTAGAACAAGGGCTACCTGAGGGTGGTGACAGCAAGCCTGCTACAGCTGAAAAACAGGCAGAATGAAACTAAAGAACAGTTCAGAGCTGGTTTTTAGTCCAAGTCTCTGAGAGCCTAACTGGCTCCTGTGTCTTTAGTCAGCTCCCACACAGCTGACAGGTAGTATACTATACTTGAATGGATATGCCGTGGTGTTAAAACTAGAAAACACTGTAAGTAATTCAGTGTGTGTGTGTGTGTGTGTGTATGCTGGGGTGTTCATGAAGAGTATTATACTTAGATCTCTCTGTTAAAGGATGGTGGTGATGAACAGATGCTCTCAACACAGGGGCATACTCATGGGTAAAACTGACATTAGAAAATCCAATGTATACTGGACTGCTACATGTGGTTTTGGGAGATGGCCCATGTTGGGCACACTCTAAAAGAGCGCATTTATTATATTTTGGAAAAATGTTTGTGTGTTTTGGTGCAATTGGGATGAGCGGGAAGAGGCAGCCTGGCAGATGGAGGAGGTACTCTTCTAGATTCTCCTTCTGGGATTTTTACAGAATGCTCTGTAAAGCCATCTTCCAGTGGGGTCTGGGTCAATAAACTGGGGTGGATTATTTGGGACAACCCAGATGTAAGGTCTGGTGCTATCAGAGTCATCTTGAAGTCAATACTGTTGACTACTGTTACCTTAAATATGTGGAATGGGCAAAACCTGATGACAACAGATTTGGGGCTAGATTTATGACTGTCCTGACTCCTGACACAGATGCAAATATTGACATATGCATCATTATGAGGTGAATGAAACCCATTCCACCACAACTCATGGCAGATGCATACAATGTTTAGACACCCTTTAAGTGGTCTAAGATATTGGCATGAGCATCAGGGATGTGGCGTGATCATGCCACATGTCCCCGATGAGTGGCTGAAAACCCAGCCTTTGTGCTTTACAGTATCTTGATTGTGATGCTGCCAAGGATCAGTTACAGTTGTACTACCCTGGAGCTGGACCACAGATATGTTCAGTTTCTACAGTGTACCATTTTTATGTTTGCTTGCGCGGCGTGTGCAAGAAACATAGTGCTACCATCTGAGTTTTCATAGATGTGGCACCCCGGTTCCAGTGCCCTCAAGCGTTTTTAGGCATGGCTGCACCACACCAATAGAATGCCCCAGCTGTCTATCACAGCAGTTCAGATTGCAGTGGTGTACAGCTGAAAGCAAATGACCGCTACAATCAGCGGTGGAAACATGTAGGCAATTTGCATACTGCCTGCCATAAGCAGTATGCAAATTGCCTCCACATCACCTGATTGTCACGGTAGTTGTATGCATGCCCCCTTTGCTGTGTGCCGAGGGGTGCCCAACTCCGCGGCTCATGCACACTCTCTCCCAGCACACTGTATGTCCAACAGGGTGTCCAATCCCCATCGGCTCCAGTGCCCCTTCCCCCAAAAACTCTCAGCTGCCACATTGGGAGCCCACCCCAGCGTGGCAGAAGTCCAGCATACTCATGTGTTCCCCCCACACTGTATGGCCAAATAGGTGTCCAATCCCCACTTGCTCCACTGCCCCCAAAACTTCCAGGTGCCACATTGGGAGCCCACCCAGCGTGGCAAAAGTCCCCATCGTCCATGTAAAATAATTTAAAAAAACCTGTAACAAAAGAAAGCGGTCCTCGTTGACTCTCTTGCCCCCTCATGCAACCCGCACCTACTCCTCTACATACCCCACCTCCACACACACCCTCACCCCACACTTACCTCCGAGGCTGGTGAAATGATCTTCGGTGGGCGGGAACACATCTGCAGTCTTCAAAGCCAACTGCAAATTGAAGAAATGCCGGTAAGCTGTATAATGGCATAAATAGAGTTTTTTCAACTTTGGTGCATATCTCGGTCATTTTGGAATTTTGCACCAAATTTCAACAAGGGCTCTTGGATGCCCATCTCATAATTCAGTGACTCTCATTTGGTTATTCGGTCCCAAAAGGTGATTTCGCGGTCACTGCATGGAATCTCCTTTTGGGATCGATTCACAAAACAACAGTGTCACTGTTCATGAGGTGGACTCTCAAAAGCCTATGTTGTAAATCTGGTGAAAAATTCCAAAATGACTGTGTTACGAAAGCGTGTGTTGCGAAGTTTCACACACAAACTCGCAAATTCATGAATTTGTAATATTTTCACTCCAGATTTCAACATTGGCATTTTTTCACCTCCTTATGAACAGTACAGCTGTCATTTTCAAATCCTGGCCGAAATGTGTTTCGCACTTCCGGGTAAAATAGAGTGGTCACTGTGGGAAATCAGTGTTCGGACAGAGTAAGAAAATCACAGTGAAACTGTTCATGAGCAGAGGTCCTAAAATGTCTATGCTGAAAATTTAGTCACAAAAGTCCATAAATGACTGTGTCATGGCGTGCATTACCCAGTTTCTCGCACCCTACGTAACTTCACAAATTTTTAATATTTTTACTCCAGATTTTCACCATTGGTATTTTCCCACGCATTGTTATGAACAGTACAGCTGTCATTTTCACATCTTGGCGAAATGTGTTTTCGCACTTCCAGCACAGAATAGCACAGTCACTGTGGAAATCAGTGTTTGGGGCAGATTAAGTTTTCTTAACACTGTTCATGAGTGAAGGTCCCAAAATGCCTATATTGAAAATCTGGTGAAAAAATACCCCAAATAATTGTAGACACGGGTGTGCGTTGCAATAGATTCTATGCAAGCTTGTGACTTCACCAGTTTTTTATATTTTCGCTTCCAGATTTTCAACATTACCATTTTTACACCTCCTCATGAACAGTACAGCTGTCATTTTCACATCATGTTGGAAATGAGTTTCGTACCTGTGGCGTTAATGGCACAGTCACTGTGCAACATCACCTTTCGCTAACAAACTGATAGTGTCACTGTTCATGCAGTGGGGTCACAAAAAGCCCATGTTGAAAACTTAGAGTAAAAAATACCAAAGACATACCCAGGGCCTTAGGGTTTCTGACCATAACGCCTACCCTGTAGGGTCTGACAGGCGTCCGCTGTACTCTGTAGGGACTGACAGGCATCAGGGGTGTAACTTGGGATTGTTGACAGTAATGCTCATGCCATTCCACCCCACCCAACCCCACAGCCGATGACAGGCATCGAGGTGCACCTTGGACTCTTTGGCCCCAGAGTTCACACCATTCTCCTATACTGCACCCATTGGCATATTCCTTATGGAATGAGGTGAGTGTAAAGCTCAAACACCCCAAGGCACACCTCAACACGTGTCAGTGTCTGCAGGATAGGGTGAGGTAAAATGTCTTGATTGTATGGGTGATGACCCAAAGGCACACCTCAATGCCTGTCCATCTCTGCAGGGTGGGGTGGAGTTGGTGTCAGTTCAATACATCACTGCCATTCCTATTCTGCATCCATCTAACTCCTGCACTTCTACTGCTAATGCCAGCAAGCAAACATTCGGCATTGACAAATGCTTGTTTATTTTGGTTCATATAGGTCTGTGGAGTGCTGTTATTTCAACAGTATACAAGGAGGTTATTGAAAGTTTCTGGTGGAGTATGCTGGAATCAAGGAGGAGATGACAAGGTTGTACATCAGCAGAAGCAGTGCGATTTTGGAAACTAAAGGCCCAAGCATGGTGGGTGGGTGGAGTAGCTAACACAGAATTAGTCAAACTAGTAAATGCAAATGAACGCTCTGAACTATAGATGTCTCCCCTCAGGAAACTCTTATGAGTACAGTCCCAAGGCAGTACTAATGGAATGGTGATTTGGCAAGTACATCCTTAAAGTTGTATTTTTTTTAAACAGGGTAGGCCAACTGGACACAAGGTCCAATTTCAGGGCATCACAAGAGCACTGGGAAGTTAATTGACTGACTCAGGGTCACACAGTATGCAAGTAGAGGTTGTGGGGATGAAACCCAGGTCTGCTGGATGTACCAAGCTCATTCACATCTCGTTACTCTAACCTCTAGGTTATACAACCAGCCCCATGTATTTCCTCTCCACTGCTTGCACAATCCCTATTTTGCTTTTGCTTCCCTCCTCTACTGTTATGCCATGATGGGGTCTATCATAAGCACTTCACTGTACTGTTTTTAACTGCACTATTATTAGTTTGCACATCTGCAGAATACTGTACTTTGTCCTTTAGCTGCCAATATTACCTGCATCTTCTGTTGCTTATGTAGTCTGCCAATGTACTGTCAATTATTTCTTTTATTGTACTCTCACCCACACTCGTTCCCAGGACACATCAGGAAATGAGCTGTTGTCAGCTCAGTGTGTCTTTCCTGCTGAAGAGGAAGGAAGGAAGGAAGGAAGGAAGGAAGGAAGGGAGGGAGGGAGGAGGGAGGAAGAAAGATGTGCTGAGAACAGAATTACCACACATGAGCTACACAAAATTCTATTTTGTTACAGTATAACTGGAACAATGAACAACTTGGCTCAGTGTAGAAAGGCAGCTGCAAAGGCTAACAGGAAGCTGGGTTGTATTACCAGGGCATATCCTCCAGGAGAGGGAGGTGATCCTGCCACCGTATAGGTCCCTGGTTAGACCACACCTAGAGTACTGCAGGCAGTTCTGGAGACCATACAGTACCTGAAGAAGGACATTAGGTTACTGGAGGCGGTGCAGCTCAGGGCAACAAAATGATCCAAGGGCTAGGGGACTTGCCCTGTGAGAGCAGGCTGAGGAGTTGAACATGTACTCCTGGAGGAGAGGAGGAAAGGAGGACATGATTGAAACCTTCAAGTACATGAAGGGTTTAAATAAGACAGACACAGAGGGGCTTTTCCAGTTAAGGAGAGGGAGGGACACCCAAGGGCATGATCTGAGATTGGGGGAAGGTTCAGAGAGAGATGAGGAGACCCTTTTTTAGATAGGGTGGTGTCAGGGTGGAACACATTACTAGATTATGTTGTAGCCAGTAGTACAGTGGGCTGCTTCAAAAGGGATGGGACAAGGTAAGGGGAGGGTCACTGGGAGGGGGGGAAGGGAGGAGGTGCATCTGCAGTATAAGGGCTGCTAGCAGCACAGTTGAGCACAGTCAATAGACCAAACGCCTTTATCTGCTGGCAAGTTCGTATGTTCGTATACTGGCATTTCTAGCATGTCTTCCTTTTGGTATTTTTCAATGAAGAGAGTGCATGAATTGTGTTGTGTGCATTTGTGATATTGTTTCAGGCTATGGCCTGGTGTCTTCTCTGACCATCTCATGGAGCAATGGCATGTGAAAAGTAAACATGTCACAAGCAAAGGTGATACATGAAAAATGGGATAAGCAAAGCTGTTCCTGGAACATAAAGGAGAATGGTCAGAAGGGTAAGGATATAGTAGGGCATAGATATAGGGCCTAAAATTGTGGAAGAATAGCAAGGAATCAAAAATTATTTTTCACTGTAAAGGGAGCTAATGTCATAATTAGAAGAATAAAATTACTCTTAGAGCTGCTGAGAATAGGGATGGATGAACTGGTTCTGTTGCATATCTGGACCCTCCTGCACCAGGCCGACTCAACTTGACTTGAGTATACAGAGACGCTCATGGCTTTACCCAAGTAATCGAGATGGTCCAGTTCAGAACTGCTGGTCCAGTTCAAGCTGCAGCTGCTGGGTGCATTGGCATGCTGTGAGCCATAATGCAACATTTTATGCAGTGTCTGAGACAATAGGGCAAGTGCCTGCTAAGTATGGTGCGATGTGCTGTGCTTTTGGCTATGATGAACATCCGCTGTGGCTCCTGGTTATTTCATGTTTCAGCATACTGAGCATATGGACCCAACCTCCTAGAGCAACAATCAGCCCGGTTTCCTACATCACCACAGATCACTCAGGGCAATAAACAGGCAATCCCAGAAATCTATTCAATCTGTACATACCTGTGTCCTGTATACAGCCTCTTCCTCTTTCTTTGCAATCTCAGCCTCTCTCTAAAGCACCTACACACTATCTCTCTCTCTCACCAGCGCTGTTAGCAGCAGTACACATAGTTCAGTAAGTTTTAAGCAACTTTCAGTCAAGAATGCTTATTTGCACTATATACAGGGCCCTGCTGTCATGCTACTCTGGTCAGGACACCAGCCAAACAGGTTACTGTGTTTGTGAGTGGACATCAAGGCTCAGGCATGGCAGCAAATAAGGCAGGTAAGATCAAACAAACAGTTTTTTCTGCATTAGAGGCAGTGAGTTTTGCTATACAAACCTTATTTTAGTCTTGTTACAGGGTTTACAGCTGCCTAAAATGGCTATACAATTAATCAGAGTAAATCAGAACCTTTTAAATAAATCCGAGTCGGAATCAGAACCGACTCACAGCCAACTGCCATCAGTAGCTGAGAATTACATGTGATATAAGCCTCTTTCCGGAGATACAGTTATGTCAGGCAGAACACCTAAATTAAGCAGACAATTGGTAGAGCAAATCATTAAACTCACACATCCACCAGACAAGTGAGCAGCCATAACCATATTAAGGCAAGGCAAATTTTATTTAAAGGACGCCCATCCTGGAGGCTCTGGGCACTGAACAATTAAACATCAATATTATACACAATTAATATTATATATAATGATATCTCAAACAGAACAAAAACATCTACAAAACAACAACTAAAATTTGTATAAATATTAATTTAAACAATGACAAATATTAAAAGGCCAGAACTAACCTAAACAGAGATTCTAAAAGAAGCAGGAACTATACAGTTCAGTCTGGGAAGGCCTGATTATACAAGAAGGCGTTGAGTGGGTCTTAAATACCTCCACAGAAGGGCCTCCGTAACAGCTGGAGTAGCGAATTCCACAGGACGGGAGGGCGACACTAAATGCTCTGCTGCCTGCTGTTCTTAACCTCGTCCTGGAAATTGCAAGAAGGCCCATAGAGGAGGAGTGGAGGGAGCGGGTCGAGACAGCAATACCTAGAAGGGTCTGTCTTTTGCAATCACATGTGTAGAAGTTGATAGGAAGGCTGTCTCATACTGGTGGAAGGATGTTGAATTGCATACCCTGTGCAATCCTAATTTGTACGCAATGAAGAGCAGACAAAGGAGGATTTGCACAAGAGATCACTGTATAATAAACATACTCTTGATAGGACAGCAGTTCCTTCTGGGAGGTGACTTTTACCCAGTTTACACTGCCGTCTTTGCAGTGCATCAACTCATGTGCCCGGTTGATGCGCTGCAAAGCCTACTGTGGACACTCACTGTATCATTCAAGTATGCGCTCACTCCAGTTTCTGATCCGATTGAAAAGTGGGAGCATACTGGATCGAGTTCATGCCTGGTGGTGTGAGCGGCCGATGCGCTCGATTAGATGTGTTCCCCTATCTCCCAGCTGGAGAAGTAATTTTCCCCAACCTTCTCCACAAGTCCACAGACACTCCTCCCAGCGCATCTGTGGCGCATCAGGGTCGGGAGTATAAACAGTTAATTGCAGGCTCCAGGCACAGTGCAGTGGGAAGGCAGCATAGTAGTAAGTAAATCTGTGCTGCTGTGTATTTATTTATTTATTTATTTAAACAGCAGTTTGAAAACCTTTGAGCCATAGGCTCATTTACAAAGGTACCTTGTCACATACCATCGTGTAAACAGGGCTTTTAACTGCATCACTTCCTGGGAACTCTGATCTACTGGAATGTAAAGATCAAAGCAAGTGGATAATGTCCTATGTGCCGTGTAAGGAACTGAGATCTGAGGAGAATAGCACCCTACAAAAGAGATTATACGTTTGTTTACATGCTCAAGATACCTGTTCAAGAGTAGATAGTGAATACACAATGGGTTGCAGTGGAAAAACATGTTTAACTTCATTCGTGAGTGGTAAAACCCATAACTCATGAGTGGTGCAACCACTAGTTAATTATAAAGGTCTCACCAGACACATGTAGGCATAAATGTGTAATTCCATGACAAACCATTATATATTTTATATACATACAGTAGCATGCAATTTTCAATCTTTTATTAGTGTTTTACCTTGTTTTAGCACAAACTGTCTTTCCATTGTGCACTTAGTTATCTGACTCTGTTCTCTTTCCTCTGTTTTCAGATTCTGTGTGGAAATAAAATGTTCTGATATTTGTTTCTTGTTATGATAACTTTACCTTATTGCCACTCTGGAATATCTTGATCCTCAATGAGTACCGCGCCACTGATACATGGCCTAGAACTTGTCAACTGGCCTTGTGTCATAAGGGTAAGGGAGATAGGAGGGGTGAGCATTAGGCTTAGCAACCCTAATAGCACATATATACACACACTCTATTGTAACAAACCTAGTGTTTGTGTGGTTTCGAAGGCGTGCTACTGTGCATGCAGCCTCACCATTGATGACTAACTAACAACAAGGCAGAAACTGTCCTAAAGCCAGTTATGAAGTGACTGCTGAGGCTGGACCTGATGCTGCTTAAGGTTGCAAAGCAACTGTCACTTCAGATGAGGTCACCTGGGTGTGAACTCATCAGTGACTCTGATCTGCTGTATGACGTAGCTGGTTACAGCAGGGATCAGGTCCATAATGACATAGTCAGTGGACCACCTAGCAACTTACTGCAGATTGCAAGGAAGCTACAGAGAAATCAAGGTATGAGAGATTTTCATGGGATTTAATACCAAGTTTTTCAAGTGTTAACATTTCCAGCCTTGGAATTTCTTCTTGGTTTAAACTCATTTAGAATTCTCTCTACAGATTCAAGTTTATTATATTAGAATACATCTTTAGTACTCTTAAACCCTTTAAATCCCAAGCATTTGATAGAACAGTCTATGCGTTTAATATTATGTTATGGTTTCTCGTGCGGTTGTTCAAGAGGTTTTTAAGTTCTGTATTGAGGGTTTCTCTAAGTAATTTAATTTGGTTGTGTTATCGTACTTTTAATATAATAATGTACATTTGAATGGTTATGATATTTTACCATGTGTGAAATTCTTCGGTTTATGTACTGGCTAATTATATTAAACATCTAATAAAATGCAATTGAGAAAAAAAACATCTCAGCCTTACTTCATTATAACAAGTTGATTCAGCCTAAAGGGCCATTCACGTGGCATTTTCTGCACCGATGTGAGGGGTGCAGGGCTGTTACAACATTGCCCCTGTAGCCATGTTAACGTAATCTGCATCCTTTTTGCCTGGGTTGTATTTCACCATGATCCCTCTTTTCTTGAGACTGCATAATATTGTGGCATTTCAAACAGCCATCTGAACAGCCTGCACTACTCACAATGGTGCCAGCTGCTTTTGAACTTCCCATACTGCCGACTGGAAGAATGCTTACAATGCAGGAAGCAAATAAAGGACCTCCTGCAACACTTGTCATTTGTCTGAAAACTGCCCGACAGTGTTGCATAAACTATGGCAGAAATGATAGCCACAGCGGCGTTACGGTAGATGCCATATGAGCGTGGCTTAAATCTTCAGTCTGTTTGAGTGTTGCATGCAGATGAAGAGCACAGCAGATTAGGTGGAGGTTGGTGTGACTGGAAACCCAGCATGACTGTAAGAATGCTGGTCAACTAAGCTGGCCCAGTGGCACAAAGGGTTGATGAGCTGGATGCCACACCGTAGCTACACTGGCAACCTGAGTTTGAGAGTGTACTCGGGTCATTGGGAGTCAGTTGAGAGAGGGGCAGACAAGTGAGCATCTGAGGGACTTCTCTCCTCTTCAGAGGTGGGGGAAATTCTGCACTACTCCTAGCTTGCTGCTTCATGGAGGATTGGTGACAATGCACTGAGCATGACTTAGTTGGGGGTGGTTACCAGCATCAGGCAGTGGTGTCTACATGCCTCTAGATGCATGTGCAGCTATGTCACAGCATGTAGCTGGCCATTAGAGAAAGATGGGAAGCTGGCCCAGTGGTGCTAAGGGCTAAGCCACTGTTAGTGCCTTACCTCATGCAATGTTGTCAAGCGGGGTTCAGGCTGCCAGAGGCCAGGTGGGGGTGGGCTGAGAGAGGATTGGCGGCTGTCTGGCAGCTCTTCTCTTCTTGCATTGGGAAGGTGTGCCATACTGGCTCTTGGCTGCCCCCAGATGGAGGCCTGGGTACAGTGCCAACGCATGTGAGGCAAACAGTAGTGAAGGAGGATGAAGTAGCTGCAGTCCCATAGCACATGCATGCCTTCATGCACATGCATCATCTGAGCATGCCGTGACTTTGGGAGGACTACAGGACAGGATGAAAAAATCAGCCAAAGGAAAATGAGAGCAGACCAGCCTTAGTGAAGCCCCGTTTGGATGCTTTTACCTGCCCTTCCACTCCTATTGGTGGGCTCTCTGAACTGTATACTCTGGGAGGGGGAGGATGTCCGTCCCTCCCTGGGCCCATTGTGGTGGATAATCAATGGGGAACTTGGCTGCCAGAGTGGAGGGAGGAAGGGGATGGTCAGAGCATCCAAGAATGGGGCTGATTAGCCACCTGGCCTGGTTAGAGGATAAAACACTTTACAAAAAAAAACTAAGTAAAGAGAATGCGAGAAAGATGGGAAAGAGCAGTCAGTTTGTGATGCCTGGTTCACTCCTTGGCCCGCATCACCACGCATGAAGGCAGCTTCTGCATTTGGTCTTTGGGTAGTGGAAGGATGGACCTGCCCTTCCTGACCCACCACAGGGGCAACACATGAGGAAACTGTCCTGCCAGTAAGTCCTGAAGAAGCTGGTGTCAGCTGGGGGTGGGCTGGGGCTGAGCAAGTGCAGCTCCAGGAAAGAAACAGCTTGATGAAAGAAATGATGATCAACCTTTGAAGCCAGAACCAGAACTATCCAGCTCCAGAGAACCCCCAGAGCACAATGACATCTGTGATGGCCTGTGTCAGGGCTTAGCTGTGGCCATGCAAGACCTTCAACCTCTTGCATTGCTGCTAAAATAAAGGTCTATTTTAATAAGTACTGTGTGTGATGTCTCTAACTTTGACCCTCACAGCGGAAGCAATGAATCCCCAGGAAGCACAGCAATAAATGCCCTACTATATATAGAGAATAGTGAGAAAATGTATGTGGTGACCATGATATACAACAATTTTCTGCACCTCAGGTTTTGCTAACCTCCCTAACCACTAGCGTGAAGCCTGAGTGACTTGCAAGGTTCTCACAATGAAAGAGGGACGAAAAATAAACTATTTATTTATCCATGTATGTATTTGAAAACTAGTAACAGGGAGAGGCACAGTAAGCTGAGGCTTGTGCAACTCAGGGAAGGGTACAGGAGATACATAGAGGAAAATGTATGGTCCTGTATTGGTAACTGGTCTATTAACCATTAAGAGGTGTAGAAGTGGGTAGCCATCTGGGAACTAGCACCATCGAACAGTATGGTTACAATAAATACAGCAATAGAGTCAGGCCATGCAAAGGCAAAAGTACTAGATTTCAGGAGGGCTGACTTTGCCAAATGGGTAAGTGCCTAAGGTATGCACTAGCAACACGGCAGGAAGGAGGGGTGGAAGAACAATGGGAATAAAAAAACTTCCATCACAGAGGTAACAAGCCTTGTGTGAAGCAAATAAACAAAACAAAACGGTGTAAGAGATCACTATGGTTCTCCAAAGGAGGTAGCAGTGAAGGTTCAAGAGAAAAGAAAGCATTCAGGAAGTACAAGGAATCACAGAAGGGCAGGACAGAGAACTGTATCAGTTAAAGCAAAAGAAGCTGGGAAGGCAGTCAGAACAGCAAATGCCCAAACTGAGGAAAGATAGCCAATCTCTAAGAAGGGGATAAAACCTTTTATAGGTACATCAGAGCTTAAGGAAGAGTAAGGGAGGGATAGTGAGGCTTAATAAAGAGGAAGGGTGGGCAGAGGTGACAGTGAAAAGGCAGAGATACTAAACAAATATTTTGCTCAGTATTTACAAATGAAGAGGGAGGTACCTAAAACAAATCATAGAAACACTCTGGAAACAGATGTTGATACCAGCCCATTTACAGAAGAAAGGGTTCTGAAAGAACTCTTAAAACAGAAGGTGAACAAAGCAATGGGGCCTGATGGGATTCATCCCAGAATTCTAAAAGAACTAAGGGTAGAACTAGTGACACCACTGACTACCCTCTTTAACAAATCATGAGAGGATGGGGTGGTACCTGAGGACTGGAGGAGGGCAGATGTGATTCCCTTCACAAAAGTGGGAGCAGGGCAGAAGAAGGAAACTACAGACCTGTTAGTTTAACCTCAGTGATAGGGAAAATGATGGAATCACTTCTGAAGGAAAGCATTGTCAAGTACCTAGAGGCCAGAGGGTCACAGGATCCAAGGCAACATGGATTCACAGCAGAAAGGTCATGCCAGACGAATCTAATAGATTTCTTTGACTGGGTGACCAAAGTGATAGATCAGGGAGGGCTGTGGACATGGCCTACCTAGACTTTAGAGGCATTTGACTCTGTCCCACACAAAGATTAATATACAAGTTAGCCAGCCTGGGAGTGGGTCACAAGAGGATAGCCTGGGAAAGAATTGGCTGGAGAATAGGACACAGAGGGTAATAGTAAATGGAGTCCACTCAAAAGAAAGGGGTTACTAGTGGGGTACAGTAGGGTTCAGTATTAGGACGGTCCTCTTCAATGTCTTTATAGCGACATTGCAGAGGGACTGGAAGGAAAAGTATGTCTCTTTGAAGATGACACAAAGATCTGCAACAGAGATGATGCACGAATGGGGTGAAAAGGATGAGAAGGGACTTGGCAAGGTTAGGGAAATGGTCCAATGTATAGCAGCTTAGATTCAATGCTAAGAAGTGCAAGGTAATGCACCTGGGAAACAAAACCCAGGGAAGAGTACACAATGGGGATGAGATACTAACAACAACAAAATGGAAAGGGACCTGAGGGTAGTCATATCAGATGACTTAAAGGTGGGCAAGCAATGTGAGAGGGCAGTAAGGAGGGCTGGGGGATACTGGGATGCATAGGAGAGGAATCACCAGTAGAAAACAGGTAGTTGTTATTCCTCTGTACAGACAGCTGGTGAGACCCCATCTGGAGTACTGTGTGCAGTCCTGGAGACCCAGTCTCTGCAGGACATAGACAAGATGGAAGCTGTCCAGGAGGGCAACTAAAATGGTGCAGGGTCTGCACCAGAAGACATATGGAGAGAGACTAAAGGAGCTTAATATGCATCAGGAAAGGAGGGAGGGGGACATGATAGAAACTTTCAAGTACCTCAAGGGATCAACAAAGTCCAAGAGGGTAGCATCTTTCAAAAGAGGTGTCGAGAACAAGGGGCACGATTTGAAGATGGGGGCAGCTCAGAGGTAATTTAAGGAAGTATTTTTTCACAGAGAGGGTTGTGGATGCATGGAACGGCCTTCTGGAGGAGAGGTTGTGGAGTCAAAAACAGTGGTGGAATTCAAGCATGCATGGGACAGTCATAAGGGCAATTCTAGGGGTGGGGTAGAAAGAAGTAGGCTGCTGGTTAACTAGGATCTGCAGTTTATCCATTAGGTAGGGAATGGGCAGACTGGATGGGCCAAGAGGTCCTTATCTGCTGGGTAATTCTATGTTTCTATGTTTCTATGTTAAGAGGTCACCAGGGTGACCATGTAAACCTTGAGAGTGAAGCTCGAGGTTTGACGTCACCATGGCAACCTCAAGACTATTAATAGTAACTGGTTGCCCGACAGAGGGACCATACATTGTTTTTATAGTGTATGGTCCCAAGAAAGTTTGAAGAGGGCTCTTTACTTTATAAATAAGTCACTGCCACGGCTGTTCAGTCGTTCCATCACCACTGTGTACATCCTTCGGTTCCTGAGAGAAAAATGTGCACACATGTGCAGGCTGTTCCCAGTTGTTAACCCATTGATGTGATGCACATCGATGAGTTAACAAGGATGAAACATCACATCGATGGGTTAACAACACTGGGAAATTATGATTTTGTGGGTTAACAATGTTCTACCATACATTATAATAAGACAGTACATAGTCATCAATGCATGGTACACAAGCCTGCCGCCGTAGCCACCTCTTCAGGCTACTGCGAGGATCCAGTATAGCGGATCCAGCCCTGACTGGGCTAGCCATGTCCTCTGTGGGTGCGGCAGCAGCTCCACAAGCCTGCCACCTAGCCACCTCTTCAGGCCACCACTGAGATCCAGCATAGCCGGATCCAGCCCTGACTGGGCCAGCTGTGTCCTCTGATGGCGAGGCCACAGCTTCACAAGCCTGCCGCCCTAGCCACCTCTTCAGGTCACCGCTGCGATCCAGCATAGCTGGGTAAGACTACAGCCTTGGCCAGGGAAGCTGTCAGCAGCTGCCATTGGTCAGTCGCTCACTGCTTCACTCCCTCATTGGACTCCTGCTTCAGTCTCTACATCTGATTTGCCTTTTCCATCTCTTTGCCTTTCTGTGCTTTCTGGGCTGAGCACCCATTCAGTTTAATAGCATACTGCCGAACATTTGCACCGGCCTCCCATCCCCCTCCCATTAATTAAATAGACTTGTGCTCCACCTGCCTGCCTTTAGGCTCCTCCTTGCCTTATTCCTTTGGATCCCTTGCTAGGATTTCTTCTAAAGTGTTGTTGGTGGAAATCCACCCTTGATGCCAATCACCTTAGTTTGATACACCATTATCAAGCCTATCAATCCACAATGACCCATGAGAAAGCAGCGTTCCTGTCCAGGAGATTGTGGCTGCTCAGAATTGACTGGCTCAGCTTTTTGAACCATGGACAGACTGTGCAACCCAGCCTGTTTACAGGTCTGAAAAGTATGCTTCGCAAGTTGAGTGCGAGGAGCTTGCTCAATTCTTTGCTACTAAGGTGGTTGACATCAGGGTGGTACTCAACCGCACACTCTATGGACGTTGTTCAGTATCAATGTTTGGGCACTGTCCCTCAGTTTTCCTGGAGTACCTTCAGTCAGCCTGAGCTTGTGGACATCATGCAGTTTGTCCAGGATATGCACCCCTTGCTGTAGTTTGGATGTAGGACCAGCCACCCTGATTTTGGGTTGTGGTGACATCCTTGGCCCAGTCCTAGCACAGATAGTCTGGTGCTCCTTTGATATAGGTGAGCTTCCTGGCTCCCTGAAGGAGGCGGTGGTGACATCCTCCTGAAGAAAGCTTCTTTGGACCCAGACTGCCATGCAAACTACAGGCCAATCTCGAACCTCCCTTTATGGGGAAAGTTATTGAGAAAGTAGTGGCCATACAACTAGAGAACCATTTGACCATCCATGATATCTGTGAGCCTCTCCAGTCCACTTTTTGAAAGAGGCATAGTACCAAGATGGTGCTAGTTCGGGTGCTCAATGATCTCCTGATGGCTAGAGATCAGAAGAACTGCTCCATCTTGGTTCTCCTTGATCTCTCTTCAGTGTTTGACACTGTGGACCATGGGGTTCTGCTCAACCACTTGAGGTTCATCTGTGGCCTGTCAGGTACATCCTCAGATGGTTTCATCTTTCCTCTCTGGAAGAACTCAGAGGTGGTGTCAGGGATTTATTACACTGACCCTGTTCTGTTATCATGTGGGGTTCCTCGGGGTTGGTGCTGTCCCCCATGTTGTTCCAGTGTACAAGCTACCCTTGGAGACATTGTAAGAAGGTATGGGCTGAGGTTTTACTGCTATGCTGATGATACCCATTTGTACCTTTCTTTCACGCCTGACCAGAACGGACTCTCTCAGTATTTAATAGCTGCCTCGCTGAAATCCAGGAATAGATGAGTTTGAGCTGGTTGAGGTTGAACTTGAAAAAGACTGAGGTGCTGGTAGTGGATCTGGGTCATGGATAGGCGGGTCAGTGGTGAAGCCACCCTCTGAACTTCTTCTTGGAGTCTGCCACTCCTGAGCTCGAATGGAGTGCGAAACCTGGGGATAATGTTTGATGAGAGACTGGCACTGCATTCGCAGGTGACGGCTGTTGTCAAATCCTCTTTCTACCATCTGGGGAATATCTCCAGAGTTAAGCATCTTGTTGTGTCTGGTGACCTTCCTACATTGGTCCATGCCTTTGTGTTCTCTGGCTTGGATTACTGCAGCACCTATACCTAGGGCTTCTGGGGTGGATATTCACTGACTGCAGCTGGTGCAGAAGCAGCAGCGGGTTACTGACAGGAACCCCTCTGTCCTGTCATATTTCACGGTACTGCATGAACTGCACTAGCTGCGGGTACAGTGAAGAATCACCTTCAAAGTTGGTCTTCTGACTTATCGCCCTACATGGACATGGTCCAATCTACCTGAAAGAGTTTCTGGTCCCTTACTGTCGGGTGATTGCTCCGCTTGACTGACGAGGGGTTGCTAGAGATTCAAGGGTTTGTTTAAAATCTTCTGCGGCTCATACATTTATGCCGCGGCCCCCACCCTTTGAATTCTCTACCCATCAGTTATGTGAGTGTGCGACTGTGGAGGGTTTTAAACAGGCCTTGAAAACCTTTTTATGGATACAGGCGTTTGGGGAATAACTGGAATACTGTTTTATCTTCCCATTTTATATTACTTACAAGGTATGTAATTTTTGCTGCAGCTGTTTTACTTGTTTTGTGAGACACCTTGACAATCTGAAAGGTGCCATATAAATAAAATTGATTTGATTTGATAACTCCCTACTCTCTCTCCCCCGCTGTCCACCTACCCCTCTTGTGCTGCTCCTGCTTCAGCCACACCTAGTGCTCATTTCATTACTCACTTCCTCTTCATCCTTTATTTAGCTCTTCTATCCTTTGGGTCTTGCCCACAACTTCTTCCTGTGCTGTCACTCTACCACCTCTACACCTACTCCTGATCATGATTACTCTCAATAATCTATTCTCATTTCTCTTCTTTCTCACCTTTCTGCCTCTCCTCTCTGCCACCCCTCTTCTACCTCCCTGGAGCCTGCTAATCCTCTCCCTCTTCTACCTTCATTTAGTCATTTCCCACCAACTAGGCACACTTCACTATGAGCTCTGCCCTCCCTGGGGCCCCTCTGCTACTGGTTGGCTGCTCCTGCATACTCCTGTGTATGGTCCATGTGCCAACTATATCTCCACTCTCATACACGACATCGCCTGGGACCTAGACCAGGAACTTTGTGTACATTCCTGCAAGCAACGGAGATGTAATCTCTCCTACAAGGAACTACGCTTGTGAACCCTGAAGCTCCTGCTTCTCCTCCTGCTGATGTCGGGTAGCATCCACCCAAACCCTGGCCCAAACTCTTCCAGCTCTGCCAGCCATGTGAAACCCTTCGAGGCTATCATCCTCACAACTCTTAACATCTGCAGTCTATTCCCTAAGCTTAATGCGCTACAAATCTTTGCAAACCAACATAACCGATGTCCTTGCAGTTGTTGAAACCTGGCTAACACCCAAAGTTCCCGATCTGGCAATTACACTACAAGGCTACAATGTATTCAGGCTGGATCAGAAGTCCAAAGAGGAGGGGCTGTGCAATTTACATCAGACACTGTCTTGGGTCACCCCATTACCACCCTCCTCCTGACTCCACTGCACAGATTCTCCCTATCAAAATATTCCTAGGGGCACACAATAAATCCCTCACAGTCATCTCAGTTTACATCCTCCAAAATACCAAGGGAAAAGTCTCAGTGCTGTCCTGGACTTTATCAGAACTCAACCACCTGGCTCAGAGCTTATCCTTCTAGGCGATTTTAATATAAACTGGCTTGCATCGGAACCAGGTGTTCATAAGGATGCCAACTCATCAGCAAACCTAACACAGAAGGTCAACTCCCCACAAGAAAAAACTACAAAACAGGCAGTAGTACCCTCTTGGACTGGGTTCTTGCCAGCCAGCTAACCCTCTCAGCACCTCAGTCCTCCTGGATTAGCTCAGTGACCATTCCCCTGTCATCTGTGAATGGTCAAACAAACTTTGCAAGCCCCCTCTAAAGTCATCACCAGCAGAGTCCTTCCCTGTAGGCAACTGACTCACTGTAAATCCTGCCTCAGTCTCCAAGATTGGTCTCCCATCTACAAAGTGACGGATGTTGACTCACCCTTGACTACTTCATCACCACCTTCAATACGGCCTGTGACTCCTATGCCCCTATCAAAAAGCACAAGTTAAGGTGCTTTGCAACCCATAGCTCACCGCTGAGCTCCTTACGCAACTAAAATTAAAGGACCGCCTTTGGGTGCTGGCAAGGAGCCACAGAGCGTGCAATCTGACATACAAAACTACAAACATGTCCAAACAACTGCACAAAATCTATTTGACTAAAGAAAATCACATGCTACAGGGAAGTTCTCACCAATGCTTGGGAAATGGGAGAGCATTCTGGGACAATATTAAAGAAGTTATGGGAAGCAGTTCAGATCCTCCCCAACTATGCTAAATGTTGATGGGACTACCACACTTGCCCCAATGGTCATTGCTAATACTTTCAATGCTGCATTCGCTGACCTCAGTAGTGTTCTCCCATTGACTTTTTTAAGGAAAAGGACTCTCTTTTACCCATAAGCTCTTCCACCCTTCTAAATACCCACCTTTCTACTTCAAAGCAGTCAAGGTGCGTGAGCTTGCAAATATATTACCAAAGCAATCTCAGACCCCAGAACTTATGGTGACTCAATGGACCTTAAACTGCTGTCTCTCACCCTTGAAGAGGTTCTAGGCCCATTAACAAGAATCTTCACTTCTCTCTCTCAGCCTCAGTCAGTTTCATGACAAATGGAAATCTGCTACTGTTACTATGGCCCATAAAGTGGTGACAAGGCGATCCACAGGAACTATTGGCCAATCTCCATATTACATCCTCTCTTCAAGGCTCTTGGCGTAGAATTGCAGACCAGCTTACTGACTTCCTGGACAAATACAACATTTTGTGTATGCAGCAACATGGGTTCAGAAAAGACATAGCACCTCATCAGCCCTACTGGAATTCACTGGAGCCCTACACAGCACGTTGGACAAGGTCATCTAACTGGGTCAGTATTTATCGATTTGACAAGGTGTTTGATACTGTCCACCATTGTCTGCTGACTGAACAGCTATTGAATGCTGGTCTCTCTCATGACTTTACAGCATGGTTTAAAAGTTATTTGGAAAATCAATCACAAACAGTAAAATCACTGATGCTGTCTCTGATGCTAGACCTGTCTGCTCAGGTGTCCCCAAGGGATCCAAACTGGGCCACTACTTTTCAGCCTTTTCCTGAACACCCTTCTGCAATCTTGCTCTGAACAAATCATCCTCTATGCTGATGACACTGTAATTCTCACTTCCCACAGAACCCCAAACCCTTACAACACAATCTGCAGCTAGGATTCACCTCTGTTGAAAACTGGTTTACTAAGCATAAGCTGGTCCTAAACCACAAAAAATCCAAGTCAGTGCTTTTAGCAGCTCCCACAAGCACAGGCTACAGCCCTTACCATTACTACCAGCCTTGGAAACACCCTCGAACAGGTGCAATTATTTAAATACCTTGGGATCTTGCTTGACCCTAATCTAGCTTATGGGGCCCACATTGATAGTGTTGCCAAAACTGCTAATACTTGTCTAGGCCTACTTTTCTGGCACAGGAAACATCTTACCCGTAAGCCTTGAAGGTCACTGTACAGAGCTTAGTGGTCTCCATCATAGACTACGGCCTCAACATCTATGGCTCAGCCTCTGCTACTACTCTCAGATGCATATCGACATCCCTCAACAAGGCCTGTAGGCTCATCACTGGAGTGCACCATCTCACACATATGTGTGACCTTTATGCTCAATCTGGATGGCTTCAACTGTCCAACCATATTAAGTATCTAACCTGCACTATGGCAAAAAAAAATAACTATGGCCCTCACCTCCTGGAGCCTAAGCTGTCCTGCACCCGAGCATAAATCCACACAATACTAGGGGATCCAAATCTCAGCTTTGCAGGTTCCCCATTGTTGCACCACTCAGAGTCATATATCTTTTTGCTCATAGGGCTCCCAGCTGGCTGAATGGTCTCAGCACTGACATCTCCTCCATTCCCAAGCTAGGCACATTCAAATCCAGGCTCCACATTCATCTCACTGCCTCTAGCTCCTGTGACTGCCTCATCTAATCAGCCCTACTTGCCACTACCTTAGCTTCTTCCATGCTCTTCCTACATAACACTTATGTCTTATTCTACCCTTAGCCTCCCACTATCTAACTGGAGCACCTTTGCTGCAGCCACATCCAAGAGCAGGGCCATTCGTGATGCCCTACAGGGGGCATGCCTCAAACAGCTAGTTTTGGAACCCATTCAGGAGGGAGAAATCTTAGACCTGGTACTCTCAAATGGGGACAGAGAGACACTCTCCGATCTTGAGGTGAGTAGCCATCTGGGAACAAGCAACCACCAGTTATACCTGTCTCTCATCCATCAGTTATAAGGTATTTGAGTAACCATAATAATAAGAATTGTAGATCTTACACTGTTCCAACAACGAAATAAAAAAAAAAGAAAAAGCAGAAAAAGATTATCCAATATTAATTTATATAACCATGATATTTCTGAAAATCATATAAACAAAAATAGAACTGTCAAGATAGTATAAAAACATAAAATTATTATTGCTGAATACATGCAGCTTAACAAATAAAATAGATGAGTTAAGTTATATTCATAGAAGTAAAAAATCGATATCTGCTGTATCACTGAAACATGGTTTCTAGATAAGGACTGGAATACAGAAATTCCAGGTTTCTTAAAGTTGTTAAAGAGCAGACAATACAACAGAGGTGGCAGATTATCAATATATGTATCTAATAAATATACATGTCATGAGATAACTCTTGAAGACACAACAGTAGAAATATTAAAGGCAAGGATCATGCTTGGTCTAGATACTTTAACAATTGGCTTGTGTTATAGGTCCCCAAGTTTGAAGTCTGAAGAGAATCTAACTTTCTTAAACCAGCTAGAAAATATATCTGTTGATAGTAATTTAATGTTATTGGGTGACTTCAATTTCCCAAATATTAACTGAGAAACACTTAATACCAATGGCCTCCTTGAGAAAAAGTTCCTAGAAACAACGTTTAAATTAGGCCTAGATCAACTGGTGTATCACCCTACAAGGAACGATAATATTTTAGACTTCATTTTACTAACAATCCTCACCTATGCTCCTTCCCTGTTATACTGCCACCTTTGGGAAACAGTGATCATAATATGAGCTCATGCGACATTGTACAAATTGTCAAAAGAAATAAAGGAATAAGTTAATTTAAAAATTACTATAAATCTGATTATACTAGTATAAAACAGTATTTACCTGCTTGGAATTGACAAAATGAATTAATAGACCTGAATATTGAACATATATGGGAAAAATTAAAAGTAAAATAGACTATTGCTTAGATACATGGGTTCCTGACAGAGTTAAATGAAATGTAAGTTCTAAACATAGAATACCTCCTTGGTGGTCTAAAGATATAAAATGATTAATAAATAAAAACATAGAGCATATAAGAAATTTTGCAAGACTAAAAAAGATTCTGATTGGGTCAAATTTAAGTCAATTGCAAAATTAACTAAATATAAAATAAGAATGGCAAAACAAAACTGGAAATTAATTTAGCTACAAATATTAAAGATAATAAAAACAGTTTTATAATTACATTGGCTCTCTTAAACAAAATTCTACTGGATTGGCCCATTAATGTTGAATGATAAATTACAATAATGAACAAGAAATGGTATCTGAAATTAATCAATACTTTATAAGTATTTTTAGTCCCAAAGAACCCACTACCTTTAATTTGCATCAGTCAGCTAATTTCATTTTTATTTTCTGAAGAAGATGCTGTTAAGGCAATGAATCTAATAAAAAGTAATTCAACCCCAGGATCAGATGGTATAAATCCAAAATTCCTAAAAGAACTTTGAAATGAACTTACTGGTCCACTCACTTATTTATTTAATACATTGGTGAATTGTGGTGCTGTATTACAGTCTTGGCAGGTAGCTAATATTATGCCAATTTATAAGGGTGGCAGTAAACAGTTACCATCAAACTACATGCCTATCAGCCTAACGCGGTTATTAGTAGAATTATTGAACATTTGATTCAAAATAAAATCTCCAATCATATTATTAGCACTGACTGTATACATATGTCACAACATGGTTTTACATCGGGTAGGTCATGCTTGACTAATTTACTTGTTTTTTTTAATCAGTCAGTGATGCACTGGATAATGGCATCCCAGTGGATATCATTTTCTGACTTCAAAAGGTATTCAACACTGTGTCCCATGAAATTTTGATTAAACAACTCCTTAAAATAAATGTGGACAATAATATAATCAAATGGATTGAATCATGGCTATCCAAAAGACAACAAAGAGTAGTTATTCATGGGCATGAGTCTGAGTGGAGCCTAGGTACTAGTGGAGTTCCACAGGGATCTGTGTTAGGTCCTCTCTTATTTAACATTCTGATCTCCGTATGCAAACATCCAAGGGGTCTGGATCCACAAGTACGCTTGACGACTGCAAAATTGGACACCTAGTAAATGATAATACATCTGCCAATACCCTACAAGAAAATCTAAACAAATTAGCTACTTGGGCTGTCAAAAATAAAAATGACATTTAACATTAAGAAATGCAAGTATTGCACATGGGTAATAACAACCAGGATTTACCTATTCAATACAAAATATGAATTTAGTGGAAACAACAGAAGAAAAAGATCTGTGTGTAACAATTTCTAACAACTTAAAATTTAATTCACATACTAATATAACTGTTAAAAATGCCATATGATTCTTGGCAATATCTTGAGACACATTGAAAGTAGGAAGTCATCCATTATTCTGCCCTTATACTCCTGTCTTGTACACTCACATTTAGACTACTGTTCCACTTTTGTGCTCCGACCTCCAAAGGCTAACTAGGTATGGTAGAAAGGGTCCAATGCAGAGCCACAAAAACGGATATTATACAATGGGGTATGAAAATCCTGTAACCTCATTGGTCAAAACACATCACATGACCGTGATAAATCCTCCAGTATACCCACTGTAAAAGTTTTATATCACTATAAAACAAAAACAAGTTGAACATTGTATAATAGTAATATACCATGACAGGGGAGTGGGTATGGGTGGTTACCACTTCTGGTGTGGTTAAGTCACTCGGCCATGTTCTCAGGACCTAACCACACCAGGTGTGGTAAATCCACCAATATACCCACTCTGTCATGGTATATTGCTTAAATGTATCACATATGGAATATGGGTCTAGACTTGGAACATTACAACTATATTCTTTGGAATACAGAATGCTGAGAGATTACCTAATGTATATTTCTAATGCCATCAAAATGAATACTTTTAAATACAATCAGATTAGAAAAAATCCAAAACTTAATCTAACAAGATCACATAATCTTAAATTAAAACATCATTATGTAAAACAAATAAATGCTCCATGTTTTCACTCAGAGAATCCTCTGATTTAGAATTCACTTCCTCAAAATATTGTTAACAGTAATAATCTTCAGCAGTTTAAAATAAGACTTGATACATACATGGGAGTAGAACATTTTCTTCCACCACTGAAAAGTGGAGGTGAGTTCATTTATGGGCATTTGCCCCTGAACTTGTAAACATCTACTAAATCTATGAAACAGTGTGGTTCATGATAAACTAGCTGTAGAGTCAAGCCATACAACAGTGAAGATACTGGACTTCAGGAGGGCTGATTTTGTCAAAATGGGAGAGTGCCTCAGTAAAGCACTAGCAAACAGGCAAGAAGATGGGGTGGAACAACAATGGGGAAACATCAAACCACCATCACAGAGGCAACAAACCTTTGTGTGAAGCAAATAAATCAAAATGAAAAAAAAACACTATGGTTCTCAAAAGAAGTGGCGGGAAGGTTAGAGAGAAAAGACAGCATTCAGGAAGTATACAGAAACACAGGAAGAGCAGGACACAGAACTGTACCAGTTAAAGCAGATGGAAGTGGGGAAGGCAGTCAGAATAGCAAAGGCCCAAACTAAGGAAAAGATAGCCAACTCCGGTTAAGAAGGGGATAAAACCTTTTATAGGAACATTAGGGAGCAAAGAAAGTCTAAGGCAAGGATACTGAGGCTCAATAAAGAGAAAGATGGTTGAGCAGAGCAACAGTGAAAAGCAGGGATACTAAATGAATATTTCTGCTCAGTATTCACAATGGAAGAGAGGGGAGATACCCAATCCAGTCAATAGAAGCACTCTGGATAGGGGTTGATATTAGTCCTTTCAAGGAAGAAAGGGTTCTGAAAGAACTCTTAAAACTGAAGGTGGATAAAGCAATGGGGTCTGATGGGATTCACCCCAGAATCTAAAAGAACTAAGGAAGAACAAGTAACACCACTAACTACCCTTTTAATAAATCATGGGAGGATGGTGTGGTACTGAGGACTGCAGGAGGTGGATGTGATTCCCTTCACAAAAGTAGGAGCAAGACAGAGGCAGGAAACTACAGACCTGTCAGTTTGACCTCAGTGGTAGGGGAAAATGATGAACTCACCTCTGAAGGAAAGAAGTAGTTGAGTACCTAGAGGCCAGTGGGGCACAGGACCCAAGGCAGCATGGATTCATAGCAGGAAGGTCATGTCAGACAAATCTAATTGATTTCTTTGACTGGGTGACCAGAGTAGTAAACCAGGGAGGGACTGTGGGCATGGCCTACTAGACTTTAGCAAGGCATTTGACACAGTCTGGCACAAAGATTAATAAACAAATTAGCCAGCCTGGGAGTGGGTCCCAGGGTGGTAGCCTGGTAAAACACTGGCTGGACAACAGGACACAGAGGGTAATAGTAAATGGAGAAGACAGTGAAGAAAGGGGTTACTAGTGGGTACCGCAGGGTTGAGTACTGGGGCCGGTCCTTTTAATGTCTTTATAGTGACATTGCAGAGGGACTGAAGGAAAGATGTCCCTTTGCAGATGACACAAACATCTGCAACACGGTTGAGACACAAGGTGGGGTGGAAAGAATGAAAAAAGACTTGGCAAGGTTGGAGGAATGGTCAAATGTATGGCAGCTTAGATTCAACGAAAGAAGTGCAAGTAATGCACCTGGGAAACAAAACCAGGGAAGAGTGCACAATGGGGAGTGAGATACTGACAACAACAACAATGGAAAGGGGCCTGGGGTAGTCATAACAGATGACCTAAAGGTGAGTAAGCAATGTGAGAAGGCAGAAGGAGGGCTAGGGGATACTTGGATGCATAGGGAGGCATCGCCAGTAGAAGACAGGAAGTTGTTGGCCCTCTGTATTAACACTTGTTAAAGACCACATCTGGAGTACTGTGTACAGTTCTGGAGACCCCATCTCCCACGAAGACATAGACAGGGTGGAGGCTGTCCAGAGGAGGGCATACAAAATGGTGCAGGGTCTGCACCAGAAGACATATGAAAAAACTAAAGGAACTTAATATGTATAGCCTTGAGGGAAGGAGGGAGAGGAGGGACATGATAGAACGCTCAAATACTTCAAGAGAATCAACAAGATCCAAGAGAGTAGCATCTTACAGAAAAAGAGACGGTGCAAGAACAAGGGGCACAATTTGAAGATAGAGGAGGACAGATCAGGGGTAATGTGAGGAAGTATTTCTTCATAGAGAGGGTTGTAGTGCATGGAACAGCCTTCCTGAGGTGGTCGTAGAGTCAAAAACAGTGGAGGAATTCAAGAATGCATGGGACAGTTATTAGGGCAATTCTAGTGGGGGTAGGAGGACGAGGCTGTTGGTTAACTAGGATCTGCAGCTTATCCATTAGGTGGAAATAGGCAGACTAGGTGGGACAAGCGGTCCTTATCTGCCATCAGATTTTATGTTTCTATGTTTCTACTCTCCTCCTTGCCAGCCCCTCCCTCCTACCACCAGCACGTCTCCCTATGATATTGATAATGCTCCTGGCTGTTCCTACCTTCCTATGCCCCCCCCCATTCCCCCATCTCTCCTCTCCTCTTTCTGTTGACTCTGTTCTGGTATTCTCTTATGTGTTCTCACCAATGACTTATTATCTGACTACTGCACTGTTTACTTGCAAAGTTGTTATTTTGTTGTGTTTCCTGTATTGTCTGCAACTGACATGGAACCTTTGTGAAAGAGCCTTGGTTCAAAGGTACATGTAATCCTAGACCTAAATAAATAAATAAAATTCAAAGTACAAATAACAGACACAATGACAAGCGACAATAAGCATCAAGGCAAAGTGATCAGTTATAACAAATCAACAGAGAGAACATAAGGGGAAGGATGTCAGTGCAGAGGTACAGAGTATTGGAGCCTGGGTAAAGGCTAGGACAGAAACTGGAAGGAAGCCTGACACATGATAGTAGGGGCTGCAAGCAGGGAAGGCATCAGGAGGAGTGGTGACAGGTGCAGGTGGGGAAAAGGAGTTTCAGCTGGTTCCTGAAGGAGCCAGAGGAGGTGGAGAGACAGAGGAGGAGGGGAGCAGCTTCCAGAGTGAGGGAAGATGATAGAAAAAGCTGATTGCCCAGCAGAGGAGCAGGATGGGGAATGAAGAAACTGCAATACTCCCTGAAGCAGAGGGAGCATGGGGGATGGGAGAGGGTAGTGAGGAAAGGTATAAGGGGAGTGAAGGGAAGGAAGGTACCTAAACCAGTATCTGAAATGAAGGATGCACAGTGGGACTGGCAACATGAGGGTGTGGAGCAAATGGATAGGGAGTAGTAGAGGAAGCAGTGGTGAGTACAAGGGGTGCTGGTAGTAAAGCAGCAGAAGGCATTACAGAGGGTGCCCAATCTAGCAAGGAAGTGGAGTGGGGAGTGCCATAGACCACATCTGCATAATCGAAGACTGGGCACACCATTTTGGTAACCAGCCACCAGCAGACCAGCAGAGATAAACAATCCATGTTGCAGTACAAGTCACCAAGTTTGGGGCGATGCTTGGAATGGATGGAATCAATGAGGGCTGAGAAGTCAAGCCACACATCGAGGTACTGGAAGGACTGGACCAGTTCAAGGAGGATGCCTTCAGGGTGGGGAAGACAGGGAGGTTGGGAAGTCAAGCCAGTTTCTGGCTGAAACCAAAGGTCCTGGACAATGTTTTCTTAGTGATGACCTGTAGTTGGTTGGACTGAAACTAGTGAAGAATGTTATGGAAATCTTTCTGAAGCAGGCCTTCCATAGCTGCAGTAGAGGGACTGGAGATGAAGATGACTGTGTCATCTGTGCACTTGTGTCATCTTGTGCACTCCTCTGTGTGAGCTGGTACAGGCAGCTGGGAGATCATTAAGAAAATGGAGAAGACAATGGGACACAGGATGGAGCCTTGTGGGTCCCCAGCCTGGATGGATAGTGGAGGTGACAGGATGCCTCCTACCTGTATGACTGTTGACAGGTCATGAGGTAGGAATGGAACCAGTCAACAACAGAAGTGGAGGCAGCTGCAGAACTCAGCTTGTCCAACAGGAGTGGATGGGACCCTGAATCAAACACTTTGGTCAGATCGATGAAAATAGTATCCATGATGTGACCCTGATCCATCCATCCATCCCAGAGAAGACAGAATCAGTGACATGCAGCAGGGGTGAAGATGGTGGAGTGACGATTCCAGAAGCCACACTAGAAGGAGAAGAGGAAATTGGAGGAAGAGAGGAAGTCGGGAAATCTGAATAGAGAAGTTTCTCTTGCAGCTTTTCAAGAGAGGGAGGAGTGAGATATAACAGAAATTACAAGGGAGAGGTTCCCCTTGTGAAGTGGAAGAACTTTGACAGTTTTTCAGGACTGAGGAACAGAACAGATGGAGAATCAGAGGCTGAGGAGATGAGTAAGGGAAGAAGAGATAGCAGGAGCTGAGATGTGAAGGAGTTTCGGATCCAACCTGTAGGGACTGGACTAGGACAGGTTGAGGGAGGAAAGGGCAGGCAGGGTTTCCTGGGTAGTGACAGAGGTAAATGGCAACTCAGGGAGGGGTGGGGAGGAGAGGATGGTGGAAAAAAAGGGAGTGGGGAGAAGAGATGGCACATATATGAGAAAAACACACTGAAGTGTGCTGCAACAGAGGAGGTCAGAAACTGGTGAACTATTAACCATGAGGACTGGGGAGTGGACTGTATGGGATGGTCAAAAAGAAGCAAATTACCTCCAGAATTTAGCTGGGGTGTTAAGGTTGTCTGGAGGTTGGCCTTGAAACAGTGCACTCACAGCCTGGCAGCCTTTGTACAAGAGTTTGTAAATGCCCTGTAGGAGAGAAGATCAGGGAGGGAGGGAGGGTAATCTAGCAGACCCAGGCAAGTTCCTGAGACTTGCATTGCTCTATGATTTTTGGGGTAATCCAGGGTGTGGGAAGTTTGACCCTGGATTTTCTGAGAGGGAGTGCTTGTCCCAGACTGAGGAAAAGTTGGAGTAAAACTGGGAGAGGACTACGCCAATATCAAGGGCAGAAAAGATGGCTGACCAACCTGCTGCAGCAAGGTCATTCAGGACAGCACTGATGTCAAGTGACTGGAGGGACCTAGACCACATCTGTTTTGGGGAAAAGGGGATGTCAAATTTTCCTGATGTAAAACATTTTGCAGTGGTTGCTGAAAGCATTCAGCAGAGTACCTGCTGCAATAATGCAGTGAGGGTGGGTGTAGAGAACCATGTCCAAAAGGGTGTGATTGGGGAGTGAGGATTGACCTGGGTGGGTTCAGTGATAAACTGGGAAAGATTAAGGACTCAGTTCTGCAGGTTGTTGGCCTGGAGGCTGGGAGAGCCAAGTATTGAAATCTCCAGGAGAATGGGCTCACCCGTAGGAGTGTGAGGTAACAGTAGCTAGAGAATCAACCAGGAGAAGGAGATTTTGGGTGAGGCATGGAAAACCCCAATCAAGATGGGTACAGAGGAGGGAATGAAAACCTGATAAGGAGAAACTCAGAGAGGTGGGTAGACCTCCCTGATAGCCATAGTACAGGAGAGGCTCTGGCAGACATCTATGGTAACACCAGTACCACTTTTCCAGTGTCCTGCCTGCAGAGATGGAAGTTAGGAAGGGTCAGTCTGGAGTCAGGAATCCTGGAGGAGAGTCAAGATGCAGAAATACAATCAGGAGGTGTTGTGATACCCAGACAGAAAAGAGGTAGAGTTTTAGAGAAGACTCTAGCATGGAGATGAATATGCTAAGGCCTTTGGCAGATGGGGAGGTGGAGAGAGAGGGAAAGGCAGAGTTGGTCTCCACAATGCCAGACAGGAGGAGGACGTGGAAGAGCAGGAGAAGAAACAGAAGGATGGAACGGGACTTCTGTGCCTTGGAGGGAAGGAGAGCAGGGAGGAGGTGGTCAGGAGAAGGGGGCACACTGAAGAAACTCCGGGTTAAGGAATGGGAGGGAGGGAGGAGCCCAGAATGGATAGGATGGGAGGAGAGAAGGCAGAGTACAGTGGGGTCAGACAGGTGAGGGTGAAGGAGGGCAAGCAGGTGGGTTGGAAGGGAGTGGGAGGAAGAAAGGAAGGAGGCAGAGGAAGGCAAGGCACAAAGTAGGCAGGTGGTGAGATGCAGTACCAGCACAACAGCAATGAGCATGAATTTTTTTTATCAGAGGGGCACACTAAGCTGAAAGCTTGTTTACAGGTGTGATCTGGGAGCACAAGGAAGTTAAGTGACTTGCTCAGGGTCACACAGTATGCAAGTGGGGGCTATAGTTCAAACCCAGGTCTCAGGATGTAGCTCAGAGCCTTAAACCACTGCACTACTGCCTCCAATAAGTAGTATAGTAAACTATGTAAGCATAAAGCTTTAGGATCTGCTTAGGCACCTATTTCCGTGATAGATATTTTGTCTTAGTAGAACATGCATACTGCCATTGTAAGCATAACGCTTTGGGATCTGTCAAATACTGGCTCTACATTAACTGATGGAAATTTACTGGCTATACATTGGTGATGGAAATTACTAAGTCCTGTTTACTATATAGCTGAGTTTATGATTACACAGCACTGATGAAGACTAACAGCGAGGACTGTTAGAGTCACATATGGATGTGTGATTTAGGCAGAAACACTGCTGTTTGCTGGTTCTGAAAGTGTTTGAGGTTATGTGAAGGTTTGCACTCTGTTGGGTGGAAAGAAGAATGACTGTGTGTCGGTCCTTGTAAGCAGATAAGGTCAGTTGAGGAATGCATATGAGAAGGGCTGTGAAGGGTCTCTGATAGATTCAGAGCCCACGCTGTAAGGTGGGGATGCTGCACCTCTGATTCTCAGGGAGGTATGTATCATGCTTTTCCTGTATTTTGCATGGCTGATAAAAACATTTTGTATGCTGTAACTGCGTCTCTTGGTAATGTTGTCACCCAGTAGAGCACAAATGCACAAGGGTTTGGTTTTCATGCAACATTTACAACTAGTATAGTTACAAACACAGTAACAGGCCTAGGAAGATACCTACAGCAAAGACAATATGATGTGGCAGTAAAGCTACCAACAGTCCCTTTTCCCAGGACAGTCCCTATTTTAGGTAGCATGTCCCAGTGTCCCCACAAGTTTTGGAAAATGTCACTTTTGTTCCTTTTTGCTTACTTGTCCCAGTTTTGTCTCTCTTTATTTTTACTGACTGCTAATCCCTGAGTGACAGTTATTTCAGCACTACTATGGCACTGCACAGGCTGGACAGCAGTTTACAACTTCATCCTGCGCCTGTGTTGCACTGCAAGCATGTCAGTAAATGTCATGTCATGTCAGTAAAGCATGTTCCTGCCTGCTAGATTAGACTGGGTAGTAGTGCAAACAAGCACATGTGGATGTCTACCTGCCAGCAGCTGAGAGGGACTCCAGACAGAAAAGAGACCAGTAGTAGGGAACCAAGGTACCCAAACCTGATCAGCTGTGAGGAAGTATGTGAAAGCAATCTAGTGAGGTAGTGGGAATCACTGAAGTGAAGTTTGCTTAACAAATGAGGTGAGTGTGAAAACAATCTGGTGTGGTGGTGGGAATCACTGAAGTGAAGTTTGCTCAGCAATATAAAGGTGTGTGAGCAGGTTGGGTGGGACTGTCAGGAGGAACAATACATACAGCTTGAATGTCTGATTGCAATAATGGGAGGCAGTATAGCGCAGTGGTTTAAGACTCTGAGTTGCAAATCTAGTGACATCGACCAGACCTGGGTTTGAATCCCACTTGCAAACTGTGTGACCCTAAGCAAGTCACTTAACTTTCCTGTGCTCCCAGATCACTCCTTTGAAAAAGCTTTCAGCTTAGTGTGCTACTTCTGATTAAACAACTAAATAAAAAAATATTTAACACAGGTTTGCTTCTAATGAACTTTCTGTACATCATGATGTGGAACTTGCTGCAGCAGAATGATGTGAGTGTTTCTAATCTGAATGTTTGCTACTGGTAGTTACTGTGGCGACATGGCCGGAGCAAGCGGCAAAATGTCATTGATTGTGCACAGCATTGTCTACGGCGGAGCCTGTGGGAGTGACACCGTGGGGGTGGGGGCATGGTCAGAATGGGCGTCCCAGTTTTAGAACCTTGGAAAGTTGGTAGCTTATATGGCAGGTGAGGCTGAGGCAGATGAAACCTGTGGGCTACCTAAACAATGTGAATAAACTATTTGTACTAGCTAACACTACTAAAAATCAAATGAAAGCCAGTATACCCACATTAAATAAAACAGGTGTAAAATGTGAATAATTGGTATACCAAGACAGAGTGTTAATAGGATTCATACAGTCAGCCTGCCAGCACAGCAGTAGCACTACCACTTGTCAAGCCAATGACCTGGGTTCGAAGTGAATCTGGGCTGTTGGAGATCTGGCCAGGGGAGGAGGATTGAGCATCTATAGGACTGCTCTCCTCCTCCTCCTTCCAGGAGGAGGTAGGCAGAGCCCAATGCTTGCCTTGCCCCAAAGCTGGAGGAAAGGCAGCCTGGGCCAAGAATGTCAGTAGGCGTAGTAGATGTCGGTGCACGCCATGCAGGAGCACATAGTGTGCACCATGACATGATTACACATCACATCTCCTGTGGGCTGAAAACTGGAAGAAAAAGCTGGTGGCAGGATGATGATGGCAGCCGCAGGCACCACACCTGACCAGCTGGGCACACTGACCTGAATCAGATGCATTCTGCAGTAGGGCTTGGGGAGCCCTGCCGACCTCTCAGTGGGGGGGCAAGCCCTGGTGGAAGAAGGCTGGCAGGTAAGTCTCAGTGGACATTGGGGTGATGGGGCTGGGGCACTTGTAGAAGGAGGGCCAACTGGGAGGGCAAGAAAAAGAAAAGATTCCGCAATTACAGGGATTACTTATAGAACCTGAGTTCTGCCTAAAAAGATGAAAACTGGATGGCTAATAGGCAGTACTGTTATGCCAGCTGAACATGCAACTCAATGACACAGTTGGATAAAGGCTGGTAAAACACGATTATAGGTGTATCCAGATAGAGTGTTGCTAGGATTCACGCAAAACTGATGCAGATTAGCAATACAAACACAGAGAGCTGGGAGGCCCACAGGAGTACAACGGGAAAAAATGAAATTTCAATGGATACCTTAAATGTAAAGGAATGTGATAAATCAGTAGATTAGGGCAAGCAGGAGTCTGGAGAATTGCCCAAATGAACCAAAAGTTAGTGGGGGAGAGGGACCCATTGGAGTAAAATAACAGATACATATGATACTCACACAGTTCTGTATAGAAGGCAACACTCACAGGACAACAGAGACTTTTGGCAGTGATTAAAGGAAGCAGACTGGGGAGCAGTGTGGCTGCCAACAGCTGACTCCAGACAGACTCCTTCCCTGTCCTTAGTGCACCAGAGTGCAGCGTGGAGGATCGTTTATGGTGCACAACTGAAGCAGAGAACATTATGCCCGCCCACTAGCCACCCGATTGGTAGTTGCTTATGGTATTGACAAAAATACAGTCAAAGACCAAGATTAGGCTGGAGGGACTAGAAGCTGTGGGGTAACAACTTAACATAACTTAGCCCCACACTGGACCTAGTGCTGCAAGCCAGATCAAGTTTACACTTTTCCCTTCATTTTATTGCATAAAATAACTCTGCTGTTTGGTGTTTACAAAATACAAAAAGTGAAACATAATCAAGTTTCAGACCATATAAAATCTAGGAGTCACAGCTGGGGTCCTTTTTGGGGGAAGGATGAATTTTAATTTGGATTTGTTTCAAAAGGGGTGGGAGGAAAAAGCGGCAGCATTTCGTTAATATCACAAAAGTAGAAATGACTTTCCATTACTGTAGATCTTCAAGTCTGTCTTCTCCATAGAGCACATTCGGACTGGAGGTGCTAGGACATTGTGGAGCAGACTTTTTCTAATCAGGATGTCAACAACCGTGTTGGCTTCAGAGCATGCATGGCTCCACATGGTACCAGGCACAATGCTTATAACCATTGCAGACATCCTAACTGCCTCAGTACTGTTAGCAAAAGAATGTGACAGACAAGCATATGCTTGCAGTAAAGGAAAGAAAAGTGTTGGCTACTGCCTTTGGAGCTTGATTGCCAATGGCAATATAATAAAAGTAGAAGAAATGGTTTGGAGGAGAGGAGCAGACCCAGAGGAAATTTAATTAAGTGGAAGAGCTGGACGGCATTGGCAACAAAGCCAAGTTCCAAAGAAATACAAAATCACACATAAACCAATAATGCACAGCATCATGGGATGTAATGCAGATCACTATGAAAGAAATTTTACCAGTGCTGCTTTAAGCAGGACAGCATGGTGCCAAGTAGTCTCTCATACACACTGTAAAGGTTGAAAACAGAGACACAGATACATGCTTCATCCTTCTCTGGAGTGATCAGTGTGCCTCATCTGTATCTCAAACCAGGAAAAACTAACCCTGCTTTACGTGACCCTTATGGAGTTTGGGTAATGGTAAGTCCAAAATAGGAACACAAATTAAAAAGACAAAAACCTCAGCATAAAAGCACAGAGGCAAGGGTTACACGAAAAGGGCATTGGGAGAAAGCCAGGTTTCAAATAAATAAATGTAAGCTCCCTCTGGGCTTATTAGATAAATATGTAACTAGGCAGTGGGAACACTGGTGCGGTAGGTCTGGGATGTGGGCCTGTCTGCTGCTGGCAGGGGACCCACCTTAGGGTATAAGTAGTGGGGTGTTTGTAGCCAAAGATGGTGGGAGATTAGAGATTGAGGGGAGGGAGGCAGTGAGGGGTTTG
Organism: Neoceratodus forsteri; assembly: GCA_016271365.2. NCBI lineage: Eukaryota > Metazoa > Chordata > Ceratodontiformes > Ceratodontidae > Neoceratodus > Neoceratodus forsteri. Next base: position 118,388,588 of record JADMNL010000028.1, read on the forward strand.
GGCCCACTGGTTGGCCAGTGGACTACAGTGGGGGCTGGGGTGGGATGCTTGCCACCCCTGCCCTACTCCCTCAAAGACCCGTGATGGAAGTACGGTGGTTTGTGTCATGTATAAGGAGGAGCCGTGGAGCACAAGTCTGGGTCCTGTTGTGCAGTTTGAGAGTCAGAGCCGGAGAGTCAGAAGTATGGTGGCCTACCATGTGATCTCCTGGCACCTTGGTAGGAGTAAGCACTGATGGGGGCCCTGTTCCTAAGCAATCTTGCCCATGGGTGAGTGCAGCCTGAGAGCTGGTAAGTGTTTCTGTGGTCAGGTCTGCTCTGGCAGATGGGGCCTGGGGAGTGGTTCAGAGGTAGCAGCCTCGTCGTTGAAGGCATGGTGGTGGTAGCCTACCCTTTTCCCCCAGATGGTGGCTGCTACAGTGGCTTTCAGGGATGTAGCCCATAAAGGCAGGAAGAGTTTCATGTGGGGAGTGACTGTTTGGGACCCTGTGGTGAGCTGGCAGGCCATCTGGGTCCTCTATGTGCTAGTAGCTGGCCCTGGCTGAAAACAGTCCTGAAATTGGAATCGCTGCATGAGTGGAGAGTGCCTTTGTTTTCTGGTAAGGCTAGGGATGCAGAATTCTCTGGGGAGGCCAGATCAGGCACGTGGCATCAGCAATTGGGTGTCAGGAAGTTCTCTGGTGGTCTGTTCATGTTAAAATGACACCGTTTAATAGTTTAGGACCTCTCAGTGAGAAAGTGCCCCTGGTGTTTTAAAGCAACCCCTTTGTAACAAGGCAAATAAGAAATGGGAATGGGAGAGTAGAAATGCTTGTGCTGTCACAATTGCTACCTCTGTTTAAGTACTGATGAGACTAACAGAAAAGAAGGTAAGCAAGTGCCAATGTTGAGGAAGAATATAAAGGAAGGAATGTGAATTGGAGGTCTGTAAGTTTGGGATACCTTCAAGTGTGACCTGTTTTAGCCTGCTGTCTAGTGCTGCTGTCAGGAATGTAGCCTTTTCAGCTCAAGGGAATGTCTTCAAAGCAATAAATCAATCTGTTGGAAAAAGAGATTGTTGCAGAAGTGATTGTCAGTTCATACCTGTGAAGTGCCCCCAACATGCATTATTACCCCTCACTCCATGGGTGGCTTATCAATTTTCATGTTACTAAATCAGTTTATTTTGCAAAGTAATCTGGTTGTGGACATTGCATTTCTTGGACAAAATGTGGGCTATTGTTTCCTGCTAACCTTGCCCCTGCAGTTATCCCTACTGATGCAGTGATGTACCTGCTCCTCCACATGCGAAGCTATCGCGCAATAAGCGAGAACCAGGTAATGAGCATTTTCTATTTTCTTGGACTGTGTTTCATGGCTGTACAGCACCCTTCCCACCACAAAATCATCTGGCATATCCCTAGACACCAGGAAGGGGGCTTGCATAAACAATCACACATACCCCAATAATGCAAAGCTTCATAAGGATATGTTGGTTATCCCAGTTTTCCTAGAGATGTGAGCATGCCTCATTGTTTTATGTTGACTCTCAGAGCAGAAAAGGTATTCTGTATGGACAGAAGGGAAAAACCCAGGTTAGAAGCAATGTCCAATAGTGTTGTGTCTGCTGGCATGTGTCCTGAGAACATACCTCAGCATCATCCTCCACAGAAGAGATTAGCTTGGTCTATCCTTAACGTTTACAGAAACTGCAGCATGCCTCATAGACACTGGCTCCCTTGGCCCAAGCTGAAAGGCAAGAGGTGCTGTAAAAGTCCTGTGATTGCATCCATCAGATGATGATTCCATTGTGATAGAAGTTTGCTGCCAACACAGAATCCAACCCAGGATAAACCAAGGTGTTGGTAATAATGACTAGCAGGGATATACCCTGGAAAAATGGTAAAAAGTGAACCCTAAACAGGGAAGGGAGGCCAACATGAGGTTTTTTCTGATTTTTTTTTGAAAAGGAAAAGTGACATTTTTCTGTTTATATATAGAGATAGTTTTTGAGTCCATTTCTGCAGCCGCAGAACAGACTGGTCAACTGGGAGTACTAAAGGGTAATAGCTGCTACATCTGCCTGCACTTATGGCTGAACCCCCAGAGTTGTAACACTGGCTTCTAATAAAAAGAAGGGATTGTTTAAAGTGAGTAGTGCTATGGAGAAGATATTCTTGAAGATCTGGAGTTATGGTAAGTACAGTAACTTCCCTATCTTTTAGAATCAATGTTCCCCATAGATCCCTATTCTTTGGTCTTATTTGCAAGCTTTCCATTAAGCAGGGCCAAGGAAGCTAAGCCCTGATGCCTAGAGGTCTCCGCCCTCACTCTGGAGGAGCAGCCTGATTGGGGAGGTTGATCCCTAAGTAGGGCTAAACGAGAGATGAGAGGATGCCGCAGTGACTCCTAGGGGCAATATCAAGGGAGTCCAACACATTTCCTGGCTTACCTGCAGGGATAAAATAAAGGACCTCTGATATGGGGCATTTAGTATCTTGAGACAGCAAGAGAAGCTAAATGGAACAGATGTGGCAATGACATCAGTCTGAGATAGATGACCAAATCTGTGGTGTGGGAGGCCCTTGTTGGCATTATAAGATGTCCACAATTAATGCCATGCTGTTTCTATTACTCTGATGGCAATGTTAAACCCCAGCATTCCAGACAGCAGAGTGTGCATCTGGAGCCATAGTTTGCTCTGGTAAGTCACTGTTTGAGACTGGCAGGACACTACTGTTAGGGAACAATTGGGAGAGTTAAATATATTTTGCTCCAAAACATCCATCCTACTGGAGTATGCTGCATGGGGCTCATGTACAGCAACAAGAATGGTGCCTTTTGGTGTCTGGAGAGTCATCAGCCCCAGTAAGGGGTGAGGGTGGTCCCTGATGGATCCAGTGGGGCAAGGTACTTCAGCTTGGTTCCACTATACAGCTGACAACAAGAAATTTGTTGACTGTCGGCACAGTGACAACACAACACTGTCAACTGGTGTGCTGTTGCTGGGGAACAAGTGTTTTCTGTAGGAGCTTCCCTTACCCCTCCATGTGGAGGCTCTTCCCCCACCCCCCTGCTCTAAAGATTTCTAACTGCAGTTGGAGTTAGTTCATGGAGGGTGAGAATACCCTGGTGATGGCAGTATCTGACTACCTAGAGACCATCACAGCAAACTGCCAAAAATGTCACTGTGATGGTCTTCATGGTATTTGCGTTGCTGCGCCATTGGTGTAACCTTCAACTTGAGGTCCCTCAGGTTAGAAGGTGTGGTATAAGGATGCCTCCAAGTTGACTCCATTGCCTCTTAGCACAATGCCAAGGAAGGATCATAACCATGTCTGGACTGGGAACCCCTAAGAATCCCAGTGGCAAGGCATTTGGACCATGGTCCACTTATCACAGAATGTTCAGCACTTCCTTCATCACCCCCATGAACCACTGATGCATAATATATTCAGTGTCAATGGATATGTATAGGAGGATTTGATGTCCTAGAGGATGACATCATGTAGAAGAGGCCAGAAGACCATCAGTAAATGGAGTAGGGAAGGTCCTAGTAGTGAGTCCCTCTCAGTTCCTTGGACAAGGTTTCTACATTCGATGGTACTGTTGTTGAGACAGTGGGCTAGAAGGCCTTATGGTCTCAGCCACCCTATCAAACCAAGCCCAAGCTACTTGAGGCAGAAGCTTGCAGGGGTCATAAGTGGCCTGAGATGCCGCGGGACCAATACCTTGGGACAAAGGAAAGGAAAGGGAAATTGTTTAACCAGGAAAGGCACATTAAGCTGGAGCTTGTTTCCAGGTGCAGCTGGGAGCACAAGGAAGTTAGCTCAACTTGCTCAGGGTCACATAGTATGTAATTGGGAGCTGATGGGATTCAAATCTTGGTCTCCAGGTTTGCCGCTCAGTGCCAAAAGTAATGTACCTTCATTCCATTCATGACTCTAATACTCAAAGTGAGTTAGCATCCGTGTCCCTCATAAAGACCCTCCTTGATGACAACCTAGAAGTAGTCACCAATTTCAAATACTTGGGCTGTGAACTAGACTATCACCTCACCTTCTCTGCTCACATCGCCTCCTTGCTAAGAAACTGTAGCAAAGACTAGGCTTTTCTTTAGAAATAAATCCCTGTTCTCAGCACATCAGGCTTCACTAATTCAGACAACCTTCTTACCACTGCTTGGGTGTAAATGAGCCTGCTTAATGGAGTTATTCCTACCAATAAACTTTGACTTTGACTTGACTTAACCTTAACCACTATGCTATACTGCCTCCTTCATGGGATGAGATGGACCCATAGATCCTGACAGCCTCCTTGCTCTAGTGGAGGAGCAGTTAGAGTCTCCCACATCTGGAGCTCCAACCACAATGGAGGTTTCAGAATGGGTGTCCAGTGCAGGAGCTCTCAGTCTGAAGAAGGCTGGACCAGAAATGGTGAGTCCTGCTGCAGTGCCTAAGCCATATCCGATGCTAACACTTGAGTCAGAACTGTGGGAAGAACTGACACTGACACCAAGCCTGGTGTTGGCACTGTGAGTGGTATCGACACTAGTGCCAGCAACGCATACCAATGCCAGAATGAGAGTGGTGGCCATCTTTAATGATGTAATTATGTGAGTCATTAATTACAAAATTTGCCATAAAAGCAATTGTACAAATAACTGAAATATTTTAAAAATACACTGAGAAGGAGGAATCTAAGGATGTTAGAAACAATTGGCAAAAATCTATACTGATGACAATTTTTGCCAACTAACAAATATTACTACTTTAACCTGTTAGCCTGTGCTTTCTGTAGAAGCTGTTTTTTCTGTTTTTAAATTCCTGACTCACATTCTGTTATTATTACTCGATCAAGACTGTTCACCCTGAGTGTTTCTGATTTACATGCTTGTGGGGAGGTATATATTAAAAGTGGATGTTACAGATAATGTCTTTGTTTAGGCCATACAGTGTTGCTGCGTGTGTGAGTACTACTACTGAACTCAAGAGTTACAAAAGGCAGAAACAACATCAAACAGTTCTAAAATGACCTGGCCTCTGCTGTGTGTACACTAGAGACACCCACTGGGGATACTAAAAGGCTAGTCGTGATGGAACAGGAAGTAAATGTGAACCACAATTAATAAAAAAAAAAAACCTTCTAAAGCAAAAATGACAGGTTCAATATACTCCTTTAAGATGTAATTCTTGTTGTGTGCTTAACATACTAAAACTAACAACTTAAATATGTTGGAAAAGTACAAACCAAATCAGTTGGCTTTAATGCATAGTACAGAGTAGTTATTAAGGATAATACATGTTTTAGTTCAATGCATAGTACAGAGTAGTTATTAAGAATAGTACATGTTTTTAGTTTAATGCATAGTACAGAGTAGTTATTAGGATAATACATGTTTTAGATCAATGCATAGTACAGAGTAGTTATTAAGGATAATACATGTTTGTAGTTCAATGCATAGTACAGAGTAGTTATTAAGGATAATACATGTTTTAGTTTAATGCATAGTACAGAGTAGTTATTAAGGATAATATATGTTTTTAGTTCAATGGCAGTATTTTCAGACTCACATATATAGGAAGAAATGTTCATGTTTATATTTGCTTTTCTAAATTAGGGTCTGCTCCAGATTGAGACAGTAATTTTCATATTTTGAGAAATAATTTTTATTAAATATTTGTCTTTTGTATATACAGTATCAATGTATAAAGACAAGTAAATCCTGTTTCATTACTAGAGTTGCAGCAAAGTTTTACTTCGCCGTGAAGTTGCCGCAGTGGCCAAAATTCGCATCTGTGGAGTTCCATGAAGTTTTCCCTACCTCAGCAACTTCAACTTCACCCAAAATCGTGAAGTTTTCCATGCAAACTGTGGATTTCTGCCCTTGAAGTGTGGAATTTTGCCCACAAATGGCAGAATTCTGCACTTTGTTGGTGAAATTCCACCATTTGTGGAAAATTCCACACTTATGAATTGCACTAAATTCCTCGGAATAATTTGCAGAGTGAAATTAGCCACCCTCATCCATCTGTATAGTAAATAATTGGATAATAATAACTGGGTTAGGCTTTTCCCATAGGAAACCATGGCATAATTTGCCATTATAAAGGAGAGTTTATAACGGCAAACGCATCACGATTTCCTCTATGCACATGCCCAACCCACAGCTCTTCCGGTTTCTGGCTCGCCACCAGATTTTCTTCGGCAGTCGAAACCACACCACTACCACTATCTCTAGGCAGTAAACAACTATTAAAAACAAACTTCCTAACAAAAATCACACCGAAAGGGACAACAAAACAAGAAAAAGTAAACTGCTGCTAAGCAACGAGGACTCAAATACACATCATCAGACTGCAGCTGCACCAGCCCATTTATTTTATATAATTGGCTGTGGCGAAAAACTAACAGCAATTATATAAGTACAGAAATATAGGGTGTGTGTAAACTCGAATTTACACACACACACCCTCAGGGTTTAGATGCCTGGATAAACCTTGAGAGCTTCACTTTGCGGTTTATATGCCATCCCAACCCTCGGGTGTGTAAATCTCATTACACACACATACTACCCCATACTTTATTCTCTATGTAGTATGCATACATCTTGGTACAGGATATCGCATACAGCACTATATTGCATTTAATGTACCAATGTGCGGCCATGGTCTTTTACTCTTCCCTGTTCAGATATGTCTGCCAATGTGCAGCTTACCCTCAGTACTCTCTTCCTTTGGTATATTCCACTCCCACTCTAGGGCAGAATAAGCATTGTCTTTCTAATAATTATAAAATGAATCTCAGAACTTCTGCAGTTCGATCGGTTGTCAGCAGACCTTTACATTAAGTAAGTAATAACACATGACAGGGCAGGTGTTTATTGAGGTAATTGCTGCAGGCCCCACCAACTCTATGGGTTGGCGGCACAAGGCAATAGCCAAGTACCCTTCAGCCATGAGGTAAGGGGAAGTGCAATAAGAACATAATAATACCCAGGGTGGGTGGTGTTGAGCTATACGGGTTCGCCCAGGGCATAATGAGGCCTGACATCACAGGCCGAGCACCTTATAGCCCCTGGAAGGTCTGGTATAGCCCATACCACTCACCCTGGAGGGTATTATTGCACTTAGAAAATGGGCACTGTATTATACTTGTATGACAAAAAATTATTTCTGTGTTTAAATGTTAAAACTCATAGGTATTTTGTTTATTTCATAATAAAATAGTTCCGCTGCCTGCATTGCAATATGTGTGTTTTCTTTTGGGGATAGGACTTTTGTCCTAGTGGAGCCTTAGTAGTTGTGCCATTGGAGCTCATTGTCATGGTAACCCCCACACACACACACAGGGTTACGAAGGTCAAGAAAGCTACCACTAAAAATGAACAGGTACATTTATGATATCTCATGGTTTTATGTGAATTTTCAAGCAGTATTACTTAGCGAGGGTAGAATTTTAACTTTGAAGGTGTAGTCATAATCAGGCCGAGGAGTGGCGCGACAGTTTCCTAACATCCATCGCCCAGATATGGAGATGCACTGCTGGCTTGCATGTCTACTACACTGAATGATATTTGTGGGGAACATGAGTATCTGCCTCACAGCACGGCACTTTGGTGAGGTTGTAAAACTCTTTTCGCCATGAAGAATGTTTTTGTTTATTAAATAAAGTCCTGGGGTGGCTGGTTGCACGAGGTAGTAAATCCACTGGCCTTTAGGAGCAGGAGTTGCAAGTAGCTCACAAAACAAGTGCAAAACAATGGCAGTTGGCCACTTTTAAAATGTGGGTACCCAAGGATACTCTAAGAATGGGGTACCTCAAAGTGGCACTCATTCTTAACAGGGCATTATTGAAAAATAAATGCATTCTTGTCATTGGTTTTCAGCCAATCAGGGTACTTTATTTGTCAAGCCAATTTTCTGATTACTCAATAGTCACAAGCCCTGAAGCGTGTTATTGCATTTATAAAATGGCCTCAAAATAATAAAACAGAAGACTAAAAAATATTTAAATTAAGAATAAATAAAATTGTTTCATTGGTAAATCGGTTCTCACACCAAACAATTGGGGTTGCCTGTTCAAACAGATCAAATTGGCTGGCAGGTAAGTTACTCATGTTGTTAGTTGAACCTTTCTTGTGTTTGATGCGCTTGTGCACCAAACGTCTTGGGACAATAACAGGAAATGAGAGGTGTGTCACTGCCATGCCAATTATAGTTGAAACTGCAATGGGTTTGGCAGTGTACACCAATGACTAGGCACTCTACTAATGACAGTAATTCAGCTTTGCTGATGTGGCATGTCCTGGACATTTTGTTTTGCAGTTAATTTATTTTCCTCCTGATCCCTGTTGGCAGTCCCTCCTGTCAGACTCCCAGCTCCATCCCTGCTCACAGCTCAACCTCCAGCTGCCCTACGGCTTGCCCCCCCATGATGGGTGGCAGGAACCCCTTGACCCACCTCTCACAAGGATTCGTGCTGGAGATGTTGCTACCAATTGCAGGAGCAGCACCTGCAGAGACTGACCACCATGAAGTGCACCAGGACCTTTTTCCACCTGATTTTTGCTCCCTCAAGCCAAGGACGGCAATGACGCAAGGAGCGAACATGCACGCTCCCACACACGCTCCTCTGAACGCCTGCCTCGGCTTCCTCTGCTGTAGCCTCAGTGCCCTAGCGCCCAGCCTCCACTAGGAGCCACTACGGGCCATGTCCTGACTTAAAAATTAACCACTCCAATGGGAGCGCTTCATTTCTTTGTAGCTCAAACTCTGACTATGTGCATTAGAGTGCACACTAATGCTCATGGTCTCAGTTACAACTTGTTTTTGCTCCTCTGACCCCCACCCCAAAGATTTAAATGTTAGCCATGGTGCAGCTTTCTTTCCTAGTGCTCAATTTTCTGCACCCCCCACCTCAGCATTAGCCACAGTGTAGCTTTCTGTGTCACCGACATCGGAGTACCCAAACCCGTGTCAACATGTATCCTGCCCATTAATGTAGCATACTGGGAGCCCACCCAGAGTGCCAAAATGTGCTATTAAAAATATAAAACCTGTGAAAAAGAAAACTGTCCACCGACGTCTTTTCTTCTATGCAGAATCCTGCATCAAACTGGTTTGCTGCCCCAAAGTCTTTTGCTGACATCGGGATGCCCAATCCCCAAGTCTTCATGTATTCCCCCACACACACATGTTGTGGCACACTGGGAGCTCACCCCAGTGTGCCCATATAAGTGTGTTTTTATATGTTTATCTTTCTGACACCAAGATGCCTCTCGCGGTGTCGGATGCCCCAAGTCCACTATCTTTGCCAATGGGGATGCCCAATCCCTCTGTCAGCAGCATGTATCCCTCACCCCAGCTCATCTGGTACACTGGGAGCCCACCCAGTGTGTCCAAAAGTTTTTTACCTGTAAATAAAGAAAACCATCCCTGATGCATTTTTTAAATGCAAAAAGAAAACAGTCCCTCCTCTTGTCCCCAGTCCCTCCCCCATCCCCACCCTCCCACTGAGCACCCACCTCCCTGCACCCCCATACCCAATAGTTACCTTCAGAGGTCAGCAGTGTCATCTTCTCCAGACCGAGACACACCTGCACTCTTCAAAGTCAACCGCAAACTGAAGAATCAAACGCAAGCGTCAGATAATGGCAGTCAAAGGGGGTCAACTTATGCTGATATTTCAGCCATTTTAGGAATTTTGGCCCCAAATTTTCAACATGGAGTTCTTGGATCCCTCCTTGTGAACACTGGCACTATAATTTCTTTACTCAGTCCGAAAGGTGATTTCACAGTTGCCTGCAGAATAACTATTTAGGACTGATTAACAAAACAACAGTGCCACTGTTCACGAGGTGGGGTCCCAAAACCCGACGTTGCAAATCTGGTGAAAAATTCCAAAAATCACTGCACTACTAGTGTGTGTTGTGCAGCTTCTACACAAGCTTGTAACTTCACCAATTTTTAATATTTTCACTCAAGATTTTCAGCATTGCCATTATTTCACACCTCCTTATGAACAGTACAGCTGTCATTTTTCACATCCTGCCCAAAATGAGTTTCCGCACCTGTGTTGCAGAATGGCGTGGTCGCTGTTTGAAATCAACTTTCAGGCTGGATTAATGAAATCACAGTGTCACTGTTCATGAGATGGGATCCCAAAAAGGCCATGTTGAAAATTTGGTACAAAAATATCCAAAACGCCAGAGTAACATGCAGTTGTTAAAATTTCGCTATGCATGCATGTAACTTTGGCAAATTTTATATTTTCACTCCAATATCCACATTTCCAGTTTTCACACAACCTCATGAACAGTGCAGCTGTCATTTTCACATCCTGCCTGAAATGTGTTTTCACATCTGTAGCGCCGAATGGCGTAGTCGCAGCACAAAATCATCTTTTCGTGATTGAGTAACAAAATGATAGTGCCACTGTTTATTAGATGGGATCCCAAAAGCCCATGTTAAAAATGTGGAGTGAAAATACCAACAAATGCCGGGGTTTTAGGGTTTCCAACCATAATGCCCCCCCACCCTGTAGAGACTGACAGGCATCAGGGGATGTGACTTGGGGTCATTGGCCATAATGCTGAAGCCATTCCACCCCCCACAGCCAGTGACAGGCATTGAGGGTGTGCCTTGGGGTCTTTGGCCTAACGTTCACCCCATTCTCCTATAATGCACCCATCTCAGCTTGTTTCCTTATGGAATGGAGGTGAGCATAAGGGCCAGAAGGCCCAGGGCACACCATGATGCCTGTCAAGCGTTTGCTGGGTGGGGTGAGGTGGAATGGCATGGCGTTATGGCGCTGACAACCAAGGCACACCCCAACTCCTGTCAGTCTCTACAGGGTTGGGTGGGGTTGGCGTTAGGATTGGAAACCCTAATGCCTCAGTAAGGAAGTAAATCAGGAGGAACAGTGGATGTCACCTACCTTGATTTCAGGAAATCTTTGACATCAACCAACATAGAAGGCTGATTATCAAGATGGGTAGTCTGGCCACAGGGCACAAGCTGATAAACTGGGTTAGAAACTGCTGATGGACAGGAGGCAAAGGGTGGTGGTAATGGGATCCAATCCGGGGAGAGGGTGGTGACCAGCGGGTACCTCAGGGATAGTCCTGGGACCAGTCCTATTCAATGTCTTCATTACAGACATTGCAGAAGGGCTAAAGGAAATGTCTGTCTGCCTGTTTGCAGATGACACCAACATCTGTAACAGAGTGAATACTCCAGAAGGGTGGAGAAGATGAGCAGGGACATGTAGGGGCTTAAAAGGGTCTGAGGTGGCAACTGATGTTCAATGCAAAGAAGTGCAAATAATGCACCTGGGAAGAGGAAAACCTGGGAAGAGTTACAGGACAGGGAGGAGGTGCTGACAATCATCAAGGAAGAAAGGACCTAGGAGTTATCAGTTCTAATGCCCTAAAAGTGACAAACAGAGCACAAATGGTGCAAAGAGGCCAGTGTAATTCTGGGGTGCATAGGCAGAGGTATCACTAGCAGAAAGCACAAGATGGTGATGCCATTGTATAATGCACTAGTGAGGCCTCACCAACAGTACTGTGTGCAATTCTGGAGGCCACAACTGCACAAGGACATTGACAAGGTGGAGGCAGTCCACAGAAGGCAACCAAGATGGTACATGACTTGCAACACAGAACATATCAGGAGAGACTAAGGACCTCAATATGTACTCATTGGAGGAAAGGAGGAAGGGGAACGTGATACATACTTTCAAGTATCTCAAGGGCATAAAGAAGGTGTAGGGCAGACATCTTTCAATGCATCAAACGTTCAGCATTGACAAATACTTGTTTGTTTTTCCCCAATTGTCACAGTTGCTGAGAATTCCAAAGCAGTGTAGTTCTAAGACCCTGCAAGTCACTTTCCAGATCCATAAGGTTATTGGTCAATTACTGCATGAGTCTGGACAGCTACTGACCAATCAGATCATTGGATTTTGTTTGACCATTTTATAATCTCTATTACACTGTAATGTACAGCCTGATCACCATGGCACATGAATCCATCCTGTAAACATTCCTTCCTTCCTTGGGGACTGTGGCTAGCCGGCAAGCATGGCAGGCGCTTGCTAGTACAGCTCCTCTGGGCAACGTCTTTTAAAGTGCATTTAAAGCTGCTTTAGTGATTTTTGATTATCCTTCTGGGGATATTTGGAGCTCATAGTCAGATGGCATCAGGAAAATTGAATAATAAACAAGCTAAGCTACAATTTGATGCCCAATTACAGTCAGAGGTAGAAACATAGAAACATAGAATTTGGCCGGTAGATAAGGACCGCCTGGCCCACCCAGTCTGCCCATTTCCCTACCTACTGGATAAGCTGCAGATCCTAGATAACCAGCAGCCTACTTCTTCCTATCCCCACCCCCAGAATTGCCTTATGACTATCCCATGCATGCTTGAATTCCACCACTGATTTTGACTCCACAACCTCCTCCAGAAGGCCATTCCATGATCCACAACCCTCTCTGAAAAAATACTTCTAAATTACCTCTGAGCTGCCCCCTCTCTCAAATTGTGCCCTCTTGTTCTTGCACACCTCTTTTTGAAAGATGCCACCCTCTTGGACTTTGTTGATTCCTTGAGGTACTTAAGTTTCTATCATGTCCCCTCTCCTCCTTTCCTCGAGGCTATACATATTAAGCTCCTTAAGTCTCTCTTCATTGTCCTCCGGTGCAGACCATGCACCATTTAGTGCCTCCTCTGGACAGCTTCCATCCTGTCTATGTCTTTCTTGGAGATTGGGTCTCCAGAACTGCACACAGTACTCCAGATGGGGTCTCACCAGCTGTCTGTACAGAGGGATAATAACTTCCTGTTTTCTACTGGTGATGCCTCTCCTATGCATCCCAGTATCCCCCACCCTCCTTGCTGCCTTCTCACATTGCTTGCCCACCTTTAGGTCATCTGATATGACTACCCCAGGTCCCTTTCCATTTTGTTGTTGTTAGTATCTCACCCCTCATTGTGTACTCTTCCCTGGGTTTTGTTTCCCAGGTGCATTACCTTGCTTCTTAGCATTGAATCTAAGCTGCCATACATTTGACCATTCCTCTAACCTTGCCAAGTCCCTTCTCATCCTTTCCACCCCACCCTGTGCATCAACTCTGTTGCAGATCTTAGTGTCATCTGCAAAGAGACATATTTTCCTTCCAGTCCTTCTGCAATGTCGCTTATCAAGACATTGAAGAGGACTGGTCCCAATACTGAACCCTGTGGTACCCGCTAGTAACCCTCCTTTCTTCTGAGTGGCTGAGGTGAGAGTGATCCTCGTGGTTCTAGCTTCCACCCTGGGCACTGATCCTGAAGGCATTACAGGACACTAGCATGATGGAACTGACAAAATCACTCAGTGGGGTCTCACACGCTGCTGCAAATGCAGCAAGAAATGAAGTCTGGATTCAATAATTTCAATATTCAATTTGCCCATCTCCAATGGTAGTCACCAGCCTCACCAAAACAACTGCAACACACACCTTTCAAATTTGCGAGCTGGAGAAACAGATGAGTGATAGGGAGGACTCTTACGCCGGGGTTGCAGCAGAGAGGGCGGCTTGCTAACCACTATAGCTGAACTCTGGGGCGAACTGATGATCAAGAGAATCATTCTTATCATTCTAACATCTGGATAATTGGGCTGCCAAGGGATGGAGGGAAGAATCCTAATGCAGGGATCCACTGCTGGCTGGTTAACCAACTGGGCCTCCTGGAGGAGGTGGTGGAGTTTGAAATTGAGCATGAACACCGAGTGGGCCCCAAAAACTCGGGAGATTGACCCCAGCACTGTTTAGTTAAATACTTGTGGTATGGAGATAAAGAGACTGCTTTACAAAAGTTAAAATGTCTGGTCCCATTAAAATTGGAAATACCAAAGTCCATGTCTATCAGGACTTCAGCTGGGAGCTCAGTCTAAGCACCAAAAATTCAATCAAGCCAGGAATAAGTTATATAGACTTGGATGGAAATTCTCCTTCATGTTTCCAGCTTGTTTACGGGTGGATAGGCTGGGGCAGAGCCCTCTGTATTTACCTGCCACAAGATGGTAGAAAATGGATAGAAGAGGAGGAGGCCAGGAGGAGAGAGTGCAGCCTGAAGCAGTGTGAGTACTGATATCTCATAATAATGGTGCTTTGATGATAGTTCTGCAGACACAAATCTAAAGGTCCTTTTCCCTATCTCTACCATATACCTGGTTCTTATATTTCCCTCCAAGTGTCTGAGGGCTTGTGGGGACACAAATATAGTAGCTAGTAGCCAGCGACCAATGAATCACAGCATGTTTGTCCCTAGTAAACCCTGGCCATGCCTTGGGATACAGGTACCAGCAGGGGCATCTACTGGGGTTTGGTTTTCCAGGCTCCCAAGGGATTGTACACCATGCTTTTCCACAATCTCACCCTTTATACTATGAAGGAGGAGTAGGGGCGATGAATCTACCTCCTGATGATTAAGGGGTCAAGCAAGGATGAAATTCTATTTCTGCTTCACCCTTCTTGCTTGGTTGGCTGGACAGGTCTGCTGGTAACATGGGATCTAGAGCTGATGTCTCTACTAGAGTTTTAGGCTGTGGACGAACTCTATTTTGGAACAGGACCCCTAAGTTCAGCCGGCTACTTAACTTCATGTGGATCTGCACAAACATTGCCCTGGTTGGCTTATTTTTTGTAGGCCTCCTCAGAGATGCCAGCAGGTCTACAACTTCATTCTTTTCAAAATGCCCGACCATGCCTGGGGGTATAGGTAGCGACAGGTGTGCTCTTACTTTTTGTTCGGTGTCACTATTCTTTTGTTATCATGGATAAAAATGAGTTTACTATTTGTGGGCTGACTATTGGATTAGGGACCGCAGACATATGTTCTATGCATCATGATACATCTGTTCTGCAAACTTTGACTTTCAAGTTGCTCTGTTATACTTGATATTTGGCTTTATAACCATTAAATGTTTTTGTCACTTTCATGCAGTATTCAGCTGTTATACAATGTTTTTGTATTAATAAGGTTAGTTGCCCTTCTACTAATGATCATCAGGATAGGCAGGATGTTTAGTATCTGCTTTCTGTTTGTAGGGGGAATGCTGGCGGTTTCGACTCTCGGAGGGGGGATAATGGTCCTTGGACATGGTCAGGGAGGTAAGGTACAATTTATTGTGGAGGAGTTCCACAGAGTTGGGAGGTGGGGATTCAAAGGAGGGTCCTTAGATTTATGCTTAATGAGCTCAGAGAGGGCTGGAAATCAACCCGTTGCACCTAACTCTGCTGACACTGGTGTGTGCTGAGTTGGGACCTCTGGTCGGAGCTCCATTACCTGACTGACATGCTAAAGCAAGCTGTTGGGGTCATAATTGGGGATTATTTTGGTCTTGGGGGTTATTGGTGTTTTGGGGAAAAGAATGTGGATGCTTACTTACTTCATGTAAGATGGGAGATTAGTTTAAGATGAATATATAATGATGGGGAATGATATCAGATGTGTGCCCTGGAATATCAATGGCCACAAATATATTATAAAATGTAAGAAGGTTATTGCAGAGATATGAAGAATTAAGGGGTCACTTGTCTTATTGCAGGAGACACATTTCCCTACCGAATCACAGAAAAACACTGATTTTATGTGGGGCACGTGGATCTCATCTACATTTCCTCCAAAGCCAGAGGGGCTTGATTTGGATCCCGGGGGTCAACAGTTCCAACTTTGGACAGACTGGTAAATCAATCCGGTCAATATGCATTAACAAAAGTTGATGTTCCTGGTAAGGGAGTCTTTTGATTGGCTCTATATATGCCCCAAATG
This sequence comes from Neoceratodus forsteri, assembly GCA_016271365.2. NCBI lineage: Eukaryota > Metazoa > Chordata > Ceratodontiformes > Ceratodontidae > Neoceratodus > Neoceratodus forsteri. The sequence continues at coordinate 118,404,390 of JADMNL010000028.1, forward strand.
TGGAATGCCCCAGCTTCTTTCAGAAGCTGGCACTAGGCTATGGCAAGTTAGGAGGACTTTGGATCTTAGGAGGTGACTATAATTGTGTCCTGGACACAGTGTTAGATCATTCAAACAAGACCCCGTATCCAAGTCACATAATGCAGGCTGACTCTGATTTACTCCTGCCAGCCTCTTTACCCCACAGGGAGGAGTGCAGTTTCTATTCACATGCCCACCATTCATATGCACGTACAGACAGGATGTTGGTTTCTAGTGCCCTGGCAGGGAACTAGGGAGACAGGGTACCTGCCCATTTTGGTGTCAGTCCACGAGCTGCACTACACTATTCTCAGGGATTCTGGGGCTCTTACTGGTACCAGGGCTTGGAAGCTTGACCCCCTCCTCCTGAGGAATCAGGAATACCTTCTCCACAAGGGAAAAGTCTGCAACAATTCTTGCAATTTAATTGTCGGTGATACCTCTCATTGTACTCATTGGGATGCCTTGAAGGCTTATGTGAGAGGGCAAACCATCTATTTCACCTCACATGCTAGAAGTAATGCATTGAGGAGCTAGAGTTCCTTAGAAACAAAATTTCAGCCTGTGAAAGAGCCCTTATGTTAAATTCTATGCGATTATTCAAAGTTAAAATTGAGGTTTAACACCTTGTCTAGCGTGCAGCTGGAGAGGACCATCCTCCTGTTTAATGTGAGTGCATACTTTGACAAGGACAGGGCGAAAAAGTATTTAGCCTGGCAATTGAAACAAAAAGAGACGGTGAGAACAGTCGGTCGGGTTCACGATGCTCAGGGAACTTGGTACAGAGTTCAAGAGAGATAGGAGATGCCTTTGGTGCATTCTACAAATCCCTATACACCTCTGAATGGGATCCCTCTCAGGATCGGTATGACACCTTCTTTGAAGGATACCCCTCAGTAAACTAGGTGGGGAGGAAGCTGAAGGGTTGGACTCTCTAATGACTAAACAGGTGATCCGGGCAGCCTTGAGGTCTTTAGAGAGTGGGAAGCCCCGGGTCAGATGGCCTTCCTATTGATGTTTATAAAGCCTTTGAGGACCACCTCATGAACCCCTGTTCAATGCAGTTGAGGAGGGTCTTGTAAAGGTGAGTTGCCCCCATCACATGGTCTGCAACAATCACAGTATTGCGAAAACGGGTGAGAATGGCACCAAATGCGCCTCTTATGGGCCAATTTCACAGCTTGCCGAGACTATAAAATTGTTGCAAAGCTCTTGCCTCTAGGCTAGAGACAGTGTTACTAGAATTAGTCACCCAGATCAATCTGGCTTTGTAAAGGATTGAAATGGGAAGCATAACATCAGGCTTAATTTAAACATCATACTCAGGTGGGCCCACGAATAAAAAGAATGCATAGAACAGCTTATAGTGACTTTAGATGCTGAGAAAGCATTTGACTTTGTGGAATGGAGGTATCTATTCAGTATCCAGGGAGAATGGGAGTGGGTCCTGCTTTTGCTCTTGGGTTCAAGCGCTATATCAGGGCCCCCAGGTGCAGGTTATGGTCAATGGTGGTCTGTCTAGCTCCTTTAAGCTGGCGGAGACACACGTCAGAGGTGTCCACTGTCCCCATTGCTGTATGTACTGTCACTGGAACCACAGGGAGCAGCTCTAGAGCACACACAGGAATAAGAGGTTCTGGGGGGCAAGGAGCATAAAATTGATATGTACGCAGAAGACAAATTTATGTATCTGCAAAATCCAGCTGAGGACCTACCAGCAGTCCACAGGTTAATGCAGGCATTTGGGGCTATTTCAGGGCATAGGGTCAATTGGTCCAAAAGTGAACTGATGCCAGTGGGTACCTTAAATTGAGCCAGCTAATTGCCCACTTGGGAGGACTCCAAATGGTTGATAAGTTAAAGTACCTAGGGGTGCAAATCTCTGCCTCTGTAGGAGCCCTATATAATTTGAATCTGAAACCCTTATTGTTATGGGTCATGAGAACTGTGAGAGATGGGCTGCATTCCCCTCTTTCTGCTGGGTAGAGTGGGGTTATTAAAATGACAATATTGCCTAAGGTACTATATTTCTACCAGGCATCCCCATTAGGGTACCACAAATTCACTTCAAACAATTAGAAGTGATCACACTCAAGTTCCTATGGCAAGGGAGTGAGCTAAAGTTAGAAGAGCCCTACTACAGAGATCGCCCAGAGAGGGAGGGGCGGGGTTACCAAATTTTAAGGCATACTATTGTGCTGCTCAGTTGACTTTTCTACCCACTGGAAACCCGGTTACAGATTACCCTTGGTTGGGTCAGGAGGAGGATCTACTACAAGGCAATCTCTGAAATGACACGTTAGTCAGGGCCTTGCGAGGCCTAGGTGATGTGCAACTGGGCAACCCCTTTACTGCCACTATATTACATGCCTGGATCTGGGTCTATAAACACGTGGGTTACATGAAGGAAATTCTCCAAATCTCAGTCTGCTCCATTTTATGTAATCTTGAAGGGTGTACAACAATGATGATACAGCATTTATGGGTGTGGAGGAAGAGGGTCTCCTATCGATTTATCAATTATATGAAGGGGGCCTGATAGAGAGTTTTGCACAAATATGTACTGAATGGAAAGTTCCTGCTGGGGACTTTTTCTTTATCTGACAATTCAACAACGGTGTGGGACTACCCTCACTACTTTGAATGGTGGGGCTTCCCCTAGAAGAAGAATTGTTCCAGCCTCAACCGTAAAAGCACTGTCTGTTTACTACTGTGCATTTCTCTGGCCCTTCTACTGGAGCGAAACCCTAGCCAAGAAAAATGGAGTGAGGACTCTTTCTGCCTCTAGACCGGAAGACCTGGACTTTGACATGCTCCATTACTTACAACACAGTAAACTGTGGCAAATTCAGTTATTTTTTGCACAGGGCATATGCGACCCCTAAGTGGCTACATGAGTTAGATGCCACCAGATAGCAATTCTGTCCTAAATATACAACTCAAGAGGTGGAGTTTATCCACCTGGCACTCACATGCTCTGAGGTGGCTCCTTTTGGCACTTTATGCATAACATAATGACCGGGGTCCTTGGTTACAGCCCATCCAAATCCCTCTGAACTGTTGCTTTGGGCGGATCCTTCCCACCCAAATCAGATGGCGTCTAATCCCATCTGGTCAATTGCTCTTATTTATGCCAGGAAAACTATTGCACGGTTGTGGGTGTCACCAACCCTCCTTCTATCACTAGATGGGTACAAAATATGAAATCATGTATGGTGCTAGAACAAGATCAGTTAAGTACGTAAGTTATCCCACTTCTGGGAAATTTGGGGACCATGACTATTAGTAATAGAGGCTGAGGCCTGGGATGACCTTTAAATGGACCGAGGGAAAAGGTGCTTTTGGGCTGAGTATCCCACATTGTAAATTATGGTACTGTATGCTATAAAGTCAGGCAGATAATGATAGGCAGCAACATTTCTTTATCTGTATAAGACCAAACATGTTTCTGCAAATTGTAACCTTATGGCAGTAACAGTAGTGGTTCCAGATGATATAGCACAATGCATGGACATAGCTGTAATGCACGGTTGAGAATTTCTTGATCTGGTTGGAATGTAAGCTCATCTACATTCTCAAATAAATTTTTCAAAAAAATCTCCTTTAGCACTGCTGAATGACTGGAATTATGTATTATGATTCTGAACCAGCTTTCTTAAAAGATGGTATATCAACTGTTTTATTAAAATCTCCTTCTCAATGAAGAAAACTTTCAAATGATACACTTTTAAGACTTTTATTTTGGAATAAGATTTATTAATAGCAGTGAGGTACTCCTAGAAGTTAGATAACAGTCACTCACCACTAGGCAATATGGCACTCAGCTGTGCCTTGTGCAACATTACATCCCAATAGGGTGATTAAGTGACTGTAAATCTAACCTCTGTTCCTGCCATATTGCTATTATAAAAGGTGTTTAGCCCTAATACAGCTGCAGGAAATATTGGTTGCTCACCCCTATGAGGAAGAGTTTTTTTTTTTTTTTTTACATTCTATTTTATTCCTGCCACTTCAGGAAACTCTCCCAGGCAACCACATTATCCCCAACTCTACCTCCTACCCTGCAACTCCTCCCTGTCCTGGCACCAGCCCAGCTATTCCCCGGCTCTGAGTCCCCGGTAGGGAGCCCCTATCTGCCCAGGGCACTCTATCTACAATTTGGGCCAGGCTGGGCTCAGCCCAGGATAGGAGGAAGTCCAACCTGATGGAGTGTGGCTGGTGGGAGGTGGTACCATCACCCTATCCCCAGGGCACTTTTTTTTCCTTTTTCTCCCTGAAGCTCAGACATGCAATGCGCCCAGCTTGGCAGGTGCATGCTCCTGTGCATACCTGAAGGATGTCCACCGCAGCTTGATCCCTGCATTCTGCGGCTGTGCACTGTGATGCCTCCAGCCTCTACTAGAGGTCATCAGTGCAGTGGCAGGTGGATTCCACCCTCCCCAGGGAAGGAGAGCAGCCCATAGGATGCTCGATCCTTCCCCGTCCCTGCCGACCCCGACAACCCAGGCCTGTTCCTGAACCTGGGTCACCAGTGTGGCGCAAGGTGTGGCATCCAGCGCCTCAACCCTCAGTACCACCAGGCGGCCAGGGGACAGCTTTTGAATAAGACCTAACTGGGATGACCCAGTGGTACAGCACCAGCACATTACACCTAGGAGTCTGGAGTTTGGATGTGATCCACAGAATCCCAGACTACAGCGGGCTGGGGTGGAGGGCCTGCCACAGAGGTGAGGCAATCTTCTCCGAGGGGGCTCAGAATTTAGAATCCCAGCTGGTCAACATTGGAGTGGGATTGGTGTATAACTGTGAAGACCCTCTATGCCCTTTCTCTCGCTCTCTCCTGGTGAGAGGAAGTGAACAGTCAAGTTGCCTCCTTGAAGGTCAGAATGGGGATGGGGTGACCAAGAGGGATATACAATAATTGTCAAAACAAAACAATGAGCGATAATAATATGTATTACATAGTGAACAATTAGACTTTATACACATTGAGCATGAGCTTAATGTTCGTCACAAAGGTGCTACAGTGATGTTCTACTCTAGCCCCAACTGTGCAAGAAATCATGCTGTTATTATCCCATATTTTGGTTCAAGAAGTAACTTAATAATAATCATAATAAAACTTTATTTATACTGTGCCTTTCTCGACATCAAGGTGCCTTACAATAGTTACAGATGAAGACAAAATAAAAACTAAGATTTCTGAGCTCATAAAATTACTATAACATAGCAGTCAGAATAAATCTTCAACCATAAATAGGTCTTTAAGGCCTTTTAAATGAAACATCTCTACAGTGCAAAAAAACAACCTTTAGTTTCATTTACATGTTAAATATCCAGCAGTTCTAAACCTTTTACGGTTCCGGCATACCACCGTTTCTCTCCGTTCTCTACCAAAACCTCAAAACTCACCAAGTATCATTCTGTTTCTATTTCCTTCACACTGCAGACATCTAATATTGATAAACATGTCACATTACCATGTTTATTTCAGTTTCTCTTTGATTTTTCTAATCCTCTCATAGCCACAAACTTTCTTGAATCTGCTGTATTTTTTCAGAAATGTATTATAATGAACAAACTACACCAGACTGTACACAAAGTAAGGGTGAAAAAGATTTCAGGGTTTTGCTGACAAATAAAGAGAGCTTGGCCTTCTGCCTCATGGTTTGAAATGTCACCAGAACCCTTGGATAGTTTTGTACTCTTATATACAGCTGGTGTAGCTTATCTCTTATGTTAGTAAAAATCTGATCTATTTAAATCATTTTAATACTCTTATTATGAAAATAAGAAAGAAGACTCTGGCTGTAGAGCCATAGGCATTAATCCAGTTTCCTAAATGCACTTATCTAGTCTTAAAGAGGACAGGAAATTATTTCTAATCTGCAGCTGTTTATGACGTTCCCAGTTGTAGAAATTATATCCATAAGCCTAAATGATCTGTATGTAACTGTACCTGCATAAAAGTGATGCAAAAACTACATTTTGCATTGTTTTGTTTTTACGGGCAGCATTTTGTTACAGTTCTTCACGGAACCAGTGATCTGGAATATTAACTACGCCACGGTTTTATGACAGAACTCTAAACATGGTTCTGATAGGACAGTAGCTCATGTTTAGCATTCTGTACTCAAACCATGACATAGTAAAACTCCAAATTATTGGTTCCATGAAGGGAACTTTAAGGAATGTTGTCCATAAAAAGAAAACAACTGAAACTCAGTTCTTCACATCAGAGTTTATTCAGGTACAGTTCAATATGGCTCATTTGGAGGCAAGTGTTTCATTTCTGTAAGTAGTAACATTACTAACAACTGCTAACTAGCACAGATTTCGGTCCCCTTTAAAGCAGTAGTGCAATAAAATTGGGCAAACTATTTGACCTTACCTTTTATTCACTATAAAAGATTCCAGGTAGTTTGCAGTTTTATTTCGGGTGCAATTATGGCTGCCATTTTGTACAGAGAAACAGCATGGTACACCTGGCAAGGGTCACAATGGAGAAAACAAAAAAGACTCATAGTGTGAAGCACAGGAGGTACCTAAACAAGTACATTTGACAGGTATGCTAATGTTTTTATTAACTGCAGCTGAAACTAGCTTTTAAAAAACATTTTCATTGCACTGCTGCTTTAATGTAATGTTGCTGATTAATCAGTTTCACCTATTCATGGAATACTGTATTTACTTGTTTTTATCCCAGGTGCATTACCTTGCACTTCTTCAATGCTAAGGAGCGTAAGGTAATGCACCTGGGAAACAAAACCCAGAGGAAGAGCACACAATGGGGGTGTGAGATACAAACAACAACAAAATGGAAAGGGACCTGGGGTAGTCATATTAGATTACCTAAAGGCGGGCAAGCAATGTGAGAGGGCAGTAAGGAGGGCTGTGGGATACTGGGATATATAGGGAGAGGCATCACCAGTAGAAAACAGGAAGTTGTTATCCCTCTGTACAGACAGCTGGTGAGACCCCATCTGGAGTACTGCATGCAGTTCTGGAGACCCAGTCTCCAGAAGACATAAACAGGATGGAGGCAGTCCAGAGGAGGACAACTAAAATGGTGCAGGGTCTGCACCAGAAGACATATGAAGAGAGATTTAAGGAGCTTAATATGTATAGCCTTGAGGAAAGGAGGGGGGACATGATAGAAACATTCAACTACCTCAACTACCTCAAGGGAATCAACAAAGTCCAAGAGGATAGCATCTTTCAGAAAAAGAGATGTACAAGAACAAGGGCACAATTTGAAGATAGAGAGGGGCAGCTCAGAGGTAATGTAAGGAAGTATCTTTTCACAGAGAGGGTTATGGATTCATGGAACAGCCTTCCAGAGGAGGTTGTGGAGTCAAAAACAGTGGTGGAATTCAAGCATGCATGGGACAGTCATAAAGCAATTCTAGGGGGGGTTAGGAAGAAGTAGGCTGCTGGTTAGCTAGGATCTGCAGCTTATCCATTCGAGTAGGAAATGGGTGGACTGGGTGGGCCAGCGGTCCTTATCTGCCATCAAAGTCTGTGTTTCTACTTCATGCCTAGTTCAATGGCATCATTTAGCAGAATCATAGGGCCTACAAAGCTCCCCACATCACACTTTGCATTAAAGAAATGCCAGAGAAACCTTTACTTAGGGGTCTGAAGGGGTTGCAGCTGACGGTATATAGGTTGCAAAAAAAAAAAAAAAACATAAAGGTTTCAACTGTAACTTCTCACAATGCTAAATGACACCCCTTGATCTAGTTATATCTAAGATACTGCGCTTTTTGAGTCGTGACTTGAGTTGATCAGTTAAAGATCGCATCAACATAAAATTCATTTGCTTGTATTTCCCTTGCTGCCATATATTTCAGATGTATTTGTGACAAAATAATCTCTGTTAAATAGTACAAATAATGGGTCATCATGGGTCAGCCTGTAGGGAAGGAGGCTTAGGGTCCCAGTGGATGCTCTCTTCCTGCAGGAAGGGAGGGAGGGAGGAGGCTGACTGCCTCACAGAGCTGCTGCCTAGGTGTCCAGCTTGGGGAGCAACTGTCTCAACACAAGGGAGAGAATGTTCAGATGTGCTTGGCCAGAGCACACTCCTGCCAGGACTTGGGTCCCCATGCCGGCATCCCCATAGGGTCTGGAAGTCACAGCCTGAGGGGAAACTAAGGGGGTAAATCCACTCTGCATGAGATCTGCTACAGCCAGTACATTCATCCAGTGGCAGTATATATGCCAGAGGAGCCAAAATAAAGAAAAAAAAAAATAGTAAAAATAATGCTGATAGTATTATTCATTTTGAACTGTTCCACTGTACAGTATTTTTGTCACTACTGGCTTTGCTCAAAGCTCTCAGCATTGCAACATTCAGTGGTAAACAAAAAGTGTGATGTCTTTTAAGCCACAGCATAGTTTTAGTTCCCCAAGAGGTGACAAAATGAATGTCTCAGCGTACAGAGCAATGCATTTTGCCACCAAACCTTTATATTTCTCACTTTGCTTAGTAGTGAAAGAAATATCCATAATTGTCCAGAAACACAAATAATGGAACTCTGATTACCTAAATGACATCATCAGGTGTGCATCTGAAAGGTCAGGAAAGTGAAGCGATAAAATATTAGCATGGCCAATTGGCAAGTGTAAATGATTTTTGTTTTAATTTAAAAATATTTTTGTATTACTACTGTATGTCAAGTGTAATTTTAAACATTTGCAACATGCTCTGGTTGGTCTTCAAGTATACATTTAAATTTCCTGGCAGAACACGTCAGTAGTTTTGTTTGAGTTATAGGTCACTGTACTACTATAATCCCATCAAAGCTATAATAACGTTGCATTTTATGATGGAACATAATTTGTACCGTTGATTAAATAATCACCCAATCTGACAGCAAAAACATATTAGACTCGTTCAGGTGGAATCTGATGGTTTTAGAGTTATGACACAAATTAGCAATGCAATTTTACAGATATGATGTACAGTATGTTAGAGCTAGCGACTGACTTATTGCATCAAAAGAAACAGAAGTCAATACTGAAAAGTTAAATATAGATACACAACATACTTTATCTTTTCACCACTGCTTGTGAAAGCGCAAAGGAACAGACATGATGTATCTAGCATCCATTCCAACCATAAATTACTGTGGTACTGTGATACTACTGTGTATGTTATATGCATGCAAAGTACATGCAAAATAAGTATAAGTGGCAGCATTACTTGCAGAAGGAAGCCATAGTGATCAGCAAACACAATGTGCAGTAAATCCCAAATACTGGCTTAGCATGCTGAGATCCATTACTGCCTATTAATCTGTGGGACTTTAATATTCTGTTTTGACTATCTAGCCATGCAGGACTGGGATTTAACTCTTGCTTCTGTAACATTTTATATTCTCAAAGCGTGGTCAGATCAACATCCGTGTGTGCTCTCAGCAACGTGCTGCAGAAAAAAAGGCATTAGGTTTTCAGCAGAGCTTCTTGACATTTTGTGTAGTCATCTGTGACATTCGCTTTAAAAAGACTGACCAAATGGAAGCCTTACCTTCTCTATTATGGGGTGTAACTCATTCAGAAACTGATTTTTTTATTTTGTGTAATTTAAAGGATCCCTAAACTATTTCTTTTTTACATTTTGTATTAAATGACTCCATGGGCTTGTAAAAGGATAGACGGCTGTTGTTTACATATATGCTGAAACTGCATTTAGTAAAATAGGATAAATGCAGTTTCATAGCATTTGAAAATTGTAAACACAGCCTCTCCTAATTCAAAAATCCTGCTCTAAGAAATCTAAGATGACTGCTTTGATGATGTTGATCATGAGAGAGTGCCAGCAGTGCAGATGTATTCTAGCTTCACTAACTGTATTCAAATGCAAATAACTTTAAAATGGAAAATTATAGCATGGTAGTGTGAGCACAACATTTGTTCAACACATAAATATCTACAAAAGGTGGTGTTTTATGTTTTTATAATTAGCAAAAACAGCATACTTTTTCACTTTTGCAATAAACAAATGCTAATAGCTTACAACGAAATATGATAGCATGGTACTTTGAGCACAAAAGTTGTTTAACACAAAATTATACAATGGCAAAAACCTTGAGCTCTGATTGGTCAGTCTGAGACTAGACCCGTGATGTTATCCCAATACAACATCACGGGTCTAGTCAACAACCAGATGACTGCATCAATCATTATGGGGATCACTCCCACACAACCCGCTGGTGATCCCGGCACACTAACATGGCTTAAGTCATCACTGCTCCAATGCCATCTCCACAATACATCCCGTTAAAACTGCAAACTTCCCTTCCACCAAGTCAGTATTCATTCCAACAACAACAAAAAACATCACCCGGCAGTTTGTTTCTCTTTTTTTAAATCTCAGCGAAGTTGTTGGCTTCACTTTTTCAACCGCGGTCAGCGGCCGAGCTGACACAGCGCAAGACCACCTGTAGTCAACCTTGCGCTAAATTTACAACTGCCAGGTCATTTTTCCTTTCTCCTTGAGCAGTAAAACACATATTTTAAAACCGCTTCTTGTTTGCTTCACTTTTCAACATGCGGTCAGTGAACCGAACTGACACAATGCGAGACCACCTATAGTCAACCTTGCGCTAAATTTACAACTGCCAGTTCATTTTCCTTTCTCCCTTGAACAGTAAAATGCATATTTTAAAACCTTCTTGTCCCAGAACACAACGTTACCTTCCTCATTAAACCATCTCCACTGCTCACCAGCCAACGGATGCCTGTAATCCTCGCTAAGCAATTTCCTTGAACATCAGTCACAGACCCTTCAGTAAATCGCTAAACAAAGCAGAAAAAAAATTAGCAGACATGCTGGAGGGTTACTGTGTTCTCAGCTGCTCAAAAGGAAACCACAAAGCAGCACAGGGACTTTGAAAGCATGACAGAATGAAACAGGGATATACAGACACTGCCACCTGCTGGCCAGCACTAACCAACAAGGATTTTTTATATATATATGTAAACATACACATAGCTAAAATGCTTTTAAAAGTATTTTTATCTCTATTTTCTTGTTTTTTGTTTTACAAAGGAACCATTGTATAATAGCAATAATGCACTCCAGGGTGTGTGTTGTGCTGGGATAACATCACTTCTAGGGTGATTATTAGCTTTCGGCCTGTGGCCTCATGCCTAATCATCTAGCACAACACACACCCTGGTCATGCATTATTTCTTAAATATCAACAAAATTAGTGGGGTTTCATTTATAGATACATTTTAGATTTTCTATAATCAGCAAAAATTGAAGGATTTTTTTACTTTTGGAAGTATGGCATAAATGTAATATGCTACCTCCTACTGGAAATATTGTTGATATTTACAGTTCTTGTGTTGATTGACCTGATGACATTACTCATGGCCGCCACTCATGATGTCATCAGGTTAATCGGCACTGAAAAAAAAATCTACATTTTTACAGTGGGGTAGTGTATCCCTTAAATATTCTTTGCAAAAAAACCTCCATTAATGCATAGGTTTGAATTGCTATTAAAGTGACAAAAGTATGGAAATACAGTGTTAGGGTTTTCTACATCAACTCCATCCCTCCCCCAAGCAGCCAAAGGGGAAAGGCAACACAAGCAACCACAGACATCTATCATCAGGTAAGACAATGAAGATACAACTCTTTCTAAATGACATAAGAGTCATCCATCATCATGGTCCAGCACTTCTGTAGCCATGGATACATATGCACACCTGCACACCACCTGGGAAGTGCAGCAAAAAAAATTCCCATAGGATCACATTGTAAATTATAAGCAAGGAACAACACATGATGGGGTGGCGCCATGCTAAATTACCAACACACCCAAGGTGGGTTATGAGGCATGAGGTGCAGCCGAATGCCTTCAACCACCGGGAAGAGTAGTATATAGTTCCCATAAGATCATATTGTAAATTGTGAAACTAATAACACACAGCAGGCTGTGCAACAATTAAACAATAAGGCATGACAGGGCATGTGCCGTTGCACACCTAGGGTGGGTCAAAGCACAAGGCAGCAGCAGTGCTTCCTCCACCTAGGTGTGACATTATTCAGGGATGACGACACCCTGGGGTGCCTTATAGTGATTATAATATGGCTTTAAAACAGCTGACAAGACTTTAATGATTTAACAGTAGACATAAGAAACAAGTCATAAGTTATTAACTTTACTATAAGGATTTAGACATAGAATAAAGATAAAATAGTCCCTTCAAGAGCTTTACTACATCCATCCAAATTGCTTACACTGAATTTTTTATAGCTGATTTTATTACTTTGAGCTTGTCAATATTTTTATACTTCTGCTTTTATTTCATTTTTCACTTTGCAGAGTTGAACACATTAATAATGACAGTCCCATGTAGTGTCCCTATAGAGATCAATCATGCTATTGTACAGGCAACCATAGTTATTTTTGTGTTTCCTTGTTTTGCTTTTTTCTAACAGGAGTGAAGACTGTCCTAACAAACAAAACAAACAAAAAAGCAAACAATTAAGCAATAAGGTATGACAGAGTATATATGTTGTGGTTGGATAGTGGATAGTGGCACACCTCGGGTGTGGCATGAGGCATGAGAACTGCTGAGAAGTATTGTTACCCCACCACAATGTACACCCTGGAGTGTCTTACTGTGATTATAAAATGAGTCAAAGATGTTTTCATGGGGGGAAGGGAGAAGAATGCACCAAATCAAAAAAGAAATATTTTTTATGACTTTTTAAAATAGCCCCATCATATCCCTGCACTGACATGCCAACTCAGGTTTAAATATTATATACAGCAAAAGTCATGTATTTTTAATTAGCTCTTATATCCTCTGGTTTCCCAACCTACCCCATCTTTTGCTTTTATAAGATCGCTCAGAGTAGATTTTGCGATTCCAAAGTGAATTGATAAGTCCGGAGGCTGAGCTTAGGAAGCATGTCGATTTCTTCTAAGATTTGAATTTTCCTTCCAAGAGTCACCCCACTTCTTTTAATTCCAACCATTATCGAGCACCAAACTCAGCAACTAGGAATACCTGCACAATGAGGCAACTAATGATAGTGCTAGTTTTTATGTTGTGCTAATTGAATCATTTCACACCTTGTTGAGTGTAGCCAGAAGGTGTTGGAAGGAGACTATAATGGGTGGTAGAGGTAGCGACCAAAGTATAGGTTAACGCTACAGTTTTATACACAGGCACTAGGAAAGGGCATTTGGCAAATGCATTTTGGGTGAATATCCAGCGGTTCAAATTAACCGAGGGCATATTAAGTGGCGCGTACTGTACTGTAGTACTTAATTTTTAAGTTATGTGTGTGTGTGTGTGTGTGTGTGTAACAAAGGGTATTATAAGGAAAATAATAGTTAATTCTAATGTTTCTAAATTTAAGACAGTTTTATTTTTAGGGCCTAGTTGAAGGTTTTAGTGAGTAAAGGTGACAGCCACATTTGTGATGGCAGTCAGTAACAGCTGGTACTACTGATTTTTTTTGTAGAAGAGGCTACTGGGCCTTCTTCCAGTGCTGTCATCATGAGATATCAGTACTGGGTTCTGAGTTCCTCAGCCAATCAGATTACTGGATTTTTATAGCCATATTATAATATTAAACTGCTGTATGCCCCAGCTGGGTTGAGAGGCATGAGGTGCAGCTGGGTGCCTTCAGCCACCTGGGAAGTGACGTATATAATTCAAAGAAGATTTATATTGTCAATTTTAATGATCAATACCACATGGCAGGTGTGCAGCAAGGCTGAATTGCTGCATGCACCAGCTGTGTTCTGAGGCATGAAGTGCAGCCAAGTGCCTTCAGTCATATGGTATGAGCAATATAAAATTCCCATAGGATCAAATTCTAAATTAAAGTAAGCAATAACACATGACAAGGTGTGCAGTAGTGCTAAATTACCACTAGCACCCATGGGTTGAGAGGTTGGTTGTAGTGCAGGTGCAACTGTGTGCCATCTACCACCAGGGAAGAGCTGATGTCTTCACTCAGGTGCCAAAGGCATATATGCAGCCATACCTCTCAACTGTCCACATGCGAGGAACAGTTCTTCATTTTACTTCAAAAAGCTCCCTGTTCCACATTAAGAGGACTTTTCCCCACATTCAATAAGATTTTAAAGCAAAATTCTACAAAAAATGATGCTAAAACTTATTAAAGGAATAATGCCTGACAGGGGGGGTTATGCTGGGATAACATCCACCTCAGGTGGTTAGGCCAAGGCCACCGGCCAGGCGTCAACACCGAGAAGGATGTTATCCCAGCATAACACCCACCCTGGAGGGCATTATTCCTATTATACAATGGCTTGTTGTTATATATAAAATAAAATGAAAATTTTAACAATGTTTTATTAGTGTGGAAAAACATTTTTGTTTCTTAAGAGGAGATGAAAAAAGTGGTGGTCAGGCTCATCATCCATAGCAGCCATAATGATGACAGCAGACCTGTGAACAGCGGGGATGTTATGCCAGGATAACATCCCTGCTGTGATAGCCAACTGCCAATCAGAGCCAAGTTCTTTCTTGCCATTGTATAATATTGAATTAACAACAGTCTTTGTGAACATAAAGGCAAACATTTTAACAGTGTTCTGAGTTTCTTATGTAAAGATTTGATTAAATGTTCCACATTTTCCCCATTGGTTCCACCTTTTGAGAGCCAATGTCCACATTTAGGGACAAATGGTTGAGAGGTATATATGCAGCCATGAGAGTGCATACTAAGGATTTGGGAGAGTCAGAATATGGCTGCTCTGAGGAGCACCAGGTGCCTAGAAACAGAGGTAACACAGCTAAATTACACAAAATGAAACCAAAGGGAAACAGCAGCAGAGTAAAATGTAGCTCTGGGTAATATGGGAAGGCAGTTTTCATGTGCACTGAATAAATGCAAGGAAGAAAAGAAAGTGTGAGTGGGTGACTGCATGAGAAATGCAGCATGCCCTAGATCCGTTGCCTGTTAACATAAAGTGGGAATATGAGCATCTGTGGTTCACACTGTCCCAGTGAGGCAGCATTGACAGAGCAGGGGAAAATTAAAATGGAAACATTAAGCATACAACAGTTTTGCACCCTCTCTCCCAGTTTGGAAAGCAGGAGGTGGGAGATACATGAAAAGCAAATTGCAGTTTGGTTAATTGTAGGAGGGCATGAGAACAAAAAGTATTAACAATATTTTCAGTAGGGAGGTAACATATTTCATTTATGCCATACCTCCAAAGCGGTGAAAAATTTAAATAGCCTGCCATTTGTTGCTGATTATAAAAAAATCTAAAAGGTATCTATAAATGAAACACCACTCATTTGGTAGATATTTTGTGTTGAACACTTTTGTGCTCAAAGTACCATGCTATTGTTTTACCTTTTAAAGCTATTTGCATTTGTTTGTTGCAAAAAGTGAAAATGATTTAATTTTCTGCTGTTCTTTGCTAATTAAAAAAAAAAAAACAAAAGGTATCAATAAATGAAATACCATTTATTTTGTAGATATCTTTATGCTGAACAAATATCATGCTCATGGTGCCATGATATCATTTTTATTTTAAAGTTATTTGTATTTGTTTGTTAAAAAGTGAAAAACAATTTAATTTGCTGCTGCTTTCTTATTTTTTAAAACTAAAAGTATCTGTAAATGAAACACAACTCATTGTGTATATATGTTTGTGCTGAACAACTATTTTTATAGTATCACGCTATCCTTTTTCATTTTAAAGTTATTTATACATAGAAAGCATTAGAATTTGGCGCCAGACAAGGACTGTTTAGCACACCCAGTCTGCCCATTTCCTACTAATAGATAAACTTCAGATCCTAGTTAACCAGCAGCCTACTTCTTCCTACCCCACCCCCTAGAATTGCCTTATGACTGTCCCAAGCATGCTTGAATTCCACCACTGTTTTGATTTCACAACCTCCTCGGAAGGCCGTTCCATGCATCCACAACCCTCTCTGTGAAAAATACTTTCTTAAATTACCTCTGAGCCATCCCCATCTTCAAATTGTGCTTCCTTGTTCTTGCACACTCTTTTTTGAAAGATGCTACCCTCTTGGACTTTGTTGATTCCCTTGAGGTACTTGAAAGTTTCTATCATGTCCCGCTCTCCCTCCTTTCCTTGAGGCTATACATATTAAGCTCCTTAAGTCTCTCTTCATATGTGTTCCAGTGCAGACCCTGCACCATTTAGTTGCCCTCCTAGAACAGCTTCCATCCTGTCTATGTCTTTATGAGACTGGGTCTCCAGAACTGCATACAGTACTCCAGATGGGGTCTGACCAGCTGTCTGTACAGAAGGATAATAACTTCCTGTTTTCTACTGGTGATGCCTCTCCCTATGCATCCCAGTATCCCCCAACCCTCCCTACTGCCCTCTCACATTGCTTGCCCACGTTTAGGTCATCTGATATGACTACCCCCAGGTCCCTTTCCATTTTTGTTGTTGTTAGTATCTCACCCCCTATTGTGTACTCTTCCCTGGGTTTTGTTTCCCAGGTGCATTACCTGCACTTCTTAGCATTGAATCTAAGCTGCCATACATTGGATCATTCCTCTAACCTTGCCAAGTCTCTTCTCATCTTTTCCACCCCAACTTGTGCATCAATTCTGTTGCAGATCTTTGTGTCATCTGCAAAGGGACATACTTTTCCTTCAGTCCCTCTGCAATGTCACTTATAAAGACATTGAAGAGGACCGGTCCTAATACTGAACCCTGCAGTACCCCACTAGTAACCCCCCTTTGTTCAGAGTGGACTCCATTTACTATTACTCTCTGTGTCCTATTCTCCAGCAATTCTTTACCCAGGCTGTCATCTTGGGACCCACTTCCAGGCTGGCTAACTTGTATATTAATCTTTTATGTGGGACTGTGTCAAATGCCTTGCTAAAGTCTAGGTAGGCCATGTCCACAGCCCTCCCTGATCTATTACTTTGGTCACCCAGTCAAAGAAATCTATCAGATTCATCTGGCATGACCTTCTCACTGTGAATCCATGCTGCCTTGGGTCCTGTGCCCCTCTGGCCTCTAGATACTCAACAATTCTTTCCTTCAGAAGTGATTTCATCATTTTCCCTATCACTGAGGTTAAACTAACAGGTCTGTAGTTTCCTGCTTCTGCCTTGCTCCCACTTTTGTGAAGGGAATCACATCTGTGCTCCTTCAGTCCTTGGGTACCACCCCATCCTCCCGTGATTTGTTAAAGAGGGTAGTCAGTGGTGTCACTAGTTCTACCCTTAGTTCTTTTTAGAATTCTGGGATGAATCCCATCAGGCCCCATTGCTTTGTCCACCTTCAGTTTTAAGAGTTCTTTCAGAACCCTTTCTTCTGTTAATGGGCTGGTATCAACTTCTGTATCCAGAGTGTTTCTGTTTGTTTTAGGTACCTCTCCTCTTCATTTGTAAATACTGAGCAAAAATATTTGTTTAGTATCTCTGCCTTTTACAGTCACCCTCTGCCACCCTTTCTCCCCTTTATTAAGCCTCACTATCCCTCCCTAGGTCTTCCTTCACTCCCTGATGTACCTATAAAAGTTTATCCCCTTCTTAACTGAGTTGACTATTTTTCCTCGGTTTGGACCTTTGCTGTTCTGACTGCCTTCTCAGCTTCCTTTTGCTTTAACTCATACAGTTCTCTGTCCTGCTTCTTCTGTGATTCCTTGTACTTTCTGAATGCTTTCTTTTTCTTTGAACCTTCACTGCCACTCCTTTGAGAACCATAGTGGTTTCTTACATTGTTTTGTTTTGTTTATTTGCTTCACACAAAGGCTTGTTACCTCTGTGATGGTAGTTTTATTATTCCCATTGTTCTTCCACCCTTCTTCCTGCCTATTTGCTAGTGCATTCCTTAGGCACTCACCCATTTTGGCAAAGTCAGCCCTCCTAAACTCCAGTACTTTTGCCTTTGTATGGCTTGATTCTATTGCTGTGTTTATTGTGAACCATACTGTTCGATGGTCGCTAGTTCCCAGATCGCTACCCACTTCTACATCTGTGATCCTCCCTCCATCTCCATTTGAAAGAACCAGGTCTAAGACTGCTCCCTTTCAAGTGGGCTCCAATACTAGTTGTCTAAGGCATGCCTCCTGTAGGGCATCTAGAATAACCCCACTCTTTGAAGTGGCTGCTGCAACTGCACTCCAGTTAACATCTGGCATATTCAGATCACCCGTCAATATCTCCCCTTTTTCTGCCATTCTAAGTATACTTTCTATCATTTCCTTGTCCATTTCCTCCCCTGAGAGAGCAGTCTTTATACATCCCTGTGTGGATTGTGGTGCCATTGCCTGTCTCCAAATTTACCCACAGTGCTTCCTCTCCTCCCTATTTACCCTTATATTCTGTTGCTTTGATTCTTCCCTTATGTAAAGAGCTACTCCTCCTCCTCTTTTATCTTCCCTGTCCCTCCTGTAGATAGTGTATCCTGGTATGTTTGTCACCTGCATTTGAATATGATTAATAAAGCTAGAATACATCTGCACAGCAGGCATCTGTCTCATGATCAACATCATCAAAGCAGCCATTTTAGAATTCTTGGAGCAGGATTTTTGAATCCGGAGAGGCTGTGTTTATAATTTTCAAATGCTATGAAACTGAATTCATCCTAATTTAATAAATGCAGTTTCAGCATAAATGTAAACAACAGCCTCTCCTTATAATCTTATGGAGTCATTTAATTTAAGCCCCCCAGCCCGGCTTACCTAAGGTGGGGTGGGGCCCTCTGCCCTCCTCAGTGGCTGTCCTGGCAGTACTACACTGGTGACCCTCACTGAGGCCTGACAATGGCTCGCCCGGCTCCAACTCTAGGGCAGCATACTACCAGTGCCGCAAGGTGTGGCACAGCAGAGTCTCAGGCCCTGAGGGTCATGCAGGAGTGATGGCTCTTTTCTTTTCTCTCCTCCAGTGTGGGCATCCTGGCAGCCCTCACATGAGGACTGCTGGCCCAGTTAAAGGGGAAGGCATCCTTTTGGGCCACCCATAGTTCTCTAAGTGTTTCCCAGTCCCCAAGCATGCAGAGGGACCAGGGAAGGTGCAGAGTGACCAGAGGAGCTCCAGTCATGGAAGCGGGTAAGGCATCCCACCCAAGGGCTAGAGTGTGATTGGGGCCCCAAAACTTCCAACCAGAGGCAGTACAAGATCGTGGCCCACATGATGCCAGGACACCAAGGGCAGCTGGGAAGTCACCTGGACACAGTGGCCAATAAGGGAAGAGTGGGCTGATGGTTTAAAATGCTGTCACTGGCACAAAATAGAGAAGAACAAAGGGAAGAGACTGAGAGTAGGGAGAGGAGCAGGATGAAGGGGAATCCCAAATCACCCAAAGGAAACCAGAGGGCTGTTTTGGTTGTTTGCCTGGCAAAGGCTCTTGGGCTGCATCCTCTCCAGCACCTCTCTCCCATATCAGGTAGCAGAACAGATAGGAGCCAGACAGCCACTGGGGCTGAGCAGAAGAGACCCTCAAGTTGGTTGCCCAAGGTACTGGGGAGACTGTTTGGCCTGAAGGTACCGCGACCTCCAGCTTGGGGCGCCTGGGAGGTTGCTACATCAGGGGCAGAGCTTCCTGCCAGGAGAGAAGCTGGGGAAGTGGGGTTAAAGCTAAAAGGCACCAGGGAGTTCAACTGCTGCCCCTCATTGCAACAACTGGTGGAACTGTGGAAAGAAAGACAAATAGGCCTGCATGGTAAAAGCAGTATACAAAGGCCTGCAGGTGAAACTGAAAAGGCCAGGCAGGTGAAGACTTACACCCCATCATGTGTGGAATGCCATGCTGAGGACAGTGAGGGTCTTCGCCTCTCTGGGCACTGTGTGTACCCCTAACTACAGCTCAGGGGAGACCTTTGTTTTCTGCAAGAAGGGTCAGGAGGGATCCACCCTCTGCACCAGTTTTATCTTTTCCTTGGAACTTGTGTGACTGTATAAGGGCCCAACAGCATACAGCAGGGCTGCAGACTAAAGGACCATGAGGTACCCACCAACAGTGACAGGGCTGGGTGCACCCAGGGAAGGGGGAGTGGGGATGGTAAGATTTTGTAACCAGGAGGTTTGAGAGGAATTACCCCTCACCTTCTTTGTATTAGCGTGTGGTAATAAACGGTTTGTTTATGGTTTATCTGTTTCCACCTGCTGTGTGTGTGTGTGTGTGTATGTGTGTAAAACCCTTATGGGGAGGGATAATGGGTCTGGGGGGTCATCACAGGCTGTGAGTAAAGTGAAAACCCTTACTTATCCTGGGGAATGTGCTAACCTGTTCTACCCACAGGAGGTGACATGGGGTCCCAGGTGAGGCACCAAGGCACTACAGAAACTACTGGGAAGAACTCGGCCTGGCCCCTTTGGGAGGCCCTGCATAGCCTCTGAGACAGCCAGGGCAGCCCTGCAGTGAGTGAGAACTTCAAGGAGGGCTGTTACAATTAGAGGTACCAAGATCTGTTCCCTGACTTGACAACCCCATGACTGACCAAGCATGACTGTGGTTGACTTCCTACCCCACATTTGGTTGTACTCCTGTAGTTGGGTGATAGTTGTGTATTGGGACCAGGGAGATGGCATTTCACGATGTAGAGGATTGGTGCGACTTTGAGGGCTGGACTCCTGAAAGATGCTACTAGATGCAATGTGGCGTGGAGATGGAAGGAGGACATATTAGACTTTTAAAGGGGCATTGCCTGACTCAGGGGCTTGAAGATCCAATGGGTGGTGACCGACCAAGTCCAGGGTGCAGAGATATTACCCTGGAGGCTGGGAAGGATTTGGCTCCGTGGAGGTGCCCCTGAGGTCACCCCAGAGGGCCCAAAGAGACCTGGACCCTATTAAAGAAAGAAAGGGAGGTACCTAAAAGAAACAGTAGAAACACTCTGGACACAGAAGTTGATACCAGCTCATTTACAGAAGAAAGGGTTCTGAAGAACTCTTAAAACTGAAGGTTGACAAAGCAATGGGGCCTGATAGATTCATCCCAGACTTCTAAAAGAACTAAGGGTAGAACTAGTGACACCACTGACTACCCTCTTTAACAAATCATGGGAAGATGGGTGGTACCGAGGACTGGAGAAGGGCAGATGTGATTGCCCTTCACAAAAGTGGGAGCAAGGCAGAAGCAGGAAACTACAGACCTGTTAGTTTAACCTCAGTGGTAGGGAAAATTATGAAATCACTTCTGAAGGAAATAATTGTCAGGTATCTAGAGGCCAGAGGGCACAGGACCCAAGGCAGCATGGATTCACAGCAGGAAGGTCATGCCAGACAAATCTGATAGATTTCTTTGACTGGGTGACCAAAGTAGTAGATCAAGGAGGGGCTGTGGACATGGTCTACCTAGACTTTAGCAAGGCATTTGACACAGTCCCACATAAAAGATTAATATACAAGTTAGCCAACCTGGGAGTGGGTCCTAAGATGACAGCCTGGGTAAAGAATTGGCTGGAGAATAGGACACAGAAAGTAATAGTAAATGAAGTCCACTCTGAAGAAAGGGGTTACTAGTGGTGTACCGCAGGGTTCAGTATTAGGACCGGTCCTCTTCAATGTCTTTATAGCTTACATTGCAGAGGGACTGGAAGGAAAGTGGTCTCTTTGCAGATGACACAAAGATCTGCAATGGAGTTGATGCACAAGGTGGGGTGGAAAGGATGAGAAGTGACTTGGAAAGGTTAGAGGAATGGTCAAATGTATGGCAGCTTAGATTCGGTGCTAAAAGTACAAGGTAATGCACCTGGGAAACAAAACCCAGGAGAAGAGTACACAATGGAGGGTGAGATGCTAACAACAACAAAATGGAAAGAGACCTGGGGTAGTCATATCAGATGACCTAAAGATGGGCAAGCAATGTGAGAGGGCAGCAAGGAGGGCTGGGGGATACTGGGATGCATAGGGAGAGGCATCACCAGTAGAAAACAGCAAGTTATTATCCCTCTGTACAGACAGCTGGTGAGACCTCATCTGGACTACGTGCAGTTCTGGAGACCCAGTCTCTGCAAGACATAGACAGGATGGAAGCTGTCTAGAGGAGGGCAACTAAAATGGTGCAGGGTCTGCACCAGAAGACATATGAAGAGAGACTTAAGGAGCTTAATATGTATAGACTCGAGGAAAGGAGGAGGGGGGACATGATAGAAACTTTCAAGTTCCTCAAGGGAATCAACAAAGTCCAAGAGGGTAGCATCTTTCAAAAAGAGGTGTGCAAGAACAAGGGGCACAATTTGAAGATAGAGGGAGCAGCTAGAGGTAGTTTAAGGAAGTATTTTTTCACAGAGAGGGTTGTGGATGCATGGAATGGCCTTGCAGAGGAGGTTGTGGAGTCAAAACAGTGGTGGAATTCAAGCATGCATGGGACAGTCTTAAGGCAATTCTTGGGGTGGGGTAGGAAGAAATAAGCTGCTGGTTAACTAGGATCTGCAGCTTGTCCACTAGGTAAGAAAATGGGCAGACTGGGTGGGCCAATAGTCCTTATCTGCCATCAAATTCTATGTTTCTATGTTTCTATGAGTTGGCCAGTGGCCTGCCCTCAAGAAGTCGGGCCCCTTGGGCCCCCAGCCAAGGGACAGGAGAGTTTCAAAATTTATTTAGAGGAGTGGCTCAAGGAGGAGGAAGACCCTGCATGATATTCTTACAATGTGGAACTTTGTAAACGAGCTTTTAGCTCAAAGGTGTTATCTGAGATGCCAATAAATAAATAAATATCCGGCCTCTGCTCCTGGCAGGGGATGCCTCTGATACAGCTGCCGGATGTCTCGATCCCCTTCCTGGGGTGGCCCATGAGCAGTATAAGAGGTTGCACACTTTCTTGGGTGCCCTCCCGCTGCCCAAGGTGGAAGACGATTTCCACTCCTGAGCAGCCAGGCAGCCCAGATGATCCAGGTCTGGGGGCCCAGAGGAGGAGAAGTGCAAGTGGGTCTTGGAGAGCCTCTGGGGTATGGCACTAGATGTGATCTGGTCTCTATGGACCAGCCAGCCCCACTGCACACCCCAGGACTAATTGGGCATATCTGGAGGACCTTTGGGGTGGTCAAAAAGAGAGACAGTGCTGAACTAGCTGTGGGCGCCACTCAGAAGGTGGGTGAGAAACAGTCCCAGTACATCACCCGAGTTGAGACTGTAGGTGTAAGCTGGCTGAAGATGGGAATGACTGCTCTGCTATGGTAGCGCAGATGTAGTTGGAGCAAATACTGAGGGAGCAGTGCACTCCCCTGACCTTGGTTGCCCTCGGGCTGCGGGCTAGAAAGAGTGACCCCCTTCAAGCAGCTACTGAATGAGGTCAAGGAGGAGGCACAGCAGGAAGTGGGGCCCCTAAGAGGGCACTCGCTGCCACCAGCTCTGCGCCACAGCCCAAGGAGTCCACCTCCTGAACTGGTTGGGTCACCTGACCTGGGGCAGTGTTGCAGGAGTTTCAAGGCGTGAAGGATGTGGTATGGGCAATGCAGCTGGCCATGGAGTCTCTCTTCCTCCCACTGGGAGGTGCCAGATACTGGTAGCCTCCCCGAACTATTTGGTTTTGTGGTCAGGTCCTCAGGGGCCCCTAGACCCCTAGGATGGGTAGATTTGTTTCAGGTGTGGGCAGGACAGCCATATCAAGTGGGTTGCTGTAGGGAGGTGAATCTCCAGCTGGTGGCTGAGAGGCACTGGGATCAGGAAAAGTCCAATGGTGGCAAGTAAGGGAGCAACCCTCACCCCGAATGGCCTTGCTCCACCTCTGGACCGACACACATATACCTACCAACCGCGGTGTGCCAGGCCTAATCAGCCTCCTGGGCTGACATCGAAGTTCTGGTGGAAGGGTGGCCTGCTCAGCTGTAATGGATAGCAGGTCCCAAGTTACCATCACCCACCATCCCTTTTATAACTGGCACCTCACCTCACCTACCTCCCTGTCCAACCCTGGCCAAATTATCCCTGTAGGGTATCAGCAGCATGGACTACCCATACACTGGGTATTGTGAGGTCAGTATCTCCTTCCCAACCAAGGGAGGGAAGCCCCACCCACCACAGAGGCCCTAGCATTGTTCTGTCCACAGCCGAAGAGCATGTTGGACACCTCGGTGCTTCTGGGACCAATGTCAACATGTTTGAGTGCTTGGTTCAAATGTGTCAGGACAGGGGTGGCAAGGTGAGCTCACAATTCCAGTGGTTTCCACTGCTGTGAAGCAGTTGGGGCTTGAAGTGACTGGCGAACCCACAGAAGTTGGAAGGAGGTGAGGTCAGGGTGGTTCGGGCAATTGCAAGGGGAGAGACTGACTTCCCCGGGCCAAGTGGTAGGGATCACCCAGTTCAACAGTCCACCCTCTGGGAGGTGCTCATGCTGCGCCACGCTCATAGTCAAAAGGAGGTGCTCCCACCCCAGACATTCCCAAGGCCTGGTGGGTGATGGTTAGGTGTGGAACGAGTAAAACAAAATGGTGACCGTCCAGATGGGTTGTGTGTTGGCATCCATTTTTCAGTGTGATGGGGTCATGTCTGTCACCCCAACGATGATCCCGGAGAAGAGGTAGAACCGTCCTTGTTCAATTTTGAAGCTTCCCGATCTCTGATGTCATATATGGAGCCTGAGCTCAAGTTGGCCGGCTAACCGGCTCTTTGCATAAGTGGGACATGGGATGTGTCACAGGGGAACAGCACCACATCTGACTGTGGCATGACAACCTGTTCAGAGAGCAGTCACAGAGTTTAGCCCTTGGGGATGTGGAAGATGTGCGGAAACATCTAGTGGAGTTGCTGGGTACCAGAGTCATCACGAGTCCCACAGCCCATATGCCTCTCCATTGTGGTGGTTCAGATGAAGAGTGGAGCGGTGCAAATGTGCATCGACTACCACTCACTAAAGAAACAAACTATCCCAGACCAGTACACAGTGTCCAGAGTGGAGGATGCACTGGACAGCCTGTCCAGGAGTAAGTGGTTCTCCCTGCTGGACCTTCGGAGCGGGTACTACCAGATACCCATGGCGAGGTGGACAAAGAAAAGACCGCGTTCTTATGCCCACTGGGATTCTACTAGTTTGAGCGCAAGCTTCAAGGCATCTGGAGCCCTGCTACCTTTCAATGGTTGATGGAAAAGGCTGTGAGAGACATGAACTTGCTGGAGGTCATAGTCTATCCGGATGACCTCATCATTTTCGGGTGGACCTTGGAAGAACACGAGGCCCAGCTGATGAAGGTTCTGAAACAACTGGAGGAGTTCAGCCTGAAGGCCTCCGTCACAACAAATGCCAATTCTGCCAGCCACAGGTTAAGTATGTTGGGCATATAGTCTCAGAAAGGGGATACAAACCGAACGGCTAAAGTAGAAGCCTCAGATTGTGGCCCTGCCCCACTGCATGCCCTGCAGTCCTTCTTGGGGTTCTGTGGGTATTATCTGCAGTTCATGAAGGACTACTCCTGGTAGTGTGTCCCCTGAATGACCTGATGCAGGGTTACCCGCCGATGAATCAGAAGAAGGGTCAAGCCCCCACCAGAACTATCTACGCATTGGTGAATCTTTTGGGTCCCTTTGGATGCTGACTTGTGAGGAAGCTTTCTGGGAGATCATACAGAAATTAGGGAGGCTCTAGTTCTGGCTTTCATGGACATGCTTAAGCCCTACACAGACACCAGCCTTACTGGGCTGGGGCGGTCCTGTACTAGGAGTACTCAGAGGGTTATGCCTTATGGCATTCACTAGCAGGGCCTGACCTCCTCCAAGAAGAACTACCCAGTGCATAAACGAGTTCTTTGCACCAAAGGGCCATCATGGAAAGTTCCATCAATACCTGTATGGGGCAGAGGCGAGCCAGGATTTGGTGGTGGGGGTTTCAAACACTTCTTGGGGGTCCGGGCATGTCCCCAGAACATTTTGAAAATATAGGTGTCAAACTGTGCAGTTTCATGCATTTTAGGAAATAATTATTGAGTCATAAAATGTATCAAAATTCAAATCATCACTCTCATCCATCCCTGCAATCCCAGGTATTTCAGCCAGGTGTTCCTTCTAAATGTATTTTTTTTTTGGGGGGTAATTTCACTTCCCAAAATTAATTTATGTGCAGCGATTGCCTTGCCTTTGTGTCCCAGCTTTTCCACCATATATTCCTCTCTTAAAATTGCCCACAGTTTGTAATGGTTTCTGCTAATTGTCTTCCTCCTTTGCCTCTGCATTACGTGCATGACACCCACCCTTAAGGCAAACAAATAATACTCAGGTACTTTTTATTTTTAAATGTTTATTGTTTGTGTGCAGCTCACAAATTAAACAGCAATGCATTAAAAATATTTAAACATATATAAACTGCCTGACTATAATGTGACAGCAGGGGATACACAGCTTTTCCCATCAAAGTAGTGTGCATCCAGTGAATGATGCATTTGACAACTGGGTGTTAAGAGTGTTTTTAAATGCAAATTACAAACATTACGTAACTACTTTCCACATCAAATGCATATAGTTATTTTCCTAGAACTCTTGTTTGCTTATCAGATTATCTTCTGTACTCATGTTGAGTTGTTTTTAGTCTATGAATGACACAAAATACGGAGTCCCAGCTTCAAAATAACAACAGGTAGTATGGAAATGAACAGAAAAATCATGCTGGGTGGGAAGAAATTAGTGGACCCAGCTTTGTTACTCTAGTTCTCATTTTGTTACTGCTATCACACAACCACCACCACCCTGGATGTTTTGTTGCAAACCTTTCAACTTCATCAGTGTACACTTTTTCTGCATATGAATGTGCATTAGGTCAATGCTGGCTTTCTGTAATTACCAATGTGATTAAAATTATCAAACCACTAGAACAGATACAGATGGCAGATTGAATTATTTGACAACTTGGTGTCATCAGACTGTAAGAATAAAAGTAACCTGCAAACACTACAACTATGACCTACAATTTCACATACTGTAGTTATTTGCCAAACTCTCTTGTTTATCAGATTTATCTTCTCTGATCTGGTTCAATGTATTTAAAGTCTGGATTGACACAAAATAAGGATTCCCAGCTTCAAAATGGCAAAAATACATAAAAGTCTTTTAAGATGCCTGGTAGGAAGAAATTACTGGAGGACCCTCTGCTTTCTTGCCCTAGTTCTCATTTTGTTGCTATGCCATAACATTTAGCCATCACATGAGCTGGCAGTATAGCCTAGAGTTTAGAGGAACGGGTGTGAATGAGCTTGATACATCAGCAGACCAGACCTGAGTTTGATTCTCACAACCTCTACTTGCATACTGTGTGACTTCTGAGCAAGTCACTTAACCACCCAGTGCTCCCAGGTCGCCCCTGAAAACAGGCACTTGTGCTTAGTGGACCTTACCTGGTTACCAAAGAAAAAATTTACAAGCAACATTTTTTGTTGTTATTGAACCAGAGTAGCACACTAAGCTGAAAGCTTTTTACTGGAGTGACCTGGGAGCACAGGAAGTTAAGTGACTTGCTCAGGGTCACACAGCATGCAAGTGAAGCTGTGAGATACAAACTCAGGTCTGGTCTGCTGGATGTCACCAGATTTGCAGCTCAGAGCCTTAAACCACTGTGTTGTACTGCCTCAACATCCATCTAGGATGTTTTGTTGCAAACTTGCAATCACTTTATCAGTGTCCACTTTAGCTCCATAATGAATTTGTATTAAGGCAAGGCCTGACATTCTCTCATTTCACATTGTACTTCTGACATAAGTCTTGAGCCTGTGAAGAGCACTGAAAGAGCACTCACATTGTGCCCTACTGACTGGAATTACGGGAGTATCTTGAGTAAAGTGTACATGTTTGGGAAAAGGATGCATCACAGGCTCTGAACGCTTCTAGAGCAGTATTAGGTGGGTTTTGATTGTTTTGCCATTTAGTTTTCCATGTTAGCAGTTCCACATCTATAACCTGAGGAGAAGGAATATCTTTTATAGAAATTGATAACTTCATCTAGGTCAATGTTTCCACCATTGGATTTAATCACTGTTGGAATAAGCCCCATTAGCTTAGCCACTACTGCTGTGTTCTTGAAAATTTCACAGCCAGTGCCTCAAGGAGATAATCAAGCATTGGAATTGCAATCACCCTCCTATAATACTCTTCAGGATCACTTGCAGGAGTATTGCTTCAGTGAATCTGTTACCAAACAGTGCGCGGTATTCCAGGCTGAACGTTGACCTTTTCTGAAACACTGCATGCCTCAGTGTACCAGCTGTGGACCAGAGAGTCAATTTCTTGTCTAGCTACCTTTATACTGTCCTCTACAGTGATAATTATGTTATAGGCATTAATTATATCAATTGCACTGTTTTGCTGTTTTACACTCAGTGGTTGCACAAACTTCAGTACCTTCATTACTGTGATGAAGCAAATAATTTAACAGAAATTCTCCATAGCATAAAGGATCCCATTTCTTAATGTCTTAATCTCAGCATCCCAACTCCAGTCTCCATACTCATCAACATATTGCTGTCCATTGCTGATGACACACAGTGCAATGAGAATACATACAAAAACATTATAAAATATCTCATATGCTGTATGCCTCATTGCCCATCTTGTTTTGCAAAGAGATTGAAATGTCACTTATTTAGCATCAGGATGATTAAGCCTACTACTTTCAACAGAAGCTCATTTCTTTGGGTGAGAAATTGAAGAAGTTACAACACTGGTTAAGCACATCGTGCATGTTCTGGATTTCAGAGTGTTGACAGGAGTTCACTATACACAAATTGAGGCAACATGCATTACAGTGCAAGTAAACAGCAAATTCATTCTGCTGGCAAATTCAAACCTTGTGTGCCTCGAACGTTGAGGACATGTTTGAGGCCCCATCATACCCTTGGCTCTATCATGCTTGAAATGTCAAGACTCCATTGTGTCAATTTATTTAATATGTTCTTGCAAGTGCCTCACCAATTATTCTCTCACAAGGTACAAAGTCTAGAACGTCTTTCACTTATATTGTGAGTTTTGTCAATATATTGGAGTACTAGAGACAAAACTTCTCTGTTACTTACATCTGTAACTTCATCACCAAAATAGAGTAGTACTCAGCGCCTTTTATGTCTTTAATTATATTGTCTTGAATCTGATCCCAATAATCTCTATCAGCTCATTTTGAATATCTGGCAAGTGATATTGTGCATTTCTCCACTGAACTGCAAATGTTGAGCTAAACTTGTAACTCCAGCATTTATCCTGAATTTTAACAGGGAGATAAAGTTTCCTGGATTGTGGGTATCATCATCTACTTTCTCAATATGGTCACATAAAGCTATATTCTGGTGACCACAGACAAGTATAGTTTCTATTATTGATTCCAATATTTTCCTGTTTTCTTCAATTCTTGCAGCACACTAGCATCAAGTTTGCTCCTCACTGCTATTTCTGGGTTTCCATAGTTATTTTAAAATTCTGAGCCTTTTCCAATACATTCACATGATACTGTTTCTTGCAGTGTTCTTTCAGAATCTCCTTTGCTTTTGTCCAGTTAGTTAATGGTTTAGTGACAAGGGTGCCAAGCTATCACTGTAGCCAAACAAGCTACAAAACTTACATAAGCCACCCTCAACGATTCACTGTAAACTAACCAAGGGTATTCAATACACCATTTGTGTTGGAAGGATCGTTGTTTGCCATGCATCACCATCTTTGGAAACATTACAGTATGAGTAGCTGATGGACTAAAGTGCTGAGTGAGTATTTATACTTCTCAGAATCATTGAGTGAGGTTCCAGTGATTCTACCAATATCATAAGGGCCCCTTCTGGCATACTGCTACTCTCATTTTGCACTATGCTATTATTGCCGCTTTCATTGGAGAAGCTTTCTTGAACAGTGTCTCTGTTGTCACTGCCTGCTGCAATGCCTGAATCTAAAAATACAAAAGGCATTGTTAAGTTTGTCATGCATATGGGAAAATGAAAACAGAGTTGAGACAAGTGTTTTTTATGCATTGCTCAAATGCTGTTTACAAAATAAACAGTATTGCAAAACTAGTGTGTGGGTGTGGGGGTTGAAACAAGGGGATGCAAAAAGAAGTGTAGGAGGTAATGGGAATATTTAGTGAGAAAGAGCATTGGACCAGCACGATTAAGTCTGTGCAGAAACTACATGAACCTTTCATTTCCTGCCATGAAATAATTTTAGCAATAAGTGTGTTCAATGCTAGCTGGCACTTACTGCTCTGATAATTTCATTAATGACAAGTGCGAAGTGCCTATGATAATATGAAAGCATGGAGTGGCGGCACAATACAAGACAGAAAGACAATCATTCTTATGCAAATAAGAATCATGACTCAGTTTTCTGACTAAAATTCAGTTGTTTTAGAAAAGATTGATGATAAAGATTTATAAAGAGAACAGTGTGTTTCCAATATGCAAGAGATGCACCTTGAGAGCTCCCACTTTCTGATGGGCTTAAACATGGTTGTTTTGTTCCAAATCCAAATGAAGAAAGAGTTGCCTGACTAGTAAATCCTAGCCCCTAGTAGTTGCCATCTCAGAGACTGCTCCAAGTCAATGTCCTTTTGAAATGGAGGACAGAGTTTTACTTAATGCATATGGTTTCAACCTCAATGCTCACATTACTTTAAATGTATTTGAAAGATAGGCCTGGCAAACAGAACAAGCTTGACAAGATTAACTCTAACCCCTGCCCAAAGGCCCCAGCTAAGTCCAACCATCTGTGCCTGTCAACTGATGGCAGTAACAAGATAAGAACTTAAGTAAGAAAGCAGGGTGTTGTAGTACAGTAAGATGTCCTTCTACCTAGTATTTTATATGGTTTTCTCTGTATTTATTCATGTACTCAGTAACTGACAACAATATGTTGATAAACAACTGCATGCTGAGAGTAAGACAACCGGAAAGGTATCCTTTATTCTATGGAGAAGTACCGTTCCATTATTTAGCATTAGTGCTTCTTGAACCACTCCTTCTCATCTTTAATGAAGCTGGACCCCTTCCTATCCCAAGCATGTTTCAATCCTGCCACAGTCATTGTTCCAACTCGACTACCTTTGAGGCAGGACAATAGCACCCACCACTCTTTCAGTGAAACAAACTTCCTCCTATTAGACCTAATGCAGACCCTTTCTAATCTCATGACAAGACCCCTTGTTGTATTACTCTTTTTATACAGGAAGATGTTTTCCCGTCACCTTATTTATGTTTTGTTGAGGTACTTGAATTTGTTTCCATCAGGTCCCCCTCCCCCATTCCCTACTTTCTCTATCTAAGTATGTACATACTGAGGTGAGGTCCTTTAACCTATTCTTGTCTTATGCTGTAAATTCCAGTACTCTATCTTAGTTGCCCTTATCAGCCCCTTCTCCATCGTGTATGTCTTTATGAAGGTGTGATCTCCAGGGAGTGGGTAGCGGGTGGTCTGGAGGATGAGAAGGGACTTGCAAGATTAGAGGAATGGCAAAAAGTATGACAGGCTCTTAGAATCAATGCAAAGAAGTGCAAAGCAATGTACCAAACAAAAACACGGGAAGAATACCCAATGGAGCGTGGGGTACTAATAACAACAGAAATGGAAAAGGACCCAAGGGTAGGCATATCAAACAATAAAGGCAGGTAAGGAATATAAAAAGGCAATAAGGAGGCTAGGGGATCTTGAGATAGCAAGTGTCTTTACCAGTGAAAAACAGGAAGTTGTTATCCATGTACAGACAGCTGGTGAGACCCCATCCTGAGTACTGTGTGCAGTTCTGGAGACCTCATCTCTGCAAGGACATAAAAAACAGGATGGAGGCAGTCCAGAGGGCAACTAAAATGGTGCAGGGTTTGCAGCAAAATATGAAGGCAGAGACTAAAGGAGCTGAATATAACCTCTAGGTTAGGAGTAGAGAAGCTGACTGTGGAAACAAGAGAAACTTCGTACCTAAAAGGAACAAAGTCCAAGAGGGTAGCATCTTTCAGAACAAGGTGTGTTAACAAGGGGTCACAATTTTGAGATAGAGAAGGGTGACTGAGGCAACATGAGAAAGTGTTTTTCATGGAGGGATGGTGGATGCATGAAATGGCCTTCCCTCAGGTTGTGTGTCAAAAGCACATGGTGGGGAAATTAAGAATGTATGGGACACAGGTGAAAGACAATTCTAGTACTGGGGGTTAAGTGTAAGCTGTTAGAACTGATCCGCCAGCTTAGCCACTGGGAAATGGCAGGCAGGCCAAGTGGTCTTCATCTGCCCAAAATAAAATACTGTGAAATTATAAGCTTTGTGTGCTGTTTTGTACTACTCTCATTGTCACCCCATAGGCGATTTAGAGAGTGGCTAAGGGTGCTATATCTCCCCCATCATGGAGCTCCTCTATTAGTAACACTGTGCTGCATTCTTTATCGGTATGCACTAATGCCTCTATAGGCACTGTACACACAGGTTTTAAAATGGAATCAGCGTTACCTGTGTGGCACTGTTGTACTCTGTTGCATTCTGGTTCCTTTCTACACCTGCAAGTATTCCGCACCCACCCCCATTTGTTTCGGCTCCCCAGGGTTTGCTGCTCTATAATGTTTTTTTCTGCATTGTTTCCGGAATGGCAGTTTTACACAGCCAGATGAAATGGAACACAACGGTGCAAACCGCGAAAAGCAGAGACTGCGGTTTGATGAACGTCCACCTAGGGAACGAAACCGATGCACTTTACACACAAGGGATGCAATGGAATACTGTTTCCAAAACAGTCATTCTGTTACAGAAGCCTGTGTGTAAAAGTGCCTGATGAAAGCTGCCTGAGCCACGTGGGTCTCATCTGTCCTCCCAGCACAGCTAGCCTTAGCTAGGTGCAACTGTGCCCCGCAAATTGGGGACCCATGCTTTTTCTTGAGGAAACAAATAATTTAAAACATTTAAAATGCCTAAATGTTGTTAGAGATGAAAATGTTTACCAGCAAATGAAAGTGGAAGACAACTGTCTCTGTTATTGTTACAAAAAGCATTGTGCGAAAATAATGGAGTCAGTATAGCATGATGGTCTAAGGCTCTGAGCGGCAAATCTGTTGACATCCAGCAGACCAGACCTGGGTTTGAATCACAGCTTTCACTTGCATACTATGTGACCCTGAGCAAGTCCTTAACTTCCTGTGCTCCCAGGTCACTCCTGTGAAAAAGCTTTCAGCTTAGTGTGCTATTCCTGGTTAAACAACTTAAAAAAAAGTAGGGTAGCTTTGCTGGGGCAGGTCTGGTCTCAGCAACAGCATGAACCAGGAGAGGCAGAAACTGGTACATGAGACCTTTGAACTGAGGTAAAATCTTCAGCATGTACTGTATGTCTAATCTGTGTTATCTTTTCAGTCGTGGTTATACAGTGTGAATGAGCACATAGGGAATTTGAAGGTGGTCCTTTCTTGCTAACCTGAGTGCAGAACCATGCTATCCCCTGCTTTTCTGCCAGTCCATGGCCTTCCTACTGTCCTTCTTCCCTCCGCCCCCTTGCCCCTCCTCCTATACCTTCTGCCATCCCACCTACTATAGTCCCTTAACCTCTGGTTCATCCTCTCGCCTTTTTCCTTACCACACCTCTCCCTACCTGCCGACCATCCCCTCCCTGCTCTGCCGTCCCTCAGTTCCACAAGCCCAGCTGCGTATCTCTGCCCAGCACCGCAAGGCCATTAACTGTAATTTTCCCTGTCTTTTTCTGCCAATGCCCTTCACCCTCATCAGTTTCTCACACCCTCCCTTGCCTGCTTAAAATCCTCTTACTTCCCTTCCTTTCCTCTCCCTCCCCTCTAAAGGTGTGCTCCTCCAGTACCCTCTGCCTATTGAAACTGTATGCCTGCCTTTGAAATTGTATGTCTGTACTTGTACCAATGTACCTTTGCCTGTATTGTGTTAAACCTAAACTGTCCCTATTTTGTACTGTAACTGTGTCTCCTGGTCGTGCCTGAAAATAGTCACCTGTTGGCTAGTGCACCTACCCGGTTAACAAAACTAAATAAAAATAAATGATGGCATGTGCAAGAGTTTTGCATGCTTGGAGAGCAAAATTGCCAACAGAAGTCATAAAGATCTTGTTTGACTCATTGACATAGGCAGTTACAAAACCGAAAAAAAGTGATAGAATCAAATATTTAGTTTATGTAGTTCCATGTGTTGAATGGGGGAGTTGTGATGTATCCAAGCAAGTGCTGTTGCTAATAAAAAATGCATTTTCATATTTGTTTAAAACTGTTTTTCTGTCTGCTTACTGACTTTTTTGAGCCTATCATAAAATGAGATGCCTCATACCATGGTGTTATCCCAGTAAAGGACGTTTTAAAACAATAAAAATACTTTATTTATTTAAAAAGTATTTTCTTTAGAATAAATTGTTCTATAGAGTAAAATATGTTTTGAAAAATATCAAACATACTTGAAAATATATTTTCAGAAACTAGATAGCAAAGTGACTTTGTTCTCATATTTCTATAGTTATTGTATTTTTTTTACTGAGATAAGATTGGGGATACATTAATCTGTACTGCAGGACAAACTGGGATGGGCTGGCGTTATGGTAATGTCATAATGTGCTTGAGTGAGTGACATTTATGAATGTGTTTACTTGGATTATCATTTAATTTGTCTGCAATTTGTCTTTATCACCAAGTATCTTTCAATTGTTCTCATTTTTATGTGTTTCAAATGTGCTGCTGCCCAGCTCCAGTCTTTTGGTTCTTTTTGGGGGTAGGAGGGTATTTTGGGCAACATACTGTCATGTGGACTGTGGGGACTATTGAGATGTTGCTATGGTGCAACTAACAAAGCATGGGAGGGAGGAAATGAGTAGAAATTGCATTAGAAATACCCTGCAAAATGCACCAGAATGCACCAAAATGTTAAAATTTCTGGGGCCTAGGCGGTCCACCAGACCCCTGGCCTATTATTTTTATCTGACTTAAGCTCCCCATCTATAGGACTCCTGGATCTGCCCTGCACCGAGCATGTTGTGGATCATGATTTAATTCCAATCACCATTAATCTTATAGGTCTGTATAATTTTAATGCAGTCTGTGTCAGCTGCCACAAATACGACAGTAATTTATTTCCCCATTAAACCAAACATTTCCATTTTCTCAGGGGTGAGTAGTCTCCCATACTGAGCTTAAGTTCTGGCTTTGCACATTCCTGTAATACACACTGTGTGACTCAGCACAGTCAGAAGCATAGTGCCACTAACAAATCTAATAAAACACACAACTGCATTATTATTCAGAATTCCACAACTTGACAACTGTGTGGTCTGTCACCCCTAAGGGCCTCAGATTTCCAGTCAGCCATCATTTATTTTAATCAGTACTCCATGAATGAGGTGGATTACACAGGCAGCTCACAGATCAGCCCCACCCAACTGTATTTTAATATTCAGTCTCATGCGATTAATACACACAGTTCACAGATAGAACCCCTTTATGTTTTGTCTCGTGTGTGACCAGAGATAAGTCACCTCATTGCAGCTTGTGTCCAGTTAGCTGTGCTAATTCATGAGCCAGTCTCACTTTCATTTCCTTTTCCCTGGCCCCTCAGTCACAGACAGCCCCTTTCAGTGTGAGATGAGAAAAGAATTCACCTTAATCCCCAGCCAGGCCACTTTGGCAAAATTGAGCCAGGAATTGAGAACCCCCTCCAGAGTCATTTTCCCTTACCCCACTCATCATTTTATTTGATAGCCCCCTTTATGTTTTTATCACACTTGTGACCCGATAAGTCACCTCATTGCACTGTGTCCAGCAGTAATGAACCAGCCACATTTTCATGCCCTGGCCTCTCATGTCATCACAGCCCCTTTCAGTCAGTGAAGACAGCAGAAGAATAGACACCTGAACATTGAACCAGATGTCGAGAACCACCCCCACAGTGGTCATTTTTCATCCCCATATCATGATTTTTATTTAGCCCCTTTATGTTGTTCATGTTACCAGATAGTCACCCAGCCAGGCAACCACAGTTTCATTTCCTAGACCCCTGTTCACATCAGCCCCATTCAGTGTGTGATGAATCAGACAGAATAGAAATCCCACCTCAGGCCACTTTAGTTTGTCAAATTGCCAGCACACCCACAGTAATTTTTCCTTGCCCCAATGGTTATTCCTTACCCCACCAAGCACTCATCATTTTTTATGATAGCCCCCCTTTATGTTTTTGTCTCACTTGGCCAGGTAGAGTCACCTCATTGCATTGTGCCCATTTAGTAAGCTGTAATGGAGCCAGTCACACTTTCATTCCCTGGCCCCTCATGTCATCACAGCCCCTTCAGTCAGTGAGATGAGAGCAATATTTCATTAACGCTGAACCAGGGGCCCGGTGGCACTGAGGGTTGAGGCACTGACACACACCCCGCTCCACATCGGTGACTATTCGTGACAGACTCGGGCTGGCGGGGAGAGAGGGAGTGAGCACCCAGCGGTGGCTCTCCCTCTCTGGGGAAGGGTAGTCTGTCTATTCCACTGCAATATCACCATCTCCTGAGTAAACCTGGGATTAAAGATGCAGGTTGCAACACACACAATGGGAGGCAGTGTCAGCCAAGAGCCCTGGGAGGAGTTGTGTTGTGCATGCCTCCAAATGGCTCTCTTAGCAAGCCGATGTCTACAGGGTAAGGTTACTAGAAAAAGGAAAATCAGGAACCTGTCATTCCTAGGTGACAACTCCTCCAGTGCCGGACCGTGTCACCACCATCACCAGGGCAGACTCGCTGTAGATCCACCCACTCCACTGTTGTTCAGGGAAGGTAAGGGTCTCCTTCCCTTGCCCTGCCTGGAGGTATTCAAAGATATCTATGAGTGGGACAGACACTCTACGACAGATTCCTGGGAGGTTAAGGGATGCTGTGAAGGTTTGAGGGCTCCAACTGAGTGGAGCAACGGTACAAATAAGCGAATAAAGAGAAGATAAAAAATAAAAAATATTGAACCAGAAGTCAAGAACCCACTCCTCATGGTCATTTTTCATCACCCCATATCATCATTTTATTTAGCCCTTTTTGTTGTTCATGTGACCAGACAGTCACTGACTGGCCAGCCAGCCACATTTTCATTTCCTTAGATCCCTGGTCACATCAGCCCTCACTGTGATGAATCAGCACATACAGAAATCCCCACTCTAGGCCACTTCTTCCAAAATTGTCACTCCCGATAATTTTTCCTTAATACCCCATCAAATCATGTTTGTGAGTTAGTTGGTCCCATCTAATTGCCTGCTGCACAGCTAGAAAATTGCCAGGACCCTCCATGGTAATTTTCCTTAATTCCTAACATGCCACTCTTCTTTTCCTTAATTCCCTCCTGAATCTGTTTATTGTTAGTTTGGCCCATTTCACCTCAATCACAAAGCTGCAGTGCATTGCTACCTGAAATATCCTCCCTGGCTGTCTTCACTACACACCCGCTCAGTCACGAGTCTGCCTCTGGCTTCTAACACTGAAGGCCTGTAATGTTTTGCCACCTTGTCCCAGTGAGTTGGCCCGAATTCCTGCTTTACTGCAGCCTGCCCTGAGACACCCCACTGCTGAGGATATCCAATTACTCCCAGACTGCAGGAGCTGCCTGAAAATCCACCTACTGGCCTTGACTGACCACAACTAACACACTATGGGCAAGCTGTTCAGCACTCTCCACAGGTCCGGAATGAATCCTACCAAGAGTGAGTGCAATGAGCAGCGAGCAGCAGCTCTCAGCATCATGTGACTGCCAATCTGCAATCACCGTGATGCAGAGCCGAGGTCTCTTCGTGACCAAGCCGAGTGCTGCTTCATCAGCCGACTGGGTGCCTTCTGCATGTGCCATCCAGGGTTTTAAAGTTTAAATGGATCGCAGTGCCGGTCGGAAAAGTTACAGCCGTGGCAGGCAGCACGGCCAGGACAGGTCTCAGGAGGCAGAGTGATTCACTGACAGACTGTAAATAAATCGGGGGTCACTTCACATCATGAGTGCTCTCTGGCTGAATATTGTTTAATTGTTTAATTAGTATTTGGAAAGACCTCTGAGCATGAGCTCTTTTACAAAGGTTCCATGTTATGGTGGACAATAAGACAATACACATATTCAGTGGTTACAGAGGCCTGATCATTAGGCATTAAAGAGTGATTACATGACAATTAGACAAATAAGAAAAAAAAACTGAGCAATTGTAATTGAATACTAAGCTATTTCTAATCGGTTTCCCAAGGTAGTACACTCCTGGAAACCTCAAATCGATTGATAGACTATGGTAGGAACTGCATAGGGTTTAATGCTATCCCAGATGGTGAGAGGCTGGGTGACAGTGAAACAAGGGGGTTGGGTTTGAAACCAACCACAGAAGCGAAATGTGGGGATAGTGAAGCAGGGGCTGTGATGGGGGAAGCAGCTCCAGTGGGCTTTGTCGAGTATGGTGTGTGTATGTGTGTGTGGGGGGAGTTTGGGAGGGCAGTATCAAGTGCGTTTAAAGAGGACTGATTGCTTACTTAAGCCCTTGGCTAGGCTAGAATGGAGGCAGGATTCTAGGTAGCCCTGTTGGTGTTACCTTGGGGTAGGCCTGTCTATCAAGTGGGGTCTGAGAAGCAGGTGCATTTTGAGTCAGACATTAGGTGCTGTTTGAGGCCTACTTTGAACTGAGACAGGCTGTTGTTTGTTTGTAATGTCATCAGGAGTTCATTTATCCAGAGCGGGCCCGACAGGAGAAAGCACACTGCCCTAGTGAGGTTCGATGGAATGGTATGGACAGTGCTCCATTCTTCCTCCGTTTGGTGATGTGTGTTGAAAGAGAAGCCTTGAGCAGGTTTCCTATACAGGGTGGTTTTTTTCTGAGGAGTGCCTTCTTTCCCAGGAGGCAAGTTTGGTATTTGATCCTGTCTTTTAAGTTAAGCCAATTTGTGCGCTACAGGGTGCAAGTATGAGTGTAGTGATCTGACACAGGGTGAGGCAGCATGCCTTATTGAGTGCAATTTGGACCCTTTTGAACACTGTATCAGTAGCAGCTCCATAGACCACCAGCCCGTAGTCTATCGAGAGTATGGAGCTGGAGACTGAGATTCGAATGCTTCTGGGGTGAGGAATTTCTTATACCTATACAGGACCTCGATCTTTATATTTACCACTTTGACAAGGGAGTCTACGTGGTGCGTATAAGTGAGAGAGTCATCAATGGTGACTCAAGGTACTTGAACAAGTGCACCTGCTCAATCTGCTCACCAGCCTTGTTGGTGATTATGAGGGAGCATGCTTGTGTTTGTTGTAGGGGCTGGATTGTAGCATGGCCTTGGTTTTCTTGTAATTTAGTAGCAGCTTTTGCCTACTGAACCAGTCCTCGAGTTTATTGAAAGAGTTCTTCAGTTCTGTTTGTAGGCAACCTGAGAGGTGCTGCTGCTCAGCAGCACGCACGTCCGTGATACAGAATAAGTTTGGTGTCACAGGGCTGTGGGTAGGTCATTTACAAAGAGGCTGAAAAGCAGGGCCCTAGAATTAATCCTTGAGGGACTCCAGGAGTACATCTCTGGAGCTGGATAACGTCTGCCCGATTTTGACTCACTGGCTCCTGTGTGTTAGGTAGTCAATGAACCAATTCACTGCATTTGGTGCCACACCCAATCTTGGAGCTGAGTCCCAGTAGATGCTAGTTGATGGTGTCAAAGGCTTTGGTGAGGTCAATGAAAATGGACCCCACCAATTTTCCTTCATCCAGCA
Organism: Neoceratodus forsteri; assembly: GCA_016271365.2. NCBI lineage: Eukaryota > Metazoa > Chordata > Ceratodontiformes > Ceratodontidae > Neoceratodus > Neoceratodus forsteri. The sequence continues at coordinate 118,443,988 of JADMNL010000028.1, forward strand.
CCTTGTGCGCATAGTCAGTGTATTCAAGCAGTGCTGTGGTGGTACTGTGTTTTTGCCTGAAGCCATGTTAGTTTGGGCAGAGCAGATTGTACTTAATGAGGTATTCTGTGAGTTGACTTGCCATGATTTTTCCAAAGCTTTGGACAGTGGGAGAGGATAGATATTGGCCTGTAGTTTGACACCAGTGCCTTGTCACCGTTCTTATGCACTGGAGTTACCAGGGCTTGTTTCCATACCTCTGGAAATTGAGCTAGGCCAGGATTTATTAAATAGCATTGTTATGGGCATGATAAGAATATCAAGGGTGAGAGATAGTAACTTCATGTCTAGCCGTCACTCCCAATCTGGTTTTGCCTAGGACTTTCCTGACCATCGTTAGGGCCTCCTCACCGTAACCTTCTTAAAGTAGAGGGCTGGGTGGTTAGTTATGAGCAGGTAGTGCAACCTTGGTCCTCCACAGCCAGAAGGTAGTCTGAGGCAGCACTGAGGACAGGTCTGTAAAGGCCTGGTTAAAGGCATCAGCAATGGCTAGCAGATCTGAGGAGGATGAGTTATTAATGTTGAGTATCTTAGAGTGCTGCTTTTGATCTTTACCAAGGATGTTCTTGATGTTGTCCCAAAAGGAGGTCAAATCATGGAAAGCCATGTGTGCAAATGCCAGGAGCCTTAGCAACAAGATGGAAGATCTGGAGGCTGTCATGGTACAGTCAGACCTGGACATTGTGGCCATCACTGAAACCTGGTGTAATCATAACCACAACTGGGAGATGGCCATACCTGGCTACAACATATTCAGAAGAGACAGAGCAGGCAGGAAGGGAGGAGTGGCACTGTATGAAAAATGACATAAGGGCCACAGAGATCCAGGAGGAACAAAATGGGGAGAGATACTGTGGGTTAAGCTGGAAAGGAAAATGGGGACAGCCATCTGCACAGGTGTGGTCTATAGACCACCAGCCCAGGAGGAAGAAACAGATAGGAGTTGATGTTAGCCATCCAAAGGATGGCAGACAAGTGAGGTAGTACTGGTTGGAGACTTCAATATTTCAGACGTGGACTGGAGCATCCCAGCAGCAGCATCAACTAGAGCAGATTTATCCTGGACTCCTTCAGGTGCCTTCCTCAAGCAACTGGTCATAGAACCAACTTAGCAGAAGGCAATACTGGACCTTGTGCTCACAAACAGGGACAGTGTGATGGGGTAACAGTGGGGAGCACCTGGGAAACAGTACCAGTCATTGTGGTTTGAAATCACAGAAAAGCAGAACCAAACCACACAAAACACGTATCCTAGATTTTAGGGGGCAGACTTTGGAAAAATGGGTAGATACTTGAAAGAGGCATTAAGGAATGGGACAGGAATCAGGGGTTGAGGAACAGTGGGCAGTATTTAAAATGGGGATTACAAGAACAACAGAAGTATGCATTAAGCAGGTTAGCAAGAGGAAAAGGAAGAGGAGACCATTATGGTTTTCCAAAGAGATAGCAAAGAAAGTGAAAGCCAAAAAGATTGCATTCAGGCAATACAAAAGACACAGGCAGAAGGGGATAGGGAGAAGTACCAGGAGAAGCAAAAGGAGGCAAGGAGGTCAGTAAGGGAAGCCAAAGCTCAGACAGAAGAACACATTGCAAAATCAGTGGGTAGAGGGACAAAACCTTTACAGGTACATAAGAAAAAGAAAGACAAAGGAGGGATAGTGAGACTGAAGGGGGAGGATGGAGGCAGTGGAGGATGACAACAGTAAAGCTGACATATTGAACAGGTATTTCTGCTCAGTCTTTACTGAGAAGAGGAGGGTAATGGGTCTGAAGGAGTACAAGGGGTGAGAATGGTGCAGAAATGGACTCAAGTCCCTTTACACGAAAGGGTCCTGAAGGAACTGGAAGTAATAAGAGTTGATAAAGCAATGGGGCCAGATGGGTTGCAGCCCGGGTCCTAAAGAACTAAAGAGGTGGTGGCTGAACCTCTGGCTATCCTGTTTAGCCGATCACTGGAAACAGGGAGGTACCCAAAGACTGGAGGACAGCAGATGTAGTCACCTTATACAAAGTGGGAACAAAGAGGAAGCAGAGAACTACAGACCAGTCAGCCTCACCTCGGTAGTGGGGAAGATCATGGAAGCACTACTGAAGGAGAGATTGGTGGAACATCTGGTTGTCAATAGACTACAGGACCCAAGGCAGCATGGTTTCACCAGGGGAGGTCATGTCAGACCAACCTCTTTGAATTTTTGACTGGATGACTAGGGAGGTGGATCAGGGAGGGCAGTGGACATGGCCTATCTGGACTTCAGCAAGGCCTTTGACACTGTGCCACATAGAGACTATTACACAAACTGGGGAATATGGGTGTGGGCAGGACAGTAGTGTGGTGTAGGTAACTGGCTGGGTGGCAGGACACAGAGGGTGGTGGTAAATGGTTGTCACTCCACAGAGGAAAAGTGACCAGTGGGGTACCACAGGGATCAGTGCTGGGACGGTCCTATTCAACATCTTCATCAGTGACATTGTGCAGGACCTAGAAGGTAGAATTTCACTGTTAGCTGATGACACAAAGCTCTGTAACAGAGTAGACACACCAGAGGGTGTAGACAGAATGAGAAGTGACCTGCAGAAACTTGAAGAATGGTCAGGGGTTTGGCAGTTGAAATTCAATGCAAAGAAGTGCAAGATAATGCATATGGGGCACAAAACCCTAGCACAATATATCAGTTGGGGGTGAGGATATAGCATGCACCAAGCAGAAAAGGGATCTTGGGGTTGTCATCTCTGATGACCTCAAGGTAGGGAAACAGTGTGACAAGGCAGCAGGTAAAGCAAATAGGATGCTGGGATGTATAGGCAGGGCATCACCAGCAGGAAAGGGAGGTCATAATTCCGCCTATACAAGACACTAGTGAGGCCCCACCTGGAGTACAGTGTACAGTTCTGGAGACCATACCTACGTAAGGACATAGGGTAGTGAAGGTTCAGAGGAGGGCAACAAAGATGGTGCATGGATTGCATCACAAGTCCTATGAAGACAGGTTGAAGGAACTGAACATGTACTCCTGGAGGAGGGAGGAGAGGGGATATGATAGAGACATACAAGTATCTTACAGGGAGGAACAGGGTGCAGGAAAACACTATTTTAAGAGAAAAGATGTTCCAGGACTAGAGGGCATGGGATGAAGTTGGAGGAGGACGATTCAGAGGAAACATGAGAAAGAATTTCTTCACAGAACGGGTGGTGGATAAGTGGAACACCTGCCAGAGGAAGTGGTGGGGGCTGAAACAATCATGGGATTTAAGAATGCATGGGATAGACATAAAGGAATTCTGGAGGTCAGGGTAAGGGCAACAGACTTCTAGGAAAACAAACTGAACTTACAAGCTCAAATGGAGACTGGGGGCCATAGGCCCTCATCTGCCGACACTGTCTATGTATCTATGTAAAACCTCTTTCCATCTCCCTGCATATTGTTAAGCTGGGTCTTATGGAAATTGGCTTTTGTGAGCCTGATAAGTTTGGTGCACTGATTTCTAGCCATTTTGTAGCACTGTAGGTCATGCTTGCTGTCTGAGTTTAAGGCTTTTCCCCACAGGCAGTCCCTCTCCTTAGAGGAGAGGAGCTTGCACTCAATCCAGCCGTTAACCTACCCCCGAATTTTCCATTTTGTGCATGGTGCATAGATATCACAGATGGAATTGAAGCTCTCAGTAAAAAACTAAGGGCCTGGTCCAGCGAGGTGCTTTGTTGATGGGGGACCATTTTGTAGGCAGACAGGCCAATTTGAGGGATTCAAGTTTGCCTTTCCACAGAACCCTGCTCTCGAGTGAGGCGGAGGGCTTTTGGCAAGTTTAGTGGTCCATATAAAGGAGATTGGGAGTGGTCACTTAGCACGCCCAGGAGAACCTAAGTTCAGACAATCGAGTCGGTGAGCTAGCTGAGACCCAGTCAATGAGGGTGCTGGTACCAGCCTTGTAGTTCTGCCTGGTGGGGTGAGTTACAAGTTGCTTGAGATTGTAGGAGGTGATTAGGTTGCTGGAGGGTGTTGCCTCATACATAACCAGTTAATATTAAAGTCACCGGTCAAGATGAGTTCTGAGCCCTTTCTGAGGCGCTAATTTCTTCCATAACAAAGGAAGGCCTTCCTTGGCTTTTTGGGGGCAGGTAGGCTGTGGCAATGGTAAGGGTCTTGCCTTTTAGTCGACTTGTATTTTTACCACTAGTAGCTCATAATCCTCCACAACTTTGGAGATGGGAGGACAGAGCAACTCCGTGAGTCTCTGGCATATTTTCTGCCTATTCTATCAAGTTGAAATGCTTAGAATCCTTCGATGACCACCTCACCATCTTAGATCCTACCTGACAGCCAGGTTTCAGTTAGGCAGAGTATGTCAGGGGCATGGATGGTCATCCAAGCCTGGAGCTGGTCGAATTTGGCAGTTAGGCTGCAGATGTTTAGAGATGCTATCTTTAGGCGTTCACTGTATGGACCTTCCTGCTCCTCAGGGTTGTTGCTCCAGGGTTTGAGTGAACATTGCCAGAGACTAACAGTAGCAGAAAGATAACTTTGCTGGCAGATTGGGTGATGTTTATCTTCCCTCGCATCTTCAGTCGCCTCTTGCTTCAGGTGGGGAGGTGTCTATATGCCTGTGTTAAATTAGGGAAAGCTAACCGTTAAGGTTCTGGTTTGGAATTTTGGCTTGGCGATAACTGTGTATGAGAGGTGCGTAGTAAAGAGCCTATCATTACCGGAAGTGGTAATGGCCCTGTATGCTTTTCCTCCAGCTTGCACCCAGTGAGGATTCAGAGTGGGAGGTAGGGTCTGAATTCGTATGTGATACCAGCAATGCCAAAAGAGGTAGTGAGGAGGAGTAGTAGTAGTAGGTGGTTGCCCCCATGGTAGTTTGTTTGGTGTTGCTGGCCTGCTTAACTGCTAGCTGGTTTATAGTTGAAAGGTATATAGTCGAAATAGGGTGAGGTCCCTAAACAATAGGGCAGGTAGAGTAATTGAGGAGGAGTTAGATGGAGTGGCTGGAGAAAAGTTGAGAGCACGTGTGTGATCCTGTGGGTGGGACTCTTTAAAAGGGGTGGTGAGAAAGTGGGTCAAGTCAGGTATTGAAGACAGGGAGGCCAATAGCATGAAAATGTGCAACCCTGAAGTGACCAATCAGCTGCTAGGCTGAGAAAAGGGCGGAGTAAGGTCTGTTTAATACTGTGAGGAGGTGGGGGACTGGAGGTGGAGGGGTGAAAATTCAATCCAGAACACAGCACAGAAAGAGATTTCCTGAGATCAGGAAGCACCAGGCGCTGGAAAATCAGCCAAGGAGCAAAGCTGCCAATCAGTGCCTGGCTCCTCCACTGGCGCCCAGTCAAAACAGCAAGCATTCAAAACCATGAGTTTCAGAGGTCCAATGCATACCTGAATCTGTCTGGGGGTCAGTCGGGTGGTCAAATAATTTGAAGTTTTGTTTGGGGGCATAGTCGGCAAGTGGAGGTCTGAGCACCCAGGAAACCCCTCAGCTATGCCCATGTGCTATAACATTGAACCATACCCTTTTATTAGCTACTGGGGGTCCTACCTGTGTGGAGGGCCAGTGAGATTATGTTGGGATTGTAATTATCTTCCTCAGACTGATGAGTACTTCTCTAGCTTTTCTGGGTTGCATGAGATGAGCGTTTATATTTTGCTGTCAACTGTAGGATGTTCTCCTATTCCCAATGTGTGTAGTGTTCTGAGTCACTCCACCTATGTAAAAAGAGACATCTGGCAACAGAGAAGACACTATTGACCTAGATGATTTGTTCTGAGGTCAAAGTAGAATCTGCTGCAGGAATGCCCAGGACAGCTAGTCTGGGATCCCTAAACTAGGGAGTGGAACCAAAGCATAAGACATGCACATGCAGTCCCAGTAAGTGTCCAAGACAGTACAGGACTCCAGTATGTGAACAAGGCTGGTCTGGGGTAAGTACATATCCAGCAGTCACTATGATGTAACAGTTCCATGCTTTGTAAGGCATCTGGGGTCCTGTATGCCCTATATAGGACTTTTGAACTGAAGGGTCCTTGCCTGAACATCCCAGTTTACATGATGGACTTGGGACCAGACCGTGCCACATCCTGCAGTTAAAATAGAGTATCTAATTTTTTAATTGTTCTATGGGTGTCCCTGATGCAGCATCAGGGTGAGGGTCACTTGGTGTCTAGACAATAGCTGTCATGTGCTCCTCACTGTCCCTGTGCCATTCTGCTTCCATCGTGGCCAGTCAGTGGGATTCCCTCCAATATGCAGAGAGGGTATTCCAAATGGATCTGAGTCTTGTGATGTGCATATTCAAGACAAGTGATTTAATCAGTCGGGTGCAAACTTGTCATGTGTATTGTACATGGAGAGGAAGACTTTGCAGGATCAGTCCTAGTATAGTAGTGCTACAGAAACAAGGACTTTGTGTGGTTAATGGGAGAAATGAATGTTTTTCAGTGTTTTCTCTACAGACTTTTTACACGACCTACCAAGATAGGTTGTAAATCTTGGAAAGAAACATTACAAATAAATAAAATAAATGCATTATTTAGTAAATTGCAACAGCTGAAACATTGTATTTATGAAAGTGCTCTTTAAGGTCAGGTAGCACAAATCCTCTTTTTGACCAATGTCTTTGCAAGGTTTGCCATCAGTTCTTGGGTGCTTTACCCCTCATATGAAAAGCATCAATTTTGCCCAAAGTTGTTGAAAGAAGGTGGTTGGCATACAAACTGGCAGGTTTGACAAGATATACAGGAGTTTAGGGAAATAGATCAATTTCACTCTATTGATCTGGCCCCATAATGGCAAAATGATGCCCTGCTGTCTACTGAGGTCTGCATCTACACAGTATGTCAAGTATTATTTGTACATTAGCATTGACTGTGTCTTTAACAGTGTTTTTCAGATTGATATCTAAACAGGTCACCCCTCAGGGGTCCAATGATATGGGTATTGCCTGGAACTTCGTGGATACACAGTGTCTGTTTAACAGGAGACTTATACCCTGAGGTCTGAGAATAGTCCTGGATGATGGTATAGAGTCTGGGGAGACAGGCAGAGAGGTCTGTAAGAGAGTATCATGTGCAAACAATATAATAATCCCTGGGAAGGTTGCAGATGCACAATTTTGCACCATGGGGTCCACCACCAGCAAAAATAAATAAGGAGATAGCAGGCATCCCTGCGCCGTCGCTTTCCCCAGTACAGAGCTTGATGATATAGTGGAGTTTGTCAGAATCTTTGCTGTGGTTGATTCATATAACAGCTGGACACTGTGAATTGAGTGAAAATCCCACATGGGTCATCATATTAAATAGGTAAGCCCACTCCTCCTTGTCAAATGCCTTTTCTGCATCAAGAGACAGGGTGGCAGTGAGGTCTTCCAGGGCATGCACCTCCACAGGATGTCTAGGATTCTATAGGTATTATCTGACCCTATATGGCCTGATACAATTCCTACTTGATCTGCATTTATTAGGGTACCCATTACTTCCTACATTTTTGCATTTACATTACTTAACAATAATAATAATAAACTGTATTTATATAGTGCTCTTTACAGTGTATCAAAGCTGCACAGCAAAACAATTAAAGCCATAAAATATTAAAATACTATTCAATAATTTAATGTACCATAATCCCATAAATCCCATAAAACATTAATCAGTGTCTACATTAATCAGGAGATAGATCAGAACTGGAAACAAAGAACATTGTCCTGTCTTTCTTCAGGATCAAGGTTGTTATGGACTCACAAAAGATAGGGGAAGCATTCTCTTGATTTGGGCTTCATTAAATACCTTTGTTAACTGTGGAGGGGAGCAAAAGACTGGTAAAAACTCATATGAAAAACCATCAAGGCCAGGAGATTTCCCCATGACCACTAAGTGGATTGCTGTGCTCACCTCTTCTGTTGTAAAGTGTACTGTGAATGTAAGGTTGACCTCTGTAGGGACCTGTGGGAGGGCCACATCTAAGTGAAATGCATCAAACTGCTCTGGTGATGGGGACACTTCTGATGAGTAGAGTACATTGTGGGGATGGTCTCTGAGGCACTCCACCTACCTGACATCATAGGTTGTATACTCCTGATAGGTTGTCTGATGCACATGTGACTGAAATTGAAAACGTCCTTCTGAGGGTCACTGGTCACTTCTATTCAGTTCAAATTGTGCATCTGAAAAGGTTGTTGCACTACTCCAGAGTTCCAGACTTCAGACCACAAAGACAATTCACCACAAGGTAGGAGAAAATCCATACTGTATATAAATTACCCCTATTGCTCAGATAATCACCATATAATATTACAATGTTAAGAGTTAGATATAGACAGCACAGCAAGTTTTGCATATAAATTTTACGTCGGTCTAACTCAGGAATACATCTCTATTAGCAGTCAAACTAGATACCCTTTTTCATTAGCAATGTGTTTCTCAAGATTCAGCTCAGTTAGCAAAAGAATTTGCACACAACAGACCCTGACAGCCTGCCAGCAACTTTCCTTGCATTCACCAAAAGATTATATTTACTATTGCCCGCAGCAAATCAATCGTAAACAAGATCAAGCATGCACCCAGGTGCGCTGCATATCGCAGCAGATACCTCCCAAAGTTTAAATACAATCACTCACTGAAGTTTTGCCTCCCGGCTACAGCGCTCTGGACACCCCTCTTTCAGCGCTCCCAGATGCTACACACCACACGTAAGGAGTAATGCTCTAATGACTCCAAATACAGGATCTCGAGTACTCTGTACACCCCTAGCAGCGTTACAGACGCTCACAGTACAGTACATCAAAATTCTCTAGTCGAGCAGCTATTTCATCCCTTGCTCAGCTCACGCTGACCTCGCTGAAACCAAAATGGAGCAGCCATAATGTTTTTATAGCCCCCTACTCTCGCCTCCATGCTGTCTGCTAGCTCTTCTTCCCGGTTCACCTCATCGCATTCGACGCCAGCACGCCTTCCCATCGGGCGCACAAAATCTCGGTGGAGAGGTCATGCCACACTACAATGTGATGATGTACAACCCTAGAGCACTACAACACGGAGTGCATCGCAATGTAAAACCAAAGCATTCTGTTTACTCCTGCCACAGATATACATATACGCTTAGATACAATATTGACTCCAAATGGCAAGGGCCACTGAACAATACGATAATAAGCCCTATCAGAAGAGACAGCAGACATAGTATAATGTACACGTATATGTCCACTCCTGGTAGACTACCAAGCACCTCACCCGCCTCCTCTTAAAGGCATATGAGCAATTTGAGCAGCATATAATTTATAGCATAGATAGTGGCTCTTTATGAGATAGCGCTACCATCTGAGTTTCCAACACATAAGCCTGCAGCTCAATATGATATTCAGAAATGCATTGCATGCAGATTTGCTTAGTAAACAGAAACTATGCCCTGCAGTTTCACACCAGTAAAGCCTGCTTTTCAATACTGTTTAAGATCATCTTAACAAAGACACATTGCAAAAGCGATGAGTACATCACATACTCAGTATGTCATTTCTATCTGATTAACAGGTTACCATGCCCAAAGCAAAGAGCTGCAGGCAGTGCAATGTACCGCCCCACACCAACAAATAAGAAGGCTATGTGCCTCCTGCATTGAAGAATCCACTTTACACACTGAGGGACAGGAAACAGAGGATGATTTCCTCCTCCTACAACTAGTCAAGACAGTCACTAACAATCCAATACCACAAAAGCAATACTCCTGAATAACCAACTTATGCAAGCACAAGAGGTACTAACAGCAATGCAACAGCAATTAACAGAGCTTTCAAAACAACAACATATCAACTCACCACCTGCGAAGAAAGGAACACTAGAAACATAGACTTTGATGGCAGATAAGGACCGCTTGGCCCATCTCGTCTGTCCATTTCCTACCTACAGGATAGGCCACAGATCCTAGTTAACCAACTGCCTATTTCTTCCTACCTCCACAAGAATTGCCTTATGTCTGTCCCATGCATTCTTGAATTCTCCACAGTTTTAGACCCCACAACCTCCTCAGAAAGGCTGTTCCATGCATCTACTACCCTCTCTGTTAAATAATACTTCCTCACATTGCCCCTGAACTTCCCTCATCTTTAAATTGTGTCCACTTGTTCTTGCACATCTCTTTTTCTGAAAGATGCTACCCTCTTGGATTTTGTTGATTCCACTGGGTACTTAAAAGTTTCTATCATGTCCCCTCCCCTTCTTTCCTCAAGGGTATACATATTAAGCTCCTTTAGTCTCTCTCATCACGGCTTCTCTTGCAGACCCGGCACCATTTTAGTTGCCCTCCTCTGGACTGCCTCTAACCTGTCTATGTCCTTGCAGAGATGGGGTCTCCAGAACTGGATGCAGTACTCCAGATGGGGTCTCACCAACTGTCTGTACAGAGGGATAGCAACTCCTGTTTTCTGCTGCTGATACCTCTCCTATGCATCCCAGTATACCCCCAGCCCTCCCTACTGCCTTCTCACATTGCTTACTAACCTTAAGGTCATCTGATATGACTACCCCAGGTTCCTTTCCTTTTTGTTGTTGTTACTACCCCCCATTGTGTATTCTTCCTCTGGGTTCTTGCTTCCTATGTGCATTATTTTGCACTTCTTTGCATTGAATCCTAGCTGCCATACTTCTGACCATTCCTCCAACCTTGCCAAGTTCCTTCTCATCCTTTCCACGCCTCTTTGTATATCAGCCCTGTTACAGATCTTTGTGTCACCTGCAAAGAGGCATACTTTTCCTTCCAGTCCCTCTGCAATGTCACTTATGAAGACATTAAAAGGACTGGACCCAATACTGAACTCCTGCGGTACCTCACTAGTAACCCCTCTTTCTTCAGAGTGGACTTCATTTACAATTACCTTCTGTGTCCTGCTGTCCAGCCAATGTTTTACCTAGGCTACCACCCTGGGACCCACTCCCAGGCTGGTTAATTTGACTATTAATCTTTGTGTGGACTGTGTCAAATGCCTGCTAAAGTCTAGGTAGGCCATGTCCACAGCCCTCCCTGGTCTACTACTTTGGTCACCCAGTCAAAGAAATCAATTAGATTCATCTGACATGACCTTCCTGCCAGAACCCATGCTGCCTTGGGTCCTGTGCCCCACTGGCCTCTAGGTAATCAGCTATTCTTTCCTTCAGAAGTGACTCCATCACTTTCCCTACCACAGAGGTCAGACTGACAGGTCTGTAGTTTTCTGCCTCTGTCTTGGTCCCACTTTTGTGAAGGGAATCACATCCGCCTTCCTCCAGTCCTCGGGTACCACACCATCCTCCCTGATTTATTAAAAGAGTAGTCAGTGGTTTCACTAGTTCCCCTTAATTATTTTAGAATTATGGGGTGAATTCCATCAGGCCCCATTGCTTTGTCCACCTTCAGTTTTAGGAGTTCTTGCAGAACCCTTTCTTCTGTGAAAGGACTGGGATTGACCTCCTATCCAGAGTGCTTCTGTTAATTGGATTAGGCACTTCCTCCTTTTGTGAATACTGAGCAGAAATATTCATTCAGTATCCTGCTTTTTCACAGTCACCTCTGCTCACCCACTGTTCATTCTATTCAGCCTCACTATCCCTCCTTTGTCTTTCTCGATCGCTGATGTACCTATAAAAGGTTTTATCCCCTTCTTAACTGGGTTGGCTATCTTTTCCTCAGTTTGGACCTTTGCTATTCTGACTTCCTCCACTAACTCACTATCTAGACCTCCAGACGATCTCTCGCAAATGACCAAACCCCTTGCCTGCTGACTCAAGCGACTCATCAGATGAGGAAGAGGGAGGTCTCACAAGAACCGCAAACCATCACAGCTAAGCAGTGCTTCCCGACCAAATCCCTGCTCTAGTACACCAAATCATGGAAACAGTGGGCTTCAAACCGTAATACCTACACCCACGTCCAAACTACTCCCGCTCCCTTCAACCTATTGCTAAACAAGCAGACGCCTTCCCAGTCTGTGAGGCCATAGAGCAGATTGTCCTAAAGGAATGGTCCTCCTCTGAAGCAGCCAGAATTCCAGAGAAAATCATGGGACAGAATGTACCCACTACAGGAGGAGAAACTAACCCTATTGTGTACACCTCCTCAGTGGACCCCAAATAGCTGCTCTCAATAAAAGACGGTGCTCCCCACTGAGTCTGCCTCAGGATTAAGGGACCCAATTGACAGAAAACTCGAAGAAAACCTAAAGAAGAATGCCGAATTAGCAGGTTTGAGAAGCAGAGCAGCCGCCACTGTTACTGTATATACGCCCACAAGAGCACAGCTAACCTGGCTTCAGAAACTCCAAAAGACTATCCCATCGAAGTCCCATGAGTCTGAACTCATGGAAAATGCATACTTTCCACCAAATATCTGGCAGATATGGTGGTAAACTCATTAAAATAAATGCCAGATTGGCAGCTATCACCAACAGAGCTCGTGGATCGCTGTGGATGAAACTATGGGATGCCGACAAAGAATCTAAGGCCACTGTACAACGACTTCCATTTAAGGACAACATGGTATTGGACAAGGACTAGAAAAATATCTCAAGGGCAAAGAGGAAGGAAAGATTCTAGCTAGAGAACAAACCAGATCCACATACTCTACCGGCTTGTCCCAGAAGCAGATACCACCTTTCGTGACAAGAAAGGGAAGCTCCATCTTCAGAGGCACTAACTTCAGACAAAACTATACCACACCCTACCACTACAACAGATACAGAGGTAGGGCACAACCACAAAGAGGCAGAGGAAACTACCATCACTGCAACCATTCCAGGTCCTGATTACTCGATTCAATGAGAAGTCACACACCACTGGGCGCAAGACTAACACTATTCTTGGAACACTGGGAAAATTCCACTTCAGACAAATGGGTGTTGGAAATAATAAGACAAGGATATGAAATACAATTCACAAAGACTCCACGAGGACACAGAATGATATACTCCCCTCCTCCAAGCACAAATGCAAAACAACGCATTACTATAGCTATACAAGAACTACTAGAAAACAATGCTATTGTACCCATCCCACGGCAAGAAGAAGGTACAGGAATCTACTCCATATTCTTCATGGTTCTAAAAAGACAGGAGGATACAGACTGGTACTGGACCTAAAGTACATCAACAAATTAGTGCGATATATCCCATTCAAGATGGAGACAATAAGGTCAACCCTCAAAGTACTCCAACCGGAGACTTCCTCACATCCATAGATCTAAAAGACGCTTACCTCTATGTACCAATGAGACCCAGACACTCTCAATACCTACGCTTCTGCATTCTTGGACAATACTATCAGTACCAGGTCCTACCATTCGGCCTGGCATCAGCCCGTGAGTATTCACAAAGGTATCAATAGTTCTTGTAGCAAAACTCCGACAACAGGGCATCCACATCATCCCATACTTAGACTACTGGCTCATCAGGGCAAGATCACAACAACAATCCGCCAGGGAGATGCAAACGGTGGTACACTGCTTACAGCAACATGGCTGGGTACTCAATCACAAGAAAAGCTAACTAGTTCCCAGTCACACCATAGAACACCTAGGAACCTCATAGACACAGAAAGAGGCCTAGTAACCCCATCACACTCAGGAATCCACACTATAGTATCCACTGCCCACAGACTACAGAACACAAAGCATCCTGCGCTGTGGACATCTCTCAAATGTTAGGACTAATGTCCTCAACATTAGGCACAGTTCCCTGGGCAAGATGGCATGCCAGACCCCTCATGTCCTTCCTTCTAACTCAGGGACACGCACACTATGTCAACCTCACAAAACAAGTCAAACTACCACCCAGCGTGAGATCAAGCCTCACATGGTGGACGAACAGACACAAACTGACACAAGGCATGCCGCTAGACATAACCCCAGACATAATAATAGAGATGGATGCAAGTCTATCTGGCTGGGGAGCTGTACTGGCAAATCATATAGCACAAGGAAAATGGTCCCTATTAGAGGCAAAACAAACTATCAACGTTCTCAAAATGAAAGCAGTGTTCAAGGCACTACTGCATTTCTCCCAACTATTATAGCACAAACATGTGCAGATAAAGTCAGACAATCAGACCACAGTATCATACATAAACAAGCAGGAGGCACAAGAAGCAAAGCAATGATGTCAGAAACATCCAAGATAATGACATGGTCACAAACACACTTAAAATCAATATCAGCAGTCCACCTGGCAGGAAACTCAACATCACGGCAGACTGGCTCAGCCGACAAATGATTCATCCAGGAGAGTGGAAACTCTACACGAAGTCTTCCTGCATCTCAACCAGAGATGGGGTCCAATTGAGATTGACCTCATGGCATCACACAAGAATCATCAATGCATAAAATACTGGTCGCGATTCAAGGACCACAGAGCTATAGGAGTAGACGACTCTAGCCACTTGGACATTCCAACTAGCTTACGCCTTCCTCCCATACCACTAATTGCTCAAGTACTAAAGAAGAGTCGCATCTCCAGAGCACGAGTCATACTAATAGCACCACACTGGCCAAGGCGCTCATGGTTCACGACAATAGTTACAATGACACTTGCTGACCCCTGAAACTACCACATACCAGACCTTGTATCACAAGGTCCTGTTATACATCCAAACCCTTAACAACTGCAGCTGACAGCATGGCTCTCTGAAAGGGAGAAACTGCTAAAAGCAGGATACCACCCTTCAGTCATAGACACTATGGCCTCATCACATCAGCAATCCATGATTAGCACTTACCAGCGCCAGTGGACATATTCAGCAAATGGTGTAATCACCACAAGATAGACTCCACCGCATGCACCGTACTCAGATACTAATGTTTCTCCAGAAGGAACTACAACTAGGACTCTCGCCATCATCTTTAAAGGTACAGGTTGCAGCTATTGAGGCAGCAAGAGGACAAATACAAGGCACAACACCGGATCCCACTAAGACGCTGCCCGCTTCCTGAAGGAAGCAGCCAACATACGTCCCAGCCATAAACCACTATTAGCACCATGGGATCTCCCTCAGTACTGACAGTGATGACTAAACCACCATTCAACCTTATGGAATCCATCCATTTAAAATGGATACAGCTCAAGGCAGTCTTCTTAACTGCCATCTCATCAGCCAAAAGAGTAGGCGTAACTACAGGCACTCTCTACATAAAGAACCATTCCTTCAATTCTACCATGACAGGATATCCATGAAACCAATCCTTCATTCAGACTAAAGATCACATCTAAGTACCACCTCAGCCAAACTATCGAGATTCCAGGCCAACTTCCACCAGAAGAAGTACAGGCCAACCCCAAGCTTAGACTGCTAGGAATGACACGACTGCTAACAACCTACATCTATAGAACGCTGATATTCGAAAACCAATAGACTCTTCATCATCATACAGGGACGCAGAAAAGTTCTACCTGCCTCCAAAGCATCCATAGCAGGATACTTCAGAAAAGCCATCTCAGAAGCTTACAAAGCAAATAACACGCAGGTACCAGCATCATTAAAGGCTCACTCAACCAGAGCTATCGCTACTTCTTGGGTGGAAAGGAACATGGCCACCGAGAGAAGAAATTTGTGCTGCAGCCACTTGGTCGAATATCCACATTTTCACAAGACATTACAGAATGGACGTGTTTCATGACACCAAGACAAACTTTGCCAGGGCAGTGCTACTAGCAGCACACACAGAATGCAATAACATTATCACATCTAACCCACCTAAAGATTGATCACTACTTTTGACTAACCTATTATGTCAGGGTATGGAGTGCCTCAGAGACCATCCCCACAATGGTAGTTTACTCACCTGGTAAAGGTGATTGTGGGGAATGGATCTCTGAGGCACACCACACCTCACCCTATAACTGACGTGAAAATGATAATGACAATAACCCTATGGACAAAATGCTATGACAACATACACTTACTTTTCTAAAACACATATGTACACAATATGACAATTAAAACTTATCATTACAACAATCAACAGATGGGGGGTATATAACATTTTATAATTTCAGATACAGCTTTGAAAAACATCGAACTGAATAAAGTGACCAGTGACCCTCAGAAGGACGTTTTCAGTTTCAGTCACATGTGCATCAGACAACCTATCAGGTGTATACAACCCATGATGTCAGGTAGGTGGAGTGCCTCAGAGATCCATTCCCCACAATCACCTTTACCAGGTGAGTAAACTACCAGTACAGTATTCCAAGAACACTGCATAAATCTATAACAGTGTAGTTATAACCTGGGCTGGAGTTTTCTGCATTAAGAAAATGTATTTTTCTGCTTTCTGTGGCCTCAACCTCTGGGCCAGCAATCTCTCTGTGTTTCCTCCTACTTCCCAATATGACTGATAAGGCCTAAAAGGCTATATTCTATCTAATACTGCAGGAGAGATTCTCTGGACATCCAGAGATTGTCAATCTGTGGCCTAAGGGAGAAGATTTGGTTGGGGTGCTGTATAAGGTTGTTCTAAGTTTTAAAGAGCAACTGATGCCTTTGGAAAAACTTTGGAAAACATAATATTTAGACACAAGTCAGCTTTTATTTCCTATGTCTTCTGTAAATTTCTCCTCTCCTTTATTTATTCCTAAAGAAATTCCCATACAAATAAGATCTGTATCCCTTAGATTTCTTCTGCCTCTACAGTTTATTCCCTACTTGAAATAATAATGTTCTGTTGTGACATCATAATCTGTTGCCATGGGAATAACTGTGAAGTCACAAGCAGAGTATCGGATGTCAAGTTGGGAAAAAGCAATAGGAACTGATGAACACTCAATGAACAACTATTCTGTTTTCAAGTATATGAGTCCAATAATAAATTATGGGAATGAGAAACCCAGCACTAAAAGAAAAATAAGCAGCATTTTGTCCAAATATTGTGTTTTTCAAAGTTCTTCTTGAGGTGTCAGTGGCTCTTTAAGTGTCCCCTCCTGCTAGCTGAGGCATCAGTACCCGTCTTTTCTGACTTTAGAGGAGCAGGCTATTAATTTGACCCAGAGAACTGCTTTGAGCCTCCCACTGAGTAGACACCAGAACATCTGAAGGTCATTTTCCTGCATGTAAATTGGATTTCCTGCTGGTGCCGATTACAGAAATCAGCATGTTGCAGAGCAGGTATTCATCCATAACTTGTTACAGGGCCCAGATACCCACTCCATGCCAAAGATAGAGTCACTAGGGCATGATTGGATATTAGAATATTCCCCAGAGAGACCCCCCAAGCTCGACTTTGTATCTTGAGGGACGTAAACAGTAGATAAATGCAGCTTTGTGTACCATGCACAGAGGAGTAGGTAAGGTAAGGTAATTGTTTATTGTTCAGCTAGAAAGCCATTACAAAATGCTAAAACAATACATTCCAGTCTACTAAAGAATATAGGCTCTACCTTTAAAAAATGCTTTACATTCCTTAATATAAATGCTTTTCCAACCACAGCAGATCAACTACTAGGCTGGAAATTTTAACTTTACCTTATAGGTTAAAATATCCCAACATTCCTATCACTCTCATATTGCACTATTATTAATTTTAAGTCTAAAATATGGACATCTTTTAAACATTTTTATAAGTAAAACAGAGCCAGTAATAATGATGGTATAGTAAACTATCAGTCTACTTAGGACCTACAGTATTCAAGATTCTCCTTAACATATACCAGAATGTATCCAGAGATACCTAAAACAATAAATAGCCAAGTGGCATCTTGTCAAAATACTCTTTCCCACAGAGCTCATCCCACCTAGTAACATCATGTCACATACCTGCCCACCAGATACCCACCTGGACATACTGAATCTGTAGACCATTCCATCAGAGGTATCATACAGTGCATGCTGCTCCATTCCCCACAGACTACCTCATAACCAGCCACTCCAGTCAGCCATTCCTGAGGCACCTAATGCAACTAGATGATACTGAAGAGACCCATCCAGTCACACCATGTCCCAACTGTGACTACCTTCTAGCCAGTGGAGCACACCAGCACTGGGGCATGTCCATTTAGGATACCATGCAATGCATGCTGCTCCGTAACCCAGGACCACCCCCATCCAGCTACTCCAATCAGCTACCATTAAGGCACACCTTGGGACTCCATGTCACAATTTAGGGTTCAATCGTTCACATCCTGTCACCCATGTGCCTACCTGATAGGCATTGGACATGCTGACATATAGGCATGTCCTGGGGGCACCCTGTGACTCATGCCACTCTGTGCCCCCTGAAATACCCTTGATCCAGTCACTCCCAGTGGCCATATTGGGAGGCAGATAATGAGCCTCCATATTGCTGGTAGGTCTACCATTGGGGCATTTTGCATCAAGTGGTACCAATAACTAAAAAGTTTTTAGCGTTAAATTGCTACTCCTTAATTTTTGGTGTGTGAGTAGCAAGATCAAAACAAATTACAAAGGCAAAACTATGAACACACATGAGAATACTTTAAACAGCTAAGATTGCAACCACTCCAACCTATAAAACACCCACCTCTTGTTCTCAGCTAAGGACTGCTGGTATAATCATATCGCAGCTATTACCAATTAAGGGCCAGATATTCAAAACTTTCGCTGGGCAAAAATAATTTGCGCGGGTTTAGCGCGGGATTAGCGGGTCTGCCATATTCAAAGGCCAAATAGCTGGCAAACTGCATTAGCGCTAGGCAAAAGTATAATGTATGCAAGGCAAACTGACATAACATGTTTAATGCTATATTCAGTGGCTAGCGCCGCTAAGTGGTTTAGCGCGACCTAGCGCGACAGTTAGCGCGGTGTAGATTACCGCCCAGAAAAAGCTGGTCTTAATCCTGGCATCAGCTTTACGCAACATAAATGGCTGTGCTAGGGATCTGGTTGGTTTAGCACGGGTCTCATGCTGACCCCAATACATAAATATAAATACATAGATAAAGCCAAACATAGTGGAAGCTTGCTAACCAATGGCATCACAATGATGCCATCATCTGCCACCAGTCCCAGCCATGCCAGGCGGTAAGTGGTGACCCTGCGCCAGTGGACAGCATGGCAGTGTAGCCATACAGCACACACCTGCTGACCACACATATCTGTGGACAAAACAGATGCCAGCACACACATGCAGCACTGTGGGCATGGAGGATGTTGAGGGGAGTGTGTATGGGTGGCCAGGCTGTGCCACAGACCAGGTGTGGCCACAAGGCTGGGACTCAGCATGCAGTGCACATGGGCCAGTATTAGGAATACCCCCAACACTAGTGTGCCTTTCGGATACTATATGCCCCCCAGCACATCACCGCATACAGCTGTACAACTGCCACAACACACAAAAGCCAGATATGTACATGTCACTGTGGGCATCACAGCCACAGGTACAGCATCTGTGGGTCACACAACAGTGTAACAGTAATGTCGATTGTCAGTAAACACCTGCAGGTTGGGCCTGTCACTGTGTACAGTGCAATCAGCATCACTTGCCCTACACACCATAGGCAGTGCACGTCCCTCACACTACTGTCTCCCTTGCTACTGTAGTGTCTGCTGTGCACTGTAGCATGCCCTACAGTGTGACAGTTGCATGCAGCACCACCACCACCTGTGCCTATGCTGTCCCTGTCCCTGGGGTACAATATGCTATGCTATGCTATGTACTGTTTACCTGTAGCCTGTAGCTATCGCCGTGCACTGCCAGACTGACCTACAGATGGAGCTGCGGTTGGACCTTGTCTGCCCTGTACTTCCAGACTGACCTACAGGTGGCTCTATGGGACCCTGCAGTAACGCTAGGCAAACTGTGTGCAAATCAGGGTATAATGAGATGCTAATCCGTTGTTTGCCCAGAGACTACCTAAGTAGGCTCATTTGCATACACTTTTGAATATGGCACATTTTAGCTCCGGCAAGCGTGTTTGCTCCAGGCTAACTGCTTGCTCACGCGCTAATGTGTTAGCGCGCCTAATGGTACAGGGAATATTGTACAGTTTTGATCACTGTTCTTCTCAGCTGCTGCTTCCTGCAACTGTACTGAGTCCATGCATTTGCTGGCACACACATTGGCCACGTAGTTCATCTGTACCTGCCCTCACGTTGCTGTGTACTGTGTTGTTGTTGTGGGTTGCACTTCCTGGTTGTTTTATTCAGTGCTGTCTTATTCCAGGGCAATGTTTGCCCTGCACACTCAGCCAGTTTGCATGGCCTCATTACCATGCTATATTCAGAAGCTGTTTGCCCTGGGCTATTCCGTTTGAATATGGCTTGCTTTGTGCTCCAGGCTCGGCTCATCTGGGCTACAGTGCTAATTTTGCCCCTGGGCAAAGTTTTGAATATCTGGCCCTAAGAGTCTTAAATGTCCTAAGCATCCCTAACAAGAGAGAGTATTTCCAGATTGTATATATCAAAACATTAAGAAAATAAGATAATCATTGTGAAACAAATTTAACTTAATCCCAAACATAAACATAATAAAAAATACATAATGTCCCAGAGATAGGGAATTGCAAACTCAGCATAAGCATTTAAAGCATTTCAAACATTTAAAATAATAATGAATAACAAAAATAATCATATTTGGAAGTCTCCAGCTGCATTTTGAGTCCATCCTTCAAGTCTTGAGGCTTCACTGTTCTCAGAATCAGCTCAGGGAAAAAAAAAGACAAACAAAGAAGTGCATATTTCCACTCATGTCCTGAATGTCTAAATCGACATAATCACTGTAGTCTGTATTTCCCAAAAGCTATTAAACCATAATGCTGCCACATCTTACAACTAGCAACACGGCATAAATTTAAACCATGTATTAAATTAGGTGTTCCAGTTTTAACTAGGGATTCTTCCTTCTAGTTCAAACTAAAATGTTCCACAGGGCAATAACTGCTAAATTGCGCTTTAATACTTAAAGACTGTGTAATCTTCTCCAACAGGGCTTCAAATTAGCTCCAGCACTTAGACCAGGATCCAAAATCTATGAACGCCAGCTGAATAAAACAAGTCAGTACCTTCAGAGGTAATTGCACATTATCCACTCCTCCAACAACCATAACAATATATTTGTGTAATTCACCACAATCTCCCTGTTCCTAGGGTCCATGGCACATTTAAGAACAAAGTTACCAGCCATCTTCGCAAGACAACAGGGTGTTTTTTTCTGAGGTATCCTTTCCAATTACACAGTGGAAACCTGGAAACACAAAACAAAAAGAGAGCACTCTCTAAGCGTAGTAACTTTTGAGTTTAAGTTTTCACAAATTGCACCAACTCCCTCCTTAGGCAATGATGGCATACCTTTTAAAGAACAATACTGAGCTCATTTGCATTCTCAGTGCACTGACAGTATAAACTTCCTCTGTCCATACCGTCGAAAGTCGAATTCAAACCAACTTCACCTCCTTTCCTTGATCAATGGAGCATATTGCCTGCATCTTAAGGCAAAGCTCACTGAACACCAGCGACCAGATGAGCACTAAACGCTAAGTGTGAGAGCGCTTTCAACTTTTGCAGCTTTCAAAACTACAAAACTAAGGCACTACTAAAGGCCACAACAAAATAATGTAGGGTTTCTTTCATAAGACCGCCAAAAGCCTTTTTCTTTTTCTTTATTTAAATCTAAAGAGCAGGAATATGTTTCACGGATGGAGCATGTTGTGCAGCCATATTGCTGCCTTCTGGCATCGACTACCCACAGAGGAGTAAAAAGTATAGTCTCTCTCACAAAATTGTTATTGTGATTTGACTTATAATGATAATTAACAACCCTGAAGCCAGTCATTTCTTGGATTCATGACTGGCTGAAGGAAAAGCCCATGGCTGTGCATCTGAATCCCATCCCCTCACTGGTCTAGTCTCCTCAAAATGGCTGGCTTCTTAGTCGTTATTGCTTAATTAATGCACAACAATTTTATTAGTTGCCTCACATCTCAGTAGCTGTCTTGTGGTTAGACATGTAGTACATCTTACTATGTCTCAACCCAAAAGTGGCATTCTCAAAGTATTTTCACACTATACGGGCCAAAGTTTGTGAGAGAAAGCAATGCAAATCTAGATTTTAGCAGGCGAGGGGGTTACAGACATGGAACTATACTGAGGACCACAACGTGATGTCTGAGTCAAGTATACTTCCTTCACTTAGCAGTACTACAGGTTATGCAGACCCTTTCCCCAATGATAGGGACAATTAATTTCTGCCAGACAGTAAACTGACACAGTATGTGGGCCCTGAGGACCCTATGAGTGGTTCATTAATGCAATGTAATCAATGCAGTCTTTGCAATTTCCAAAATGTCCCTTTGCTTCCACTAGTGCTACTTGTAACTTTCCATTTGCTTCAAAATGCATTCCCTTGAGACTCAGAGATCTTCACTGGCAGCAGACGCCAAGTGAAAACCCTTAGGATGCAGTCCAAGAATATAATTACAAGAATATGCCGGCAGATGGGGACCATGTGATCCATTTAGTCTGAATGTTTGAGTACCTCCTCTAGTAGGTTTATCCTTTTATATCCCCAAGGAAGGATATGCTTCAGAAGGCAAGGGACCATGCCAGCCCATGGGGACTTCTGGAGATTCCAACATTTTTAGTGGCTTCCTCTAGTGATAGTTGGGTGGGACCCATCAACAGTAACTTGGCTGGTTGATCTGGTGACACTGAAGGTTGAGGCACTGGACACCAAACCTCACACCATGCTGGTGACCTGGGTTCATGAACGGATTTGGGCTGCTGGAGTCGGCAGGAGAGGGAAAGGACTGAACATCCAAAGAACTGCTCTCCCTTCCCTGGGAGGGATCCAGGTCTTGGCGCAACCCTTAGTGGCCCCTGATGGAGATTGGGGCAGCATAGGAAATATGTGCTGCCATAACAGAAGGAGGAGGAGTGACAGATGTTGGCATGAAGGTGTCATGACATCATTGTACATCCACACTCTCTGGGGAAACCAAGGATCAAAACCCAGAGGACCAGGGAGGTGATGAGGGCCCCACATCCCTAATGCTGAACCACCCTCTGATGGTCCCAGGCACCACCCACACAGGACAGACCTTTAATTACAGAAAGTGCCACCAGGTAAGTGAGGCAGACCCTCCATGGGGATGATCCAGAGGCTCAGCAGTCCTGGTGGGGGACTAAGGAGGAGGGTCTTAGTGGGAGTAGAGATGCAGCTGAGTGGGCATCTCTGAGAGAGATGCCCTGGGCTGAAAGAGCAAAAATAGAAGATAAAAAAAAACTGACTTGGTTTTCTTCAAGCTTCCATCTTCTTCAGACCCAATGCATCAGGTTTACTCCAACTGTCCATGCACAACAAAGTAAAGCTGCACACTCTGCCTGATTAACCTGAATAAACATCAGAAAAACTACAATTGTCCAAGTTGTCTGGTTGGGGACAGGAACCCTGATATCCTTCTGCACCTGTTGTTTCTTTTATCTCTTACTGTGTTACTGTGGGGACCCTTTGCTTGATGCTCTGTTAATAACCTTGATGCACAAGTTATGTAAAGTCTTATAGAGGCCGAGTCAAGCCAAAGCTCCTTGATGTGCCACCACCCCAGCTGTACTGTGCCATTCTCTCTCTCTCAACTGCCTTGAAGTGCTGTCTCCCTCTGTGTGTGTGTGTGTGTGTGTGTGTGTGTGTATATATATATATATATAAATAAATATATATCTGGTGGCATGTTGCATCCCTAAACAGGGCAATCTGAAACGGCCTCCACCACTTAACTCATAATGATCTGGGAAACACCTTGCAGCTGGAACCAGGCTTAGATATACCATGCACCAAATGCGTTCCTCACACCTTCCCAGCAGCCACACTTAAATCCCCAAACACTGATTCCACCACCTTTTCCCTTTGTGCCTCTCCTTTTCTAGCCCAGGAGCAAACCCAAATCCAGGGGTGTACAGGACATAATACCCCAAACAGGAAAGATGGTTACATACAGAGTCGTGCTATTGTTGGAACACAGATCTCTTTTCACATTACAAACAGACAACACTTGCTGTATCAATGATAGCTAAAACTTGATGGTCATTCTACAGGAAACCACAAACCACCAAATTGTCACTGTGCAATAGGACAAAATGCAGCTCTACAGTGTTTGAGTGATAAATATAAAATAAGGCTCAGGGTGGTGTGCGAATGAGTTCCAAAAGCAAAGAAAGGTGCTGCACTCAACGGAATGTGCAGGATGCTAGTGTAGAGCTTCCACTTGTAGTGCAACTAAACAAATTCAGACACCAGCACTCCAGAACCAGGTAGCCCCTAATGCAGGTACAAACAGTCAGTTACTTGATGCAGATATAGGAATTTATTCAGAAAATTTCTTAGCAAAAATCTGCATACATCCACTAGAGCGGTAGTCCGTGACAACTAGATGCCCCGCGCTCACCACGTAAGGGCTTCATCGGGTTAAGCATCTGGAGTGTGACTGGCTCTTATAGAATGCCTCATGAATGACATTGTCAATTACATCATTTATATAATCAATCAAAATTTAAAGTAAAAATGTTTGTTATTATAAGAGCAGATATACAAAACATAAGAGCTTAGTAATCTAAACAAAAATATATTTTGACAAATAGGAGTGTTGTTCTAAATATATTTTAAACAAATCAGTTCTAGCAATTTCCTTGATTGCTTTTTGTTAACTTTCATATCTTAAATTGAAGAGGTACATCACCCACTAATTTAGGTGGTTGGCTAACATGAATGTATAAGTCACATAATTGGTGAAGTTTCCACCATTGAGGCTAATATCAATGTGTGGTTTTCCTGAGGTACAGTGGAGAAAGGGAGCTTGTCCACAATTTGTGGTGGTAACAGGTATTTCTGTGCTCTCAAGGTTCCACTGTAAAAATAAAAATAAAATTATTATCAATTACGAATACCTTAGTGTCATTCTGCTGTATGGCAAAGGCAACAGTTATCAAGTGACATTGAAAGGAGAGAGTGTTGTCCCCCTCTGTAGTTCCAACATCATCAGGTTCAGGTCCAGTGGTGGGAGGCGTGATGTGAAGGGAGGGTGTCTCGAAGCGCTGTGTGCACATGCTCCACACATGTGCATTCATGGCAAGACAGGGAACAGGAATGGGGAGAAAACAAGAAAACACCATAAACTACATATGGAAAGGAGAGAAGGTCAAATAACTTGCATACAAGGCCAAATGCTAAGTTGGGAAGGAGGGGTGGAGAAACAAAAGGAGATACACATAGGAGATGAAGTCACAGGGACAACATAAATATTGCCTGAGGTTTACAAACTCACATACTTAGCCATTACATTCTATCACAACAACCTCAAAATAAATTCAATTCAGGTTATTTATATTCAAATAAGGTAGAGATGAAATTCTATCTTTGTTGTAAATTCATATATATGGTTAAAAATCCAGATCCGAGTTCAGTCCCCAGGTTCTAGAGCTTGTTAGGTAAAATCCAGAATGTCTCACTATGTGATAACTTGTTTAGCCTGTCTCCCCTCTATTGCCAATGTTCACTTGTTCTAGGCCAGTGAATTTTAGACATTTGGGATCACTTCCATGTTGTGTCAAAAATGTTCAGCTACTGGTCTCGCTTAGTTGTATGTTTTCAGTATTCTTAATATGCTCCTGTATGCAGACTTTCAAGGGATGTATTGTTCTACCTACATACAGTCTTGGGCAATTACACCAGGGGCATACACTGTGTATGTTATACACAAATGAATTGATTGATGTGTACTACTCTGTTATTGGTTTGTGCTATGAACGTAGCTCCTGTTGACAAGCGTGACACACATTACAGTGTCCACATTTGTGCTTGCCTTAGGTCTAGATGGAAGCCAAGTTCTACTGGGGGTAAATTTCTTGAACACTGGCTATTCACAAGATCATCCCTTAGATTCTTTCTCTTCTAAAGGACACTCTAGGTTTGTTCCCAATATGAGGTGCTAATGTCTGGTCACTAAGTAAGATTGGCCAGTACTTGGTCACAATGTTCCTATACATCCAGCTAGGCAGTTGAATCTGGTAACAAAATAGATTTTTGTTTCTCCACTGTCTACTTTAGGAATCAGTAATTCATCCTTGTTACTTGCCAATGTCCTAGCAAGTGCTTTCTTAAGTACAGAGATGTCATAGCCTCTGTATAAGAAGGGTTTCTCCATTTCTTCAGCCCGATACAAGTATGTTTGTACAGCACTGCAGTTTTCCTTAGCTTTACATACTATGAGTAAGGAATTAATTCCTTCAGGGATCTGGGATGTGAGCTTGATGCCAACAACAGGTTATTGGTGGCCGCTAGTTTTCGATAGCTTTTGGTACTAATGCTATTGTCAGTATATTTTGTGAGGCTAATGTCCAGGGGCCCAATTCCAGAAGGTGTTATGCCTGGCACATGGCAATTTATGCCAAACCTGATGGAGCAAATCACAACTTGTACCAGGTAAAACGCAAGTCGCACCAAAGTTAGTGCTTGCACCATGCCATAATGTGGTTGCACCAAAGGTGGGCTATGCCACCCACTATGCCCACAACCCATGATTGCATGGTGTATGGGGTAATTATGGCAGCAACTGTGCCCTATTCCAGAAGGGCAGCTGCCATAATCGACTTATGCCATTCCAGAACAGGAATGGCGAGGGGTTAGACCAGCTCAGAGGTGGTCTAAGGGGCATCTGTCCTGCCAAAATGATGGATGCCCCCTGTGGCACTGCAGAACTACATTGCCTGTGCCCCACATGTCCCCCTGCACAGACTTGCCCCTATCTCCCTGAAATTTGGGAACCCCCAGGGTCCATTTTTCACATTGCTCCTCTGAACGCCAGTGCCACCTGCCAGCCCCCATGCCCCCAGGTGCTTATGGAGGTGTTCCAGGATGGGGGCACCCTAGGGGCAGTTATCTGTTGGCTGTGACTTGTGACACCCAGGTCCATTGTGCCATTCCTGTGGCACTACCCTGCGGCTACCGTAAGTCATAGGAATAGATGCCGGGACCCTGCCTGTCTTGCAATATGGCACAGGGTCCCAGGTGCAGTGTCGCATGGTGCAACTACATACACCTGTGAGTTGTGCCATGCATCTTGAATCAGGATCCAGGAATTTAATTGTATCAGACTTGCATTTATGGGTGAAGCGAATTCCTATCATTGGTGTTAAGCCAATCAACAAACTCCTGTGCTTCATTTCACTGCCTGACCAAATGCAAAGCATCATCAATAAAGCATGCTCACTTAGTTATTTTGTTCAAAAGGGGTTAGAGCTCACATCAGACACTATCTGTTCTTCCAAAGTCCTAAGAACAGACTGACAACAGGGAGCCATCGCTGCCCCCATAGCCATTCCACATTTCTGGATGTAGTAATCTGAATTGAATTCAAACTGATTGTGGTTTAAAATGAAAACCCTCCAGAACAAAATGAGGGTATGTGTTCCCTCAGTGGATCCTATTAAAGAAAGGGTCTGCATGCTTTCTAAACTATCACTGTGTTGTATAGATGTATACAGTGATTCAACATCTATCACAAGCTATTTCATTTCTGATGTCATTTTAAAATCTTTGAGTTGTTCCAATATGTTCATTGTGTCTGTTGTATAAGACTGTAAACAGGAGCCACTGTGCTTTAAGAAAAATCAACATATATTCACAGTGGGAAGGTCATGCCAGACAAATCGGATAGATTTCTTTGACTGGGTGACCAAAGTAGTAGATCAGGGAGGGGCTGTGGACATGGCCTACCTAGACTTTAGCAAGGCATTTGACACAGTCCCACACAAAAGATTAATATACAAGTTAGCTAGCCTGGGAGTGGGTCCCAAGATGACAGCCTGGGTAAAAATTGGCTGGAGAATAGGACACAGAGAGTAATAGTAAATGGAGTCCACTCTGAAGAAAGGGGGTTACTAGTTGGGTACCGCAGGGTTCAGTATTAGGACCGATCCACTTCAATGGCTTTATATAGCGACATTGCAGAGGGACTGGAAGGAAAAGTATGTCTCTTTGCAGATGACACAAAGATCTGCAACAGAGTTGATGCACAAGGTGGGGTGGAAAGGATGAAAAGGGACTTGGCAAGGTTAGAGGAATGGTCAAATGTATGGCAGCTTAGAGTCAATGCTAAGAAGTGCAAGGTAATGCACCTGGGAAACAAAACCCAGGAGAAGAGTACACAATGGGGGTGAGATACTAACAACAACAAAATGGAAAGGGACCTGGGGTAGTCATATCAGATGACCTAAAGGTGAACAAGCAATGTGAGAGGACAGCAAGGAGGGTTGGGGGATACTGGGATGCATAGGAGAGGCATCACCAGTAGAAAACAGGAAGCTATTATCCCTCTGTACAGACAGCTGGTCAGATCCCATCTGGAGTACTGTGTGCAGTTCTGGAGACCCAGTCTTCGCAAAGACATAGACAGGATGGAAGCTGTCCAGAGGAGGGCAACTAAAATGGTGCAGGGTCTGCACCAGAAGACATATGAAGAGAGACTTAAGTAGTTTAATATGTATAGCCTCGAGGAAAGGAGGAGAGGGGGACATGATAGAAACTTTCAAGTACCTCAAGGGAATCAACAAAGTCCAAGAGGGTAGCATCTTTCAAAAAGAGGTGTGCAAGAACAAGGGGCACAATTTGAAGATAGAGGGGCGGCTCAGAGGTAATTTAAGGAAGTATTTTTTCACAGAGAGGGTTGTGGATGCATGGAACGGTCTTCCGAGGAGGTCGTGGAGTCAAAAACAGTGGTGGAATTCAAGCATGCATGGACTGTCATAAGGCAATTCTAGGGGTGGGGGTAAAGAAGTAGGCTGCTGGTTAACTAGGATCTGCAGCTTATCCAGTAGGCAGGGAAATGGGCAGACTGGGTGGCCAAGGTCCTTATCTGCCGCCAAATTCTATGTTTCTATGTTTCTTTTTTTTTGAACTTGTTCAAGTTTATTTGGGATAACATCATCCAGTTTATACACCCTTGACATTTGCCACAATTTATATAAAACAACTTATAAGAATGGTCTCTACTGAATTCCATACTGAAAACATTCTCTGTTTCTACTTGATTTTGTCTTCCTACTCTAGACTTATTACAACAGACCACTCTGTAGAGCCCTCATCCTTTTCTTGTGGAATTTATCTTGTATCCCATTATTTTCATTTTTTTCCCCTATATAACCCCTAACTTAATAACCGTCTGTCTGCTTTATAAGTTATATACTTAAAGGAAGAACAAATATTTACTGTAAGAAAGTGCACTGAGGAATTCTTCCCCAACCAAACCTCTACCTCAAACCTGTAACTGTTGCTCAAATACAGGAATTCCTCCGCTCTTCCAAATAGTTGAAGATTGGATGCCAGTTAGTGTTGAATCTCGGGACCTGATTCTAAGCCTAGCTGTAACAGCTCCATTCATTGGATATTATTAATATTGTTCCACCACTGAGTAATTGTGGGTTGTTTCTGTGTTAGCCAATTTTGTGTTAAGACCTTGACGCTGCCACGAAAAGAATTAACAATAGATACCTCTTGCCTTTCGTTCTAATTTCAGAATGTTGCCCTCCCAAAATCATGTGCTCAAAATCCAGGTCCCTGTCCAGCCCCAATATTCCTTTATCTCACTATTCACTTGGTCCCAGAAATTTCTAATCTCTGGGCACGCCTAAAACATGTGGAAGTGCGAACCCCTCTCACCAGATTTCTCCAGCATCTATCTGATGGGTGTCTGACATAGTACTGGGAGACTACCGGGTATTGAAAAATCTTACCACTACCTTCCATTTAAACTCTCCATATCATAGAGCTTGTAGTGTTTTGAATGTTGACCCATATCTTTTCCCAATGTTCCCCGGAATTTCCCTCCTAATTCCTCCTCCCATTTTCTTTGGATCTTTTGGGTAACCAGGAGGTGCGTCCTATCCTCTAACAATTTGTAAAATTGAGAAGTTAAATGGGCTGTATCACCCAAAACTGCCTTTTGTTTAATCAAAGCTACACCCTCTTCTAACTGCCCCGCCAAGTTAATGCTCCCCACCCTCGAGAAGATGTAGTGCGAATCTGAAGGTACTTATAAAAATCAGAATTAGGAAGACCAAATTCTTTTGTAACGTACTAAATTCTTAACAGTATCACCTCAATAAATTGTTCTAGTGTGACTAAACCCTGCTCGACCAGTTCTTATAATTTTATCCTTCCAATACTAGGTAACTCGGGAAGGTACTGTAGGGAATTAACCGACCATACCCAATCAGGCTTCTCCCATGTTGCTCTGATCTTTAACCATATTGTCATGGTGTGTCTAGTCCATCTATTTCCATTTTGTGAAGAACCTTGAAAGACAAGTCCATGGCAACACCCAGACTGGCACCCCGGGTAGGCATTCCGCCCATCTTACACCAATCTACCGGTTGAGTTTTGTTTAACAATTTCACTATTGAAATAACCTGAGCTGCCCAGTAATATCTAATTAGATTCGTAGGCCCCAACCACCCTGTCTTTTGCCCTCTTGTAATTTTATTAGTCGAATTCTGGGTTTACGGCCCGCCCAAATAAAGTTAGTAATTTTTTTGTAAGTTTTGAAGATCTTTACGGGTATCCACACTGGGAGAGTGA
Organism: Neoceratodus forsteri; assembly: GCA_016271365.2. Lineage (NCBI taxonomy): Eukaryota > Metazoa > Chordata > Ceratodontiformes > Ceratodontidae > Neoceratodus > Neoceratodus forsteri. The sequence goes on from JADMNL010000028.1 coordinate 118,474,546, forward strand.
GAAACAAGAACAACATTCTTGGCAAGATGTTCATTTTAATCGTGTCAATCCTCATTGACAAAGTGAGGGTCAGTACCTTCCATCTATCCAAGTCCTTGCTAATTTGGTCCATCAATCATTTATAATTGAAGTTGTATAGGTTATCAGTCTGTTTCGGGATCCAAACACCCAGATACCTAACCTTCTCCTTAACCCATCTAAATGGAATTTTCTCCATAATCTCCACCGTCACCTCCCCCTCAGCACCAGGGCCTCTGATTTTTCAATATTAATTTTAAATCCTGATATTGCTCCATATTTGCCCAATAGTTGTACCAAATTTGAAATCGTAATACGTGGGTTGTCCACAAAAATCAATGTGTCATCTGCATACATAGATACCTTGCAGCACTGCCCACCCACCATGATACCTCTAATATCCTTTGATTCTCAAATAGCCACTGCCAACAGCTCCAAGCTGAGTGCAAATAGAAGGGGCGAAGGGGACACCCTGCCTGGATCCTCTAACTTAATATTTGAGGATGTAATTCCATTAACTCTCACCTTGGCCGTGGGCTTCACAGAGAGAGACCCATTTGATAAAGGCCTCCCCAAACCCATCCTTTCCATAACCACCCACAGATATTCCCAATTTAGGCGATCAATGCCTTTTTCCGCATCCAAAAAGGGCTAATTGAGCAGAAGTCGTCTGAGTATTAGATGTCATTACATTCAAAAGCTTTCGAATGTTATCTGCTAAGTGTCTATTTGGAATGAAGCCTGTCTGATCTGAATGAATCAGTATTTCTATATATTTCTGTAATCTGGATGACAGAATTTTAGTAAGTATCTTCAGATCCTGATTCAGCAAGGATATCGGTCTATATGCCTCACATCTATCTTTTGGTTTATCTGGTTTATGAATGACACTAATAAAAGCTTCCTCCATGAGTCAGGAATCCGGCCTCTTTCAAACAAGAGCTAAATATGGTAGTCAGGATAGAGGCCGATACCTCTTTAAACTTTTTGTAAAATTCTGGGCCATAGCCATCCGGACCTGGAGCTTTATTCACGGCAGTTTATCTATTGTATCTATAACTTCCTCAATGTAATTTTACTGTACAATTCTAATTTAGCCAGGTCCAGCAGTTTAGGAATTGGTAAATCTTTCAAAAGTTTTCAGTACTTATTACAATATCCATTCCCTGCTCCTCCCTCCTATAAAGGTTTTGATAAAACTGCTGAAATTGCTGTGCTATTTCCTGAGGTTTAGTCAAGGGCGAAGGATCGGCCTCATTTCTCAACTTCAATATTGTCCTATCTGCTTGGACCTTACGAGTCGAATTGCTAAGAGCCTAGAGGCCTTTCCTCCTGAATCATGATATCTCTGGTTCAGGTATCTTAATTTTCCATCTATCACCCTGTCATCCAATTTTCTTAATTCCTCCTGTCCCTCCTCTAATGCTTTCATAATTCTAGTGTTTGTGGGATTCTCTTATGTTCCTCCTCCAAGGATCTAATCTTATCTAAGATTCTAGTTCGAGATAACTGAGTTAACTTTTCTTTGCTGAAGCTGCACTAATAAGCTCTCCCTCACCACTGCTTTCAAGGCCTCCCAGGTACTAATTGGGGAGCAATGCTGATGTATGTTGATATCATATATTTCTATTATCAAACTGGCCAATTTCTTAACTAACACCTTGTCATTAAGTATCGAGATATTTAATCGCCATTGGAACTTCTATGCTCTCTTGATAGAGCCCATATTATACCTACTGGGGCATGATCCAGAAAGTAATACTGTGTATTTTCGATGAAATCACTCTATGTACTGTGCCTTGGGACCACCACCAGGTCTATTCTAGAGTATGACTGATTAGCTGCTGAAAAAAAGAATAATCCCTTCCCTTATGTTGGGTCTGCCAAACATCACTTTGCCCCAGTTCTTCTAATAAAGATGCCAGAGTTCTAGTTGTCACCCTGTTATAATTCAAGGACCTGGAGGATCTGTCAAGGCATGGTGAAATCACAGCGTTGAAATCTCCTGCTATTATCACCTGACCTTCTGTCAATAAGGCCACCTTATGTAGCATAAGTTTTAGAAAAGCATGTGTTTGGCTGTTGGGTGCATATAAATTCACAGTGCAGCAATTGACCCTGTAAAATACCGATATTCACAAAAGCATCCCTCATTCCCTCTCTCGATATCAATTATTTGAAATGGGCACCCTCTTAAACAAAATAGCAACCCTGCTTGCCTACCATTGGGTGAAGGGAAGCTCCACCCTGTCCACCCACCATCTCCTTAGTTTATGGTGTTCATCCTTCTCAAGTGGGTTTCCTGCAAAAGGCTATGTTACATTCAAGCTTTTCAGTTCGCTTAAGATCCTAGAGCGTTTTACAGGAGAATGGACACCCTTCACATTGTAAGTAATCACTTGAGATTAGCCATCCTAACTCGCATTATCAATAGGTCTTATCCCTTCCTTCATCCACAGCCAACAGTTGGAGTTTCAATATGCACCCATCCAAAACCTGCAATTATAATTTGTTCCTATAGCAGACAGACGGTAACTATACTTACTAACTACAATAATAAACAGTTTCCCTTCAACATGTCAGTAACCCATAAAGCTAAATAAAAATAAACTGCCAAACTGAGTTACTGTTCTCAAACATAATTGTTGCTCACCATAGCAACTATTGCCTCTGATTTTAAAGATCATACAATGACTTCCTAGGTGAGGGATTATAGGTTTATGCAACCTCACCGATGTAACCCTGGAGGTGACCTTAGTGACCTCCTGGTGTGCTATGTTAGACTCCTCTCCCCACATGAACGAGGGAGCATGAGTAGCATGCAAAATTCCCCTGCATCATTGCCCACCCGGTTTTGTGGCTGCCTCCCACACAACTCCCCTTCGAAGTAACTTTAGGGAAGGCTTTGACACTGCTCACACATCCTTCCCATTCCTTCCCTCTCATTTCCCTTCAAAATTCTAAACAGATATACATATGCTAAATAGAAAGAAGGCATAAACATGGGCATCATATTGACCAGATCCCTTCACTGTGGTGTTAAAATAGCAAAGAATAAGTTCCCAATGTACAAAATAATTGAGGTGCAGGAGGTTTCCAGCAGTTCATAGAAATGTTCACCCTGCTGTAAAAGGCGAACCTCTCCTCTTTCCTTCAGCCTGAAATGACACCACAGATGGCCGAGTACAGCCTACAACACATGACTACAGTTACCAAACTTCTTAGCAGCCCTCAAGTCATCTGATTCCTTCTCCTTCCCCCACTTTCAGGCGTGTATCGGGTCTGCCCTCTTTAATAACTTCACCATATCAGTTACAGCCCGAGAAGGAAAAAGCCACATCGAAGACCTCTTGGCCCTTCTCGATTGAATTTCCCAGGCCGACAGCAGTTTATGCTCTAACATCTCAAGTTCCTATTAGGAGCGCACTTTCTGTTCCGCCTAAAAGGAGCAGCTCTGCCAGGGAGTTGAAGACTCTCGCTCCGCCTCAAGGTAAACTTTTAGCTTCGCTGGAAAGTTGAGTTGAGCTTTATATTCTTTTTTCTTTTGGTTCTTTAATTATTTGCTTATTCTTGCAGACGTAGCTGCTTGGCTCCGTGAGAAGTCATGGTCAAAGTATATATTCTGGTTATTAAACTGTAGTTCTTTATGCCGCCAGGCTTCCTGCAGGATCATTTCTTTAGCTTGATAATGCAGCATATGAACAATCCAAGATCTAGGTTTAGATTTCGGGTCCATTGGGCGAGGGCCGAGTGACCGTGTGCCTCGATCTATGAGAAGCAGGTCCATGGGAGGGATAAGGTGGTTTTCAATAAATGGATTATAAAGTCTGCTGTTAGTGCGTAGCCCTCCTCTGCCCTTCCTGTACCGTGAATCCTAAAATTGTTTCTCCTCGCTCTGTTTTCGCATCCTCAAGCCTGGCATGAACTGCACGGTCCTGCTGCAACAAGTAAGCTAGTATTCTATCATTACTCTCCTGGGATTCGCTCAACTCTGTGATCTTGGTTTCGTTTGTTTGGACCTTAGCATTAATGTTTCTGATGTCCATCCTCAGATCTGCTATCAAAGATTCAATTTTATTCACCGCTTTTAGGATTTTTGCTAGGGCTTTCTCTGTTTTGTTCTGTGGGTCTTCTTCCTCCACATCAGGGTCCCAAGAGGATTCGAAGGTGCTCTGGTTCTCGACAGGCCGCGAACCCTCAATACCCATGGCTCATCGGTAACTGCTTCAAATTTGATTTTCTAGCCATTTTTTCTGATCTTTTGCCCATGGTGGTTTCCCAGACATTGGGCTGAACGAGGCTGTCTTCCTGAGAATAAATGATAGCTTTTAAATGGGATTACAATGGATTAGCGAGTTGGTTTGGGAGCTCGCTGGATTAGGCAGCCACCATTGCAATGACGCCACCGGAAGTCCCCTATGTTTCTATATGCAAAGTTTGTTAGTTAAGGAGTCAATCCCAACAATTGATCTCCCAGGTGGATCATTCATGTTTTGTACACCTTCAGGAGAATGTAGAACGTGGTGTGATGAGAAATGTAGGTATTAAAACTTCAAATTCATTTTCTGTAATCTCTCCACCCATTTTGGCTCTTTCAAGTATTGGGATCAACGCACTTTTATGCTGTGATAATGGATTACATCTCTGTTTTCTAATTTCTTGTATCGCTTAGAAGTTCAAAGCATTTTTTTTCAGAAGTTACTGTCCATAATGACTAACTTGCTGCCTTTGTCCACCGGGCTTTATTATCAAGTTTTTATTGTTTTGAAGTTCATCAATGGTGCAACTTTAATTTTATTTATTTATTTATTTATTTAGCTTTTGTTTACCGGGTAGGTACACTAGACAAGTAATATGCCTATTTTCAGGAACGACCGGAGAGCACATTTATGGACACGTTATTTCCATAAGCACTTTCACTATCACTGAATAGTTTCTTCACTTCAAATAATAATGTTTTCTTGTATGTATTAATACATGCATTGAATGTGAGGGCAGGACATTGATTTTGGCTTAAACAGCTGCTTATATAGTTTTTAGTTATTTGCATTAACATCATACAGGTGTACATTATGTTCAAATACCTGTTTGTCATATCATCTGTGTCCACACAGAGTTCATCATTCCACACAAATAGTTCATTTAAAGTTTCTAAATTAAATAAATCCATTGCATCAAATGTGCCTGAACTTCCTAGATTGAAATCAGTGCCCATATTCGAAATGTCCAGTAGTGACACTCCCAGTCATTCATCTGTCAGACCGTTTCAACACTTACCAAATTAGTAATGTCCATAGTACCAGTGTTGTTTTGATTTCTAAGAAAGAAATCTTTAAAATAAGTTTTCCTAAAGAAATGTTCTAAGTCCACTGTTGTAACAAATTCACTCAGTTTTGAACTTGGGACAAATGATAGTCCATTTGAAAGAACACTCAGTTGATGGCTTGTTAATACATGTGATGCTAGATTAAATATTTTCCACTCCTCGTCTTGGGTTTTGCGCCTAGTTGGGTTGCCACCTCTTCCCCTCCTCATCTTGTTCCTCCATTTGTTGACCACTTTCATTATTAAGTTGTGTCTGGTTTTCCCTCAGAAAATGTTACTGTGTGCTGAGTGCTGGATGTTGAGGCTTAAGTATTCCTATGTTTCTCTTGTTGTTTTTTGTCTTGTGCCCTTGGTTTTGTTCTGTCCGCCACGAGAATAAAAGGATGCTCTAGATCTTGACTCTGATCTGTCCTTAGAGAAGTGGGACCATTTAAACTTGCCCCTCCTGGTAATTCAGTAAGTCAATGTCTATTTTATGCTGTTTGCTGGCAATGGTTTCCGCCTCGTGGTATTTTAATTTGCATTGGAGTTCAGAGTCCAGTGCTTTAAATTTAGTATGATTAATGAACTTTTCAAAGCCTTCTTATTTCAGCAATTTCCTTAATCAATTTTATATGTTTTACTGAACTGTTTATAATAACAAGTCTGACAAATGTTATTGCACACTTTTGTGATGCCTCCTCCCACTCAGCCCAAAGCTCAAATTCCTCCAGTCCCTATAAAGCTATTATAGGTATCATTAGTTCCTCGGTGCTATATTTCTTTCCACATAGTCTTCACAACTACTTACACTGTAGGTGAGATTAATTTCTGAAAAGACCTGTCTCTCCAGCATTTGAATATTTTTTAACTCACCCTCCTCTGAGTCACTGATTGTTGTTGCAATTCTCTGCAGTGCAGATGCCTTCCTTGTTTGAATGTCCGTCCGTCATAGACATACAGATGGGTTGCTACTCAGTGTTCTCTGTGTCTGAATATTCTGCAGAGTGCATATTCTCATCTTGTGTAAAATCCATGGGTACTGTGCTGAGCTCCCGCTGGACCCCATGCTGTATTAGTATGCTCACTGGAATGTAATACTCCTTTGTCCTTCACCTCTAGCCACTTGAACTTTTACAAGCTCCTTGATGCCCAACCTCCGCAGGTGTGATCGGACTACTTGCCCCAAAGCAGAACAGATGACCACTCCACTCCTTGAACAAAAAATCCTGGAAATTATCCTGACCTGCACTGTCGCTGGGAGTAAATCCTTTACTCACCTAGCCCCAGAATCATGGCACAAGCTCCTCAGCCATCTTCAGGAGGCACCGACCTTAGCCATCTTTCAAAGGGAGCGTGCTCACCTTATCAAACTAAGTCCTGCCACTGCCCCAATGGCTAAGACAACCACACCTCATGTCAGTTTGCACTGACTCGACACTGATCCCCTACAAGGGTTGACTAATGACTGCACAAGTGGGTAGTCTACCCCATATGGAATTTCCCATATGCATTCAAAGCACTTATCACCCTCACCACTATCTGCTGTCACTGCTGTACTCTATGTTGTAATGTATTTGCTGCCTCTTCTACAGAAACTGTATACTGTCCTCATAACCCTGTATTATATGTACTACTCTGTCATGCTGTACTCATCAGTAATATACCTCCGCATTAGATGTACTGTACCGCACTGCAGTATTAGATGTACTACTGCATTAACCAATATCTTGTATCTCTTGCCCTCTTACACAAAAACTGTCAAATTGTATACTGTCCTAGTAACCCTGTATGATATGTCTGACACTGTGACACCTGACTGTATGTTCAAACCATATGTGACAAACGTGTGTCACCCTGAAAAAGGACCCTTGGAGCCCAGTGGGCTTCCGGTTAACAAAATGTAATAAATAAATAAATGGTGCCCAGGTCACGACACTGACATGGACTTGAAGTGCCAAAAGCAAGGAAAAGTGCTGTGCTCAGCGGACTGGGCAGGTACAGGTGTACGGCTTACACCTTCATAGTGCAACAAAACAAAGTCAGACACAAGCACTCCAGAGCCAGGAGTTAGTGGATAACCCCAGCGAAGATACTCACAGTCAGTTACTTGATGCAGACACGGTAATTTATTTGGAAAATTCTCGGCAACAAATCAGTATACATCCACTACACCAGCAGTCTGTGACAACCAGATGCCCTGGTGCTTCACCAAGTAAGGGCTTCATTAGGGTTAAGCATCTGAGGTTGACTGCCCTTATATATTGCATCATGGATGACATCATCAATTGCATTATTTATGAAGTTAATCAAAATTAAAAGTAAAAAAATGTTTTTATCATAAGAGCATATCTATAAACATAAGAGCCTAGTAATCTAAACAAAAATATAATAGTGTGCATAATGAGAAGTTTATACAAACATGAGGTGTGTGATGCTACATAAGCACTGATAGCAATGTGTGATGTGTTGATGAAAGCATCACACACTGAGGATGTGTTACTACTTCTACTTACCCACACTTCCATGTCTTCTTTATATAATTGCTGGTTCAAAATGCAAAAAATTATCCTCCAGGCAAATATGTCTATAATTTAGCCAATAATCCTTCTTCATCCAAAATGATCTATCCTCATCAGAAAAAGGATCACAGCAGCATGCCCGTCCCCAGTCCTCCTCACCAGACCAGAAACCCCCACCATGGAGATTTAAGATTAAATCTGATTCAGAGAATATATTTTCTCACAGAGGACTCAGGAAACTGGCTGCACACCTGCTTAAAACAAACTGTGAAAGTCTGCTGATAGTCCACACAACCACCAGATGGAGCATTGTCAGCAGGACAGTGGCTTTCCTGTTATCATGCAGTCACTGAGCAAAGAGAAATCAGGGTAAATCTGGCACAAATGCTTGCCACCCACAGATGGACTGCTGTATTGCAGGGCACAACACAGCAGCTGCAGGCTACTTGCCAGACAGGAACATCATCCATAAGCACCCATCTTGTCCCTGTAGCTCAGTGGTACCCCCTCACTCTCCCGGTAGCCCAGTTTGAGAGCATTTGTAGTCCAAACTGCATCCCTTGTAGTCTAGTGTATCCTCCTCCCTCCCTCCTGTATGCTCAATCACGGGCATTTGTATTGCAAAATGTATCCCTGTTAGTCTGGTGTACCCCTCCCTTCCTCCCAAAGTCATGCCTGCTGGTATGTTGAATATATATTAAATGCCCTTGTAGTCTGGTGGTAACCCTCCCTCCCATACCCTGATCATGGGTACATTGTCTCAATGGAGATCCCTGTGGTCCAGTGGCACCCCATCCCTCCCTGCTGCAGAGGATCCCTGGCACCCAGCTCCCCATCATCAGTGGGCGGCTGCACCCTGCCCGCATACTGCCCAGCCGCCCACCGAATGACAGTTGATAGTATGAGCTGTAAGCCTATTGGACCACAGTGTGGACCAATGGGCTTTCAGACCATATTGATTATTACAGGCACCAATATGAAATGAACACAGTCATTCACATATTTGTGCTCATGTGCTCTACTTTTCTCTACAATGCAGTCAGCTGACATCCCTGCAACATAGAAGAAGAAAAATGCTGCTATCTGGATCTACAAAGCTCTGACAAACAAACTCCCTTCCTACATCTCAGATTGCTTCAACCAGATCACATCCCGGCCTACACCTTGAGGATCAACAAACTGATCCTGTGAAGATTCCTATCACCTGCACCGGTATGGAAGAGCTGCAATCAGTTATTCTGGCACTTATCTGGAATTCTATCCAAAGACCCTGAAAATGGAAACACTGATCCCCTTACATCCTTCAAAAAGCTGTACACCAGCCTAATCCCAGATTCATGCAATTGCTTCCACAAGGCCTAGTCCTCCCACACCCCACACCCTCCCACACCTCTCTCTCCCCCACCCCTCTAAAGCTCCTCCTTATTCTTCTATCATTCCTCTGGTCCTTTCCACATCAAACCTCAAACATATATGCCCACCCATGTATCATTATCCAAGCCTTATCCCCACCAGACTGTTTGTTTCTCACCTTTAATAGGTTTTTGGTTTACTGTCCTTTGCCTTGTATATATGTAAATAATTGTACATCTATCTCACTCATAAATGTTTGTATTTGTACTATTTCAATATCATGTTTTTGTATACACTCTGTAACCTTTTTTGTTATGACCACTCAGGTCCATCTTGTAAATGAGCTATGCTCAATGATGTTCATTGAATAAATAAAGATTTTGATTGATTGATTGATTGATTGTAAGCAACCACTGTTTACTCTCAAAATATTATGGAGGCCATATTCAGTAATGGCATTTGTTTTGCAGAAAACATATAAGGAGAACTCTTAGCTCCACTGTAGAAGTACTGCAGGACCATGCAGTCCTGACTAAGCAAAACGCAATGAAATACAATTTGTTTATGCACTTTCCTTTAAAGTAGTGTATATTTTTTATGAGGTTGGTCCTGCACCTCCACCCCACCTGTCCTGCATGTTTGTGAACTAAAGTTCCAGTGTAGCGCCTGGCCAGCCAGCCTCTGATTATCTGTGGAATGGGCTAAGCTGTGGAGGATGTCTATGTGCCTGCAATCCTGTTTACTTTCTATTATTCTGACAAAGCACATGATCGTGCTTGTTATATTGATATCAATTGTGTTGGGAGCAGCTCAGTGAGTACCAATAATAAGCACAGCCATGTGTTTTATTAGACTGTTTGACAGCAAACAGGATTGCAAGCACATAAACATCCCCCACAGCTAGCCCATTGCTCATGTCATCGGAGGGCTGGGCCATGGGGGATGCTTCATGAATTTTAGTTCATGGTCATGGTGGGTGGGATCAAAGGATCAATCAGATAAAAATTGACACTACTTTAAGTAAGCAGAGAAAATTATATTCCATTGCTTTTTGCTTAAAGGAAAACTGCACCCTCATATCTTCTAAATGTTATTTGTTTCCATATCAACAGACAACTCTTTTCATGTGGCTGTTAAAGATGTATGCAATTGCTTCAGTTAGTTTTCACACTTCATACTAGGCCCTGTCACTCTCCTCGGAGGGTCCATTTTGTGGTTGTTAAAATCTCATTGTCCCTGAGAGCTGCACTAGCATATGAGAACATGATGTTAGATCAACCTTGTATATCATGTATCTCTATGCTAAAATAACAAATACCCTGCAAAACTCTCCGGAAACTTATAAACTGAATGGAGTTTTAAGGGAAAAAACTGCATTACAACTCAGATAGCTTGTAAAACTCATTGAAGGTAAATGTGGTATCTCACACCTTTTGCAACTTGGTTCTTTTAAAACTACTTAAGAAGACAGGCATACTGGGGAGTTTAAAGGTTGATTATACATCACATTCTCATATGCTAATGCAGCTGTCAGGGACAATGAGATTTCAACACCCACAAAATGGACCCTCCCAGGAGAGTGACAGGGCCTAGTATGAAGTGTGAAAACTAACAGAAACAATTGCATACATCTTTAACAGCTACATGGAAAAGTTTTCTGTTGACATGGAAGCAAATGACGTTAGAAGATATGAGGGTGCAGTTTTCCTTTAATTGGGACGCCACAGTCCTGCAGCATTTTGCAGGGGGTTGGGAGCTCCTTTAAGAGGTGACAGACATGGGCTAGCTAGGTACTTAAGACATGAGGACAATCAGATAAGTCCAGACTCATACAGGATTATGTTTGTCGGTGTAGAAAAAACAGCATTCTGGGAAAAGTTAGTCATCTGACCAATACTATGCCATTCACTGCAAAGCAGAAAAATGACAGTTCCCAGCAATCTTTGCTGTAGGTTCTTCCCCATACTTTCCATAGCTTTGCATTACTGCTGCACACAGGTCCCTTCTACTAAGTTGCTACCTCTGACAATGCACAACAGGGCAATTTGTTTTTTTTATGCACACTCCAGCAGCAAGAAGTCTACTTTTAGCACCACTAGCAGCCTTAAAATGAATATGAATGAGAAAAGTTGCATTAATAGGGTCCCTCAAAAGGAAAAACAGGACTACCAGTGTTTCAAAACAAACACATAAACACACTGTAATTAAATAGACTTCACACATGCCCAAATTACCTATTATATTAAAGAATATAAATAACAGGGTTTACGCCCTTTAAAATGATAGGCAGTGCACCTAATGAGGTTATTGGGTGGACATTTTAAATAAATAATTTGGGAATTTGAGTTTCCTTCAGATCCTGTAATCAAGTAGTAAACTATAAGTATCAGGAACTACAACTCCTAGAGGAACTGACTCGGTTATGGTATTTCTTTACTTTTAGTTCCTGTTAGGGTATGGCTTCCTTTTAGCTCTGGAGACTGTAGCTTTAAATCTCAGATCCTACAACCTATGTCCCAAAACCAGATCTCTCCCTTATCCTTCAGTACCCAAGATAAGAAGGACCTCAACTCCACGACTGCAGTCTTTATCTTATTTGTGATCATCCGTTATTTGCTTTCTGCGGCAGTAGTCATTTTGGTTCCAAAACATTTGTTTAATCCTTTAACAGTGCTGCGATGTTGCTTTATAAAATCAGCCATGAAAATCCTGTAACTTCATTGGTCAAAATACATCACATGATCATTGATTATTTAGTGATAACATTCTGGTAGCCGGTGTATATAAAGGAAGAACTGCCTGATGTGGGTGATTAAATGGCTGAGCTATTTATTCAACCACAGATGTCAGTTATTCTGAATATACTGTGGCTAACTGAATGTTATTACTATAATACAACAAGGAATTTTGAACCTAGGATTTCAATAATTCTATTGTAGTTAAAGTGGAGCTTGCCTTTCCCCTTTTTCTGTGAACTAAATGGATAAACTACTATGCATGTGTCTAAAATGTGGATAACCTACTGTGGGCATGTCAAATATGTGGTTGTAGTAGTCTGTGGAGTATTAAATGACAGTTTTCCTGTGCTCTCATTGGCTTACAAGAGATCCTGCCATAATTTCTGACAACTGCACACCTTACATGAACTTGAATTTCTTTTTTTGACAAATAAAAGCCCATTTTATAAGTGGGATAATGCACTCCAGGGTGTGGGGTCATAAGTAGCAATGCACTTCTAGGCTGGTTGTCAGTGTAGTAAAATAACAGTATGTAAAGGCGATTATCCCCCACCACAATTGCATCAGATGTCTATGTATAGTACTGCAGGCCCTTTCTGACTTTGCTTTACCAGAACATGATTTTTGGTGGCAGGGCTACAGTGGGCACTTTGTGGCTCAGCTTATCTTAACAAGCATTTGTCAATGCTGAATGTTTGCTTGCTGGTATTAGCATTGAAATGCAGGAATTAGCAGATGCAGAGTAGGAATGGCAGTGAAGTATTGAACTTCACGGCAACCCCACCTCCACCCTGCAGAGATGGACAGGCATTGGGATATGGATTTGGGCTGTCACCCATAACGTTCATGCCATTTCACCTCACCTATCCTGCAGACACTGACAAGCATTGAGTGTGCCTTGGGGTGTTGACTTTACAGTCACCCCACTCCACATGGACATAGGCTGAAATGGGTGCAATATAGAATGGGGTGAACTGTGGGACTGAAGAGTCAAGGTACAGCTCAATGCCTGTCAGTGGCTGGAGGTGGGGGTGGGGTTGGAATAGCATGAGCATTACAGTCAGCAATCCAAAGGCACACTTTGATGTCTGTCGTCTGCAAGGAGTGGGACGTTATGGTTAGAAACCATAACGCCCAGGCATTTGTTGGTATTTGCAGAACAAATGTTCAACATGCTATTTTGTGGCCCCAACTCATAAAAGTATTTGGGGCCTATTATCAAGAACAGTGGCATTGTAATTTTTTCAGTGTGTCCCTAAATTTGAGTTTTCCACAGCTGACCGTGCCACTGTAAGCCAGATGCGAAAACAAGGATCAGGCAGGATGTGAAGAATGACAGCTGTACCATTCATAGGGAGGTGTGAAGAGATGGCAATGTTGAAAATCTGTAGTGAAAATATTAAAATGCTCAAACTTCCAAGTGTACATGGAAACTGCTAACGATGCACGTGAACACGTCATTTAGTTAAGTGGAATTATTTCACCAAATTTTCAACATAGGCATTTGTGACCTCTGCTCATGAACACTGTCACTATGATGTTCTTAATCAGTCCTGAACATTGATTTTCCACGGCAACTCATGTATTCTGCGCTCGGTGTAAATGCATATTTCAGGCAGGATGTGAAAGATGACAGCTGTGCTGTTCATAAGAAGGTGTGGAAAATGGCAATGTTGAAAATCTGGAGTGAAAATACTACAAATTTGTGAAGTTATGAGGGTGCATGGAACTGCTCAATGCACGCTTGTAACACAGTCATTTTATGGACATTTTCACTAAATTTTCAACATAGGCATTTTAGGATCTCTGTTCATGAAGAGCGCCACTGTGATTTTAAGAACATACATACGAGCATACCTAATCTGCCAGCAGAACACACCAATCGCTTATGTAAGTCTGCCCGAGTGTGCAACTAGCACCCCAGATTGCAGCTGTCCCAGACTCCTTCCCATCAGTTCCTCCCTGGCTTTTCTGCCCCTACCCCCTGATTCTTTCTCTTGCTTTATCCCACTCCTCCTTAAAGCTATTGACTGTCCTACATGTTACCACCCCTCTGGTAGCATTCCAACTAGACACCACCCTCTCAGAGAAGTAGCACCTCCTCATTTCCCTCTTGAACGTCCCCTTTCAGTCTTAGTCCGTGCCACCCCTCGTCTCCAGGGCTGGATTAAGGCATAGGCAACATAGGCACAGGCCTTGCCTGCTAGGGGACTCCCAACAATTCCTAACATACATTTTCAGTGTATCTTTTCTTCCTGCCTGAGCTGCATTTTCTTTGTAAATGACTAAGCCACTAAGTAATCTGAACAAGGAAGGGGCTGAACTGTGACACACATGACTCTCACCTCCCTGATTAGGTGTTGTGTGCAACTGATAGCTCAGGGCCCTGCGCCGGTTGACCATTAAAGTGTGAACAGGCCCATTTCCTTTGCTTTGTCTACCACCCCACATAGAATCAAGTCTTACTCTTATATAAAAGCGTAACAGCGCAGTTTAATGAGTATGCTTTATATTTAATCTCACTCCTAAAATTAAAAACTACAATGCGTTTCAATGGTACAATTGAAAATCATACTTTTTTAAATTTCCTTATCTCACTACATTGAAGTTCTGATCTTGATATAGCTCCATTTTCATGGTGAACGAATGAATGTATTTCCATATTCCCATCAGTAAATCTTGCCATTTATTGATTCTGGCTTTATATATTTATTTCATTTTTGTTGACCAGGTAAGTGCACTAGACAAAATACTGCCTATTTTAAGCACAACCCAGAAGGTTACAGAACTGTAGTACAACAGTAGAACAACAGTCATATATTCACAGCCTGAGAATTTAGAGGCAGGGGCACTTTATTTATTTATTTATTTAGCTTTTGTTGACCAGGTAAGTACACTAGACAAGACAATCACCTATTTTCGGGTATGACCCGGAGAGCACAGGAATTACAGATTTAAATACATGAGACAACATGATACAGATTAAAAAAGCTTACAAGTCATGTAAGGCATAGTTTTGTATAGTATGTACACAACAGAAAAACACATGTAGCAACTAAGAGCAGTACAACAGGTACAAGTTGAGATGCAGCAATGCTATTTACAACTTAATGGCCCTAGGAAGACAAGACTTTTGTCCCTAACACATCCAGGAGAGAGGAGTGCTGTGAGGGGTCAGGATAGATCACGGGGTTTGGGTCAACCACAGGCCGAAGAAGGTTTGAGGTGGTTCTATAGGAAGGACCAAAGGCACACCTGTGAGCGGAGGAGTGGACCTGGGCAGGGAATGCATTCCACAGTCTGGGAGCACATGCAGCAAAATCTCTACCCTCCATTAGAGTCCAGGTAGCAGGTATCTTAAGGATGGCTGACCCCTGGGACCTGAGGGAATAGGATGAGGAGGCAGCCGGACAAGGAATTTCGCCAGCCCGGAGGAGTGCCAGTGCCAAGGACCTTTCCTGTGAGGCGCCCTAGGACAAAGTCTATGTGATTTATTTATATTTATTTGCTTTTGTTAACCAGGTAAGCACTCTAGACAACAAAGTGCCTATTTTCAGGTGTGACCGGGAGGGTTACAGAGTACATAGGAAACTTAATACAGAGTCGAGGTAACTTACAGGAGCCACAGGCTCCGACAAGTGGAGTGGTACAGCATATGGTACAACAGACTTTAAGCGGTCATGAAGGCAGTATAACAGCAAGTTACATAACAGCTTGAGAGGTAGGATAACACCAAATAACAGCACAAAGAGAATTACATCAAAAATAATTGGAAGTACAAGCAAGCATTTGCATGGCGGGCGCCTATATTAGAGAGAATGTACATCAAATAATGCAGGATAGAAGCAGGTACTGATATGACAGGATTGCCTCACTAACAGGAGGGCGGTAAGTGCCTTATGCTGGTTATCAGCAGAGATTCAACAGTGGTTAGTGAATCAGCACGCAGGACAGCTCCCTCAATGAAACAGGGAGGGAGAAAAGTGCTGGGTCTATATGGAACATAGACAGGCAGAGGCAGTTTGAGGAAGCTCCATAGGGATGTTTTGAAGCAGGGATGGGAGGGAGAGGCACGAACTAGGGCAGGAAGGGAGTTCCATAGTCTTGGCGCATGGACGGAGAAGGCCTGGTCCCCTGCGAGGTGTGAGTCTTAGGAACCCAGCGGACCTGTGCGCACTGGATCTTAAGTAGTAGGCAGGGTTCCGTGTTTAAGGGAAGGGCAAGTGCAGAAGGAGTGGCCGTTCTAACTATCTGTTATCTCTATAAGTTGCAAGGACAAAGGAGCAGTGCTTTTCAGGGAACCCTCCAGCCGTAAGTAGAGCTCACGCGATGCGCAGTGACGAGGGCAGAGATTGAGAAGCAGCATATATTGTTGTAAGCAGTGTCCCATTTCACAAGGCTAGAGTTCGGACTGGGGCAAAGGCTATGAGCCCATAACAAAGTGTGGGAAGAAGTATCCCCCCTGGCTATGGCTAGCCGAGCGGCTGGGGTGAGGCAATCTTTGGCTCTGTAGGCAAGTCCAAGCTGCTATTTGGGCTTTACATACATTTCGAAGATGCATGGTGAGATCCAGTTGTGGATCAAGGGTAACTTCTAGATACTTGACAGCGTCCAATGACCGCAGGAGGGAGGCATTTGTACCATAGATAGTTAGAGGCTCCAGTCAGCAAAAGGTTTTGGCCACAGAGCCAAAGAGCATGGCTTGGGTCTTCTTCAGGTTGACTGGCTAAGCTGGGCCTCGAGTCAGTTCTGGATAAGACTGAAGTTGGAGTTAAGCCTGGAGTTGATGATAGCAATATCCTAAGAACTGGACAGTATGACGAGGTCATCCGTATATAGAGTTGGGTGCCTGTGGGTAGTTGGGAGGGCAGTTCATTAATAAATAGGGAAAACAGAATGGGTCCAAGTATGGATTCCTGGGGAACCGCACAGTTTACTGGGGAGTAAGCAGAGAGGATGCGATTGAAGCAGGTGTATTGCTGTCTTCCCACAAGGTAGTTGAAGAACCAGGCAAGGGCATGGTGGGAGAATCTGAGAGAATGAAGAGTGGAGTGGAGGAGGAATGGTCAACCTGATCAAGGCCTTAGAGAGATTGATGAAGATGGCACTGGTCAGTTTACCTTGGTCTGTCGTGACCTGATCTCAGAGGTAACCACGGCAAGTGCAGTCGATGTACTGTGCCCTTTTCTGAAGCCATGCTGAGCAGGAGAGAACGGCATGACCCTGAAGGTAGTGGGAGAGTTGACAGGCAACTGCCTTTTCAAGGAGCTTACAGGTAGCAGAGAGTATGGCGACGGGCGATAGTTTTTAATATCTTTGGGGTCACCTTTTTGTAGACAGAGACAACCTTGGCCATCTTCCATACATCAGGATGATCCCTGAGATAAGAAGAGTTAAACATGTGAGCGACCAGCCAGGCGAGGAGGAAGCCCCAAGCTAAGCAGCTTTGGTTCTAGGCTGTTGTGTCCTGCCCGTGTGATGGGAGAGACCAGCTAGGAGTTCCTGGTCTCTCAACTGAGATCCATTTGAGGTAGAAAGGCGGTCGGGGGTGCCCACTCAGAGGTTTAGGGGCAGAGAGTTGGGAAGAAGGAGGAGCAGGCAGGTCAGAGAACATGCAGTTAAAAGCAGTGGCAATAGTTTGGGGGTTATTACAGTTGGTCCCCGATATGCATGTCAGAGCTGTTCCTTGGCAGACCACAAACAAGGTTTTTAATGTTTGCCAAAGCGGTAGGGGTTATTGGCCGAGGCCAAGGCAGATTGCAGTACTCACTCTTGGCGACACGTATTGCTCTCTTACAGGAGTTTCTGAGTTGATGATATTCCAGAAGGTCATTGTTGTTGTGGAGATCTTATGTTTCACCCAGCATTTGTCTCTCTGCTTCATTAGGGAGAATAGGCTTCCATGGAGCCGCTTCTGACTGTGCACCTCACCCTCCCTTTGTAAGAGGTGCATGCCTGTTTTGCAAGGGGACAAATACAGCAAGGAAATGATCATGGGCTGCAACAGGGTCACTTGTGGCAGTGACCCTAGACCAGTCGATACAACGTAGGTCCTCAAGGAAGTATTGAGTATAAGTTTGGAATAGTCCCTCATCTGGTTCACTCTGCTGGGGATTGAGGGAGGAGGTGCCCATATGCAGTAGGTTGTAGAGTGATCTGAGATGACATCCGGGAGTATCCCTGAGTGGACAATTCCATCCAATCTGTTGCTCATTACCCAATCGATGAGTGACCCTTGTCCCCTGGGAGGAGAGCCTTGTGGGTCCTGTGATGATCTGGCTGAGAGCAAGGCCTGAGAGAAGAAGCTCATATTGC
Source organism: Neoceratodus forsteri (assembly GCA_016271365.2). Classification (NCBI taxonomy): domain Eukaryota; kingdom Metazoa; phylum Chordata; order Ceratodontiformes; family Ceratodontidae; genus Neoceratodus; species Neoceratodus forsteri. The sequence continues at coordinate 118,492,796 of JADMNL010000028.1, forward strand.
TTGGTGTTGGGCCCCAGCCAATTGAGGTTAAGGTCCCCAGGATTAGCAGCTCATTTGAGCCAACCTTATCCCTAAGTAGGTCAAGTAGTGAGGAGAGTCCTGGAACACCACCCTTCAGAGGGTTGTAGGCACAGACAGGATGCACCTTTTAGTGTTCCCGAGCAGGAGGAGGGTGTGAAGGAAACTTGCAGGCTGGGGACGAGGGGTAAATGAGCAACTGTAGACACATTAAGGTGCATCTTATAATATAAGAGCACACCTCCCCATGCTTACTGCCTGTCCTGTTCTGCTGGATGAGGCTGTAGCCGGGAGGGCACACGCGGAGTCAGGAATGCAAGGCTTCAGCCAAGTTTCTGTGATGCCCATAATGTCAGACTTGTAGTGGGCCACCCAGGCCTTAAGTTCAGCAAGGTTTTGGAGGATGCTATGATGTTGAGATGTGCTATTTTTAAGCCTTTAGCAGTTTTCCAGGCAGATGGGGGCTTGAAGGAGGACAGGGTGGTCGGGGACCCTAGACAGCTGGCTAAGTTCCCAGCCTGTGCATGTGGTGCCATGTCCCCAGCCATTTGATACAGTGGGTGTGCATGAGGTACCCGGTGGAGGAAGGATCCCAATCGGAAAAGCAACACAGCCAAGGTCAGTAGGTGTTCACACAGTGCGGCGCTTTAGGCAGGGCGCTGGCTTGCAGGACTATAAGGCTTTTACTTAAGTGTGCAGATTAGAGGTCACACCAGGGGCATCAGTTCAGGGGTGGAGTAATTGAACCTCCCAGCAAGTTGGAAGCCAGAGTGAACCCTAGAGATTGTAGTAGCAAAGGCAATGAGATGGGATAGGTTTTAGAAATATGCAACAGTGCTATTAGGGGATATCAGGGAGAGAAGAGGGGGAAGCAGCCAAATTCAGTCAAGTGATGGCTTGGTATGGGTACCCAAAGGTAGCTCATTCATTAAAGGTAGGCTAACAGGATTGTGCTTAAAGGCAGTGAAACAGGGATGCCTCTAGTGGTGAAAAGTATAGGCTGCAGATGGCAACGTGGACTGATTGGTTTTACCACATCACGTGATGAGAGATATATAACTCGGTGATGCCCAGGGGTGGTGGTGGGGCTGTGAGGCGCAGCCGGCGGGACAACACTGCACACAGCACCAAGTCGGCAGAGCAGTCAACGTGGCACAGTGGAAGGCCTGAGGTGAAGGCGCTTGTAAGCTTGCAGTTTTAAGATTTAAAGTTTTTCTTTTATCAGAATTGCAGTACACTCACGCTGAGCACAAACAAACTGGTGCTGGCTCCCTCGGGGTTTTACCTTGCTTGTGTTCGAGCTGGGGTGGGTGGGGAGGGCAAGTTCAGCAGCCCTGTTGACTTCCACATCCGACCCTCGCTGGATCCGATCCAGTGTCCTGTGAAGAATAGAGAGTGAGGTAAGTCTTAAATACCTTGCAGAGGGAGGAGATAGAGGAGAAGGAGCGAGAGTGGAGGAGGGGCCAGAACAGAACAATGAGGGTCAGAAGAAGAGCAGCTTTAAGACAGTGTAAAAATATATCAGGTACATCACAATTTTTAAATGGCTTTAAAACGCTTATTTAGCCCCCAGTCAGCAGAAACAAGGAATGGAAAGCAGAAAATGCCTTTAAATAAAATCTCTTAAAGTAACTCCTAACAGTACAGCAATATTGCAGGTAGAACGTTGTTTCTAAAGGAAAAAAAATATTTAAACTTCTATGCCATCAGCAAACATTTAGAGAAAAGGCGCTAAGTTCAAACACACTGCACACAGCACCAAGTCAGCGGAGCAGTCAGTGTGGCAGTTGGCAAGGCCTGGAGGTGAAGGCGCTGTAAGCTTGCAGTTTTAAGATTTAAAGTTTTCTTTTATCGAAATTGCAGTATGCTCACGGTGAGCACAAACAAACTGGTGCTGGCTCCCTCGGGTTTTACCTTGCTTGTGTTCGAGCTGGGAGGGGTGGGGAGGGCAAATTCAGCAGCCCTCTCGATCTCCACATCGACCCTCGCTGGATCTGTTCCAGTGTCCTTGCTTGTGTTCAAGCTGGAGGGGTGGGGAGGGCAAATTCAGCAGCCCTCTTCACTTCCACGTCGGGACCCTCGCTGGATCTGATCTGGTGTCCTTGCTTGTGTTCAAGCTGGGGGGGCAAGTTCAGCAGCCCTCTCACCTCACATCGGGACCCTCGCTGGATCTGATCCGGTGTCCTTGCTTGTGTTCAAGCTGGGGGTGGGAGGGCAGTTCAGCAGCCCTCTCTACCTCCACATCGGGACCCTCACTGGATCTGATCCAGTGTCCTTGCTTGTGTTCAAGCTGGAGGGGTAGGGGAGGGCAAGTTCAGCAGCCCTCTTGACTTCCACGTCGGGACCTCGCTGGATCTGATCTGGTGTCCTTGCTTGTGTTCAAGCTGGGGAGGAGGGAGGGCAGTTCAGCAGCCCTCTCGATCTCCACGTTGGGACTCTCGCTGGATCTGATCCGGTGTCCTTACTTGTGTTCAAGCTGGGGGGTGGGGAGGGCAAGTTCAGCAGCCCTCTCACCTCCACGTCAGGACTCTCTCTGGATCTGATCCGGTATCCTGGGAGAGCCAGTTCAGCTTCTATAAAGGTCACAATGGTGGGTGAGATGAGGGGCAGCCAGAGCAAAGTGGCAGACATTGTTGTAGGCAGTGGATCACCTAGAGAGTGAGCTTTGGTGGAGCAGGCAAACAGAAGGAGCCCATAGCAGAGTGAAGGGAGAGAGCACACCTCTGGCTAGAGCAATTCGGGGCAGCCGGAGGTGCTTTTGGCTCTGTAGGCCAGACCCAGTTTGCAGTTGACAGTCTTGCATATATTCTGAATATGTTGACAAAGGTCAAGCTGGGGGTCCAGCGTCACCCCAAGGTATTTAAAGTTATCAGTAACAGGGATCAGAACTCCATCACTACCAGCAATGCATAACGGAGCAGGAGAGGCCTTAATCTTGGCCTGGGACCCAAAGAGCATGGCCTGGGTTTTTAAGATTAAGAACCAACTTGTGGGATGAGATCCAGGACTGAATATTCCCAAGTCCTCACTCAGGTGGCGATTAATGACCTCTATGCCGGGGAGTGAGTTAGGATGACCAAGTCATCTGCATAGAGGATTGACTTACAGTGGACAGAGGCAGCGGGGAGATTGTTTACAAAAGTGGAGAAGAGCAGGGCCCCAGGACAGAGCCTTGGGGACACCCATGGTTACAGAAATAGGGCCTGAGAGCTCCTTGCCATATTTAACAAGCTGCTTTCTACCTGTAGATAGTTGGAGAACCAACTGAGCACACCTGGTTATAGACCATAGGATCTAAGCTGAGTAGAGAGCATGGTATGATCAACAAGATCAAGACCTTGGAGAGATCTATAAAGACAGCCCCAATGAGTTTGCCCTGGTCCATAGCTGCCCGGATCCAGGATGAGACAGTGACAAAGGCAGAGGATGTGCTGTGCCCTTCCTGAAGCCATGCTGCACAGGTGAGAATAGGTCATGTGACTGCAAGTACTCCGAGAGTTGCCCTGCCACAACTTTCTCAAGAAGTTTGCTGACCGCAGACAAAATGGATATCGGACGATAGTTTTCAATTAGTTTGGGGTTCCCCTGTTTAGGGATAGGACCACCCTGGTGACCTTCCATATTTCTGGAATAACACCAGATGATAGGGACAAATTGAAAATGTGGGCCATTAGGGGACAATATTAAAAGCACCAAGACTGAGGAGTTTAGGTTACAACCCATCATGGCCAGCACTCGAGAAGGGGAGAGGCCCGAGAGCAATCTCAGCACCTCTTGCACCATCACAGCCTTAAAATGAAAGGGCGGATGGGGTGATGGAGGGTTGAGACCTGTTCAAGCTTATCACCTCCACCAGGGGTAAAGATGAGGTGAATGCAGACAGGTCAGAAAAATACATGTTAAATGCATTTGCAATAGTTAGCGAGTTGTTGCAGCTAACACTATCAATAGTCATATCAGAGGTCTCACCACTCTGGGAAACACTAACTATGTTTTAATGTTCCTCCAGAACCTCCTAGGGTCCCTGGCTGAGCTCATCAGTACAGTTTTACAAAACTCACTTTTAGCAGTCCTAATAGCCTTCTCACACTCATTTCTGATTTTCCTGTATTCCTGAAAAACAGCCTGATCCACAGTGGCCTTGAATTTTGCCCAGCACTTATCTTTATACTTCATAAGGGCTAGAAGGCTACTGTGTAACCACTTTGTAGCCGACCCTGACCCTCCGTCTGATGAGGGGCATGCTTATCCTGCAGAGCCCTAAAGGTAATGAGGAAGTGACTGACAGCAGATGGGGAGTCCTGGGCATTCCATACTGCAGACCAGTCGGTGTGCTGGAGATTATCATGGAAGGAGCCAAGATCAAACCTGGAGTAGTTCCTGACCTGAATGATCTTATGTGGAATTTTCAGGAGGGATCTTCCACACACAGTACATGGGGGAGTGGTCAGAGATGGAGTCGGAAAGGATGCCCGACGAGCTGATCCTCTTCAGTCTGTTTGTCAGTACCCAGTCCAGAAGAGAGCTCACTCTACCACTGGGTGAGCACCTGGTAGGATCCTTGATGAGCTGCGACAAGGAGAGACCAGCAAGCAATGGCTCAAATGCTTTGGTGTTACTACCAAGCCAGTTAAGGTTGAGATCACCTAGGATAATTAGCTCATTATGCGGGTCACAGCACCGAGTCGAGGGAGGATGAACAGCCCTCTAGGCCCCCCTTAGGAGGATTGTAGTTAATATGAGATGTATCTTTTGGTCATCCCAAGCAACAGTACCATATGCAGCAGCTCACAGGGGACTGCAGTGGTGGTTGACAGGGTAAAACCGACAGATTGAGATGGCTCCTGTAATAGACCAGGATGCCACCCCCTCTTTTTTCTGAACGATCAAGCCTGATGAGGTTATAGCCAGGAAGGGCACACACAGAATTTGGGTACAGGGTTTAAGCCAAGTTCTGTTATGCCTAGGATGTCAGGGCTGTAGTAGTTGACCCAAGCAAGGCGTTCCATGGGTGGGAACCCAGGGGGTGTGGGGGTCTGCCTCCAGCTAATAGGTTGGAGAATGTGAAGTCAGTCTCCACCAGCTGGGTACAAGTGCCCCAGGGTTCTCCCACAGTAGGAGCACTGGCACCAGTAGGCCAGGGGATGCTAAGGACTATGAGGAGACCAAAGGCGAATGAGCACATGAGTGGAAGGGTGACACTATCTTAAATAAATGCTCAGGGTTCCCCATGTCAATACAAGGGGTAGTTGTCAGGAGCGATGGTAAAACTAGCTAATCACTGGGCACCAAGTAGCAGCCAGTGGAGCCTCCCACAAAGGAAAAAGCTGGATAAGCTGGATATCCAGCGCTACCTCCACTATTACTGGGATTAGTGAACCCTCACGTACAAATGGACACTGATAATGCCTCAAATTTGAGGGTACCTGTGATATACTGAGGTAAAAGCCACTACCTATGAGCTTCAGGCCCACTACTGTACCGAGGTAATAGCTTCCAGCTCCACTAAGGGGTCCCACCGAGGGCGTGAGGCAGGTACTTCTGCTTCAAATGCAATGATCAGTGGCCTAGTGTGGGAACCAGGGCAGACTCAAGCAGACATTGGCTATAATATGCATGCAATATGGAACAAGAAATTACAATGCAGTACAGTAGACAAGATTAATCATGCCGGCAATCAGTCAATAGCATAGTCACTGCTTAGATAAGTGTTCATGCAACTAACAGGCTGTATAACAGGGTGCTTTTAGATTTATAAAACAGATATGCTCATATATTAGGATGGGATGGCAGCTGGTTCCCGACTATTGCCTGATCCGATTGGTCCTGGGTAGCGGAGGCGTGGCTACGAGACATTTAAGGGGAGGAGGAGCAGGGGTGAGCAGGTGGGCTGAAAATCAAGTTTACTTGCAGCTGCTTCTTTGCTGCTGCTGCTGCACAGCCCTCGTTCTTTTCCCCAAAACAGAGTGTCTATTTTCATCGGAGGAGGTCCGCCGGCTTTTCAGATCGCCAGCACCTCAACCCAGAGGTGCTCCATCTTCCGTCAGTGTAGTGGAGTCCCTGGCAAGAGCCCCTGCTCCCCTGCGAGATCCGTGAAGCTCAAGTTTGATATCAGGCCAGCCTTTAAACCAGGCTGTCCGAACGTCATTGCTGCTGTAGCCAATCGGGCGCTGCTGCATTTTTCAAACTGGCAGTTTGGCGCCAATGGATGCAGGGCTCCTGTTTCAGACAAAGGGCTGTCTAGCGCGACAAAACAAGTCCAGAAATCAAGTTTATTTGCAGCTGCTTCTTTCGCTGCTGCTGCTGCCCAGCCCCTACGTTCTTTTCCCCAAAATAAAGAGAGTGTCTGTTTCGCCGGAGGAGGTCCGCCCTGCTTTTGCAGATTGCCAGCACCTCAACCCGAGGTGCTCATCTTCCCGTGTCGATTGAGGGAGTCCCTGGCAAGAGCCGCCCCTCTCCCGTGGCGAGATCCAGTGAAATATGTACTTACCAATAACAGAAATGTTTGATGCCGGAATGATTTTTCCAGCCATCACTTGCTTTGCAATATAATGTAGTAGTTCACAACTCCTCTAGTATTCCACAGATTTAACCCTTACACCTGGCAGGACCTAGCCTCTTTTAAAGATGGATCCCTGTCCTTCCCAACAAAACTCTCACATCCTGGTTCATACTACCTGACAGGACAAAATAACACCCACACTGCAAGCACATGTGTGTGTTGTGGGGAGTTTGAGATGTGCACATCATGACATTTCACGCCCAAAATTATTTTTACCAGGCCAATTAGTAATTATTTTCTTGAAATGATTAAAACTCAGACTTCTGTTATTTTCCATACTGATATTATTAGTTTAATTTTGAAGCATTTTAGTTAGATTATTTACATTTTATGCAACTTTTTAGGGATAGTGAGATTTTTTCAAGTTTTAGTAACTGATATGCAATGGCCAACTTGGGTGCAGTCACAATGAAGGGGCACAGTCATGGTAAAGGGCGTGGTTGTGGTGAGGGGCTCCAGATGTCTCCTGGGCCTAGGACCCCAGGTTGCCTTAATCTGGCCCTGCTCATCTCTCTTCCACTCTCAGTTTAAACACCCCTCAGTGCTAGGTTTATTTACCCCATCAGGTAGTTAAACATTTCAGCCATATCCTCCCATCCTCCTCTCCTCCAGTGTGTACATGTTCAGCTCCATCAGCCTAACTTCATATTCCTTTCCTTCCATCCCCTTTAACATTTTTGTTGCCCTCCTTTACACCCCTTCCAGTAATTTATATCTCTCCTCAGGTATAGCCTCCAGTATTGCACACAGTACTCTAGGGTGTGGTGTGACCAATGATCTGTAGAGAGGTAAGATCACATCCCTGTGTCTGGATGAGAACCCCTTGCGATGCATCCCACCATCCAGTTTGCTTTCATTGCTGCTTTCCTGCACTGGGCTGAGTTGTTCACGTTCCCAGTTACCAACACCCTGGGTCCTTCTCCTCCTCTGTGATCTCCAACCAATAGTCCCTCTTCTGTTTCTTAGCCCTGAAGTGCACCACCTTATACCTCTTGCACTGAATCCAGCTGTCAGTCCACCGACCATGTTTGTAGTTTGGTTAGGTCCCCTGCAGTTTTCCATCCATCCTCTTCATCCACCACCTCCCGAATTTGATATAATGTGCGAACAGACTAACCCTGCTCCCAGTCCATATGCTATATCGGAGATAAGAGCCCAAACAGCGCCAGACCCAGCACTGACCCCTGTGGCACCCCGCTTGTCACTGCTCTTGGTGCAGAGTGCTACCCACCACCACCACCCTCTGCACTCTCCCTGTAACCAGTTCTCTATCCATTTAGTCAGACCACCTTCCACCTATACCCCTCCTTCTCCTCATTCTACTCTACCTTGGCCTGTGTCCTCCTCCTGGTAGTCTGCACCCTTTCTCCTCCTTATTCTTACTGGGTGGTGGTGCCTTCTGTATTACCTCAGACCACTGTGCCCACCCCAGGGTTCTCGCCTCCGCCTTTACCTATATCTGGGAGGTGAGCTCATTAGGTCCCTGTCCAGACCTTTCTACCAACCTCAGTCTTTTGGCCACCCCACCCACTAGTTTAAATCCACCTTAGTAGAGATATACCCTCTAATCCTACCTTTAATACTTCCCTCCCTTCCTGCTTAATGTACCCTGTCCCATGTGTACAAATAACTATTCCCCAGACCCTACACTTGATTAGTCACTAACCCATAACATTTGGTGTGGCACAATCCCTCCACCACTTATTGAACTCCTCAAGCCTACCCTTCCTCCTCATGCTTGCACATGGTACTAGCAGTACCTCCAGAATGCCACCGACTCCCCACCCCTCGCTCCTGCCCAACTACTAAACCTCCCTTCACTACTTCACAGTCCCTCCCGTCAAGTTGTTTGTACCCACATGCAACACTAAATAAGGTTTCTTCCTCCCCTCACTGCACACTTGAGCAGTGCCTGCCCTCTCTCCTCCTGCAGTCAACCTGGGGATAGCTTCAACCCAAAACGGCTGTGCCCTTCCACCCTGCCACCTCATCTCAGCCCTTTCAGTATAGAATCCCCCAGGATGAGTACCCCCTGTCCCTTACCCCTTTCCTTTCTAATGCCCTTCCACCACCCCAGTATTCGTTCTTCCTGACCCTTACCCCGCTAGCTGCTCCCTCTGTGACTTCTGTATCTGTACCCCTACTTCCACCTCAACCCTTTTCTCTGCCTTATTCCTCCCATCCCCTTGAACCCCTTCCCAGCCTGACTACTTCTTACTGGGCTTCCCATGTTGACCTCCCTCCTCATTTCCAACCCTCTCCTATCCCCACTGTTGTCGATTTAGAGCCCCATTCCTTCTACCCCGATGGTGATGCCCCTCTAATCCTTCCCGTAGCCTTCTCTCCTCCAGTCACCACCTCCTTCCTTACTAGCCCCTTCTACCCTTTCATCCTCGCTATCTCTTCCCCTACCTGTTGCCATCCCTCTTATACCCTGCTTGTCCTCCCTCCTCAGTATGTTCCTGCTCCTCCTCTCTCCTATAGCAGAGGTTCAAATCTATTCCTAGTTGATACCCTCCTACATCTCTTCCCCTATCGGTTCCCCTCCTACTTTGTTCTCTCCATGCCCCTGGTCCCACCCTAGTCCCTCCTACCCACAGCCATCTGCTCTCTCCCTGGTACTCCTGGTGGTCTCTTACTCCCCTTCGAGGCCCCCCCTCCTCAGCACCCTCCTTTCTCCTCTCTTTCTGTTAGTGCCACTGATACTGGGGTCGGGTTCACTTCCTAGTTGTTCTTCCTCTGTTCCCCTTTGCCATCCTGTATTCCCTCCACCCCAGCCAGGATGCCTACCATACTCATCTGCCCTGCCACTTAGACTCCTCCCTAACCTCCACAGTTCCGCCTCCTTAAACTAGTCAGTCGTCTACAGACCATACACCCCCATCCTCCAAGACCAGTCCAGGATCATGGCAGGCCCACTCCTGTACACCCCACCACCCTTCCAAAGATGCCCACCCTATTGACATGTGGCACCTGCCCCATTTTGGCCCCATCTTATATTATGGGCTCTTACTTCAGGTTCTGTACCCTACTACAACTGTTAGGCCTTAGTTACTCAAATTCCTGTCCCCCCACACTAGTCCCCCTACTGCTCCCTTGCTGACTGGGTTAATTCAGTCTCAAAATCTCATCCATTAGATACTGTATTACTGTAGCAATCCTAAAGCCTCCTTGTCCGTTTTTCACCCTCAGCTACCATACTTTTTGTTCTCAGCTCTCACATAGTTTCACTTTGCCTAGTTAGAAATCCTATTGCACTCCAAGTATTACTTAGCTCAGTTAGAGAAATAAACAGAACAAATAAATATGTATCATTACAGCAATCATAACAAGATAGCTCGATATTTAGCTCAGTTAGAGCAATAAACAGAACTAAATCTGTATTATTACAGCAATCCTAATAGTATCCAATAATTGCTTTGTCTCCACTCCAGAGACCCTGCTATAATATAGGACCACAGAGGACACTGGGGCGGAGGTGGGCAACTCTAAAAGTCGGCAGAGCTCCGTTGAGGTTGCTCACCCCCTCTCTCACTCGCTTATTTTGTTTCTCCTGCCACTGCAGGCTACCCTTTGTACTGGGCCCTGGCTGTATTGATGCCTTTTCTGCCCACAAAGAATTCTGCAGCAGTCTTGACAGAGCTCCGTTGAGCTCTCGCTCCTCCCCTCCCTCACTCGCTCGTTCTGTTTCTCCGGTGTGCAGGCTGCCCTTTTTGTACTGGGCTCCTGCCTGCATTAAGTGCCTTTTTCTGCCCATGAGAAATCTGCAGCAGTCCTGACAAAGCTCAGTTGAGCTTGGTCACTCCCCTCTCTCACTCACTCGATCTTAATCTGTCCCAAACACTGATTTCCCAAAGCGACTCACGCTATTCTGCGCTGGAAGTGCAAAAACACATTTGGCCAGGATGTGAAAATTACAGCTGTACTGTTCATAAGGAGGTGTGAAAAATGCCAGTGTTGAAAATCTGGCATGAAAATATTACTAATTTGTGAGTTACAAGGATGCGTGGAAACCGCACAATGCATGCTCGTAACACAGTCAGTTTATGGACTTTCATCACAAAATTTTCAACATAGGCATTTTTGGACCTATAATCATGAACAGTGTCACTGTGATTTTCTTAATGTGTCCCTAACACTGATTTCCCACAGCGATCACGCTATTTTGCGAGGAAGGCGAAAACATTTTAGCCAGGGCGTGAAAAATGACAGGTGTACTGTTCATAAGGAGGTGTGGAAAAATGCCAATGTTGATAATCTGGAGTGAAAATATTTTAAATTCGCAAAGTTACAAGCGTGCGTAGCAACTGCATAGCGCATGCCCGTAAAACAGTCATTTTTGTTTTGATTTTTCCACTAAATTTGCAACATAGGCTTTTTGAGATCCCACCTCATGAACACTGGCACTGTTGTTTTATTAATCGGTCCGTAAGGTGATTCTATGCAGTGACCACTAAATCAGCTTTCAGGACCGAATAACGCTATGACAGTGGCTGAATTCTTGAGGAGGGATCCCAATAACTCCATGTTGAAAATGTGGTGGCAAAATTCCCAAAATGCCTGTGATATGCACCAAAGTTGAAAAAACGATTTATGCTATTATACAGCTTACGGCATTTCTTCAGTTCACGGTTGGCTTTGAAAAGTGCAGACATGTTCCCAGTCCACGAAGATACTCGCACCAGCCTCTGGAGGTAAGTATGGGCTGATGGGGGTGTGGGGATGTGGGAGTACGCAGTGGTGAGTGCAGCTTGGGGGGGATGCAGACAGCGAGGTCTGTTTTCTTCTTTACAGGGTTTTAAATACACAATGGACATTGTGGGATGGTTTTCCTTTCTACAGGTACATTTTGCATGCTGGGATGGGCTCCCAGCATGCCACCTAATGTTTAGAGGCTGTAGCTGTGAGTGGGCACCCCGTCGGCAATGGGGAGCCGAGGGGATTGGGCACCGCACACAACAAATTGAAGGGAGCATTATGCCAATGGAGTGGATCCCCATTGGCAAATTTAATGGGGAGAGATTGAATGGGATTGAGCCCTCATTGGCAAAGAAAAACTGTTGGTGGGTGCATGAAGCCGAGGGAATTGGGCAGCCCTCGGCAAACAACAAATGGGGGAGGGTTACAGTGTGCCAATAGGGTGGGCTCCCCGTCGGCAAATTACTGGGTCAGGAGGGCAGCTCGCCTGCAATGACAGGTCGCTCCCTCATTGCAATGGAATAGCTGATGCTGCAATGACGAGGCGCCCCTGATTGCAGCGGTGAAAACCTTTCAAGGTGGTGGCACGCTGACTGAACTAGTGTCAGCAGCAGCATGCCACCACATTGGGGAAGCAGGCCAAGCCTCAAAAGGCACTGGGGCATTGGCCACAACAGTGCCACACCTCCACAACCTGTTTCTGAAGCAAGCTGCCATAACATGTTTCTTGCGCATGAACTTAGTAAGTTAAATACTTAGGAACACACTACAAAACAAAAATTCTAATTATGGTTGACTGAGGTGCTCAGTAAAGTGACCTTGCATGAGTTGCCTGACCTGAAGACATGAACTGCTCTTTAATTTTCAAGTGTCAACAAGTGCACACTTTTGTTATAACCAGAAGGGCAGAGTTCCAGATTTGTGGAATAGTCTGTTCTGTGTTCTAAACATGTTCTGAGCAAAGAAACTAAAACATAAGAATACGTAAGAAAAAATCTCAACCAAAATTATCCGGCAGGTATCTATTCCAGCTGCTTGGAACACAGGAAACCTGTCATTTAGTACCCCACAAACTACTACAACACCCACATCTTAGACATGCCTGCAGTAGATTATTTACATTTAGACAAACCCTCAGTAGATTCTCTACATTTCGGATGCCCACAGTGGTTTATCTAATTAATCAACAGAAAAAAGGGGAAAAGGCATGTTCCACTTTAACTATCACAGAACATTTAAAATCCTGGGTTCAAAATTCCTAGTCATATAATTGTACATTGGAGCCCACCTTTAAGAACATTGTACTTTCAATGGCAGTAAAGCCTGTTTATAGAAGCAGTCAGTCCATTTACAAGAATATTTTTTTCCAGAGGTGTTGGTAGATGGTCATATCACCTCTGAGGGTGCTAAGCCTGTGCTGAAACCTGATCAAGTTCCCTAATTAACAGCCAGTGTGAAAGATGCCCCATGAAGAAGGCAGCACATTCCTTCATGGTTAGTAGCTAGTGACACTAAATGAGCTTTAGGATACACTTTGTGGCAGTTAACTACAATTTTGTTACATTCAGTTAGCCAGAGCATACTCTGAACAATTGGGTTCTGCAGTAGATGAAACGCCTCGGCGTTCAGCCTCATCATTTAATCACCCACATCAGCTGGTTATTCCTTTATATACCCACCTAACTGAATGTTATCACTTAAACATATTCCATGAATTGCATAATGAATAAATTACACCCAACTGGGCATGATTGTATTATAAAGCTATTGATGATACAAAGTATTTATAAACCACAGGACCGAAAGCTGGGCAGTTTTTTTATCAACAGAAGCCCAAGACAGGCAATATAGCCTAGAGGTAACAGTACTGAGCTTTGAACCTGGAGACCCAGCAAACATGGATTGAATCCCACGACCACCACTTGCGTACTGTGTGACCCTGAGCAAGCCACATGACTTCCTTATGCTCCAGGGATGCACACAGAAATGAGTTTCAGCTCAGTGCCCCTTTCTCAGACAAAATTACAAATTCTAAAAAATGATGTTTACTTGAGTGCAGTTGATGCGTTCTACTACAGCTTCATAAAGAAGTGTTCAAGAACAGATGGTTTGATACCTTTTATTGGACCAACAAGGACGTTACAAAAAGAACAAATAGCTTTAGCTTTTGGACCAACAAGTCCTTCTTTGGAAGCTTAAAGAAGTGTGAAAGTTCACTGCTTAAAACAGTGAGCAATGCTTTGTTTGTGAAACTGTTATACACAGTGTGATGTAGAAATGAACATTTATAGGTTGTATTAATGTTTAGGTGTTACATCACACCTTATTTTGTTTAAGTGCTGGAAGGCAGTATAGTGTAGTTGTTAAGAGAACTGAGCTGCAGCCCTGCAGAACTGGGTTTGAATCCCAAGCCACCACTTGTAGACAGTGTGACCATGAGCAAGTTGTTTAACTTCCCTGTATGCCCAGGAAACACCTGGAAACAAGACTTGCTTATTGTACTTTTCCTGGCCAAAAACAGTTTGTAAAATAAATAAAATTTGTGTCAGCAATGAAAGAAACAAGGTGTCAAGTGCTGTTGTTTATATAGTATTTACAGTTCACTGTGCACTACACAATTAAAACTAATATTTTGGCCAGCTAGTCAGCCCAGTAGGCCTGCTGCTCACAGTGCGGGCAGCCTAGTTCAAGGCATGTATTCAGCTGGACAGAAATTAGCCGATGGAGGAGGAGGATTGGGTGACCCAGAGAATGTGCTCCTCTGCTGGCTAGGGAAGGCAGCTGACTCCACTGAAATATTTCCATCTGGGTTGCTACAGGTGGAAGTACAGTTGGGTGCTACTTTAATAGAGAGGTGGAGGAGGAGAAGGACACCACTGTCTCTGTGACATGCCTTTGGTTATAATAAGTAGGGTTGGATGTGGGCATAGCCCTGCATTAAAGCTGGGTCGGTGTCAGTGTGTTTCGATTGGTGTTGGAACACAGCACTGTCAGGACTGTTGGTGGCATTGTGTCGCTGTAGAGGGTATCGACAAACTTTCTGTCACCACGGCTTGGTGGAACCTTTCAGCTTCGCTATAAAGGACTTAAAAGTTCTGTTCACTTCAAAACTCTGAATGTGTGCCTCTTAGAACAGATACAACAGCTACAGCTCATCCAAAGTCCAGGGCGTGTGTCTGAAGTCAATTATTTGTTCCATCACCCACTGACAATTGCATGTTGAAAATGTTATTGTGTGATAGTGCTGCTGAATTCAAGAAGCTTACTGTGAAGTCCTCTAGCTCTTGCAGTTTCTCCTTCTTCACTTTCTGATGGATAGTTTAGAAGAGCAGGATACTGCAGGTTTCTATCACTGCCTTGTTTGCTCACCTTGATGAGCCCACTAGGTTGAACTTAACCCTGACATCTCGAGAATTCTAGTCAAACTAAGCTCTTTTGTACATTCAAGAACCTTTGGTGAGCCAGCACATACTTGGAAAGAATATGTCTATTTATTTCTTGGAGCATGTCATACAGCCACAAGAATGAAATTTAGAATATGTGTATAGCAATAAACATAAATAACATGTGGATGCTTCACACAGAAGACTTCCTAGACCCACAGAAACATAAAAAAATTGTGTTGGAAAAAATTACCCAGAGGTCCATCCAGATTGCTCCCTGCCTAGCTCCATATGTAACTCCATTTAAAGAGCAGCTGACACCTTTTGGAAAACTTCGAAAACATAATATTTAGACACAATTCAGCTTGTATTTTATATATCTTTTATAGATTTCTTATCTCCATTATTTATTAATGAATAAATTCCCAAAGAAAACAAGATCTTTATCCTTGGAGGTCATCTGCCTTCATAGCTAATAGGTTCATAGATCTGTATGAGTTTATGAGGTCATAGACCTTTAGGAAAACTCGCCACCGTTAATGGTGGAACATTTGCATTGTGCTACCCATATAATCATCTAGTCTCTTTTGAATAGTGCCATAGTCTCACTCTTAACTATATTTTGGGAAGTGTGTTCCAAATTGTAATTATTCTTTATATGTACCAATTACTTTTTAGCAGTTTTGTTTATTTCTCTCTTAACTTATATTCATGTGACCTTGTGTTTTATTAACATTTTGCCTGACCAATCCAATTGTTCTATAACCACCCAGTCCCCTGGGTTACTAGAATCCCATCAGTGACAGTGCCAGGTAGGGATGGCAGCTGGTGAATAACTGGTTAAAAGCATTTTTCACCTACTCACTCTCTTGTTTACTTGGGCTCAGCAGGGGTGAGAGAGATTAGATCATTTAGAACTCTCACAGCAGCATAAGCCACAGCAGCTGGCTGTGAGTGGGGCGTTTTAGAATCTTGGGCAAAGTTCTGTGTCAGCAGTTGAAGTGTGAGGAGTGAGAGTTGCTGTGGGCTCTGTGAGGAGATCCTGTTTTCTCAACCCTAGTCCTGAAAGTCACCTGCCTGCCAAGAGAAGTGGTGAAAACTACTGTCTACAGCAGGAGCTCCTGATTTTCATCCCTGGAGGGAGGAAAAGGACTGCTTCAGAATGGATCCTATGGGCAATCCTCTATTTGATCTAGAACTTTGAAGCTGTCTGTGTGGTTCTAACTGTGAGTAGCTCTGGCTTTGTGCTACCTGAAGAAAGTACCTGCACTTTGGTGTTTCTCTGACTAAAAGGAAATGTACACCAATTTCTATTCTAAGTCTGAGGCTTTTCTCAAGTTTAAAGTTGATTGACAATTGACAATGGTGGGGTCAGAGAGGCAGACTAATGCACATTGTTCAGGACTTTAATTTCTACAGTCCTGGAGTAGTGTTTTCATATGCTGGCTGTGAAAGTATATTCCAAGATGCATTTTCCTTCATGTTTTACAAGAAGTTTAAAGGTGTAACCCTGAATGAATGGTTGGGTATGGATGTGGAAGTGAAGGGTGAGCGCCCCATCTGGAGTAACCAGTTCAGCATCGCAGGTTCTGTAAGGGCACCTGGTTAATTGGGACATGTTGGCCAATGCCTGAAGAGAAGCTTACCCCTGGTGTGGGTTGTGCTAGTAATGAGCCCTGTATGATCAGTTGTGGCCAGTGCCATGACAAGAATGTTCAGTTGTGGCCAGTGCCACTAGAAGAAATGTGGGATCAGTTAAGGCCTTTGTCACTGAAGAGAATTCAATGTCCTGTGAAATATGGGAATACATAGAGTTTCTATCAGATACTGTCATTTTGTTGTTCTGCAATTGCCTTGTGCCACAATGTGTAAACCTTTGGGGTCCACCCTTGCTTTAGATAATATTTTTTGAATAAAGTCACACTCTAAAACCCCAACCTGGTTTGGACATTCATGTTACTGCTTTCTGTGTGGAGTTACTGGGTACCCCTCAGAAGTATGGATCTATAGCATAGCCCTAGCAAAAAGTTCACTCCTCAGGGCATGGGTTTTGTCATAATGTATTGCTTTTGTACACCCCCACCCCTTTCTGACCTCTAGAAGTAATGAGCCTGGTATACATTCTCAAAGCTGGGGATGGTACCAGTTTCCAAAAAGTAGTTTGTGCCCAGTCAAGGGTACCAAGGGTAGCTAACTGTGTAAAGTGGTGGTGGGGGTTACATTTCCATAGTAGATTCATGCTGTATAGAGTTATATGTTAAATAAGATTGTCCGTAATTTTTCTATGCTTCAATGAGTACAGTCCAAGTTCACCAGCCTTTCCTCATACTTTGGGTTCTGCATATTTTGACCCTTTGGTAGCTCTTCTTTGTACTTTCTCAATCATTTTCTTCCTCCTATGGTATGAAGTGCACAGAAAGGGAGCAGTAGTCTAGATGAGGCCTCACAAGGCTTAAATATAGGGGATAATCACTTCTGGTTCTCTACTTTTGATATTTTTAAATATACACCCTAATATTTTCTGACATTTTTTACTATAATTTTCATGTGTATCAAATGATAGATTGTCTGAGACAGTTACACCTAGATCTATCTCATTCGAGGCTACCTGTAGAACCGTGTTATTTAATCTGTATGTCATTCTTGGATTATTGTATCCGAGGTGCATAACTTTGCATTTTTCTCATTAAATGTCATTTTGTTTTCTTTAGCCCATTTTTGAAGTTTGTTATATTTTCCTGAAATATTTGCCTGCTAACTGATCATTGACTATACTGCCAAATTTTACAACAGAATGTTAAATAAAGTGGGTCCTGGACTGAGCCTGTGGCACTCCACTTGTAAATGAACCTCATGGCAATGTATGTCCTCTTATCCTGCTCTCTGTTTCCTGTCTTTCAGCCACAGTTTAACCTAAGCTATTATACTGGGATGAAGTTGTATTTTGATCAGCTGTTCCACTAATAATTTGTGTGACACAGTGTCAAATGCCTTGGAGTAGTCTAAAAGACGATATCTACTGGCTGCTCTTATCAAAGGCTGCACTAAATGGCTAGAAAAGTGCAGCAAATTAGTCAAATATGGTCTTCCAGGGTAAAACCCATGTTGTGTGATATCAGTCAAGCCTTTTTATGTTGGCAGCTTGGCGCCAGCATCTTGGGACAGTGCAGCTTTGGAGGCACGGTTGCTGTTAGGTGAATGCAGGCACGCACCAGTAGGTGCGCCCTCATTCCTCAATCAGCCTGTATGCTGGCGCCACACCATGCATACATAATGTGGTAAGTACATCTAAGAAAAGGTCCGCTGCAATCCGAGCAACACTCGTCAGATGCAGCGGACCCTTCCTACGTATTGCCGACATTATCAGCATGGTGGCTGGACAACCTAACTGCCAACTTTGGGGTGCCCAATCCTCTGTCAGTTTACCCTCTGCTTTCTTTGTGTGCCGATGGGGAGCCCACTCTCCGTCAGCATAAACCCCCCATTGTTAAATGCCAAGGGGTACCCAATCCCCCGTTTGCCCCCGCTTTTTTTGTGCCTACGGGGTGCCCAATCCCCATCGGATAACTTCCTCCACTTCCCTGTGTTGTGTGTGCCGACAAGGGTGCCCTAATCCCCGTCGGTTACAGACCACCCCAAATATTTTGCGGCATGCTGGAGCCCACCCCAGCATACCAAATCCCTGAAATACAAAACTATCCCGCAGTGGGGTTTTTTTCCACCTGTAAAACAAAATGGTCCTCGTAGTCTCCCTGGCCCCACCGCACCACCCTCTGCGCACCCTGCCTCCCACACCCCACTCACATCATACTTACCTCCGAGTCCGGGCGTGAGAAGATCATCGGTGGACTGGGAACACGCCTGCACTCTTCAAAGCCGCCATCACTTAACTGAGGAAATGCCGGTAAGCTATATAATGGAATAAATAGGGTTTTTTTTTCAACTTTGCTGCATATCTCAGGCATTTTGGGATTTTGGCTCAATTTTCAACATGGGTTTTTAGACACCTCCTCATGAATTCTTGCACTGTCATGGAGTTATTCGTCCCGAAAGGTGATTTCGCAGTCACTTCACTGAATCACTTTTCAGGGCTGAGTAATGAAATGACAGTGCCACTGTTCATGAGAGGGGCTCTCAAAAGCCTATGTTGCAAATTTGTGGAAAAATCAAAAATGAGCATGCGTTATGTGAGTTGCTACACACAGTCGTAAGTTAGTGAATTCACAATATTTTCATGCCAGGATTCTGAACATTGGCATTTCTACACCTTCTTGTGAACTGTTCAGCTGTCATTTTCACGTCCTGGCGGAAATGTGTTTTCGCACTTCTGGTGCAGAATAGCGCTGTCGCTGTGCGAAATCACTGTTCGGGACACATTACAAAAATGACAGTGACACTGTTCATTAGCAGAGGTCCTAAAATGCCTGTGTTGAAAATTTGGTGACAATACTCCATAAAATGACTGTGTTAAGAGTGTGCGTTGTGCAGTTTACACACACACTCTTAAGTTAAATAAACTTATAATATTTTCACTCCAGAGTTTCAACAGTGCCATTGTTCTACACCTCTAATGAACAGTACAGCTGTCATTTTTCACATCCTGACCAAAATCTGTTTTCACAGTTCCGTGCACAATAGCATGGTAGCTGTGGAAAGCCCGTGTTCGAGACACATTATGAAAATGGCAGTGACACTGTTCATTAGCAGATGTCCTAAAATGCCTATGTTGAAAATTTGGGGACAAAAGTCAATAAAATGAGTGTTTTACTTGTAACGTGTTTGCAGTTTGCATGTACGCCGTGACTTTGTGAATTTCTAATACTTTCAATCCAGCTGTTCATCACTGGCATTTTTCCATACCTCCTTATTGAACAGTACATCTGGCTGAAATGTGTTTTCTCACGTCCGGTGCAGAATTGCATGGTCACTGTGAAATCACTTTTTAGGACAGTTTGAAGAAATAGACGGTGACACTATTCATCAGCAGAGGTCCTAAAATGCCTATGCTGACAATTTCCATGGGCGAAGTCCATACAATGACTGTGTTGCAAGCGTGCATTGTGCCAGTTTCCATGCACCTTGTAACTTTGTCAATCTGCAATATTTTCATGCCACCTTTTCACCACTGGCATTTGTGCACACCTCATTATCAACAGTCCAGCTGCCATTTTCCACAGCCTGCCCAAAACGCGTTTCTGCAGCTCTGCCGCACAATGGCATACTCGCTGTGCAAAATTATCTTTGGGACACATTAACAAAATCACAGCACTATCGTCTCCACCTCCGCCTACTGCCATGCTGCGACAACATTCGGCATTGACAAATGCTTGTTGTTTTATGTGAGATGTTATACTCTTCTTGTAACAGCCTTTCTAGTAATTTACCCAAACCTGATGTCAGGCTTTCTGGTCTGTAGTTCTGTACATCTTTTTACTACCGATTTGTATATTGGAGAAACTATAGCTTCTTTCCATTCTGGTAATGTTTCACCTTCCTTTAGGGAAGCATTAAAAGAATGTGATTGGTTCCAGAATTTCCCGGATTGTCCTTTAAGAAATTTTGGATGGATACCATCTGGCCCTACTGAGCTGTTTTGTTTTATTGAATTAATGATCTGCAATACTCCTTCTGTTTTGAAAGGTATGAATTCATCTGTGCAAAAGATATTATTAATATTCAGTTGTTCTTTAGGTTTATATATACTTAAGAAATAATTATTAAAATCTGCAGCCATCTCAGATTCATTGCTAATTCCCTAATTGAAATTATAATGCTCTGTTGTGACATTGTAGT
This sequence comes from Neoceratodus forsteri, assembly GCA_016271365.2. Classification (NCBI taxonomy): domain Eukaryota; kingdom Metazoa; phylum Chordata; order Ceratodontiformes; family Ceratodontidae; genus Neoceratodus; species Neoceratodus forsteri. The sequence goes on from JADMNL010000028.1 coordinate 118,513,250, forward strand.
ATTTTGCCATGAGAATGGCTGCAATGTCAAGAGTGAAGTACAAAGTTTTGTTTTACAGAAAGCAGTGGTGGAGCCATGGAACAATCTGCCAACTCATGTGGTGGGTACCAAAATCATCAATGGTTTCAGACACAGGTGAGACAGAGTAAATGGCTTAGTGGTTGCTGAAGGTGGTAGTGGTAGGGAGGTGGAGCACTGGGGATGGACAGTATGGGTTAGAACCCTGTATGGACAATAGGTGAGGGTTTGTTTTGGTTTTACAAACAAAAAAAAAGATAACTAAAAAAGAATATGAATAGTCTTATAAAAAATACGTGAAAGGATAGTGAAGGGGTGGCAGAAGGGTGAAAGACTTTCTTCAGGTACTGCACATAAGTGAGAAGAGGAAGGCAAGTGGAGGGATAGTGAGGATAAGGAAGAGGTCAGATGGTGACTGTGCAAAGAAGGATCAGTAAAAGCTGACATTCTGAACAGGTACTTCTGCTCAGTCTTCACAGTGGAGATGGTGGGATGGAGCAACAAGGAGCAGCAGGAACACAGATGAGAGGGTGAACACAAGCCCATTTACAGAGGAAAGAGTCCTGAAGGGACTTGCAAACCTGAAAGTGACAAGGTCATGGGACTGGACAGGATACATCCCAGGGTGCTAAGGGAGCTCAGGGAGGAGCTTGTTGCACCACTGACAGCCATATTCAACATATCGCTGGATACAGGATTGGTTCCTGTGAATTGGAGGAGAGCTGATGCAGTCCTGCTCCATAAGAGTGACAGCAGGGAGAAGGCTAGCAATTATAGTTCAGTCAGTCTAACATCAGTGGTGGGAAAATTAATGGAAACCCAGTTAAATGAAAGGCTAGAGAAATATCTTGAATCCAGGGGATTGCAAGACCAAAGCAGCATGAATTCACAATAGGGAGGTCATTCCAGATGAATCTGATCCATTTCTTTGACTGGGTGACCAGGAAGAGAAATCAGAGAAGGGCAGTGGACATGGCCTACCTGGACTTTGCAAGGCCTTTGACACTGTGCTGCATAGAAGACTATTAAAGAAATTGGTCAGTCTAGAGGTGGGATCCCAAGTGTTAAACTGGGTTAAAAACTGGTTAATGGATAGGTGGCAGAGGGTGGTAGTAAATGACTCTCACTCTGAGAGTGACCTGTGGGTACTGCAGGGCTCAGTACTGGGACCAGTCCTTTCCAATGTTTTCATAAGTGACATCACAGAAGAAATCGAAGGGAAAGTATGCCTCTTTACAGATGACACCAAGCTATGTAGTAGGATGGATACTCAGGACGGGTGAAGAGAATGAGGAGGTATCTTAGAAAATTTGAGGAGTAGTCAAGGCTGTTGCAACTGGAGTTCAATGCCAAAAGAGTGCAACATCATGCATCTGGGGCATAGAAATCCAGGAGCTGAGAATACAATGTGTTATGTGTGTGTGTGTGTGTGTGTGTGTGTGTGTGTACTGTCGATCACTAGGCAAGAAAGGAACCTTGATGTTATAATATCTGAAGACCTCAAAGTAGCAGAGTGGTGTGACAAGGCAGTAGGCAGGGACTAGCAAAATGCTGGGGTGTATCACAGACAGCATTACTAGCAGGAGGAGGGAGGTGGCATTAACACTGTATAGGTAATTGGTGAGACTCCACCAGGAGTACTGTGTCCAGTTCTGGGGCCACATCTCAGAAAGGACATAGATAGGGTGGGGAGTAGTGCAGCAAAGGACAACTAAAATGGTGCAGGGTTGCATGACTAACCATACAAGGAGAGACTGAGGAATCACAACATGTACACTGTACAACAGTGGAGAGGCATGATATAGACCTACAAGTACCTCACGGGTGAACAGGGGTACAGGTGGGAGGCCTATTTCAAATGAGGAACTGCAACCGAACAAGAGGGCATGCGAAGCTAGAAGTGGGGAAGTTTAGGAGGGACATGAGGAAATATTACTTCACTAAAAGAGTGGTGGAGACATATAACAGCCTGCCACCAGAAATAATGAGACAAAAACAGTGAAGGTTTAAATATGCATGGGATAAGCCTGGGGAGATAATGCTAAATAAGCAGAGAGGAGGGAGAAGTCCTTGGAGACTAGTTAGGGTCTGTGGAGACAGAATAGGCAGGAACATATGGGCAGACCGAGAAGGCCAAACGGTCTTTTTCTGATGACAAATTCTCTGTTTCTACATGTCTCTAGGTAGACTGCATTGACCGTGGTCTTTCCTTCCATCATTATCTATGTTTCTATGCCACAAGCAGAGTATTAAGACAAGTTGGGAAAAAGCAATAAGAGCTGATGAACCCTCAAGGAACAATGGATCTACGACTGGTCAACGACAAAAATTTTGTCAAACAATGAAACCATCATGTCAACCACATTTGCGGTTGCAGATGGTTTCAAGTTGAGACCTGTTTTCTTGGATGGCTTTGACCCCCGCACCCCCACACTTTTATAATTGACTCAAATCGGAGCTGATGTGAGGAGGTGGAGCAAATCCCCCAAGTACAGTGCCTGGGTTCAGCGCCATCTGTACAGTGACCTGGCGCTGTAGTCGCTGTACTGATGATCACTATGAATGTGTTGCTGTCAGTGGTGCATACCAGGAACAACTACCCTGCACATATGACCTCAGTAATAAATAGGTGGGGTAAGAATACAGAGCTAATGAGATATATAGCTGTTTGCTGTCCAAATGCTATGTTTTCAAAAGTTCTTCCTGAGGCATCAGTGGCTTTTAAGTTGCCACTCATAACAGACACATCATATACTTAAACTATGTAAGCAACATCATCTCATCGAGATTCCACGTAGTCAACTTTGTATACAGTTCATTTTTCAGATGTGTTTTTCTATTTTCAGTCATGTTTGCAAACTGCTTTTCTTTTTCCTTTTGTTTTGTCATTTGTTACCAAGTGCATATCCTATTTGTTATGCATGCGCTGAATTAATGAAAGTCAGTCTCACAGTTTTCGAGATCACTTCAGATATGTTTTTTAATTAAAATAGTAACTCCAACTTTTTTAGAAAGTCAGCTAAGACTTCTTCAGAGATTGCCTTCTAACAAACCACACATGGTTCCACCTCAAAATTTAATTTTTTTACATTTGCAACTTTTAAACCTTTTGTTCATCAAAATGATTTTGTTCTGAAACCACAAAAGACCCTATTTTGGGACAAATATTAATGAATATGTAAGTTGCAAAATTTAACTCCTGCTATTTTTTTCCATGATTCTTGGGCCATAAAATCATATTAAACTAGGAATTGTACATAAGATATATATATATATATATGTATATATATATATATATATCCTTTATTTCCACTTAACTCTCCACTAACATTGCTTTTTTTCCTCTTTAGATAATTCCTGAAGAAGACCTATGGTCAAAACAACTATTCTAACTATATTTTCTCCATGTATTTAATAATGAAATGTAAATACCTGTAAATTTTCTTTCTCCAATGGCTGGTCTCCAGGCTTCCATACTGATGGGTTGTACCTCCTGATGCTGTCATGTAGGCAGGAACCAAAACTTTGCAGCCTGGATATCTTCCCCTCCACTTCCTGTACACACCAGTTCTTCCTTCTTCCTAAAGCAGTCCAAATCTGGTAGTACTATATAAACTTGGAAACAAAATGAGAAATATTATCCAAACATTCGCCACTGTCAACTTTGTACATTCTGAGAGGAAAGAAGCCCAGAGAACAGCCGTCAGAGAAAGAACATTTACAGGTATTTAAATTTTGTTTTCTCCCATAGCTGGTCTCTGGCTTCCATGCTAATGAGATATACTAAAGCAGTACATCCTCTGACATCCACGGTGGGAAGAATGTAATTGCCTTTAAGGGCCATCACTGCCTAGAGAACTCATGGCCAAAAGATACTTCAACCGAGGCGTCAACATCCAGCTTGCAAAACTTGGTGAATGTGTGAATAGATGACCAGGTAGCCACCCTGTATAAGTCTGCTGGACAAGCTTTCTAAAATCCACCCATGAGATGGTCATAGCCCGGGATGAGTGGCTTCACTGGCCCACACAAAGGCACTCCAGCCTGATTGTAGACAGTGGTGATGGTTGAATGGATCCATCTGGCTAAAGAGTCTTTAGAAGCTTTTTTGCCATATTCTGACCCACAGTGAGAATGAACAAACTTGAAAGTTTGCATATTGACTCTGATCTTTTAATGTAAAGTTTATTACTCTTCTGGGGTCCAGAGAATAACATTCCCTCTCCTTGTCGTTTTTTTGGGGTGAGGACAGATGGAAGGCAGAATCAACTCCTGGTTGCAATGAAATGGAGACATTACCTTAGGCAAAAAACTGGATCTGTTTGGAGGACTACAGAGTCCTGATGAAACACAATATAAGGATTTTAGGTCACAGAGCTCCCAGCTCACTGATTCTTCTGGCTGAAATTATGGCTATGAGAAAGGTGACTTTCATCGTGAGATGCATAAGGGATGCCTCCTTGAGAGGTTTAAAGGGAGCCTTGGTCAATGCTTTGAGGACCAAATTGAGTCTCCAGGGGGTACCTTTGATTTGATTGGTGGGTGTTTTAGAATTGCTGCCCACAGGAATCTTTCTAACATGGGGATGAGAACCAGAGACTTCCTGAATCTATTAATAAGCATTCCCCTGTGCAGATACCTGAACTCGAAGGTGGCTGGTTGCAGCCCTTTGCGAATCCTTTTGAAGGAACTGGAGCAGAACAGGTAACGATATTGGCTGGTTTGGCATTTGTTGGGATTGAGCTCGAACAGGAATCTCCACCAAATCCTGTAGTACACTTTGGAGGAAGATGTGCGATGCAAGTGAATTATCATTTCAAGTTATAGGAGCTGTATATCCTAGTTCTTTGAGGGTTCCCCACTCAATCTGAAGACCGAGATGGACAGGTTGCACAGAATGGGATGTAGAACAGGACCTCAATGAAGAAGGTCCAGGCTGATTCAAAAAATTAGAGGTGATTGCCTTGACAGGTGAATCAGAAAAGGGTGCACCATGGATGACAGGGCCAGTGCTGGCAGACTAGTATCAGCTCTTATGGAGAACTCTGGATAGGAGCGGTATGGGGGCAGGCATCAGGATACTTTACTAACCCCAGTTTAGGAAAAGACTGCCTGGGTCACCGCTAGTTCGGCCTTGGCTAGGGAGCAGAATTGTTTGACCTTGGAGTTTTGCGGCAGTTGAAAAGTTCTACCTGAGGACAGCCCCAATATTCTGTGATGACTTGGAAGGCACTGTCCTTCCACTCCCATTCCCCAGTAGAACATCCTTGTGACCAAGTCAGTCTGCCATGATGTTTTCCTGACCTAGAATGGACACCAACATCAGACTTGTAGGTGATGTTCAGTCCATTGAAACAGCAGAAGAGATTTCCTGAGCATCCACAAGCTTCTTGTACTGCCCTGATGATTGATGTACACCATTGCTGTCAGTTGTCCATTAGGACCAGCACATCCTGGTTGAAGTTTTGCTCCTGAATTGGTGAGCTAGGTGCATCATCCTCATTTGGAGAACATTGATGCTGCACCTGGATTCCAACAGAAACCACTTACCTTGGGCTGAGATCTGACCCAGGTGTGCTCTCTGGACCCTAAGGCTGTTCTCAGTAGTGATTTTCATGTGGCATGTGTGTCCAACTTAGCGACCTCTCATGATATTGGTCCTCAGTCTACCAATGAATGGGGGTTTCTCATCTGGTGATAAATTGGTATCTGTTGGTCCTGTTTGTGTCTGGACTGGGACCACAGTCTGGGAGTTTTGCCTGAATGGGTCACATGTGAAGTAGTGCCCAGGGGACTGTATCAGTCAGAGAAACCATAGTCCCTATGAGCTGCATGAAGTAGTGAGCCGGCAGCTAGTAGGCCATCTAAAATCTCCTGATGAGCTTCTGCAGGTCTTGAATTTTGTTTCCATAGGAAACACCCTGTTCACTTGTGTCTTGAAATCTTCCCAGATGGTTCAAGTTCCGTTTGGAATTAAGGAGCTCTTCCTCGGTTTGACCAACCCAGTGCCGAGAGGCACCTGATGACCCTGGTCACTGCTTGTACTCCTGCCAAAATGCGTGCTCTGATGCCGAGAATAGCATGTAGATAAGGGAAAGCTATAACCCTTGGCTCCGAAAGCCGAGCTATGACTGTCACTAGTCCCTGAGAAGACTCTTTAGGAGATGAGCACCCGAATGGAAGAGCCTTGAATGGGAAGAGATGTCCCCCATTTTGAATCTGAGAGATTGCCTGTGTGCCTCATGGATGAGAATGTGTAAATTGGTGCCCTACAAATCGATAGATGCCAAACAGTCAGCTTAATGGAACTCCCTGATGATGGATGTCAGGGTCTCCAAATGAAGGATCTGTTGCACACAAAGTGGTTTAGAAATGTCAGGTCCCAGATTAGTCTAAATCCCTGTGCATTAGGGAACAATGAAGAAAAGCAAGAAGAGGCCATGGCTTAATTCTGCAGTGGGGGCCCTGTTTGATAGCCCCTGGAGGTAGAGGCCTTGTAATTGCTCGAACGCACTCATTTTATACTGAGTTGCCCAAATGGGTGATGGTACCACATGAGGTAATGGTAGCTCTAAGTCAAACTCGATTAGGTATCCCTTGTGCATGATGTCTAAACCCATCTGTCTGTTTTGGTATGGACATATTCCTCATAAAAACTGGAAGGCTACCCCTTAGAGAGAATCAGGCAAGGCTGTGCAGCTGCAAGGCTGAGCCTGGAGCCCATCAGCAATGAGCCCTACTCAAGGGATGGGTTTGCAGTGTTTTATTGATGTTTTGCCCCAGGCCTATCTCAGGAAACTTTGTCCCTCCTCCAGAGCTACGCTGGTTCCAGGAGGAGAACCTTTTTTTGCCTGAGAAGTTCTGTTTTGCCATTTGATGTAATTTGGGGCTCAAAACATTTTGCTGGTGACCTGCTAACCTAGACTTTTCTCTGATCTCAGACTGTGCGTGCCATAGTGGTTTCCTGATTTTTCTACCACTTCTTTGAGGGCAGAGTCAGACAGAATATAAAATTAATGCTTCCAGTGGCCTACTGACCCAGACTTATCTCTGTTCTTTGTCCACAGCCTGCACCCCATAGTAGTTTCCCGATTATACACTTGCTCCGAGGGTGGAGCCAAATAGTAGATAACTTCATGGCCAGCACTGACCAAGGGAATCTTGAAGAAGCATCTGCTTGCCAAGCACAAAGCCAGGAGGCTGAGCCACACTGAAGTTTGATACAACATCATTCTAGCAGCACATCTGGCTGCTGCCTCTGATATATCTGCTGAATAAACGGAGGCTAACCCAAAGAGCTGGAGCTGCTGCAGTGCCTTTGTTGTTCTCAGAATCTTACACCAGTTAGAAGTTGTGACCTTGGCCCATTAAAGAGGGGACTCTGGCTAAGAAAGGATTAGCTGTCGCTACTGCGGAGCTAAGTTACTGAAGCTTGGAAGGCCTCTTAAGATGCATCCACTTTACTGATCACTGGGTCTCATAGAGCAGCTTTTCCTCTGCCGACTAATGGTTTTCTTTGTCTTGGCAAGATGCACAGAGGGATGCTCCTCCTCCTCCTCATCTGAGAATGGGAACTTGGTTGCCTTTGAGTCACTGTCCTGGGGACCTCCACTCTGAGGGCTTTGGAGGCTGAAATTCCAAGCATGGGGACCAGTGAAAAATGCTCTGTTCAGTAATTCTATTAGATCTGGGGCCAGTGAGGCATGGTTGGTTTTGGCCCTCCTGTGCAGACGATGCACCTCAGTCCAAGTGGGCTACACACTGATCCAATGAGCAGATGAGGAGGGTCCTCCACCAGGTCCTCTGCCCTGGAGGTTGCTCCTTATCACACCTCAAAACAGAGATAGCCTGCAAAGGTGGCCAAAAAGGAGGGATTTGCATTTTCTTGGTATCTCCTGCCCTTCAGAGGCGTGTCCACTGACATAGTGTGGCCTAATCTTAATGTCCTTGAGGATGGGTTCCTCCCCATGAGCATTGGGCAGTGATCCCCAGAGTGAAAGCTTGGAAAAGTGTCCAAAGGAGGGATTTTTGTGGCTTTGATTCCAATGCCTTGAGGATCACCATGCTCCTACAAACTAGGGCTTGATGTTGACCAACAGCTTTTAGAGCTGAGGGAGAAGTTCAAGGCAGGCTGTGCAGCAGCACAGCTGAGCCCCAAATCATGGGAAAAAACTCACTAGGAATGTGGGCCAGTCTATGCAGCCTGCAAGGCTGAGACTAGAACAAAACAGAAAAGAGCTTTTGTAATGCTGTTGTTGTCCAACGTTGAGGATATCCAAAGAGAAAATGAAGAGGAGACTTAACAGTCTGACGCTTTCAGCCCTGCCATGAGGTAACAGAGTTCTGTTAGAGAGTACCTGCCTTATGGAAGGCAGGAAGTAAACTGGTGTACACGGGAAGTGTAAGGGAGGATATCCAGACTGCAGAGTTTTGGTTCCTGCCTACATGATAGCATCGGGTGGTACAGCCCATCAGTATGGAAGCCCAGAGACCAGCTTAGAGAGAGAAATTACCTTTTTTTTTTTTCAGCCTACATGCTTGATACAGCACCTTGTTGTTATTGTTGTTTTGCTTGTTTTTACTTTTAACACCAGGCGTGTGAACTGAGCATGCCTGAAATGCTACTTTTTCTGAAACTGCAATTTACATGTTGACTAAGAGTATAAGTGGGCTGGCTCCTTAGTACAGTGGTAGCAGGTTCAGGAGTGAATCTGAGTCATCAAGGGCCTGTTGGGGAGAAGGATTGAGCACCACAGAAGTCTCTCTCCTCCTTCAGGGTGGGCTGAGTCTCCCTTCTTCGCTGCTGTACTGCCACCTGGGTGACCACAGGAGGTAGTGCTGCAAAGGATGATGTGGGAGAGACTGATACAGGACAGTGATCCAGAGCAGAATGCCTGCTCTGTGTGCACACATGCCTAGGACCCTCCCTAAGTGCCAGTGTCAGTGATGATGAGAGGAATCTAAAAATGGCACTACCACCTGAAAGATGATGGACTCCAGTGAAACCAAGGAGGACTGGTCTTGGATCCCATGCATGGTGGCCTGACAAGCTCAACACAGGCAGAGGGAGGGAGGAGGGACTCCCTTACCCTGCCAGGGGTCAAAGTGAAGCAGTATGGAGTTAAGCCATTGCACAAGGGATACAGGGTCCAGCTAAGCCAGGTTCCTTAGGGTTCCTGATGGAATCTAGGTCAGTGGTAAGCAGGGGCATATCTATCTATCTATCTATCTATCTATCTATCTATCTATCTATCTATCTATCTATCTATCTCATCTATCTATCTATCTATCTATCACCTCATTCTACAAGTGGATTACACAGTCCATTACCATGTGAATACAGTAGTATTTGGAATACTCAGTATTCTGAATACTACAATATTCAGAGAAACCAAGGCCATGTAACAGCACTGATTAGTGAAAATTCTTTGATACAGCATCTACAGGTCAGATAGGATTCAAATGTGGCAGCAGCTTGTTTTGAGAGAACTCCTAAGTTTCTAGCTTAAAAGAAGAAGCTTGTGGTCTTGAGTATCAAAACAGAGCTTAAATCAAGAAGTAATACAACATTTGTTGGTCTGCCATCATATCTTATCCACAGTTTCAAATTATATCATATCACAAATTATGTCAGAGCCACAATTTATTTTTGGTAACTTATTTTTGACAATCTATTCTTCGCACAACTGTTTATTTTTTTATACTTATTCCATTCCATGCATTTTATATTTCTGTATCGTTGTATATGTTATTTTTCCCTCTTCCCTTCCCCAGGACACATCTGGAAATTAGCTGTTACCAGCTCAGTATATCCATCCTGGTAAAACCTTGAAATTTACAAATAAATAAATAAGTAAACAAATACATATATAATACATCTCTGAAAGTGTACACACTGTTTATTACATTAGTTATTGCAGATTACGTGCCATGATTAGCATGAGAAACTGACTAAAATGTTTGAGTTACTTTATTAATATTCAAATTGGTTACAAAATGTTCATTATCACCATGTAATAGATTAGCTGTAGTAGTAGTAGAATATATTTGATATGCACCCTCCCCAAAGGTTCAGGGTGCCACAGTACATCCACAGTGCAACAGAATAAATTAACAAAATAAAATAAATAGTACAGGATTACTGGCAGTATAGCTCTAGAGGTTAGAGTAACAAGCTGTAAATGAGCTTGGTACATCTAGCAGACCTGGGTTTGAGTCCCACAATCTCCACTTGCATACTGTGTGACTTGAGCAAGTCACTTAACCAGTTCAGAGCTCCTGGATCACTGCTGAAAACAGGCAGTTGTGCCTAATGAGCCTTATCAAGATAACAAAGAGTAAAATATATATAGATCGATAGATACAATAAATAAGCAAAATCTTTAAAATAAACAAATAATTTAAGACAGAACATTGTTTTAGCTCTAATCTGCCTTTTTAATGTACAACTGAAACACCACTGGGGACCTTAATTAATGCTTCACTGGCTGGTGTGGTGTTAATACTCATTGATAAAATGGCAAAAAATCTAGAAATTTCATTGGCTGAGAGGTCATCTGTCCATGCATTAAATCTCTATAAATGCACAGTCAGGTGCTGAATCTTATCTTCTCTGCAAAAAAACTACTTACAGCCATTTTATAAGTGTGATAAGCCCTCCAGGTGTGTATTATAGGATTTGAATGTACTTCCCAGGAGTGTAAGGACACTCAGCCTTTGTCCTCATGCTTTACTACACCCTTGAGGCATGTATTAAAATCATATAATGCACACTCTGTTGTGGCTTTTTTACTACATATGCTCTATATGTGCTGTTTGAACAGTTACCCTACTGAAATAAACTCTTCATGAAGCTGAATACATGCACATGTGTGTAATTAAAGCACCTTTGTCAGTTTTCATGGTTATTTATACTGCAGAATGCTTTCAATAGCTTAATTATTGCAGTCTGAAGCTGTATCAAACCAAAGTTTCTAGCATGTATATAGGTAAGATGTTTAAAACATATGGACAAGAAATTTTAAAATCTGGTCACATTTATAAATCGTAAGTACAACACCCTATACTAATGTGTAACAGATAGACATGTATTTAAAATGCCTTTTTAATGCCATGACACTCACAGAAGAACACATAAATACAACAAAACAAAAGAAAACATAAATAAGCACAAAAAATCAACTAGATTAAATATAATACAATAATGTCAAATTTATGGTGCATTAAAGGGCAAAGATCTGATGCCACAAAATGCATGTCTAAACAGCCAGATTTTAAGTACAAATGAACTTACGAATGTGCTAGCAAAACTGACCTCCCGGTCTATCAACATCTGCTCTGATTGTGCAGCTAACTCCCTAGGTTGCAGCTGCCTTCCCCGCCTTGTTCCCCTTGGTTTTCCACCACCCCACCCGCCTTACCCACCCTCGATCTTTGTCCCATGCTTTCTTGAAGCTATCCACATTTCTGCTTGATACCACCCCATACTGGAAGAGCTGCTCCACCCGACACCACTCTCTCTCTGTAAAGTAATGCCTCCTCATCTCCCTTCTGAATCTACCTCTCTATTCTTAGCCCATGCCTCTAGTATCTCTTCCATTCCTTAGTTTAAATGACCCATCCTCTTCCTCCCGATGAGTCCCCTAGGTACTTGAAGGTTTTGATCATGTCCCTTCATCCTCTTTCTCCAGTGTGTACCTATTCAGTTCTCCCAGCCTATTCTCAAAGTCCCTTCCTCCATCCCCTGAATCATCCCTCCTCACCCTCCGCTGCACTCCTTCCATCAGTTTGGCATCCCGACTCAGGTATGGCCTCTAGAACTGCACACAGTGCTCCAAGTGTGGCCTGACTACTGACCTGCAGAGGGGCAAGCTTACCTCCCTGCACCTGGATGTGAACCCCGGCTATGAACCCAGCATCTTGTTTGCCCTCGCCACCGCTTTCCTGCATTGGGCAGTATTGTTCATGCTCCTGTTACCATTACTCCCAGGTCCTTTTCCTCCTCAGTGATCCCAAGCTTTACCCCCCAGCCAGTACTCCCTTCTTGGGTTATTTGCCCTGAAATGCATAATCTTGCACTTCTTTGCATTGAACCCTAGCTGCTACCTCTGACCATTCCTCCAGCTTGGTTAGGTCCTCCTGTAGTTGCTTCCAACCTCCTCCTCATCCACTACTGCACCCATTTTTGTGTCATCCATGAACAGAGTCATCCTGCTCTTCACCCCATGTGAATGTCTGAGATGAATAGCCCAAATAGCACCAGGCTCAGTACAGGGCCCTGCAGCATCCCACTTGTCACTGGTCTAGGCTCAGAGACCTCCACCCCACCACTACCAATTGTAGGCTACCACATAGCCAGTTTGAAATCCAGCATGCCATCTTATCCCCACTCCCACTCCAGTCAGCTTCCCATAGTCACCCATGGGCACTGAGTCAAGGCCATGCTGAAGTCCAAATATAGGACATCCACAGCATGGCCCTCATCCAGCTCCCTTGTCATGCAGTCATAATACTGCATCAGGTCAGTTTGGCAGGATCTCCCAAGATGAACCCATGCTGCCTCCCATCCTGGAGGTCATTGTCCTCCAGAAATGCCACCAGCCTTTCTTTCAGCATCGCCTCCATGAGCTTGCTCACTATGGACATGAGGCTGACTGGCCTATAGTTCCCGGCTCACCCCTTGGACTGCTTTTTGTGTATCAGCACCGCATGGGCCATCCTCCAATCCTGAGGCACACCACCTGTTTCCAAGGAGGTGTTGAACAGGTCTGCCAGTGGTTCTGCCAGAACCTCTGCCATCTCCCCAGCACCCTGAGGACTTAACGCTTAGACATACAAGTGGGGTCCAAGAGGGCAGAACAAATATCCATGGGGAAACTGTTCCAAAAAGAGAGGCAGAAACTGAAAAGCTCTGTTCCCAGGTTGTTAGGCATTTACTCACCAGTGTCTGTAAAAGGTACAACCGGCAGGTGGAATGAACAAACAGCAGCTGGGATGAATGAGCGATAGGTGTGAGAGGCAGTGAAACTTTCTATACTCACTGATTGGGTGAATTGCCTCTCAGTCTCTCATCTCTGTGCTCCTCAGATAAGCTGGTAGCCTCTGCATTGCTGCATCCCTCTCCCCACAATCACAGCAGTTTCAAGTTGTGTCAGTCTCCAAGCTTTCCTCTTTCTCAACACACCACCAGTAATAAACTATCACATTTTTTTTTAATTGAATAAAAAAAATGTCTGTGTAATTTTTATGAGTGGTTGAAGAAACATATTGTGAGTGTTGGGGTGGGGTATTAGGAAAAGACATCACAAAATTACAGCTATGGAAAATGAAGTAGGACAATAGTGCTAACTCAAACAAATCATGCATCAAGTTCCAACAGGTACAAGAACTACTTTAGGAAAAATATTTAGAAACATTTTAATGTGTGTGTATATATATATATATATATATATATATATATATATATATATATTGATAGATATACACACACACATATACATACATACATACAGGGATACATGATGCCCAGGGTGTGATACGGAAAATATCTTCACTCAGAGGAGCTCTAGATACTCATGAGTGCCAAAGGCACGAAAAGCGAGTATCCAGAGCTCATGATGCGAGTGAGAATATTTTCTGTAGCACAATCTGCATCATGTGTGCAGTTTATACAATAGGGCAGAGTTATGTTGTCATTTTATTATATATTTTAAGTTTTGTTTTTTTCATTTACTTGTGGGATTTTTTGTGTTCCTGTTTCTCAGATTAGGGAGGTTGTTTGCTGTGCTGGGTGTTGTTACTATGGCGTTGACACAGATTTGTTTGGAATATGCACTGCAGTCATTTTTGGGGTTTTTTATGGGCTGGCTACATAGTTTTTATATTATGGTGATGACTATTTCTGGATTTTGGAGACTGACTGATTGTAGCTGGCATTTCTATGAGGAGTTTGTGCTTTTTTTATTTTAATGTCTGATGTGCTGTTCATATATTTGTTTTGTGTGGCTGCATTGTTGAGCAGGGTTGTTCTTGCATCAGCAGGAGTTATTATGAAGCACTTGATGAGAGGCATGGGTTTTCGGAGACGCATGCAGAGTGCAGGGACGCCACTGATACCGCTAAAAGGTTAGTGGTTGATGATTTGAGAAGCGGCGCAAACTGCTCATTTTGGGTTATGTCTGTGGGCTTAGAATGTAGGTAGGGAGTTTGGGCTGTTAATATTAAACTAGCTATCCTGTTTGTGTGTGCAGTAGTTTACTGTTGGAGGCAGCACAAAGTATTTAAAAAGTAAGTGTTGGGTGCTGATTTATTGAGTGTGAATAAACGGCGATGACTTATGACTATGTGTATAAATGTAAGCTTTACATTTATACATATAGTATATACGGATCTGGCTGTTTATTTCACTGGGGTGATAAATACATGATTTTATCACACCACATATCAGCTCACCCTATTGTATAACTATATTTATGCAATGGGTGTGAGGATAAAAGTGGCAAATAACAGCAGTATTTTTAGTTGGTCAGACCTACAGTGAGAATATAGCATTAATCCTCACTGTAGGTCATTTATCCTCACTGTAGGTAATAACCAGACACTATCTGCACTTCAGCACAACTGCTCACAAAGGTTTTGATTGGTGGGAACTGGCAGCATTAGCAGCACAATCATAATGCACCTGCTCACTTGCATTCCAACTCCCACTGGCAGTTTCATTTCTCCAGCAGCACACAGAACACTTTCATTTCTCCCTGTTCTTTCACTGTAACTTATTTAAAAAATTAACTTTCAGCTTCACACAATACTAATTACCATTTCTCCAAATGTCCAAAATACCAGACAAAATATTCTCCCCACTCCATGTTCTTTCACTTCAAATATTTAAAAAAACTTTTAGCCTCACACAAAACATTCACTTCCTTCAAACCCCAGCACACAAAAGGCAACCAACTCTCTTTATGTTAGCACGCTTTGCAGCCAACATCTTGTGGTAGTGGAGATTTGAGGTGCGGTCGCTGTTCGGCAAATGCAGGGCATGGACCAGTAGGTGCATCCCTCATTCCCTCAATCAGCCTGCATGCCGGGCGCCCACACCATGCATACTTAATGTAGCAAGTATTATCTATGAAAGGTCCGCTGAATGCAGCAAAGCTCGTCATACACAGCGGACCTTCCAACATGCTTCACCAGCTACAAACATGGCGGCACAGTGGCCACTAAACTGCAGACTTCAGCGGTGCCCACCCTGGTTGGCTTACCCTGCCCCTCATGTATGTGCCGATGGGGATCCAACCCCTGCTGGCATAATGTGTCCCTCTCCTTCTGCTTGCTCGATGGGGGTGCCCACTCCCGTAGGCATGATGTCCCCTTCTTCTGTGCTGAGGGGTGCCCAATCCCCTTAGCTAGTGTCCACCACTCCCTATGTGCCCGATGGGGTGCTAATCCCCATTGGCTACTGTATCCCCTAAAAAAAATCACCTGTAAAAAGAAAACCGGCCCACGATGTTTTTAACACCTGTAAACAGAAAACGGTCCTCGAGTCTCCCTACCCTCCAACAACCCGCACTCACCCACTGTGCACCCTACCTCCCACACACCCTCTCACCCCATACTTACCTCCGAGCTCGGGCCGACATCTTCGTGGACCGGGAACACTCTGCACTCTTCAAAGCCGACCGCAAACTGAGGAAATGCCGTAAGCTGTATAATGAAATAAATAGGGTTTTTTAAACTTTGATGCATATGTCAGGCATTTTTGAATGGTTGCACTAAATTTCAACATGGAGTTTTTGGGACCCTCCTCGTGAATTCTGGCACTGTTATGAGAAGACCTGTCCCGAAAGGTGATTTCTCAGTCACTGCATGGAATCACCTTTCAGGACCAATTAACGAAGGACAGTGGCAGTGTTCATGAGGTGGCCTCAAAAATCCTATGTTGCAAATGTGGTGGAAAAAATCCCAAAAATGGCTGTTTTTATTTAGTGCATTATGAAGTTGCTACGCGACGCTTGTAACTTCACGACTCCGTATTCATGACAGATTTTTCAACATTGTCATTTTTTCTACACCTCCTTGTGAACAGCACAGCTGTCATTTTTACATCCTGGTTAATATGTGTTTCCGCACTTCTGGCGCATTAACATGCCGTCGCTGTGGGAAATCACTGTTTGGGGCAGATTATAAAATGACAGTTACACTGTCCATGAGCAGAGGTCCTAAATGCCTATGTTGAAAATTTGGTGATGATACTCCATAATGACTGTGTTACGAGTGTGCATTGTGCAGTTTGCACGCAAGCTTCGTAACGCTCAGCATTTGTAATATTTTCACTGGATTTTCACCATTGGCATTTTTCCACATCTCTTGATGAACAGTACAGCTGTCATTTTACATATTCTGCCCGAATGGGTTTTCGCACATCTGCAGAAGAATAGCTGTCGCCAGCGAAATCACTTTTGGGACAGTTTGAAGAAATGAAGTGACACTGTAAATGAGCAGAGGTGCTAAAATGCCTATGTTGAAAATTTGGTGCCGAAAGTCCATAAATGACTGTGCTACAAGTGCGCATTGTGCATTTCTCACACACCCTTGCAACTTCGCAAATCTGCAATATTTACATGCCACATTTTCAACATTGCCATTTTTACACCTCCTTATGAACAGTACAGCTGTCATTTTTCACATCCTGCCCAAAATATGTTTCTGCACTGCACTACTAAAGCCAATGCCAGTGCGACAAAATTCGCACTGACAAATGCTTGTTTGCTCTTACCACTCTACCCTGCAGCATGACACAGCGCCCTGACACAAAAGTTCAGTTTTACGGAACACAACACTCAGTCATCCAGAAACAAAAGAAATAAAGACATACCTATTTTTAAAAATGAAAATTACACCGATAAAAAAACTTGGCCATTGCATAATGGAATATATGTTTCATCGTAATATATCTCAGATATTTTCTTTACAGTTTGATCTTATGGCATCACCATGGCTTCGCCACTGTGATGTCAAAGGTCAAACTGCACTCAGGGGAAAATATCAGAGATATTTTTGATGAGGGCATTGCATATCCCATATATATCAAATCAAATCAAATCACATCTTTATTTATCCAGGCGATCATCATTGAGCAAGCTCATTTACAAGATGGACCTGCTGTTGTCAAAGACAATTACACATACATAGATTGAAGATACAAAATACAAAATGTGCAAAGAGATACAAACAAATTTACAGAAAAGTGGTAGGTGAAGGTATACATTCCAAGTGTTCTCGTAAGAACATATATGTATCACACAACATTATTGTGGTACAGTATATACAACCTCCATGTATACAGAAGTTGAGGTGGTATATTTAGTCGTTCTTAGTCAAGCCTCCATTGAAGGTACAATTCTTTGCATTTCAGCCCTCAGTGACCGCTTAACATATACTGGGTGAGGGTCCTAGGCTGCATAGGGCCTCTAATGAAGTCTGTATCTTCCGCTTAAACAGCGAGAGGAGAGTAATATAGAGAAAGTAGTGCCATGGGTGCCAAGGGCCAATATGGCAGCTGACTAGTGAACTTAGTTAAAATAGGGAGGGAGGAACTAGGTTCATAGCTGAATGTGGTAAGGATAAGGAGTGAACCGTCAGCAGGACTGCTAGGAACTATGGAAACACTTACAGATTTCAGCGAACGTTTTGTCATAAATGATCCTAAACAGGGCAAACTGACAGGAGAGCTGAGTCTCAATGATCTTTGTACCCTGTTCCAGAGTGTGGGCAAGCGTGGCTTATGGCAGCCCTGCCAAAATGGATACTGATTCTGGGGATTTTCAGAGAAATTAGCGATTGGCTTCTTAGGGCATAGCTACTAATTGGGCTCAAGGGAGGCAGGCAATAATGTAATCTGGGAGTTTGTTGGTAAGGGCTCGAATGTCCAGAGTGCTGCATTTCTACACAGCCTATATTGAAGGGAAGGCCACCCTCACGGCTCATGAGAGAGAGCAGTGATGTGGAGGATGGGAGACCAGTTATAAATCTTAGTGCTCTGTGATACAGGACATCCAGTTTTGCAAGGTGTGAGACACAGCATTGGCCATAGATAATGTCAGCGTAGTCAATTAATGAGAGGAAAGTTGATTGAACAAGCTGTCTTCTTGTGTCTGCGGTCACAAGGTGTTTAATTCTGAAGAAAAGGCCAAGCCTCTGCCTAAGCTTTTTCATCAGTTCTTCAGTGTGCTCCACAAAGCAGAGTTTGTTGTCCAGTCATATGCCCAGATATTTGAATTTAGGCACGAATTCAAGATTTTCGCTAGTAGGGTAGTTATGGAGGAAGGGTACCGCAGCAGCAGAGCAGGCCCTAGTGCTAGATGGAGAAAAGAGCATGGCCTTCATTTTTTTTTTTGCATTTAGCAGTAGCTTTTTGCTGAGAAGATAATGCTGCAGCATATTGAATTCAGTTTGTAGATCTGTGCATGCGGTTCCAGGGAGTCATGGCTTAGATAGAGCACCGTATCATTGACAAACAAGTGGATACTGGCTTCCGTAATGCCTATGTCCAA
The DNA here is from genome assembly GCA_016271365.2 of Neoceratodus forsteri. Classification (NCBI taxonomy): domain Eukaryota; kingdom Metazoa; phylum Chordata; order Ceratodontiformes; family Ceratodontidae; genus Neoceratodus; species Neoceratodus forsteri. The sequence goes on from JADMNL010000028.1 coordinate 118,531,819, forward strand.
GTTGTTAATGTAGATGGCGAACAGTAGAGGCCCAATATGGAACCCTGTGGGACTCCTCTTTATTGGTTTGAGGGGAGAGAGCTCTCCTTGGCCTTAATTTGTTGCTGCCTATCAGAGAGATAGTTCTGGAACCAGTCCAATGAGGTTGAGTCCATGCCTATGGTTTTTAAGGTGGAGAGAAGTAAGCAGTGGTTGACGGTATCAAGGCCTTGCTGAGGTCTAAAAACACAGCACAAACAAATTTTTGCTATCAAGGTCCCGCTGCTAGTCATTAGTGACTTTGGCCAGTGCTGTACCAGTGCTATGCTTTGCTCTAAGTTGACTGCATGGGGTTAAGCAATGTAGAGTTGTCTAGAAATTATCTTAACTGTAAATCCATGACTTTTTCCGCATTTTTGAGAGTATAGGTAGAAGAGGGATTGGCCTATAGTTGTTCAGGTCACATGGGTCCCCTGCTTTAACTAAGGGATAACATGAGCAGTTTTCCATTTCCAAGGAGGAGCCCTGAGCTAGGGACAGGTTGAATAGGTGTGGAAATAGGTGGGCAAGTATGTGGTATGCTATTTTCAGAAAGTATGGGTGGAAGGAGTCGGTTTGCACTTTTTCTGGTATCTAGCCAGAAAGCATGAAGGTCTTCAACATCTTTTGGGGTGGTTGGGGAAAGGAGAAGATCGTATCTTTGTTACTTTGGTCTGGATGCTGGGCGGTGAACTGCGAACGGAGACTACTTACTGGTGCATTATCGAATGCCATGCCTGCAGTGGCAAAGTGGTTGTTGAAGGCTTCAAGAATCTCAGATTTATCACTGATAGTGACATTGTCGATGATGATTTTGGAGAGTAGTGCACTACATGGGGAGTGTCCAGACAGTTCCTTTATGGTGGACCAGAATTTGGCTGGGCTGTTGGATGCGGAGAGCAATTCATTTTATAAATATATATCAGAATGTTTATATATATATATATATGTATATATATCAGAATTGTTTCTCAAAAGACTTATTAAAATATAAACCAATTTTTTTTCTCAAAAGACTTGTTAAAATATAAACCCATTTTACAATCACAATAAGTCATTCAGCCTGTGACCTTGTACCTTACTATGTCACTGGGGGTGTTATCTCAGTAGTGCACATCTTGCTTGTGTCTTACTGCTTACATAAGACACTTCAAGATGTGTATAGTTATAGTATAATTTCACTTTGTGCAAATCACTTGGTATTGCCTTATGTCCAGGCCTGCTAGGTTCTTAATTTACATTTGAAGAGTTTGCCACAGAATGTGTAAGTTAGCATAGTAGTTCACAACACAAAGTTCACACTTTACATAGAAAAACTACACAAACGGTGGTAATTTATTACTTTGCACCTATGTTTTGCTGCATAGTGGCAAAGTTGCAAAAAATCTCATGTAAATGTATCAAAATGCCCAGTGGCCTCTTCGCAAATAAATTCAGTGAAGTATATAGAGGGCCACTTCATGGCAACTTCACCCACAAAACTTTGCATGGGCCTACTTGTAACTCATTTCCTGAGGCATGCTGTTTTTCTCCCACAATAACACACTCTGTCATGCCTTATTACTGAATTACAGTGCAGATAACATGGCTAGAATTCAGGAACACAAATCGGTCCAAACAAACATAATTGCTGAAACCCATTTCAGCATCACTGGGACTGCAGAGAAGACCAGTAAAAGAAATACAGAAATCCCATGTTGTCAAAATGGATATTGACATATTAAAACAATACAAACATGATCCTCTGCCCATGACCTTCTCTTAAATTTATGTTCATTGACTTTGTAAAGAACAATGATCACATAACTCAGGCCTGGTGACACAGCTAAGCAATGCATTTCCAGCACAATTGTAACAGTATTCTGTACTAGGTTACAGCCAGTGGAGGAAATCATCAATGCATACTTCCTAACCGCTATAAATTTTGCATAGCGCTATAATTTTTACACTCAATTTTACACTTGCTCTGTGAAGGTTTACCGATGTTTCTCATAAAGTTAGAGCTGTTTCTGGACACATGAGGTTCATACTACCCAGAACCACCTTGAAAATGAGCTTGCTCAATGGTGTTTATGCCTGGTTAAATAAAGTGATTGATTGATACTAAGGTTTATACTGTGGTGGTTATTAGGAACAGTAGGCAAAAGCCCTTTTGTTACTCCTGTCACATTATCCATAATACTGACACATGCACCTGATAATATCAGCTTCAAACACCATGAAGTCTTGCTTATATTAGGACCTTTGCAGTATGCCCCTGGCTTTGACTGCCCGAGATGAAATAGTTAACTCCAGAGGAATCTGAGTTCCACAGCGAGGGCGCTTATTGAAAGCTTCATCTGGGTTGTTTGAACCCAAACTGTCAGATTCTTTACTCCGCCTCACTGAACAGACGCCCGAGACCAGCTCCTTCATTTCGGTTCGCTTTTGCGGTTTTAAAGTGTTTAAAATTACCGCGTTTTCGGTTTAAAGCTCTATCTGGTAACCGTAAGTAAAATAATTTTAGTCTGTGTGGAAACTCATTATCGGTTAGCTCTGAACCCATCAGTTTGCTTTAAAAATTGTTTTCTTTGCATTTAGAGTGAGGTACCCGGTTCTTATCGGTCCTAAAAAGCCTCGCAATTAAAAGTGTTTTTTCAAATACCCTTGACACGGTTAGGGACCGATAAGGGTGTCTTGTCCTGGCAAGGCCTGAAACAAAGGACAAGTTTGGTTAGGCTGGCACTATGTCTGAGAAACCCAAAAGAAAACCGGCCACTGGGTTTAACACTGTGATGTCTGTGGGGAAGCCTTTGCCAAGGCTGACCCACACACCACTTGTGTCTATTGTCTGGGGGGCTGACCACCTCCTGTCAGACTGCCAGATATTAAGAATTTCCTGCAGCCACCCTGGAAAACAGATTGGGCAGGCTCAGGGAATGAGAGGCCAAAAGTCCGCTGACCCGATGGCCAGCCCGGCCCAGCTACGGCTGGACCAGAGGGAGTGCCCTCTGACCAGGGCTATACTTCCTCGGCAAAAGAAAGGCTGGTCCTGAGGAACCAGTCAAAGCAAAAGGACAAAGAAATCAGCTAGTGTGGAGTCCAGTTTTGTCCTCCTTCTGCTGTAGAAATAGCTAAAGCCATACAGATTGTCCAGTCTTTGTCTCAGGGACTTGTTGAACCCTCTCTGTTGGAAAAAGGGGTCTCGTTCAGGTCTAGTGGTTCAGGATTATGATGTTGGGGATTTTATGAACCACAGGAGGGGAGGAAGATTTTGATGATTGTAATTGTGATTGGGAAGGTCTGAAGTGCCAATAGAACTGGGCATTTCTCCAGACAGACCCTTTGAGTCTCCTCCTTTATTGTCTGAGTCCCCATCTCATTTCAGATTTTATAAGAAAGTAGCAGAAACTCTCCAGCCCCCTTAGAAGAGTCTGTGGATGAGCAAGAGGAGCCTGACTATGTGGAAATGATGGATATTCCAGAGGCTAGAAGGTTGTCTAGTCCTTTACATAAGTCATTTAGGAGACAAACCACTAAGATTTTAAAAATCCTTTTTCTGTCCCTCCTGTAGATAAAAATGGACAGAAGGTATCGTTGTCAGGCCCTAATACAGACTTCCTTACTGAACAGTGTAGTCATGTAGGTGTGGTGCAAGCTGCAGCCAGACAAGGTTAATATTCCCTGGCTTCACATCCTCCTGATAAGGATTCCAGGAAGATTGATGCCATGGTGAAAAACAGTATGTGGCAGCTCTTTGGGACTCAGACAGGCTAATTATATGGCTTATGTGGCTAGATATCAGAAATCTAGATGGGACACTATATTGCAGTTGGCCAAGCAGGCCCATGGCCAGCTGGCTAGTGAGTTGGAACAGGTGGCTGCTGATGGCATTGAAGCCTCTAAAGTTCAATTTCATGCTGCTGTTGATGTTAATGATGTTTCCTCTAGGGTCATGGCCACTTCTGTAGCTCTCCGTAGGTTGGCATGGCTCAGATGCATTAATCTGTCCCAAGATACCCAGTCAAAGGCTATAGATTTTCCTGTTATAGGAAATTCTCTGTTTGGAGAACAAACAGAAAATTACATGAAAAGATGGATGAATACAGAACTACTTACAAAAGTGCCCAAGCTAAGGAGAGGCATGCCACTCAACATAGGCATGCCCCCAGGGTAGGGGCAGGCCTTACAATAGGCCTTTTACCAATTCCAGGCTTCTTCTGCTTTTGCACAGAGAGGATTTTTCAGAGGCAGAGGCAGACGGGCACAGGCAGGCCCTCTTCCCAACCTAAAGCTGCTCCTGCTACAGGCACCCTGACGGGTGTCTGGGGCCGACTCTCCTGTACCGGTGGGGGCAGACTGGCTTATTTCTGCCAGAACTGGTTGTCCTCAACCTCAGACAAATGGGTTCTGGAGGTGGTAAGCCAAGGCTTGGTTCTCAGTTTCAAACAGTTTCCCAAGATGAGAGCCAGGCACTTTCCCCTCAAGTCTTTTAGAAACCCTCACACTAGAAGCGGAGGTTTCTCTCTTTTGGACTTCAAAGCAGTGGAAAGGGTCCCCCTTGCCACCAGAGCAAGGGTCTTTACTCAAGGTACTTTCTGACCCCAAAAAGACAGGAGACTCATGGCCCATCTTGGATTTAAGATTTCTGAACAAGCATCTTGTAAAACCAAAGTTCAAAATGCTGACTTTAGCAATGATTTTGCATCCTTGAGGCCAGGGACTGGCTAGCTTCCCTGGACCTCAAGGACACCTACTTCCATATTCTAATCAGGCCTCTCACCGAAAGTACCTCAGGTTCGAACTGCCCTCGGCCACTACCAGTTCAGGGCAATGCCTTCGACTCACTTCTGCTCCAAGAGTTTTCACAAAATGTCTAGCTGTAGTAGTGGCCCACTTAAGAAGACAAGGATAGCTGTGTTCCTCACTTGGATGACTGGCTTATTGTGGGTCAGTCATCAGAGCAGGTAAATCCCACTTGCAAATCACCCAGGAACTCCTCACCTTCTGGGGTTCCTGCTGAATGTTCCAAAGTCAGTTCTCGAACCAGTTCAGGTACTAACTTTTATAGGTGCAGAGCTGAACACAAAGTTAGCCAGGGCATTCCTCCTCCGAAAGAGTGGACAAACTCATTGCCCTGGCATCTTCTTTTCTCCATGCAGGTCTCGACCAGCAAGGCACTTTCTGCAACTCCTGGGGCACATGGCTGCCTCTACAGCTGTTGTGCCAGGGCAAGATTTCAGATGAGGGACATTCAGTTCCACTTGAGGTCCTATTGGTCTCAAAGGAGGGACCCCTTACCAAATTGGTCCCAGTGACCAAGACTCTGATCCTAGCTCTCCAGTGGTGGCTGGATTGGAGCAACCTGTCCTCAGGGGTCCCATTCCTTCCTGTCCCTCACTCCCTCATCCTCACCACGGATGCATCCCTGTTGGGTTGGGGACTCACCGACGACCTTTCAACTCAGGGAGTTTGGTCCTCAGGAATCTCTGCTTCACATCAATCTGCTGGAGCTCAGAGCTGTCTTCCTAGCTCTCCAGGTTTTTTCAGAAACTGTCCAGAACAAAGTTGTTCAAGTCAGGACAGACAATACCACAACAATGTGGTACATCAACAACAAGGGCACTCGCTCTTCAGCCCTATGCACCAAGCAATGAAGTTGTGGTCTCTGGCCTATTCCCTGAACACCTCTCTGATAGCGGTTCACCTCCCAGGGAAGGACAATGTCCCAGCGGAAGCCCTCAGCAGGATTTCTCAGGGCCATCACGAATGGGCTCTGAACCTCAAGTGCTGGGGTCAGACTTTGCTAGCTGGGGCACTCCTCAGATAGATCTTTTGCAGCCCCAGACAACCACAAATTTCCCTGTTTTGCTGCAGGCCCCCAGTTCTGGGGTCAGTCCCCTGGATGCCTTTCAGCTGGATTGGGAGGAAAGTTCTTCATGCTTTCCCTCCATCTCCTCTCTTCAGGGTTTTAGTAAAATCAGAACTCAGCCTTGCAGGGTGATTCTGATTGCTCCAGACTGGGCCAGGCAGCCTTGGTACCCTCTTCTTCTGTCCCTATCATTCCACCCTCCTGACCTTGCCCAGGGCTCACGACCTGCTGACCTGTGCACAGGGAGAGTGTGGTATCCGGATCTCAACTCCTCCACCTCAAGGCTTGGTTCTTGAGGAGTTAGAGTTTGCTCATTTACACCTTTCTCAAGGTGTCTTGATATTTTGAAGGCCTCCAGAAAGCCTTCCACCAGAGCCACTTATAATTCTAAATGGAAGAGATTCTCATTTTGGTGTTCTGAGAGGCAAATCACCCCAGAATCAGCTGACCTGCCTATTTTGTTGGACTACCTGGTCCACTTAAATTCCTTAGGCCTCAAACCAGCTACCTTAAAGGTTCATTTGGCAGCTGTTTCAGTTTTTATTTCTGCAGGAAAACCAGTTTCTCTTTCTTCTCACCCTGTGTTTGCCAAATTTTTCAAAGGGTTACTTCATACTAATCCTCCTTTCGGGAACCAACTCCTGCATGGGACTTGAATATTTGCATTGCCCAGCTAATGCAACCTCCCTTGAGCCTCTGGATTCGCAGATCTCAAGTTCTTAACTTGGAAAACTGTTTTCTAGTGGCTATCACTTCTGCTAGGCGTATAAGTGAATTGCAAGCCTTGTCAGTGGAAGAGGATTTCATTTCTTTCCACAGAGATAAAGTGATCCTCAGGACTAACAGAAAGTTTTTACCTAAGGTGGTTTCAGATTTTCATCTTAACCAATCCATCTCTCTTCCAGTATTTTTACTGAGCACTCCTCTTCTGGTGAGAGAAGCTTGCACAGTTTGGACGTAAAAGAGCCCTTAGCTATTATTTGATCGCATCAAGGGTCACAGGTTCAATCCTCCAGCCTCTTCCTTACCTATGGAGATGTGGGTAAGGGAGGCCTGCTACTAGGAGGTTGATTGCTGGGTGGATTGTCTCTTGTATCCAGTTCTGTTATCAAAACTAGCAAGGAGCCGCTCAGGCCTGAGGCTCATTCCACCAGGGTACAGCTGCATCTCTAGCGGCTGCTAGAGATATTCCATTTTGGAAATCTGTCAAGCTGCTACCTAGAAGACAGTCCACACTTTCACTCAGCATTATTCCTGGACGCCCAGTCCAGGAGAGATGCTCGCTGGCACAGCTGTCCTGCAAAGCCTCTTTCTCTAAGTAGGTTCTGGACCCTCCATGGGGTACTGCTGTGTACTCTGCAAAGGTCCTAATATAAGCAAGACTTCATGGTGTTTGAAGAAAAATTACTCACCTTAGTAATTGCTTTTCTTCTCATGGAGTCTACTATATTAGGACAACCCTCCCTCCTACCCTCTCAGAATCCCTACTTGGTGGTAGGGTTGGCAATTGGTGCAATCACTGTTGCTCAGTTTAGCTTCTAGTTCCCCTCTTTTCTTTCTTGGGTTAGAACTAGATAGTTTCTGTTTTTTTGTTAATTAGTAGCTGGGCCCCTCTGGACTTGAGTCTTTGGGCAGAGGGGCCTTAGTAGTGATTGTCAAGGGTTATCCTAACAATAATACGTGATACTGTTTTTCTTTATTGTTGTTGTGTTTTTGTGGTTCTACTGTTAGTAGGTAGCCAATGGCTAGTGTAAGCTTTTCCACACAGACTTTCTATGTTGGTTTAGCCTCGTAAAGAACCTGACAGTTTGGGTTCAAACAACCGAGATAGAAGCTTTCAATAAGTGCCCACCGCTGTGGACTCCAGATTTCTCTGGAGTTAACTATTTCATCTCCGGGCAGTCAAAAGCCAGGGCATACTGCAAAGGTCCTAATATAGCAAGACACCATGAGAAGAAAAGCAATTACTAAGGTGAGTAATTTTTCTTATCTGCTTTTGTCTTAAATGAAAGTTTACTGTTGCTGCTTATTATGAATTGTGGTAAGGAGTTCCAGCAGTTTACTATTCTTTGCATGAAATAAAACTTTCTCCTGGGGTATTAAAATTGTGTCCTGTAATCTGCAAAGAATGCCCTCTGGTATTAAATAATACCCTTTTAAATTCAAATCAATCTAATCAAACTATTAAAACATTGAATTAACTTGATAGAAACATTCTTTAAACATATAGGGCCAACTATTCATAGACATATTATTCTTTAAAATAATAAAGTGCCGCATATTCTGGCCAATTTTGATGCCCTCTGCTATGCATTTTAATGGTGAGAGGTTGAGATGTATGCAACAGTGTCAATGATAAAAGTCCTAGAGTTAAATTCCAAAGCCATGGACTCGGTCTAAGAATTATGTCTGAAAAGTGCCCATGACATTCTGGCCCAAAGGCAAGAGCGCTTACTAAGTCATGATACCTGTTATTTGCTCTGATGGATTCTGGTAAACAGCATCAGAGAGTGAATAATTTTAGAAGCTAAATTTCCCACTTTGTCAGACAAAAACATTGTAAGCAAACTGACTGAAAACATACACACACAAGCACACACAACACACACACACACACACACACACACATATATATAGTGATAAATGCAAAAGCTATGTTAAGGCATATATTAGGTTTGAATGCAAGTGTAGGGTTCAGAGTCTGTGACGTTTTGGCAACTTAGGGGAGTTCCTTGGAGTTTGAGTGATCACACAGCAAGAGTTGGTGTTATGCTAATATCGCCACTCTCTATGCTGACACTGCTGTATCATTTACTTAGTGTAACATGACAGTGCTGATATTAGGGTAACTCTAACCCTGCATTGCATGATCGCTGAAACCCCAAGGAACATCAATTTGCTAAGGCTCTAGAGACTTCAAACCTAATTATTCATCTCTACTTTATACGTTTTGCATTTACATGCTAGTAGAGGCATTAACACAGTTTTTACAATTAATTTTCTTGCTTTTGGAAAAGAAATCTGAAAGTCTCTTAACAGTAATGTTCACTGTGCCACACCTAAAGATCGTTTCATGAGTTATCTCATGGACCACTCAAAAGCAGCAGCATAGTGAGGCTTTTGCCAGAAGCTCCATTTTCAAATGCCTCACCATGTGGGAACAAGCGAAAGCTTTTGGCTTGCTAACTAGAAAGAGACTCTGCAAATACAAAAATAAAGTATTCGGTATAAGTGTACAAAACAGAAGTACATAGACAGAACAAGCAGGCAGAGTACAGATTTAGTGACTAAACATAGTCCAACTTGGACCAGAATTGGTTTGTGAGTTGATTCAAACAGGAAACTGCTTATGCAGATTGTTACCAGATGAATACATAGCTTTTCAAGAAAAGCTTCTACTGTCAAGCAGTAATGTGAGAAAATAATTCAAAGGCCCTTTGAAAAAGCTTCAATAACAATGTGAAACGTCAGGGTGAATTTTAAATAATAAAAGAAACATTTTGAACTGAAACATGGTTTATTCTTGCATTTTTACAAAAATGCTTCAGTCCATTTTACCTCTTAGCCTAATTCTTGTACCCTTGGACCGTAATACATGAAGTAACATCCATTTCCATGGACCTACTACTACAAACTCTCACCATTCTCCAGGCAAACACATGTGACCTTAGGTCCCAATTAGGTAAAACACACCAGCTGGGATATTTATAAATAACTTACAGATTCATTATTTGAACTTCATCTGGTTGATCCTGCAACCTCCACCTGCCATAATTATTCCAGAGTCCCCGTGGCAAGCTCCTTTGATGATGCAACTGATGGTCTCAGCTGCAGGGGACTCCTATATGACAGTACAGTTATAAGAAAATAACAAAAGATATACAGAGCATGTTTGTGCTTCTAACTCCAGTACCGATCAACTGAGAAATGCTGCCTTCACTATGCCCCTTTAGCTTCGCCACTGCTCTTACATTCCACCCAGGTCACCCGCCTCTTTGGCAGTTTGTCTCTAAGGCATTCATCCGCCTTTTAAAATCTGCCTCCTGAAGTCCAGGACCTCTCTGGTGTGGGTCAGTTCCACTGCTGTCCTTTTAACCACACTGTACGGTGATCACTAGTCCCTGATGTCCTCCCACCCTGGCATTTGTAACACTGTCACTTTTATTGAGCACATGGTCCAGTATTGCCCCATCATGCGTGGGTTCATCGACAAGCTGCCTGAGGAAGGCCCCTGTAAGGAATCCAGGATGTCCCTGTTCTAGCAAAGGCAGTAGCTGGGAGGCTGCAATCTAGATCCGTGGATTGAAGTTCCCCATCAGCAGCATCTCCATCTTTTCTGCATCTTGCCAATGGCTTCTACTACTACCTTATGCAACTCTTCCCCTATGCTGGAGGTCTGTATATCACACCAGTGCAAATATTGGCTCCATTCCTGCTCCAGGGTGACCCACAGTACCTCTTCCTCCTTAATTCCCCTGTATCTCTTTAACACTTTTTACGCTATCCTTAACATAAGTAACACCCCTTCCTTTCCTGTCCTTCTGAACTGAGTATAGCCTGGTTACCATTTCTAGTCATGGTTTCAGTGCGCCATGACTTAGTAATGGCCACAATATCCAGGTCAGCCTCTACCATGATGGCTTCTAGGTTCAAAATCTTATTTCTAAATCGCCAACATTCATACACATGATGTTCTAGATTTTGGTACCTCTCTGCTTGTTACCCTATTTTTCCTTTTGCCCTCTCCCCCATTTTTAATGTTCCCTTTCCCATTCCCTTCATTTCTATCACCCTACTTCCTTTATTAATTTGCAATCAGAGGGTATTTCTCTTCCTTCAGGTTCTCTCTACTTCCTACTTCTGTGTGGGAGGCAGTTTCCACTTCCTGATTTTTTCTGCCACCCCTCCCTTGGCTAGATTAAATGTTTATCAAGTAACATTTAAACCTTCCACTGAGGACTGCAGTTCCCTTCTGGATGGATGCAGGCCATCACCCTGTATAAGCCCTTATCCTTCCATGTGGTACCAGTCCTCAGTGTAGCTGAACCCCTCCTCTCTGCACCATTCCTTTTTTTTAACTTGTCCTGGAGTTCAGCCACTGGGGTACATCTCACCTTTCCTGGTCCTTGGCTGGGTCCCAGCATACTGGGATCCTGGCATCATTGTGCTCAAAGCCCGGGAGTTTTTGGTTTTCCCTTTTGGTCCCCACCTTGAGGGCACTGGCATGAAGGACTTATGTTCAGACTGACAATGTGCTAACACATGCCATAGTCAAGCATCCAGCAGCACCCACGCCCCCAACTTGAGAAAGCCATGTGGCCTACTGCCCATGCTTCCACCGGCAGTGGTACTATGGGCACTATCGCTGCCTGAGTGCCCCTCATGGAGGAGAGGGAGAACATCCATTGGGATGCTCAATCCTCCTCCCGACTGATCCACGATGACTTGGGCCCATTCCAGAATCTGAGGCAACCGGTGGCTTCAAGATGTGGTGTCCAGCACCTCAACCTTCAGCACCACTGGGACAACCTCTGCACCTTTCCTTTAACCATGAATTGAAGCTCCTGTAGAGATCCTCCTCCTCCCATCACAGACAAGCAGCCACTCAGCAAAATCCACTTAATGTGCCACCTGCCTAAGACCAATCTCCATTTCCTTGAAACCCCTGCACTGTCCTAGCCAGGTCATTAGTCCTCAGCTGGACAATGACATCCAGCTTTGCCTCCTGTCCAGCTGCTCTAGTGATCCTCCCCATCCTCCAGGCCATGGCACCTCACAGGTATCTAACCTCCTTTCCCCTCACTTCCTATTCCCAAATTAATCTCCCTCACTATTGAGTCCCCTACCAGAAGTTTCTTTTTCCTCCTGTGGGTCCTCTACCACCCTTCCTGGGGTCTCTGCTACAGACCCTACATCTTCTCTGGCTTCTACCATGGGTGCCTCCTCTTGGTAGTTCTGTCCCACCAGAGTGGCGAGGAATTTCATTGTGGTACCGGTTGAAGAATGTACCCTGAACCACCATTCCACTCTTATAGAGCCCACCATATTCCAGCTGTTCCTCCTCACAGGCATCCTCGGAGGTAACAGTGTCAGTCTTGGTGGCCCCTGTGTGTGGGAAGAGGTTGCCAGAATCCCAGCCAACCTGGCCTGGAGTCTAGCGACCTCCTCCTCAACCCAGAGAGGGTGCAGAATGGGGCAATAATGCAGCTCCAGAAAGTCTACCTGAGAACTGCAGCCCCACAACCACTGCACTGCACCACTCTGAATGTTTTCAATTCTCACACACTCATAATTTTTAAAAGCACTTCATCATCCATATAGCTTTACCATGACATTACCAAAAATAATAATAATAATAATAATGTGAAGTTTGAAATACAGATTACTAACCCCTTTTTATACAGCACCTTATAGACTGAATGAATTAGCCCACTTTTATATTTACTGCATCCAATGTATTTATTTTCCCCACAACAACTTATAACTACTTATCCTGTGGACCACCGTGAAGTAACTGCTTATTGATGCTCATTGTGTCAGACCTGTTGCTTGTTTCACAAGTGGCCTTATGGGCTAATCATGAAGCTGCTGCACCATGACGCTCACTACACCAGACTTATAGCTTGCTTTATGAATCACCAGACCTGCTTCTTGATTTATGGTTGGCCCTGTAGCCCATTCTTGAAGCAGCAGCATAGCTTGCTTTATGAGTCGCCAACAGAGCCATTCATAAACCAGCAGTATAGTGATGCTCACTGCACCAGACCTGCTTCTTGCTTTACAATTGGTCCTCTGGTCCATTCATGAAACAGATGCATAGTGACTGTCACTGCCATAGTACTGTAGCTTGCTTTTAAGAGTCACTCACTATGTTAGAAGAGAAAGTCCCTGCCAGCTTGATGAATGTGTGCCATGGTGTTCCTCAGAGTTTGAGTGATTATGCATTGCAGTGTTGGCGCATTTAATGTCAGCACTGTCTGCCCGCGCACATTAAATTACTCACACACCAGTCACTGATGAGAAGGCACCAAAGTTAGGTTAATGCTAATGCTGTGATGCACAATGTCATTAATCAAGCCTTGTGCTTGTATAATGTAAAATGTAAATTTTCTTCTGTAACTATTTTATATTCCACTTCCATGTCAAGTCACTGTACTATTAACTGTGACATTACCTTGTTACTGATTATCCAGTGTACTTGCTGTACTCAGATTATGCCTGATAATTGATTGGCGCCAGTGCAACTGCCGGATAATCAAATCACAAATAAATAAAATCCTATCAGATGCATTTACCTCATTTTTACAATGAATTTCTTTACTTTTTGAACAAATATATGCAGTCCCTGCATTGGACAAAGTTGGTCTTTGACCTTCGCAAGGATTGTCAATACTCATATTGCCAAACAATCTCTTGTAGAGCTGTGCACAATTTTCAAACGCCATTCCAACAGAATTCCATTTTCCTGGAATTCCAATGGAAGCAGAATTTTGAAAGTGGTATTAAACTCATGGATTATTAATTGCAGTTGAAATAAACCACAAATTATTGTTCAGTGTTTTAGATAAACTACAGATTAGGTTTCCCAAACTGTGAAAACAAACACACATTTTATATATACCACAGAAACCAATTCATGGTTGACATTACAAGACTTTTATTTATTTATTTATTTAAAAGTTTCACCAGGAAGGCTAATTTCAGATGTGTCCTGGGAGAGGGGAAGGGAAATAAAATTCTTAACAGAACAGTTAAATACAACAACAGAATAACAGTACACCAGTTCCAAACGATACATAATTAGGATATAGTGTATGGTTGAACATTGTTAGGATGAAATCCATCCCTTGAAAAACGGTATGCTGCACTTGCTTACATCAGCTAGTTTGTTACGCTGTACTAGCCACGTAGCTAGTGCAGCGAATAAGTTATAATGCAGTCCTGCATGCACATACTGGCGATCTACGATCATCAAGAAATGGCCATGGCAGTCAGAACTGTCCAGGAGGTGAGTGATGATGAAAAACAAAAAGTAAGGACACCCATTGCCTTTATGAGTGACCAACCCTATAAAAGATAGTGTATGATTGCTCATACTGCCAAGGATATTTTTAAACTCTCAAGGTTTTGTGGTAACTAGACTTCTCAAGCTGCACTCTTGAGGTCTCTGGTTACCATGGAAACCTCTTGAGTGAAAAAATATCCTTGTTGTGTACTAGCGGTCATACACTATCCTTTATAATAACAATGCAGCAGAATAACTGGTTTGCAAATTACAGTAAGCAAACTGTCTCAGTATGGGACAGCAAAATAGCAATATCCATTGGATACAAGTGACTTGTTGTGACAGGCACCCAGTCACAATTACTAGCAGCAATAGTGTAATATAAACCATTACTAGTTGATTGAACAGATGGATTGGGAGGTCCATGGAACAACTGAAGGAAGAAACAGAGCTGGGTAAGGTGTAGGAGTACCTGAAGGTAAGGCAAGAAGAGAACAGATTGCCTGAGAGGTGGACTGGACCTGGACTTGGAGGAAGGAGGAAGATTAGAGGCAGACTCAGAGTGGTGAGGTAAAGTCGTAGTAGTGAAGAAAGGGATGTGGGGAGGAAGCATTTGGATAGAGTGAGGAAGGTATTCCACATTTTAGGACACCAATATGAGAAGGCAGATTGACCAGCAGTGGTGAACCTAAGGGGAAGAGGCAGGATTTTTGACTGGTGTTGCAGAAGGAATAGGGGAAGGGTGGGTAGAGAGAGTAGAGGTGAGGTAGGAGAGCAGTGATCCAAACCAGAATTTGGCTATGAAGCTAGCAGAGTGGATGAGGCATCTGGGTTCAAGTGAAGGGAGGGAGAAGGCTTTGTAGAGATCACAGTGATGGGTACATGAGGCAGGATAGAGTGAAAGGACAAGAGTGAAAGAGGGTGTCCAATCTGGCAAGGGTGGACTTAGGAGTGGCACTATAGACTATGTCAGCATAGCCAAAAGTAGGGAGGATCATTTTCTGCACAATTGCATGGCAAGCCAGTAGTGGAATGCAATCATGGTTTCTGCGTAAAACACCAAGCTTGGGGTGCAGTTTCTTTTGGATTGCATTCATATCTACAGAAAAGACTAAGTGCTGGTCTAGCCAGGCCTCAAGGTACCAAAGGAGGAGATGCTCTCTAAAGGTGTCCCATCTAAGGTGTAGAAGGTAGTGGGGGGGCCTAGAGAGTCTCTGCCTAGTGTTGAAGCTCAAGGAGACAGTCTTTGGGCATTTAGGAACAGCTGGTTGGAGTGAAACCAATGCTGAACCTTGTTGAAACCTGCTGTAGTCCTGCTGCTACATCTGAATGGGTAGTACCAGATGTGTAAAGGACGGTCTGTCTGCATACATATGTATTTCTGCTGAACAGCAGATAGTGGGATGGTCATTTAAGAAGATTGAAAATAGGATCAGGCTAAGTACTGAGCCCTGTGGGACTCCAGTATTGATGGGGACGGGAGATGCCAATCTTGACTGACTGCGACCTACCTTCAGGGTAGAAACAGAACCAGGTGGTGGCTGAGGTGGATAGACTGGTGGCTGTTAGTTTGTGAAGGAGGAGGGAGTGCGATGTTGTTTCAAAGGCCTTAGCCAGGTCAATGAATATTATGGAAGTGATCTGCCCTGATCCATGCTGGTGAGTATGGAGTCAGTAAACTGAATAAGAGAGGTGGTGGTAGAGTGGGACTTTCAAAGCCAGACTGGTAAGGGGTGAAAAGAAGGAGCAGTCAAGAAAGGAGAGAGTTGTGAAAGCACAATGTGCTCCTGTAGTTTAGCTAGAATGGGGAGTAGGGAGATTGGAATGCTTCAGAAGGACTTTGGAATGCTGCAGAATTTAGGGAAATTCCAAACTGCAATTGAGAAGCAGAACTGCCTTTCCAATTAAATTCTGCCATTTAGAATGCTGCATTCCAGACAGTTATAGTTCCCGAGGAGAGCACTGTCAATAGTGTCAACAACAAACCATGCCTGGATAAACAGTGCACTCTATTGGAAAAAATGCCACAAATAACATAACTTTTACAGGAAAAGTTTAAACTATTAAAAGTCTGCAGAGATGGAAAAATCGCTATAATTTTTTAACCTTGCTTTATGGTTAACATACTCAAATTTAGTTGAGGCAGAGACATAATAATTATGTTTTAACATTATTTATGCAGATAAAGGGACGGATATTCAAGCTTTGCTTCGAGCAAAAAGTTTTGTGCTGGTTTAGCATCGGATTAGCGGGTCTGCTGTATTCAAAAGGCTGAATAGTGCAGGCAAACAGCATCAGCGCCAGGCAGACTATAATTATATGCAAGGGGTAGTGAACATGAATACAGGGGCAATGAGGATATTCAATGACTAGCACCGTTGCTAAGGTGTTTAGCAGCGACATAAGCGCGGACGACCCATGGCGGTACAATTTACCACCCAGAAAAAGCTGGTCTTAACCCTGGGCAAACAGCTTTGCGCGGTATTATCTCAGGCATTAGCCGCTTGTGCGGTCCTAACATATGAGTATGACACTTAGAAACTGCCAGACATGGAAGACACATGTAGCACATTGCTGGCACCACAATGATGCCATCAGCTGCCACCAGTCCGAGCCAAGCACAAACAGTGAGGGTGATCTAACCTCAGGGGACAGCATGGTAGTGTGGCCATATAGCACACACCTGCAGACCATACGCCTGTGGTGTGTACAGATGCCAGCACACACATGCAGCACTGTGGGTATGGTGGCAGTGAGGGAGGGGTATGGGTGGTCAGACCTCACCACAGCCCAGGTGTGGCCACAAGGCTGGGACATTTGCTCAGTGAACATGGGCCAGTAGTGGGATTACGCCACCACCTGTGTGCCTGCCGGATCCTACATGCTCTCCAGCCACCTACCACACAGCTGTACAGATGTCACAGCACACACTGCCGCCATGTACATGGCACTATGTGCATCCCATGCCACAGGTGCAGCATCTGTGGATCACACAACAGCGTGATAGTACTGTCCACTGTCAATAATTACCTGCACGGGGGCCTGTCACTGTGTACAGTGCAGTCAGCATCACTGCCCTCACATCATAGGCAGTGCTGTGTCCCTCACACTACTGGACCCCTTGTTACTGTAGTGTCTGCTGTGCACTGTAGCATGCCCTACAGTGTGACAGTTGCATGCAGCACCGCCACCACCTGTGCCTATGCTGTCTTGTCCCCTGGGTACAATATGCTATGCTATGCTGTACTGTTTACATGTAGCCTGCAGCTATCATTGTGCACTGCCAAACTGACCTACAGGTGGAGCTGCGGTTGGACCTGGTCAGCCGCTGTACTTCCAGACTGACCTACAGGTGGCTCTGTGGGACCCTGCAGTAACACTGGGCAAACTGCATGCAAATCAGGGTATAATGAGATACTAATCCGGTTGTTTGCCCAGAGACTACCTAAGTAGGCTCATTTGCATGGCACTTTGAATATGGCAATATTTTAGTTCGGCAAACGCGGTTTGCACTGGCTAACTGCTCAGCTCCGCTAATGTCAAGCACTAATGTGTTAGCACGGCGCCAACATTACGGGAATATTATACAGTTTTGATCACTGTTCTTTCACATCTGCTGCTTCCTGCAGCTGTACTGAGTCCAGGCATTTGCTGGCACACACATTGGCCACGTAGTTCGTCTGTACCTGCCCTCACGTTGCTGTGCACTGTGTTGTTGTTGTGGGTTGCACTTCCTGGTTGCTTTATTCAGTGCTGTCTTATTCCAGGCTACGCTTGTTCTGCACTCCCAGCCCAGTTTGCCTGGCCTCATTCCCATGCTATATTCGAAGCTGTTTGCCCTGGGCTATTCCTTTTGAATATGGCTTGCTTTGTGCTCTGGGCTAAGTTTGCCCACCAGGCAGTGCTAATTTAGTCCCGGGCAAAGTTTTGAATATCTGGCCCAAAATGTTCTAAGTCAGTTGTGACAGAGAAATTACAACTGTTTTTAACATTGCTTTTGTAGTTAAAAAGTTCTGTCAGTTGCAAAAAAATCCTGATAATTTTTATTGACTTTTGTAGCTAAAATATTAAAGGCAGTACAGCCTAGAGGTTAAAGTAATGAGTTGTGAATAAGCTTGGTACACCCACCAGACCTGAGTTTGATTCCCGCAACCTCCACATGCATACTATGACTTTGAGCAAGCCAGTGCTCTCAGGTTACCCTGAAGACAATCAGGCACTTGTGCCTAGAGGGTCTTACCCAGTTACCAAAGAATAAAACAGAAAATCTGCAATCATTTGTTAACATATATTTTATTGACTGTTAATTAATTACAGAGTCAGTGCAATCCAATAAAGAGAAACCCTATTACAAACATGGAGTACACAAACCGTAATATAGATACATAGATACTGATGGCAGATAAGAGCCTATGTCCCACCCAGTCTGCCCATTGGCTCATAAGATCACTCTAGAACTCTGTTGCCCTTACCCTGACCTCAGGATTCCTTATGTCTATCCCATGCATTCTTAAAGCCCATAGATTGTTTCAGCCCCCACCACTTCCTCAGGCAAGGTGTTCCACTTGTCCACTACTCTTGCTGTGAAGAAATTCTTCCTCACGTTTCCTCTGAATCACCCACCCTCCAACTTCATCCCATGCCTTCTAGTCTTGGAACATCTTTTCACTGGAAAATAAAGTTTACCTGCACCCTGTTCCTCCCTGTAAGGTACTTGTATGTCTCTATCATATCCTCTTCCTTCTCTCCTCCAGGAGTACGTATTCAAGTCCTTCAGCCTGTCCTCATAGGACTTGAGATGCAATCCCTGTACCATCCTTGTTGCCCTCCTCTGAACCTTCTCCACCCTGACTATTTTCTTACGTAGGTAAGGTCTCCAGAACTGGACATTCTACTCCAGGTGGGGCCTCACTAGTGTCTTGTACGCTGGAATTATGACCTCCTTTCCTACTGGTGATACCCTGCCTATGCATCCCAGCATTCTATTTGCCTTACCTGTCACCTTGTTGAACTGTTTCCCAACCTTGAGGTCATCAGAGATGATAACCTCAAGATCTCTTTCCTGCTTGGTGCATGCTATATCCTCACCCCCAAGTGATATATTGTTTCAGGGTTTTGTGCCCCATATGCATTATTTTGCACTTTTTTTGCATTAAATTTCAACTGCCAAACCCTTGACCATTTTTCAAACTTCTGCAGGTCCCTCCTCATTCTGTCTACACTATCTGGTGTGTCCACTGTGTTACAGAGCTTTGTGTTGTCAGCAAACAAGGAAATTCTGCCTTCTAGGTCCTGCACAGTGTCACCGATGAAGATGTTGAATAGGACCAGTCCCAGCACTGATCCCTGTGGCACCCCACTGATCACCCTTCTCGCTGTGGAGTGACGGCTGCTACCACCACCTCTGTGTCCTGCCACCCAGCCAATTACCCACCCACTGCACTACTGTCCTGCCCACTCCCATATTCCCCAGTTTGTTTAACAGCCTTCTATGTGGCACAGTGTCAAAGGCTGCTGAAGCCCAGATAGGCCACGTCCATTGCTTGCCCTGATCCACCTCCTTGCCGCCCAGTCAACAAATTCAATGAGGCTGGTCTCATGACCTCCCTCAGTGAAACCATGCCCCTTGGGTCCTGTACTTCACTGGCAAGCAGGTAGGTGTTCCACCAATCTTTCCTTTAGCAGTGCTCCATGATCTTCCCAGTACTGAGGTCAGGCTGACTGATCTGTAGTTCCCACTTCCCCTTTGTTCCCACTTTTGTATTAGGGACTACATCTGCTGTCCTCCAGTCTTTGGGTACCTTCCCTGTTTCCAATGATTGGCTAAACAGGATTTCCAGAGTTCAGCCACCACCTCTCTTAATTACTTTAGGACCCTTTGGTGCACCCCACCCAGACCCATTACTTTATTGACTCTTATTCCTTCCAGTTCATTTAGGACCCTTTCCATGTAAAAGGACTTGTGTCCATTTCTGTGCCCTTAGCCCACCCTTGTACTCCCTTCAGGCCCTTTACCTCCCTGCCTCAAGTAAAGACTGAGCAATATATCTGTTCAAGTATATCAGCTTTACTGTTGTCATCCTACAAGCTGCTGCTGTTCTCCCCTTCAGTCTCACTATCCTCCTTCATCCTTCTTTTCATTTATGTATCTGTTAAAGGTTTTGTCCCTCTACCCTCCAATTTTGCGATGTGCCTCTTTGTCTGAGCTTGACTTCCTTACTGACCTCTCTGCCTCCCTTTGCTTCTCCTGGTACTTCTCTATCCCTGCTGCCTGTGTTTTTGTATTGCCTGAATGTGATCTTTTGGCTTTCACTTTCTCCACTACCTCCTTGGAAAACCATGATGGCCTCCTCCTCTTCTTCCCTTTCCCTTGCTAATCTGCTTAATGCATAATTGTGTTGCTCCTGTAATCTCTGTTTAAATATTGCCTCTGTTCTTCCACCCCGATTCCCTCCCAATTCCTATTAGTGCCTCTGTCAAGCATGTCCCCATTTTCCCAAAGTCTGCCCTCCTAATATCCAGGATGCGTGTTTTCTGCGGTTTGGTTCTGCTCCTGTGATCTTAAACCACAGTGACCGGTGGTCACGTTCCCCAGGTGCTCCCCACTGTTACCCTGTCACATTCTCCCCGTTTGTGAGCATGAGGTCCAGTATTGCCTTCTGCCAAGTTGGTTCCATGACCAGTTGCTTAGGAAGGCACCTAAAGGAGTCCAGGATAAATCTGTTCCCTAGTTGATGCTGCTGCTGCTAGATGCTCCAGTCCACGCTTGGAATATTGAGGTCTCCAACCAGCACCACTTCCCCTGTTCATCATCCTTTGGATGGCTAGCATTAACTCCTATCTGTTTCTTCCTCCTGGGCTGGTGGTCTGTAGACCACCCTGTGCAGATAGCTGACCTCGTTTTCCTTTCCCAGCTAACTACAGTTACACCCAGACCCGAGTCATTCGTGGAGAGACAAGAGAAATATTAAATTTGTAAAGGTAATTAAAAGAGCTCCAACTTACTGCAATTACAGTGAAAATCACTATTTCAGTCCGTTACCAAAAACACTTCCTTTAGCCTATGGTATCAGTCAAAACCAGAAGAGTTTGTATGCCTTGCTGGTTTCTTTTTGGTATTCTGCTTTGCATGCAGTAAATGCAATAACTTTTCTTCAGTACTTTGGCATTTTATGCTTTATTTTTGCACTATTTTAGCACTGAGATGTAATATGAAGATAATGTATATGGGCATGCATGGTAACAGTTTGTTAACCTGCAAGAGGTTGCCATGGCGATAGTGTAATGTATGGTCATGCATTTCTAGTTAAAAAATTAAGCAGGATCTTTACTGTTTAAATTTTAGTCACCACCACAGCTGTTCTGGGTCATGCTTTCACCACTGTGGCCGTTTCTGGAAGGCTTTGGTCGTGTAGTGCACATGCGAAGCCGATCCCATTGTTAACCTATCAATGTGACATAGCATCAATAGGTTAGCAACATTGGAATGGATGGGCGATGGGTTAACAACGTTAGAAAATGATGGTTTCCAAGGTTAGTAGCATTCTACCATACATTATAAACCATTTGCGCTGGCAACCTGTTGGCTGCTGCTGACCTAATTAATAATAGGGCAAACACTCATTAAGTCAAATATCTTATATTTACTATTCTGTAATTCCCACTCAAGAACATGTATGTTTATAGAAACATAGAAACATCAGACAGCAGAAAAGACCAGAGGTCCAGCCAGTCTGCTTATATTCCTTATGATCCCTGGAGCCTTCCTTGGAACCTACTGTTCCTCCAGACTACTCACTCTCCCCATCCTGTCTCCATTCTCCTCCCTGGTCTTGTCGCCCCAGGTGACCACTATTCCCTTCATTCTATCCCATGCCTGCTTGAATCTTCTGACTGTGTTTACACATACCACCTTGGCTGACAGACTGTTCCAAGTTTCCACCACCTTTTCCATAAGAAGTACTTCCCCGTCCCTCCAGAACCTCCCTACTGTTAATTTCCATTTGGGACCCGTGACCTTGAGTTGGTATTCAGGGTAAATAATTCCCTGCAGTTTGCCTTGTTAATTCCTTAAGGGACTTGAAGGTATCTGTCATATCATAATATGTCCAAAGTATTTCCTGACCTCTGTAGCAATCAGATTTTTTTTTCCTTGGACAATTGTTTGATTTACTGGGTATATTACACTAAATCTTGAGGAGCTTTAAGAGCTACTGGACCTGCAGTACCTTTGGGCCATGTTCTCAACTTCTAACTCGCTCTCAGGACTTGTTAACATTTATGTCCTGGCTGCCTGATAGATGTACTGTGTTTACAGAGCAGTCTGTATTTGCATGCCTTAGCATTTCTGTTTAGCTGTTTAGCTGCACCAGAGTGTTTATGTCTCACAGTATTCCTGTAGCTACTGAACTTTTATTGCTGCTAACTATTCCTGAAACTGTGTTCACTGCTCTGTTGCTACCTATTGCCTTAGGGCCCACATACTGTGTGGTTTCCAGATGCCTGCTGCATGTAGGTGGCATCTTTGTGTTCTCCTCTGGGCTCCATTGTTCACCTTCTCACAACCTCAACCTGCTTCAGACCACTCAGATTGCACATGCGTAATAGGCGATTGCTGCTGCCTCACACCACTACCCTGCTAACCATCCTCTCCTCCCACAACTCTTCTCCCTCCTCCACCTTTTCAACCTGATTTTCTACTTTCCTTCCTGGGCTCAAACCCTGTACCTTTCATCTCATAGTCTGTGCTTCTACCACTGTACTAAATGGGCTGCCTCCGTGACTGACTTGTCTTAACTTCTTCTTAACTGCTCCTCCCTTCCCAAAGTATGGCATTTTTCCCCATCCTTCTATCCATCCTCAGCCCCACTTTTCTTGTTCTGATCATTGCCCTCTCTGCACAAACAACTGACCATCCTTCCCTTGTCAGTCTGCTCTTCTGCTCCCTGAACTTTACCTGCATACTGCCACCACTGTTGCCACATCCCAACCCCACCCCTACCCTATCCACACTCTCTCCCTCCAACCCCTCCATACCACTCAACCTCCAAGGCCACAAATCAGGATACTACCCTTTACAATCAGGGACAAATGCTCAAAATCAGGGACACCATTTTTTAGCAGCGTAAGTGCTCGTCACAGTGTTCACATCTTTCAAATCGTGAAATTAAAAGTTATTGAATACTACATTAAGAATACAACATAAAGCATGATAGTTTTACTTTAAAACTTTATTTGAGGCTATTTATAGGGTAATATTAACTGCATTTAATTACATATTACAACAAACAGTTTAAATGAAAACTACATACCTATACACAGTATTGTACATGCTATCTAGTCTATGCACTTAACTAAAATTGAAAACTTACACACATTTTAGTTATTGTACCCTTATACCAAAATGAAAACCATGCTACCATAGTTTATACTTAAAACAAACACACACACAATATTTTATCTCATCTATACTAAAAAAGAAACATCCACACACAATATTTTCATGATATCTACTCTACATCATATACATGCTGTTGTATGCTAAAAATGAAAATCATCACGATCTACTCAACACTACAAATTAAAACCTGTGTACCTATACAACAAAAACTTGGTTTGGAAAAAAGTCTCATTTGTCTTTTGCTGCAGGTGCTCTCAGTTGTAAAAGCATAGTTGCTTTCCTGCAGCCTCTAAGACTCCCTTACGATGAGTTATCTCATAGCAGTGTCTCTCTTTGTTCATTTTATAGCGATAATAGAGTTCAAAGTCTTTACATTCAATGGTTGTCTTAGCTCAGTCTTCACTTTTCACACCATACTGAAGGCCCTCTTGCTCAACACTGGAGTGAGGTAGGCATAAGATTGTCTCCATCAGACACCTGAAAAGGGCAGATTGTCACCACTGGTGCATAGCTGGGAGAGCATCATGCCCCAATACTTTAGAACAGAGCTATTCATTTTCAAAGGCCTGGGCAGATCCAGTTTCTGCAAACTGGTATGTCCCAAAGTCATTCAAAGCTGGTCACACTCAGAGTGTGACTGCATACACCAAGTTCCTTGGCAAGGTTCACCACAGAGCTTCCACTTACGTGTAGTTTTAGTGCTGGGTTCGCAATGGAAACCTGTTTCAGGACACTGCATTTCAGTGGGAGCTTTGTTAACATTTTTTGCAGCACAGCACAGTAAAATGATTTGGCCTTTTATAAATACTTAGTTCCACTGATGTTCCTACCATGTCATCATTGCTTGCAATTAATTCTTGCACTTCAGGGCCAACACTTACATCTTTTAGAGGAAGAAGTTTGCTCACTCTTTGGGTCAAAAGACCTTCTTTGTACAAGGCAACTGCAGCCTGAGGTTGCAAAACCCTGCTAGCATACAACTGTATGACTTTGCTGATGTCACCCTGCAGAGTCATCAGCCGGCTCTCTCTGCTCTGCAGTTTCTTATTAAAATTGCACAGTGGCTCAAGGGCATATTTTAGAAAAGGAAGGTCTTGAACTTCTTGGTTGCCCAGGTGGTCACATATTAGGTTTACTTTGGCACCTCTGGGTTCAACAGACCTAAATAAGACAGCAGAGTGGGCGCATATCAGTTATTCGTTAACAGCTTTACTCAAACTGAGCCATCTTGTGGGTGCATGTTTAATGATTTTGAATGGGTCAATATCAACAAAGACAGCAAACTCTTTCAGCTGCTCTTGCCGTAATGAGCTGGATGAGAAATGGCAATAAATGTCAGAAATTAGTTCCTCAACAGGCAAGGACAAGGCCTTGACCCCTGATTTGGAGCACAGGTCCAGCAGATGGCATAAGCATCCCATATTTATTAGGTTTGGGTTCATCTGCTTTAATCTGGAAAACACAGAGTTGTGCTTTCCAATCATTGCTGCAGCATTGTCAGATGAAAGTGCCACAAGTTGTGTTACAGGGATGTCCAACTGCTCCAGAGTTTTCATCATGCAGTCAAATACTGCTTGTCCAGTCCCTGGAGTGCATGCTGGCATGTCAAGAAACTGTATGACATTTTTTTCCCTGTCGAATGTCATAGCAACCTGCAAGGATGACCAGAAGCTTCTCATCCCCCATGTCCGTGCTTTGGTCAACATACAGGCAAAATGGCACTTTCGACGGCAAAGGGAAGCTGCAGTCTCCTGGTAGCTGGGACCAAGCACATCTCTGGCAGTACAGGTGGATTTGGTTGCCCCACAGCTCATTTCTTTACCACCTCTGGATCTGTGCAGTACTTTTTCATAAATTTCAGGAGGTGGTCTGCACAGAAAATGACAGGTTGTGCTCTGCCAACATGTTCACAAATGCCACCTCTGCCTCCAAAACTTTTGAGATAGTCTGTGCTTGGAAGAATTGGGTCAACTTCTTTCCTTCTGCATGCTTTCTACTCTGGAGATGCTCTGTGAAGATTCATGTCTCTGTATATTGTTCCGTCCTCCATGACTGATGCTGACGTCATATCCACAGGGCTTGCAGAGCATAGGGGCCCTTTCTTGCTAGGTGCGATCCACTCAAAGGAATCTTCCAGAAACTTTGGAACACTGAATTCCTCTTCTTCTTGGTAGGTGTTGAGTTACCACTGGCTTGCAGTCTTCTCGCGCTTGAAGCATCTGTTGCAGTCCATCTCCTATTGAGGATGACAATCAAGAAAAAATGTAACACTGACTTCAGGCTAGATGGATGGGTGATCCAGGGCATTTCTTTGACAGAGGCAGAGAGGTAGAGCAGCATCAGTTCTAGATCGCTGGATAACACCTTCAATGTCCACCTTTGAGATACAATACCAAGTACACCTAAACAGTAGTTAATGAGTCCAAATCAAGCTTAAGCTGTCCCCCTTATTCATTTTTAAATATGCCCTACAAATTCTACCAGGTGCACATAATGAGCTGCGAATGCATCCTCATCTGTATGCATGTTTTACATCTGGCCTGGCTATAACACATTATCTCATGCACACATAAAGAGCTGCTAATGAGTCATTAGTTAGCTGATTCACACTTTGTAAAACTCTTCCATGAACCACACTTTTGTAAAAGTCCTCCTGCTAAGTCTGAAACTAGTTAAAGCATGCTATATTAAAAGTCCTCCTGCCAGGTCTGAAACTCTAGACCTTGTCGTCAACCACAGCATAAGGCAGACAAAAAACAAACAATATACATTTGTATTTTAACCAGTGCCCACAGAGAGAGCCTTGTCGTAGCAACTGCTTTTAACCAACACTCCCCTACCAGTTCACAACCACAGGGCCTGAGTGAGAGAGAGTTCCCTCCTCTACTGTAGGCCGACATATTACATTGAAGAGAGAGATGCTGTACTGCAGTCAACAGGCATATATATACAGTATATATTGTGTGTGTGTATACACCGCACACACACACACTCCTCTCCTTTCAGTCGGATGACTTCTCTTTTTTAAATGGAGTAAGGGGAAATATTTAAATATAAGAAAATCAAAGAGTCTGTATTTTGTCTATTGCTACTCGTAACTGGATGGTGTTGTGACAACTCCATCCAGACAGTAGCAATAGACAGAAACAAACATTTTCCCTTTTCTGATTTTATTTTGTCCAGTAAAATTAATTTTAAGATTTTTATAACTAGGGTCCATATTAAATAAAGTAAATGTCCAGTTAGATTGTGACAGTGCAAAGAAAAAGGAAGCGTAAGTTTAGAGGATGGCTACAAATTCACGCTATCGAAGCCGATCCCCAGCCAGTCCAGCCACTTTCACTGTCAATGGCAACAATTTTCTATGATTGTGCTTCATGCCAGTAGATGCACAGTGATGCTATCATATACAGAATTTGTGTTCCCAGGTTTGCGATTACTCTGCTGCAAGGACAACCACTTCAAATGCATATTTTTGTCTGGCTATCCCACTGAGATAGTTATAGATGACCTAACTCCAATTATTAAAACCATTGTGTAGATAATAGATACATAGACAGTGTCGGCAGATAAGGTCCTAAGTCCTACCAGTCTGCCCATTTGAGCTTGTAAGTTTACTTTATGTTATCCTAGAAGTCTGTTGCCCTTAACCCTGACCTCCAGAATTCCTTTATGTCTATCCCATGCATTCTTAAATCCTGTGATTGTTTCAGCCCCAAAGATCAAGAAAATGAATTATAAAAGTACCAGATGCAATGTACCACATCTGCTGCAGAAAGTGAGCTCCGAAGTTCAGAACATTAGCAACATAAGAAACACGGCAGATAAGGACCATGAGAAAGGAAGATTTGGACTCTTACTGCTGCCGTTCAGACAAAATTATGTACTTGAGGCCGGGGTCGAGGCTGACTGTGTTATGTATTTTGCAAACAAAACAAAATAAAGCACAGCACATCACTCCAAAACAGAGAGACAGTATCATTTATTAATGTTAGTAAGTCACGGTCTGTCAGAGCATTTCTTCTTTTTTGTTTGCATAGTACTTCATACAGACAGCCTCAACAGCATATCTGTGTCTGGGACAGTGCTGCTGTTACATTCCAAATCAAATTTATTGAAAAAGGGAAATTGTCTAACCACGACAGGCACTCTCAGCCAGAGCTTGCTTACCTGCGAGAAGCTCAGCACAAGGCAGTGAATAGCTCGTGATCACAGTATGGAAATCTGCTGATGGGATTCAAAGCCCAGGTCTCCTGGTTTTGCAAAATAATAATACAGAATAGTCTGCCATAGGTTCTTAGTCATATGTAGGTTCTGTCCTACCTTAGCTACCCCAAAAAAAAAAACAATTTGAGTGCATTTTATATTTTAATACATAATCTTCCCAGAGTGGACTGGAGCAGGACAGAACTTACACATATGTATTCTGTATTAATATTTATGCAACATGACCAGGTCATCATTTATCAAATCACATTCACCACTTTTGTTTTTAATCAGGGCTAGCACAAGTGGCCAATAATCCTATCCCTGTTTACACTACACACTTCACACATGATAAAGACAGTGACAGTCTGACTCTGACAGACAGACACACCATCCATGCCACTCACAGAAGAACACGTAAGGCTTTCCAACACAGCTCTCACCCATGCAGTAAGTAAAAACAAAATAAGCCTTTACTTCAGACATGTAACAAAGTCTGCCAGCAGGTAGTATCCACTACCCCCCGCACCCCCAAAAGAAAGACCACCACAAGCACCAACTATTGGTAGGGGTTATTTGGGCATGATAGTCACTGCTACCTTACTAGCCTTGAAGCCTACTGTAACCGGCTAACAGCATCCAAACATGGGAAGTTTGAGAACAGACTTCACCACTTTAAGAAACTAGAAATTGTTGCCCTATGTGTGAGCGTGGAGATTTAAAACAACAATCCCTTCCACAGAGGTGGCCCTGCCTTCTATTGGCTCACCTCTGAGCCCCCAATTACAGCAGGTAGTCCTAGCATCTACACACACCTGTTAATAGCCCAAGAAGCAGCGATTCAGCAGTATGGAGTAAAGTTCTTACAACACTCACAATCACTGAAGCATGCAATGATATTTACTGTGGGAGTAGCTAAGTTATTTCAAATGGCACTGTTAAAGGAGAATCCACCCAAAACCTGAAAAAATATATGTGCAGAGTGTTTTAATTTGTATCGAAGTTCTAGTGTTTCCTTCCCTCTGACTGGTATTAGGAGTTTTTCCTAAATTAACACTAGCTTTAGAGTAGTTTTATGACCCTTGGTTTCTTCATCCCTGACAGCTTAATTGTAGTTCTTGTTCCCACAGTGCATCTTGTCTCATGTGACAATGATGTAAGAGAGACCCACATACAGCACACACATGCCAAACAAACTAAATATCTTGGAAGCTTTACAAGCTGCACAAAAATTACCAGTAGCAAAGTTTTTCAGGACAGTAAGACCTTTCACGATGAGGGTAGTCACTAAGCTGAATTTTAATAGATTTTAAAATATAGCCATCTCTACTGTTGTGAACTGATTGTAAAGCAATGCTTTCTGCTGAATTTATGGTCTCTACTACATCACTGTCACATGAAACAAGGTGCAGTGGGACAAAGGAATACAATTAAGCTGTTTGATATGGAGATCTCCAGGGTCATAAAACTACCCTAAAGCTAGCAGGCTAATTTTAGAAAAACACCCTATTACCAGTCAGAGGGAAGGAAACACTAGAACTTCACATACAAATTAAAACACTCTGCACAACATATATTTTTCCAAGTTTGGGTGGACTACTTTAACAGGCTCAGCAGCTAACAGTTGTTACATGACTCAGTCACTAGTTACAGACAGCAACATTTCATGTGGAACAGCTAAGTTGTTGGGAGGCAATGTTCACAGGCTGAAGCTGTTATTACAAATAGCTACCATTTGCCATCTGAATCTTGTAGTGCTGGTACAAACGTTCACCAGAGTTCTCCCACTAGGTGTTCTTACAGGGGTGTCTCAGTCCACAGTACAGTGTCAAAATACTGAAAGACTCCATCCCTACAATAATGATTGGGTTCTAGGGAACACTCAGAAGACAAAAGAAATAAGATGCAGCCTGGGTCACCTTAGCCTGTTGTTGATGACTAAAACTCTATTAAGTACTAGTGTGTAGGCACTGTACCACCCTTTAACCATAGGTTATCATCCTTTAACACAGACATGACCATCACCACAGTATAGTTAATATACTGCACCCTCCTGTTGCAGTGATTATAAGATGCTGTGCCGGGACGCCAAATGATGAGGTCCCCACACCCCATCTCTCTCCCATAACCTGGAATAGTGTGCTTGCCCCCAGAATAATGGTTCCAAATTTCAAGCCTCCCCACAGGGTGGGAGGCAGCTCATCATTCACTACCTCCAAGGTGGACCCCCCATGCCCCACCAGACCAGTCATCATTTTCAGTATCCCCATGTATCTTATATGTAAAAACTGAATCATTTAATAGTCCAAGTCAGTAATTCCTGGTAAAACTAATAAATGAAATGAAATGAATGAAATGATTCCAACTCATCCAAAAGTCATTACCTACAGTCCACTTGCCAGTTTATAAATCCTACCACACTCCATGATCCCCCCAATTTGGTTCCAGTTAGCGAATAAATACACCAAGTTGTTAACATACTCAACATATTCTCCACAGTTCCTTGCATTTTTACATACCTGATACAACACTTAAATGGTAAGGTACTGGTGTGGTAACAGTCTCTGCTGGCGACAGTGGCACTGGGTCACAGGTCGTCTGGGCTCAGGTCCTTCTGCTCTGTGCTGGTCTGAGTCTGCTCCTTCTTTGTCTTTCTATGTGCTCCCCATTGCTCGGTGAGTCGGTATGCCAGCTGCTGGCACTGTCTGCTGCTGCTTTGTTCTTTTATTCAAACAAAATAATAAATGATTTACAGTAGCAGCAGGCAGCCAGCAGCTAATGGTGAGGCTGGCAGAGTGGTGCAAAACGTCTTGCTGACGAGCCTGGTGGCAATGATTCAACAAATGGGCTGGCCTTAGCGTTAACACTTTTCCTCTCTGAATGTCGAGTCTCAATTCTCTCTCGGTGGTCCAAGTCTCCAGGCTGCCCAGGCAGTCTGTCTCTCTCTCGCCGCCTCAACTCATAGCTAGGCAATGGGATATCCTCACCGGCGTTCTGGAACTCTCTCTTCAGTTGTTTGGTTCCCAGGCTGGAGGTCCTAATATATGCTGTACGTTCAGACCTGATGGGGACACAAAATAATAAGGTCCGGCGTGGTGGCGGGTGCTAAAGACAACGGACAGCAATTGAATCACACCATTGGTCAAATAGGAGAGCATACATCAGTGCCTCCTACATAAGGTGCCACTGTGTGCAACTGCAACATGGGGACATAGGGATTTTAGATGGAGACAGTCAGGCGTGGCAATGGTGGTGTGGGAGGAGACGCATGGTGGCATTGACGGGGCTCAGCTGCTCAGCCTAGGAAGTGTGCAAACAGCCAGTTGGATTGGGATGGTGGGACAAACGGCTGAAAATTGGGATTTCCCACAAAATCTGGGACAGTTGAGGTATGACCCCTCTGCTGACCCTCACTTGCTCCCTCTCTTCTCTCCCTCCACCTAACACGTGTCTCGGCCTATTCCTACCTGCCTTGTAAAATCCTCTGCCTCCCACCTCACCTCTGCCTGCCACCATTGACAGCACCTGTTCTGCTTCGTATACTCACCCTCCTCCTTCTGATGTCTGGTAATATACATCCTAATCCCAGTCCTGCCTGGTGCCTCCCCAATCCTGCTCCATCTCCACTATGCTGCACATTGCAACCCTAAATGTCTGTGGTCTACTGAAGAAGTTTGATGTCCTCCAGTGCTGGATTACTCAGCACCAGCCATATCCTGTCTCTAGTTGAAACCACCACTCGTAAAGTCCCACCCCAGATTGCCATCTCTATTCCTGGGTACACCCTGTCCATAAGGATAGGCTTGGGAAACATGGAGGAAGTTGTGCTATTTACCTCCTGGACCCTCCAGGCCTTGCTCTCCCTCCCCAGCTTGAGCCTGGTGTCCAAGTCCTATCCCTAAAAGTCTGCCCTGATAACTCCAGGGCTCCTTTGATTGTCACATCCATCTACATCCCCCACATAACCAGGAACTTGCCTTTCTGTCTATCATGGATCACCTCTCCACTCTTTCCGCCAAAACCAAACAAATAACCCTTGGGGATTTCAACATTAACTGGCTCTCAAACTTGGATTCATCATACAAAGAAGCAGCTATGGTCCTAGACCTCACCAGCAGGAGTGTAGCCAGACAATATTAATATGTACACCAGAACTGTGTTTGTTGCCCCATTTGGCACAATAACTATAACTTTAGTACCCCATGACACTGGTTGCTGCCCCCATGCATGGGTTTATACAGATGCCATGCATTGTTCCTTAATACATCAATATACCAGCCCAGACCCTGTAAGGCTGTATAGTCCTTGGGATGCAAAGACAGAATCAGTGACCAATCCTTCTGGATTTGACTAATTTGAATACATTTACAGAAAGGTTCACCTGCCTGCACCCATGCTCACCAGCAATCATTTATGATAATGTACTGCTACCTTAAAACATTTTGAAAAGTGATGCTGTTGGCTAATGCTCCTGGCCAGTCCATGTCACCAAATGTCCTGGTTCTGGCCCAGAACATCATGGAAGGGCAGAGGAGTGTCCTCTGTGAGTCACAGAGTGGTGCAGCTGGTTCACATGTCTGTTTACAACACTGCTCCAAATGGCATTCCCAGCTTTGAAAGAGTTTGGGAGAAGAGTAATGACCGACTCAACCACAATCTGGTAGTCTCTACATGGCTGCATTTGCACAGCAACAACCAAGTGCTCAGGCTGCAGCGGTGCAGATGTGGCCATGTAAACGGGTCTTAATTAATCAATGATATTTGTTTAGTAGCTAGTTTTTTTGTTCTCTGAATGAGCTGACTAAATATACTCTCAGATGAAAGTCACATTTTGTGGCTGAAACTAGTTGGAAAATCATTAACAATTACATAAAGATAATTTATATATACCTATTGCTTGGATAGATCTATGTTCTATGATAAAACATGTGGATATTATTAGATATTGTAACTAAGTTATGCTGTACTAAGGGCCTCACTGGAAATGAGCTTGTCTCAGTTGAGTTTCCTATTCATAGTTTTCAAGTGAATTTCAAGTGAATAAAAGTGTTACTACTACTACTATTACTACTACTAGGTATTTTCCCTATAGAAGTGGTTAGCAGTTGTCACTGTATGCCTTTCTTTATATTGTATATACATTTCTGTCTCTCTTCTACCCCTTCACCACAGGATGCATCTGTAAATGAGTTGTTACCAGCTCAGTAGGTCTTTCCTGGTGAAACTTTTGATATAACTAAATAAATAAAATACAATTGTGAACAAAACTAAATGTAACCATTCAAATGCATTTTATAAAATAAAAGATGAGCAAGTTTGTTATTCTCGGAAATAAATCAGTCAGAGGGCTAACAAGATCATAAAATAACTCATCCATTCAGCTTGCAACTTTGATCTAGTTAACCTTCTTGATAGGTTTATTTCCTTGTATACATTAACCTATCATTTATTCAGCATCTACATAGAAACATAGAAATTGATGGCAGATAAGGACACAAGGTCCTTTCAGTTGCCATTTCTTTTTCTACCTTATAAATGTGCCATCGACCTTTGCTCTGTCAATGGCCTATCTATTCATACTCATCTGTATTGCTCCCTTATGCCTAGCCCATGCCTATCTGAAGCCCTGCACTGTATTCCTATCCACCACTTCCTGAGGTAGGCCATTCCATGCATCCATCACCCTGTCTGTGAAAAGAACTTCCTCACATTACCCTTAATCGGCCTCCCAATCTCAAATTGTGTCCTCTTGTCCTGCTATTTTCTCATATTGAAACATGTTAGACTCTTTTCACCTTGAATGGGTCTTTTCCCAATAGAAAAGGCCATCATTTATTTCCCTTTATAAAATGGGCAGAGAATTGTCTGCATCCTGATTGGCTGAAAGGTACCTTTGGCCATGTCCTTATCAGTGCATATTGTGCCAACCACTACTTCTTCAACCAATCAGGACACAGTGCAATCACAGATCCATGCCTTCCATTTTTCCAGTAGGCCTACAATCCTAAAATGCTGAATTTCA
The DNA here is from genome assembly GCA_016271365.2 of Neoceratodus forsteri. Lineage (NCBI taxonomy): Eukaryota > Metazoa > Chordata > Ceratodontiformes > Ceratodontidae > Neoceratodus > Neoceratodus forsteri. The sequence continues at coordinate 118,565,321 of JADMNL010000028.1, forward strand.
GACCAGCTCCAGATTCCAATTCCGTCAGCCCAGCCGCCCATCTGCCTGTCTTTCTGCCTCCCATACTGCCTGCCTGCATGGTCTCTGGTCAAAGTACTACAATTTGAAGAGCATATATTTTATATTTAAAACTAAAATATTCTCCTGTCAGATGTGAGTTGCCGATGCAGTACTGGATTAAGAGCATAGGCAACATAGGCTTTGAGCCTAGGGCCCTTGCCTGCTAGGGGGGGCCCCTATAACATTCCCAACATACATTTTCAGTGTATCTTTTCTTCCTGCCTGAGCTACATTTTCTTTGTAAATAACTAAGCCACTAAGTAATCTGAACAAAGAAGGGCTGAACTGTGACACACATGACTCTTACCTCCCTGATTAGGTGTTAAGTGCAACTGATAACTCAGGGCCTGGCTAGGCTGACCATTAAAGTGTAGACAGGCCCATTTCCTTTGCTTTGTCTACCACCGACTTAGAATCAAGTCTTACTCTTATATATAAAAGCGTAACAGCGCAGTTTAATGAGTCTGTTTTATATTTAATCACACTCCTAAAATTAAGAAAACTACAATGCGTTTCAATGGTACAATTAAAAATCATGCTATTTTTTTAATTCCTTATCTCACTCATATTGAAGTTCAGCTCCATTTTCATGGTGAACAAATGAATGTATTTCCAGATTCCCATCAGTAAATCTTGCCATTTATTGATCCTGGCTTTATTTATTTATTTCATTTTTGTTGACCGGTAAGTGCACTAGACAAAACACTGCCTATTTTCAAGCACAACCCAGAAGGTTACAGAACTGTAGTACAACAGTCAGTAGAAAACAATACAGTTTCAGGAGGATGAGGTACAAACCGTAACATTTTGAGCATTGTCTGAGTCAATGAGTACAGATAACTCTGGTACAGAAGACTAGTGAATATATTCACATAGCCTGGAGAATTCAGAGGCAGGGGACACTTTATTTATTTATTTATTTAGCTTTTGTTGACCAGGTAAGTACACTAGACAAGACAATTGCCTATTTTCAGAGTGCGACCGGAGAGTACAGGAATTACAGATTTAAATACATGGGACAACATGATATAGATTAAAATTGCTTACAAGTCATGCGAGGACAACATGATATAGATTAAAACAGCTTATAAGTCATATGAAGGCATAGTTTTATACGGTATGTGCACAACAGAAAACACATGTAGCAACTGAAAGCAATACAAAGGTACAAGTTGAGATGCAACAATGCTATTTACAACTAATGGCCCCAGGAAGACAAGACTTTTGTCCCGAACACATCCAGGAGAGAGGAGTGCTGTGAGGGGTCAGGATAGATCAAGAGGGTTTGGGGCAACCACAGGCTGAAGATAGTTTGAGGTGGTTCCATAGGAAGGATCAAAGGCACACCTGTGAGCGGGAGGAGCGGACTTGGGCAGGGAATGCATTCCACAGTCTGGGAGCACATGCAGCAAATCTCTACCCCCATTAGAGTCCGGGTAGCAGGTATTTTAAGGATGGCTGACCCCATGGGACCTGAGGAATAGGATGAGGAGGCAGCCGGAGAAGGAATTTCACCAGCCCGGATGGGTGCCTGTGCCAAGGACCTTGAAGCACCCTAGGACAAAGTCTATGTGATTTATTTATTTATTTATTTTATTTATTGCTTTTTGTTAACCAGGTAAGCACTCCAGACAACAAAGTGCCTATTTTCAGGTGTGACCTGGGAGGGTTACAGAGTACATAGGAAATATAATACAGAGTCGCGGTAACATACAGGAGCCACAGGCTCCGACAAGTGGGTGGTACAGCATATGGTACAACAGACTTTAAATGGTCATGAAGGGAGTATAACAGCAAGTTACATAACAACTTCAAGAGGTAGGATAACACCAAATAACAGCACAAAGAGAATTACATCAAAATATTTGGAAGTACAAGCAAGCATTTGCATGACGTGAGCACCGATCTTGAGAGAGAATGTACATCAAATAATGCAGGATAGAAGCAGGTACTGTTATGACAGGATCGCCTCACTAACAGGAGGGTGGTAAGTGCCTTATGCTGGTTATCAGCAGAGATTCAACAGCGGCCAGTGAATCAGCATGCAGGACAGCTCCCTCAATGAAACAGGGAGGAAGAGAAGTGCTGGGTCTATGGAACATAGATAGGCAGAGGAAGTTTTGAGGAAGCTCCATAGGGATGCTTTGAAGCAGGAATGGGAGGGAGAAGCACGAACTAGGGCGGGAAGGGAGTTCCATAGTCTTGGGCGTGGACGGAGAAGGCCCAGTCCTCGCGGTGTGAGTCTTAGGAACCAGGCGGACCTGTGCACGCACTGGATCTTAAGTGGTAGGCAGAGTTCCATGTTTTGAGGGAAGAACAGCAAGTGCAGAAGGAGTGGCCGTTCTTACTATGTTACCTATGAAGTTGCCAAGGACAAAAGCGTGTGCTTTTCGGGGGAGTTACTCCAGCCATGAGTAGAGCTCATGGCAATGCGTAATGTGAGAGGCAGAGAGTGCAAAGTGGCATATATTGTTGTAAGCAGTGTCCCATTTCACAAGACTAGAGTTCAGGACAGGGTCAAGGCTATGAGCCCATAACAAAGCATGGGAAGAAGTATCCCCTAGCTGCTGGCTAGCTGAGCAGCCGGGGTGAGGTAATCTTTGGCCCTGTAGGTGCAGTCCGAGCTCGCCATTCAGGGCTTTACATACTGTACATCCAAGACGCATGGTGAGATCCAGTTGTGGATCAAGGGTAACTCCTAGATACTTGATGGCGTCAATGACCGGCAGGAGGGCATTGCACTATAGATAGTTAGAGGCTCTGGGCAGGAAGGGGTTTTGCACAGAGCCAAGAGCATGACCTGGGTCTTCTTCAGGTTGACAGTAAGCTTGTGGCCCTCGAGCCAGTTAAGCCGGGAGTTGATGATAGCAATATCCTAAGAACTGGACAGTACTGACGAGGTCATCCGTGTATAGAGTTGGGTGCCCGTGGGTAGTAGCGGAGGGCTGTTCATTAATAAATGGGGAAAACAGAATGGGTCCAAGTACAGATCCTGGGGACCCACAGTTTACTGGGAGTGGGCAGAGAGGGTGCATTGAAGCAGGTGTGTTGCTGTCTTCCCACAAGGTAGTTGAAGAACCAGGCAAGGGCATGGTGGGAGAATCCGAGAGAATGAAGAGTGGAGTGGAGGAGGAATGGTCAACCCGATTGAAGGCCTTAGAGATCGCCGAAGATGGCACCGGTCAGTTTACTTTTGTCTGTCGCAGACCCTGATCTCAGAGTAACCATGGCAAGTGCAGTTGATGTACTGTGCCCTTTGTAAACCATGCTGAGCAGGGGAAGAATGGCATGACCCTGAAGGTAATGGGAGAGTTGAGAGGCAACTGCCTTTTCAAGGAGCTTACAGGTAGCAGAGAGTATGGCGATGGGGCGATAGTTTTTAATATCTTTGGGGTCACCTTGTTTGTAGACAGGGACAACCTTGGCCATCTTCCATACATCAAGGATGATCCCTGAGATAAAGAAGAGTTAAACATGTGAGCGACCAGCCAGGCAAGGAGGAGGGTCCCCAAGCTAAGCAGCTTTGGTTAGAGGCTGTCGTGTCCTGCCCCGTGTGGTGGGAGAGACCAGCTAGGAGTTCCTGGGTCTCTCCAACTGAGATTCATTTGAGGTAGAAAGGTGGTGGGGGTGTCCACTCAGAGTTTTGAGGGCAGAGAGTTGGGAAGAAGGAGGAGGAGGAGGAGCAGGCAGGTCAGAGAACATGCAGTTAAAAGCAGTGGCAATAGTTTGTGGGTTATTACAGTTGGTCCCCCGATATGCATGTCAGCGAGAGCTGTTCCTTGGCAACCCACCGATAAAGGTTTTAACGTTTGCCAAAAGCGGTGGGGGTTATTGGCCAAGGCCAGCAGGGCAGATTTGCAGTACTCACTCTTGGTGACACCGTTGCTCTCTTACAGGAGTTTCTGAGTTGATGATTTTCCAGGAGGTCATTGTTGTTGTGGGAGATCTTATGTTTCACCCAGCATTTGTCTCTCTGCTTCATGAAGGAGAATAGGCTTCCATGGAGCCGCCAGTGACTGTGCCCCTCACCCTCCTTTTGTATAAAGGCGATGCCTGTTTTGCAAGGGGACAAATACAGCAAAGAAAATGATCAAGGCTGCAACAGGGTCACTTGTGGCAGTGACCCTAGACCAGTCAACACAACATAGGTCCTCAAGGTTATCGCTGAGTATAAGTTTGGAACAGTCCCTCATCTGGCTCACTCTGCTGGGGATTTTGGGCGAGGAGGTGCCCCATATGCAGTAGGTTGTAGAGTGATCTGAGATGACATCCGGGAGTATCCCTGAGTGGACAATACCATCCAATCTGTTGCTTATTACCCAGTCGATGAGTGACCCTTTGTCCCCGGAGGAGAGCCTTGTGGGTCCTGTGATGATCTGGCTGAGAGCAAGGCCTGAGAGAAGAGGCTCATATTGCTTGGTGTTGGGCCCCAGCCAATTGAGGTTAAGGTCCCCAGGATTAGCAGCTCATTTGAGCCAACCTTGTCCTAAGTTGGTCAAGTAGTGAGGAGAACCCTTGAGTACCACCCTTCAGAGGGTTGTAGGCACAGACAGGATGCACCTTTTAGTGTTCCCAAGCAGGAAGAGGGTGAGAGGAACTCGCAGGCTGGGGACGCAGGGGGTAAATGAGCAACTGTAGACACATTAAGGTGCATCTTATAACATAAGAGCACACCTCCCCCATGCTTACTGCCTGCCCTGTCCTGCGGATGAGGCTGTAGCCGGGGAGGAGCACGCAGCGGAGTCAGGAATCTCGAGGCTTCAGCCAAGTTTCCTTGATGCCCATAATGTCAGACTGTAGTGGGTCACCAGGCCTTAAGTTCAACAAGGTTTTGGAGGATGCTGCGATGTTGAGATGTGCTATTTTAAGCCTTTTGCAGTTTGCCAGGCAGATGGGGGCTTAAAGGAGGACAGGGTGGTCGGGGACCTAGACAGCTGGCTAAGTTCCCAGCCTGTGCATGTGGTGCCATGTCCCCAGCCATTTGATACAGCAGGTGTGCGTGAGGTACCCAGCGGAGGAAGGATCCCAATTGGAAAAGCAACACGGCAAAGGTTAGGAGGTGTTGGCACAGTGCGGGCGCTTAGGCAGGGCGGCTGGCTTGCAGGACTACAAGGCTTTTACTTAATGTGCAGATTAGAGGTCACACCAGGGGCATCAGTTCGGGGTGGAGTAAATTGAACCTCCCAGCATGTTGGAAGCAGGAGTGAACCCTAGAGATTGTAGTAGCAAAGGCAATGAGATGGGGATAGGTTTTAGAAATATGCAACAGTGCTATTAGGAGATATCAGGGAGAGAAGAGGCAGCAAAATTCAGTCGAGGCGATGGCTGGTATGGGTACCCAAAGGTAGTTCATTCATTTAAGGTAGGCTAACAGGATTGTGCTTAAAGGCAGTGAAACAGGGGATGCCTCTAGTGGTGAAAAGTATAGGCTGTAGATAGCAAAGTGGGCTGGTTTTAGCACATCCGTGTAGTGAGATATATAGCTCGGTGGCGCCAGGGGTGGTGGTGGGGCTGTGGAGAGCCGGCAAGAGCCGGCGGGGTCAACACTGCACACAGCACCAAGTCGGCAGAGCAGTCAGCATGGCAGTTGGCAAGGCCTGGAGGTGAAGGCACTGTAAGCTTGCAGCCCTCTCGACCTCCACGTCGGGACCCTCGCTGGATCCGATCCAGTGTCCTGTAGAAGAATAGAGAGCGAGGTAAGTCTTAAATACCTTGCAGAGGGGAGGAGATAGAGGAGAATGAGCAAGAGTGGATGAGGGGCCAGAACAGAACAATGAGAGGTCAGAAGAAGAGCAGCTTTAAGACAGTGTAGAAAATATACCAGGTACATCACAATTTTAAATGGCTTTAAAACGCTTATTTAGCCCCCAGTCAGCAGAAACAAGGAATGGAAAGCAGAAAATGCCTTTAAATAAAATCTCTTAAAGTAACCCCTAACAGTACAGCAATATTGCAGGTAGGCGTTGTTTCTAAAGGAAAAAAACTATCTAAACTTCTATGCCGTTAGTAAACATTTAGAGAAAAGGCGCCAAGTTCAAACACACTGCACACAGCACCAACTACGGCGGAGCAGTCAGCGTGGCAGTTGGCAAGGCCTGGAGGCGAAGCACTTGTAAGCTTGCAGTTTTAAGATTCAAAGTTTTCTTTCTATCGGACTTGCAGTATACTCCGCTGAGCACAAACAAACTGGTGCTGGCTTCCTCGGGTTTACCTACTTGTGTTCGAGCTGGGGGGTGGGGAGGCAAATTCAGCAGCCTCTCGGCCTCACGTCAGGACCCTCGCTGGATCGATCTGGTGTCCTTGCTTGTGTTCAAGCTGGGGGGTGGGGAGGGAAAGTTCAGCAGCCCTCTCTACCTCCACGTCAGGACTCTCTCTGGATCTGATCCGGTATCCTGGGAGAGCCAGTTCAGCTTTCTATAAAGGTCACAATGGTGGGTGAGATGAGGGGCAGCCAGAGCAAAGTGGCAGACATTGTTGTAGGCAGTGGACCACCTAGAGAGGTGAGCTTTGGTGGAGTGAGCAAACAGAAGGAGCCCATAGCAGGCGAAGGGAGGAGCACACCTCTGGCTAGAGCAATTCGAGGTGGCAGATGAGGTTGCTTTCGCTCTGTAGGCCAGACCCAGTTTGCAGTTGACAGTCTTGCATATATTCTGAATATATCGACAAAGGTCAAGCTGGGGTCCAGCGTCACTCCAAGGTATTTAAAGTTGTCAGTAACAGGGATCGAACTCCGTTGCTACCAGCAACACATAGCAGACAGGAGGCCTTAATCTTGCCTGGGACCCAAAGAGCATGGCCTGTTTTTTAGATTAGAACCAACTTGTGGGATGAGATCCAGGACTGAATATTCCCTAAGTCCTCACTCAGGTGGTGATTAATGACCTCTATGCCGGGGAGTGAGTTAGGATGACCAAGTCATCTGCATAGAGGATTGACTTACAGTGGACAGAGGCAGCGGGAGATTGTTTACAAAAATGAAGAAGAGCAAGGGCCCCATGACAAAGCCTTGGGGACACCCATGGTTACAGAAATAGGGCCGGAGCTCCTTGCCATATTTAACAAGCTGCTTTCTACTGTGTGAGATAGTTAGAGAACCAACTGAGCACACCAGGTGATAGACCATAGGATCTAAGCTGAGTAGAGAGCATGGTATGATCAACAAGATCGAAGGCCTTGGAGAGATCTATAAAGATAGCCCCAGTGAGTTTGCCCGGTCCATAGCTGCCCTGATCCAGGATGAGACAGTGACAAGGGCAGAGGATGTGCTGTGCCCTTCCTGAAGCCATGCTGCACAGGTGACAATAGGTCATGTGACTGCAAGTACTCTGAGAGTTGCCCTGCCACAACTTTCTCAAGAAGTTTGCTGACCGCAGACAAAATGGATATCGGACAATAGTTTTCAGTTAGTTTGGGGTCCCCTGTTTAGGATAGGGATCACCCTGGTGACCTTCCATATTTCCGGAATGACACCAAATGATAGGGACAAATTGAAAATGTGGGCCACCAGGAGGCAATATTAAAAGCACAAGACTGAGGAGCTTAGGTTCCAACCCATCATGGCCAGCACTCGAGAAGGGGAGAGGCCGAGAGCAATCTCAGCACCTCTTGCACCATCACAGCCTTAAAATGAAAGGGCGGATGGGGTGATGGAGGGCTGGGACCTGTTCAACTTATCACCTCCACCAGGGGTAAAGATGAGGTGAAAGCATGAACAGGTCAAGAAAAATACATGTTAAATGCATTTGGAATAGTTAGCGAGTTGTTGCAGCTAGCACTATCAATAGTCATATCAGAGGTCTCACCACTCTGGGAACCACTAACTATGTTTTAAATGTTCCTTCAGAACCTCCTAGGGTCCCTAGCTGAGCTCATCAGTACAGTTTTGCAAAACTCACTTTTAGCAGTCTTAATAGCCTTCTTACACTCATTTCTGATTTTCCTGTATTCCTGAAAAACAGCCTGATCCACGTGGCCTTGAATTTTGCCCAGCACTTATCTTTATACTTCATAAGGACTAGAAGGCTACCATGTGAACACTTTGTAGCCAACCCTTGGCCCTCCATCTGATGAGGGGCATGCTTATCCTGCATAGCCCTTAAAGTGAGAGAAGTGACTGACAGCAGATGGGGAGTCCTGGGTATTCCATACTGCAGACCAGTCGGTGTGCTGGAGATCATCATGGAAGGCGAAAATCAAACCCAGAGTAGTCCCTAACCTGAATGATCTTATGTGGAATTTTCAGGGAGGGATCTTCCATGCACAGTACATGGGGAGTGGTCAGAGATGGAGTCAGAAAGGATGCCCAACAAGCTGATCCTCTCCGGTCTGTTTGTCAGGACCCAGTCCAGAAGAGAGCTCACTCCACCACTGGGTGAGCACCTGGTAGGATCCTTGATGAGCTGTGACAAGGAGAGACCAGTAAGCAACGGCTCAAATGCTTTGGTGTTACTACCAATACAGTTAAGGTTGAGATCACCTAGGATAATTAGCTCATTATGCCGTGTCACAGCACCAACTAGTCGAGGAGAATGGACAGCCCTCTAGGCCCCCTTAGGAGGACTGTAGGTAAATATGAGATGTATCTTTTGGTCATCCCAAGCAACAGTACCATATGCAGTAGCTCACAGGGGACTGCAGTGGCTGTTGACAGGAGAAAACTGACAGATTGAGGTGGCTCCTGTAATAGACCAGGATGCCACCCCTTTTCCTGCAGATCAAGCCTGATGAGGTCATAGCCAGGAAGGGCACACACAGAATTTGGAGTACAGGGTTTAAGCCAAGTTTCTGTTATGCCTAGGATGTCAGGGCTGTGGTAGTTGACCCAAGCAAGGCGTTCCGCCAAATTGGGAACCGGTGTGGGAGTCTGCCTCCAGCTAATAGGTTGGAGAATGTGAAGTCAGTCTCCACCAGCTGGGTACAAGTGCCCCAGGGTTCTCCACAGTAGGAGCACACTGGCACCAGTAGGCCAGGGATGCTAAGGACTATGAGGAGACCAAAGGCGAATGAGCACATAGGTGGAAGGGTGACACTATCTTAAATAAATGCTCAGGGTTCCCCATGTCAATACAAGGGGTAGTTGTCAGGAGCGATGGTAAAACTAAGCTAATCACTGGGCACCAAGTAGCAGCCAGTGGAGCCTCCCACAAAGGAAAAAGCTGGATAAAGCTGGAATATCCAGCGCTACAGATCCACTATTACTGGGATTAGTGAACCCTCACGTACAAATGGACACTGATAATGTCCCAAATTTGAGGGTACCTGTGATATACTGAGGTAAAAGCCACTACCTATGAGCTTCCAGGCCCACTACTGTACGAGGTAATAGCTTCCAGCTCCACTGGGGTCCCATCAGAGGGCGTGAGGCAGGTACCTCTGCTTCCAATGCAATGATCAGTGGCCTAGTGTGGAACCAGGGCAGACCCAAGCAGACATTGGCTATAATATGCACGCAATACGGAACAAGAAATTACAATGCAGTACAGTAGACAAGATTAATCATGCCAGCAATCAGTCAATAGCATAGTCACTGCACCCTTGAGAGATAAGTGTTCATGCAACTAACAGGCTGTATAACAGGGTGCTTTTAGATTTATAAAACAGATATGCTCATATATTAGGATGGGATGGCAGCTGAGTTCCCAACTATTGCCTGATCCGATTGGTCCTGGGCAGAGGGAGGGCGTGGCTACGACATTTAAGGGAGGAGGAGCAGGGGTGAGCAGGTGGGCTGAAAATCAAGTTTACTTGCAGCTGCTTCTTTGCTGCTGCTGCTGCACAACCCTCGTTCTTTCCCCAAAACAGAGTGTCTATTTTCATCGGAGGAGGTCCGCCGGCTTTTTCAGATCGCTAGCACCTCAACCCGAGGTGCTCCATCTTCCGTCAGTGTAGTGGGAGTCCCTGACAAGAGCCGCCTGCTCCCCCGCGAGATCCGTGAAGCTCAAGTTTGATATCAGGCCAGCCTTTAAACCAGGCTGTCGAGCGTCATTGCTGCTGTAGCCAATCGGGCGCTGCTGCATTTTCAAACTGGCAGTTTGGCGCCAATGGATGCAGGGCTCCTGTTTCAGACAAAGGGCTGTCTAGCAACAAAACAAGTCCAGAAATCAAGTTTATTTGCAGCTGCTTCTTTCGCTGCTGCTGCTGCCCAACCCCTACGTTCTTTTCCCCAAAATAAACAGTGTCTGTTTCATCAGAGGAGTCCGCCCTGCTTTTGCAGATTGCCAGCACCTCAACCCGAGGTGCTCCATCTTCCGTCGAGTGTAGGGGAGTCCCTGGCAAGAGCCGCCCGCCTCCCCCGTGGCGAGATCTGTGAAGCCTATTACTTACCAATAACAGAAATGTTTGATGCCGGAATGATTTTTCCAGCCATCACTTGCTTTGAATATAATGTGTAAGGTTCACAACTCCTCTAGTATTCCACAGATTTAACCCTTACACCTGGCAGGACCTAGCCTCTTTTAAAGATGGATTCCTGTCCTTCCCAACAAAACTCTCACATCCTGGTTCATACTACCTGACAGGACAAAATAAGACCCACACTGCAAGCACATGTGTGTGGTGGGGGGTGGAGATGTGCACATGACATCATGACATTTCACACCCAAAATTAATTTTACCAGGCCAATTAGTAATTATTTTCTTAAAATGATTAAAACTCAGACTACTGTTATTTTCCAACTGATATTATTAGTTTAATTTTGAAGCATTTTAGTTAGATTATTTACATTTTATGCAACTTTTTAGGGATAGTGAGATTTTTTCAAGTTTTAGTAACTGATATGCAATGGCCAACTTGGGTGCAGTCACAGAGAAGGGGCACAGTCATGGTAAAGGGTTGGTGTGGTGAGGGGCTCCAGATGTCTCCTGGGCTAGGGCCCCAGGTTGCCTTCATCTGGCCCTGGACCCGATCTATGACAGCACTAAGGTCGGGAAACCATTCAGTTATACAACAGTGCTGCAATGGGAACCCGCCACTCATTTATGTGGTGGTGGTTTGCTTGGGGCACTGACACACCAGACTTACGCTGCTGTTTGAAATCTGCCACAGTTCACATTGACCACATTTGCCATGCAGAGTTTGGGAATGGTGCCAACAGTTGGAGCGCTGATGGCAGTCTGAGCAGGCAGGAAAGTCTCTTGCAACGCTCCACATTTGCTCAGTTGTAAATGCCATCTTGTCAGGCACCAACATTCCATAAGAAAAACTAAGCACATAAAAGTGTAACAAAAAAGAAATTCTCAAACAGGGGGCGTGAGGAGGAGAAATAGAGAGCTGGTGCATGACTCAAACAGGCAACATACACCACTGCCTCTAGTGGCATTACAATGTCCATTCAATCTCCATTCTATTTAAAAGCACAGGACTACTTTTCAGATTTCTTTCCCTAATTTCTTTTACCATTTTTAACAGTTTTTATGTTATGTTTTTATTATACCTTTTGTCAATTTACTAGGGACCCATTTTATAAGTGGAATAAGACACTTTGAGGTGTGGTTTATGGGCTAGAGCCTTTTCATGGTGATAAAGGCAGTCAGCGCCAAGCACCTTGTGCCTCATTACGCACCTGGGGCATGCTATTGTCAGCCCATAAACCACACTCATCATGTCCTATTCCATACATATCCCAGAGAGTGCAAGTATAATATCAATTAAAGTATATACCTATAACACTCACACAATTAAAAGTATATCCATACACTAATCAAACAAGTAAAATTATACATATGCTAATTAAAAGAATATGGGCAGATATTTAAAAACTTTGCGCTGGGCAAAAATCATTTGCGCGGGTTGGCGGGGATTAGTCTTGGTCTGCCATATTCAAAGGTAAAATAAGCGAATGACAGCATTAGCGCCAGAGCAAAGTATAATGTATGCAAGGGGCAGAGCTGACATGAATACAAGCGCAATGCGATGTTCAGTGGCTAGCGCTTGGCGTAAGTGGTTCGCGCGACCTAAGCGCGACAGTTAGCTGGTGTAGATACCGCCCAGAGAAAGCTGGTCTTAATCCTGGGCAATCAACTGCTAACATAAATGGCTGTGCGGGATTTGCTGGGGTTTAGCGGGTCTTGCGCGACCCTAATACATAAATATAACACATAGATAAAGCCAAACATAGTGGAAGCTTGCTGCTAACCAATGGCATCACAGATGCCATCATCTGCCACCAGTCCCAGCCATGCCAGGCAGTAAGTGGTGACCCTGCCGCCAGTGGACAGCATGGCAGTGTAGCCATACAGCACACACCTGCTGACCACACATATCTGTGGACAAAACAGATGCCAGCACACATGCAGCACTGTGGGCATGGAGGATGCTGAGGGAGTGTGTATGGGTGGCCAGGCTGTGCCACAAGACCAGGTGTGGCCACAAGGCTGGGACTCAGCATGCAGTGCACATGGGCCAGTATTAGGAATACCCCCAACACTAGTGTGCCTTTCGGATACTATATGCCCCCAGCCACATACCACACAGCTGTACAACGCCACAACACACAAAGCCGGATATGTACATGTCACTGTGGGCATCACATGCCACAGGTACAGCATCTGTGGGTCACACAACAGTGTAACAGTAATGTCGACTGTCAGTAAACACCTGCAGGTTGGGCCTGTCACTGTGTACAGTGCAATCAGCATCACTTGCCCACACACCATAGGCAGTGCTACGCCCTCACACTACTGTCTCCCTTGCTACTGTAGTGTCTGCTGTGCACTGTAGCATGCCCTACAGTGTGACAGTTGCATGCAGCACCACCACCACCTGTGCCTATGCTGTCCTGTCCCTGGGGTACAATATGCTATGCTATGCTATGCTGTACTGTTTACCTGTAGCCTGTAGCTATCATCGTGCACTGCCAGACTGACCTACAGATGGAGCTGCGGTTGGACCTTGTCTGCCCTGTACTTCCAGACTGACCTACAGGTGGCTCTATGGGACCCTGCAGTAACGCTAGGCAAACTGTGCTGCAAATCAGGGTATAATGAGATGCTAATCCGGTTGTTTGCCCAGAGACTACCTAAGTAGGCTCATTTGCATGGCACTTTGAATATGGCACATTTCAGCTCCGGCAAGCGTGTTTGCTCCAGGCTTACTGTAGCTCCGCTGCTAATGTGTTAGCCGCTAATGGTACGGGAATATTGTAAAGTTTTTGATCACTGTTCTTTCTCATCTGCTGCTTCCTGCAACTGTACTGAATCCATGCATTTGCTGGCACACACATTGGCCACGTAGTTCGTCTGTACCTGCCCTCACGTTGCTGTGTACTGTGTTGTTGTTGTGGGTTGCACTTCCTGGTTGTTTTATTCAGTGCTGTCTTATTCCAGGGCAATGTTTGCCTCCCAACCCAGTTTGCATGGCCTCATTACCATGCTATATTCAAGCTGTTTGCCTGGGCAATTCCATTTGAATATGGCTTGCTTTGTGCTCCGGGCTCCAGTTTGCCCGCTGGGCAGTGCTAATTTGCCCTGGGCAAGTTTTGAATATCTGGCCCTATATCTATACACTGAGAAGAACTAATAACCAAATTAATTAACCAGTTAGTAACACATTAAACATACCTGCTATAATAATTATACAGATTCCCATGCCAACTGGAACACCCGCAAAGTGAAGGCTGCCACACCTGCATAGAAACCCTATCCAGATTAACAGAAAAACTGAGGTGCAGCCTCAGAAGAAACAAGAGTTTCCATCTCTCATCAAACAGCCATGTTCCTCAGTACTCCAGCTCTTTCTTCAGATGCCTCACCCTCTGTGCTGCTACTAACTTCAGCCTTCTTCAGCAGCTACCTTACCCTCCATGTTGCTACCATCTTCAAGCTCCTGCCATTCCTGAGTAAATGAACCACACTGGTCCTGGTCCCAACTGCATACAAATGATGCACCTGACTGCAAACCATATTCTCTATTGCTTTAACCATTAAGCAAACACTTTTCCTTTTCTGACTGTGATAGCTGGGAACATCAGTTTAGGAGAACTATAACTCTTTTAACTATTTACAGTCCCTTTGGCTTGTACAGGGTAGGGGCCCTCTGTACTCGTGGTTAGTTGTCTTCATAGGTCTGGACAAGCAGGTTTGAGAGGTTTCAGCAGGTGGACTCCAACTCCAGAGGTCAAGATGCAGGCAAGCTAACAGCCAGGCTCCTGCTTTCTGACTGCAGGGATCTTATAGCTTTGCAGGATGGAAAAACTACCTTTTAATGTCTGGTTGCAGTCTCCTTTCTTCTGGGATGAAATCACTCCTTAAGGCAGACCAGCCAATCTGGGTAACTCAGTCTTTTACATTCAGCACATTTAGATTCCTCAAGTCTACATTCAGCACATTTATAGTTTAGTCACAGTTTCTTTTCCATATATCCCATTTGGTCAGGGCAGACATAGCCCTTTTCCAGCTGGCTAGAACTTTATAACCATGATGCACTCCCAAGCATTTTAGGGATGAACACCCACACTCCACATAGCAGAGTATATAACCAGAGCCTAGCTATGGCTCCCACATGGATTGCAGGACAGAGTCTCTAGGTAATCTCTTATCTTCCTTGGTAGCTAAAGCTGGCGCTTAAAGCACAACGGTTATTACCACACTAGACTGAGCTTGAGGCTTTGCTCACTACCCTTTCACAGGGTTTGCTTGTTAGCAAAGTGACGTAGGAATGCTATTTGACGCTAAACACTTGCACTTGGCAGTAAACTTGTTTACTATAGCTCTTTCAGGCTCAACAGTACAACATGTGGTCATTTGTGGTCCTCGTAGGCACTTGCAGCTTCCATGGACAAAATACTGGACCTCCCAGGCAATGTCAGGAAGAGCCACACACTCTGGGTAATCCCGTTCCAATCCTGTAGGCACTTAACAAATCAAACACATTTATATACTTTACTGGACCCTCTCCTGGACATTAAGCAAACTTCCACTCTTTCTGTGCTTTAGATTAAAACTTAGGGTGCAGACAAACAGTCACTATCAGTATGTTCTTGGCTTTGCTGCTTCTTTAAAGGTTCCTCACATTCGCGCCAGGCACATCAGACACTCATATACCAGAACTGACCTTTCCCTGGTCATTAAGCAAACATCCACCCTTCTTGCACTTAAGTTAAAGCTTAGGTTGCAGACAGACAGTCACATCTCAAACTTGCTGAGCTTCCCTGCCCCTTGCAGATTCTTAAACTTGTACCTCTTGATTTACCCACTCAGGTAGCTTGCAGGCTTTCTTTTCCCTGAGGAGTCAGGTTTGCGCTGTCACTGCTGAGTCAGACATTTGTGCAACTCTCTCACAGCTGAAGAATCAGGTGCCCACATTTCCCTGAAATGTGGAAAGGCGCTAGCCAGCCCTGGAAGACAATCTGGCAACCCCAGGCTAGTGACTTCTGTTGCCTGCAACCACTTTGTCTCTCTGGCAGAAGAAAGCCCCTCCTCTGTGGAGGGCTCAGACTGGATTACTCAGCCCATTCTGGAGCAAGGGCCTGAGCCCCACCCTGGTGGGGGCCCATGCTGGAACACTGCTCTCACAGCTCAAAACACTGTCTTTAATGGAGATCATTTGGGGCTCCTATTGGCTGGAGCTAGTTGTGGCTCCTGCTGTAATTGTCTGATCCTGCTTGTCAGTCCAGAAAATGAATATTTATTACCCTCTCTCGATGCACAATAGGCTCCCTGTTTTGGCACCTGAAATTAGGTCCCTGCAGTTTCCCATAAGCCTTTTCCTCTGTCCCATGAGCTCTGGCAGCTTTCCCACAAGTCCTGGCTTGAAATTCTGACTTTCTGATTGGCCATTGCTACACTATCATGGCTGCTAAACTCACGGTTCCCTTGCAGCTTCTTACAGTCCCAAATACATAGTCCTGGTGCCAGTCTTTGCCTGTTGCTGCTGCCATAATCAAGTGCCCCCAGACAGCAGGTAGGCATTTTATCTGAGTCCCCATGTTAACACTGGGGCAGCCAGGATAAAACATATTTTATTTTAAACATTTCTCCTTTCATATCACAGCTCCTTTAGTGTCCTTGGGCCATGCTGCCTTTACTTTATTTATTTAATTACAATTTACACAAGGGCAGAACGTCCAAAACTGCAGCCCCACAGAACTTAGGGTGACCATGCTCATGAATATTAATGAAAGCTCATTGATATTCATTGAACAATGGCCAAGATTTTTATCAGTGTGGTGCTAGCTTTTAAATCATTTAGCATCTGTCTCTGGTGCTTTTAAGTCACCGGCCCACACAAGCAACCCATGGGGACCGGGACCACTGGAGAAGCCACCAGATGACCGCTGTTATGGTCCAAAACTAAAACACACCTTCTGGCACCCAAGCATGACTGCCAGCTGACCCACGAATGCTGGCAGCTCACCATCCTGGTTTGTGAGCCTGTGGAGGGCCAAAGAGGCAGAAGAGCAACTGGAAGAGCTTAAGACACACTGGGGAAGTGCAAAAGCCATCAGCCCGGCCATGAAGAGGAGGAGGAAAGGGCAGCAGCTCCACAGCACTTCAATTTCCCAAGGAGGCAAACAAACTTGGGGCCATGGTGGTGAGCTTGGGAAGCTATGCAGGAGGAACTGCCAGCAATTGGGGCGCTCCATAGATGGGAGCATGGAGAATGGGCCAAAGGTAAGCTCCCAATTTTGGGGGCATTAACTAACATACTAACATACTAAATGCCAGCAGAATAGGCCTGATGGTCTGTCAAGTCTGTTTGGTAGCCAGCCTCCTAGTGGGTGCTCACTTTTCCACCCCTTAGCCCCAGAGAGGGTCATCTTTAGCTTCAGTTTTCCCTGTACTTGTCCCACCCTTCTTGAAACCCTCCACTGTGCCCTCCTCCACCAGATTTCTGTGTAGTGCATTCCATGACTCCACCACCCTCTCAGTGAAGTAATGTCTCCTGCATTACCCCTGTAATTTCCCCTCTAGCTTTCACTCATGCCCTCTGGTTGTCCCCTCCTTCTTTAGTCTAAACATCTCTTTGGCTCCACCCCTGTGTATTCCTTTTACATATTTGAAGACCCCTATCATATCTCCTCTGTCTCTCCTCTCCTCCAGCGAGAACAGCCCCAGCTCTTCCAGCATCTCCTCATGGGCCTCCCTTCCATGTCCTGAATCATTCTTGTTGCCCTCATCTGAACCCTCTCCAGCAGTGCTAGGTCCTTCTTGAGGTGAGGTCTCCAGAACTGTACACAGTACTCAAGGTGCTGCCTGACCAAGACATTATACAGAGGGAGGATCACGCCCTCCTCCTGGACATAATCCCCTGGCTATGCAGCCCAGTATCCTGTTTGCTTTTGCTGCAGCTCTTCTGCAATTTTCAGTGTTATTCATTCTGACATCTACCACCATGCCTAGATCCCTCTCACTCATTGTGGCTTGCAGTGTGACCCCCCATTGTGCATATGTGGCCCAGGTTTCTGACCCTAGATGCAGCACCCTACACTTCCCTGCATTAAACCTCAGCCCCCACCTCCTCAACCATCCCTCCAGAGTATCCAGGTCCTCTGACTGCCTCTCTACTGGGTCCCCTTCCGCCAGTGCTCCCAGTTTGAAGTCTTCCACAAAGATAGCCAGCCTTGGAGGGTCCCAAGGTGGTAGCCTGGATAATAAATTGGCTAGACAACAGGACACAAAGGGTAGTAGTAAATGGAGTACACAGTGAAGAAAGGAGGGTTACTAGCGGGTACCGCAGGGTTCAGTACTGGGACCGGTCCTTTTAATGTCTTTATAAGTGACATTGCAGAGGAACTGGAAGGAACGTATGTCTCTTTGCAGATGACACAAAGATCTGCAACAGGTTGATACACAAGATGGAGTGGAAAGGATGAGAAGGGACTTGGCAAGGTTGGAGGAATGGTCAAATGTATGGCAGCTCAGATTCAATGTGAAGAAGTGCAAGGTAATGCACATGGGAAACAAAACCCAGGAAGCGTACACAATGGGGGTTGAGATACTGACAACAGTAAAAATAGAAAGGGACCTGGGGTAATTATATCAGATGACCTAAAGGTGGGCAAGCAATGTGAGAAGGCAGTAAGGAAGGCTGGGGGATACTGGGATGCATAGGAAGAGGCATCAATAGTAGAAAACAGGAAGTTGTTATCCCTCTGTACAGACAGTTGGTGAGACCCCATCTGGAGTACTGTGTGCAATTCTGGAGACCCCATCTCCGAAAGACATAGACAGAGTGGAGGCTGTTCAGAGGAGGGAGCAAAATGGTGCAGGGTCTGCACCAGAAGACATACTTAAGAAAGACTAAAGGAGCTTAATATGTAGACCTTGAGGAAAGAAGGAGAGAGGGACATGATAGAAACTTTCAAGTACCTCAAGGTAATTAACAAAGTCCAAGAGGGTAGCATCTTCCAGAAAAGAGATGTGCAAGAACAAGGGGCACAATCTGAAGATGGGGGGACAGCTCAGAGGTAATGTGAGGAAGTATTTTTCACTGAGAGGGTTGTGGATGCATGGAACAGCCTCCCTGAGGAGGTCGTGGAGTCAAGAACAGTGGAGACTTCAAGAATGCATGGGACAGGCATAAGGCAGTCCTAGTGGAGGTAGGAAGAAGTAAGCTGTTGGTTAACTAGGATCTGCAGCTTATCTGTTAGAGTAGGAAAATGGGCAGACTAGGTGGGCCAAGCGGTCCTTATCTGCCATCAAATTCTATGTTTCTATGTTTCTAAAGAGACTCATCCTACTCTTAACCCCTTCCCATATCCGAGAGATAGGCAATGAACAGGAGTGGCCCCAATACCAACTAGGGGACCCCACTGATGACCTTCCTGGGGAGGAGACTATCCTACCAACCACTACCCTCTGTATTCACCCGTTAGCCAACTTTCTATCCATCTGAGCAAGTGCCTCCCACCCCATCCCCCAGCTTTGTTAGCAGCTCAGCATGTGGTACGGTCGAGCGCCTTACTGAAATCCAGGTATAGGATGTCCACCAGCCTATGTCAGTCTAGGGCCCCCATCATCCAGACATAAAAATCTATGAGGTTGGTCTAAACGATGTCCCTGGAGTGAAACCGTGCTGGTTGTCATCCAGATGCCCAACCTTTCCAGCTGCCTCCCGAGCCTCTCCTGATAATGCCCTCCATTACTTTGCCTGCCACAGACGTTAGGCTGACAGGCCTATAATTCCTCATCTCCTCTCTAGACTCCTTTGTGGATAGGTACCACATGAGCCACCCTCCAGTCCTGAGGCACCCATTCTATCTGCAGAGGTGTTAAAGAGTACAGTCAGAGGATGCTAGCTCATCTGCCAGTTCCTTTATAACCCTTGGATGCAGCTCATCCAGCCCCGCGCCTTATCAGTTTTAGCTTCTGAAGGGCCTCTCTCCCTATCCACTGTGATTTCAACCTCCCAGCCCACCCCATTCAACTTCCCCATCCTCTTCAGACTTTGCCCAGCCTGTACCCTTGCCTCTTTCTGTCCCTAGACCCCATCTGACCTCTCAACTCTGCTGGCTCCCCTTCATCCTGTTGGACTGGAGGGTCCCCTGCCTCCTTCTGTAATATCGAGGCAAAGTACTCATTAAGCACCTCTGCCTATTCTCCCACATCCTGAGTCCATCCCTCTCCAGTCCTAATCCTGCTAATCTGTGCCCTCCCTTTCTCTTCTTCTCCCCTATGTATCTATAGAATCCTTCCCCTCTGGATATCCCTAGCCAGGTTTTGCTCTATCCTCAGCTTGGCTCCCTCACCACTCTGGTGACCCTTCTAACCCTCAACTCATACTCACTCCCTCTCCCTATCCCCCAGAGCACTTAAAGCATGCATAGGTAGCCCTTTTGTCCTTTACCACCTCCTGCACCTCCTGGCCCACCAACACGGCTTGTTGGCTCTAACATGCTTCACTTACCTTGGTACAGGACCTAGTAGCCTCCTACACCGCCTTTTAATGGTCTCCCACAAGTTACCCGCGATCCATGTCCGGCCTAATCTTGTCCAAGCTCCCTGTAGAATCCTGCCCATGCCCACGAAGTCCACTCCCTGAAGTCAACTACTACTGTATTAGTGCAGTTTACCTACCCCTAGATACAGCAAGTACCAGACTGTGGCGTGGTCACCACCTGCCAGTGAGCTGCACACCTCCAGGCCCTTTATCTGGTCACTGTCTGCTAGTACAATGTCCAGTATCCACCCCTCCTAGTAGGCTCCCCACCTGCTGGACCAGGAAGCGTCCTGAAACACATCCATCAGTCTCTATTCCCTGGCCACAGAGGATGTCATAGTGTCCCAATTTGCCCCGGCATATTAAGGTCACCATGACCACCACCCTACCCTTTCAAGGTCATAGTGACCCTTGATGTTTTCAACTAGTTTGTCCTCCAGGGCCTCTTCCAACACCAGGGTCTGTACACCACCCTATTTTCAATCTTTCACCTGCCCTCATTTGCAGGGTTACCCAAATTGCCTCCACCCTCCTACAGCCACCTCTACTCCACTAACCACGATGTCATTTTTGACTATCAGCACTACCCCCTCCTCTTCCCTCTCCTCTAGCCTTCCTGAATATTTTGTAGCCCTCCCTGAAACAAGAAGTCTTGATGCAAGTTTTTAATAAAAGGAAGACAACTGGCAGGATGTTTGACATATATTCTAAATATAACCATTCAAGAAATGCAGAAACAGCAAAAAATTCTGCTTATCTATACGGATCTGCTGCATACCTTACTTGGCTTTTGTTTTCTTGTTAACCTATGCAAAAGATGCAAGTCACATGT
The DNA here is from genome assembly GCA_016271365.2 of Neoceratodus forsteri. Classification (NCBI taxonomy): domain Eukaryota; kingdom Metazoa; phylum Chordata; order Ceratodontiformes; family Ceratodontidae; genus Neoceratodus; species Neoceratodus forsteri. Next base: position 118,586,089 of record JADMNL010000028.1, read on the forward strand.
TGGAAACTTCAGTGTGTAAGCCCTGCATTTCTCATTGCATTCATAAATGCCTCGTTCTGCTAACCACTGCCAATAAGGCAAAGAGCAAATAAAGAGTTTGCTGTTTCTTCTTAGTTTTCTCTTTCTATTTTCTTTTAGTTTTTGAAAACACAAATGGGAAGGACCTTTATCTGACTCTTTTTATTAACCTCCTAACATCCCCATCCACCTAGGCTATAACAAATGTTTGTATAAAAGCAATATATAAGTGTATTTAAAAAGTGCGGCCCCTGTGGGGAGGAGGCAGTCTGCTCTGATGGTCAGAGCCCCAGCTTGGGAACCATAAGATGACAGGTTCAAATCCCGCCACAGCTAAATACTCACTAAGTGACTTTGGGCAAGTCACTTAACCTCTCAGAGCTTCAGTCTTCCCAACTTTTCAAATGGGTAGAAGCAGGAATCAGGGTTGCAATTAGAGGGGCTTGACTCCTAGCTCTGAAGTGAGCCCCTATAGCTCACGCATCACTGTCTTTGGACTTACAATTGGAAGGGGCACAGTTTAAAGTTAGGACCCTTATGACCCCCAGCTCCCCAAAGCTCATAAATTGTGCTGTGTGGAATGTGGATTTCCACCAGTAGAATTAGTGTGGAATGACCATTCTGCAGCAGAATTTGTGCTGAATTTTGCTTGTTTGCCTGCAGAATTCTGCCTAGTGTCATTATTCTGCAGAACAGTATTTTTCCATTGAAAATTATTCTGCAACAGTTTCCAGCAGAATATATTGAGATCCACAGAATAATATTCCTCAGAACAGTGATTTTTCTGTGGAAAATCATTCCACAACTGTTTTATGCTATGGAATTCCACCATTCCATTATCGGCAGAATTTGGCAGAATTTTGGTGGCATTTTTAATATTCCACGAATTTAGTTCCACAGAATTTGAAAATTCTGCACAGCACCACTCATACAGTGTAATTCCAACACTGGCAGGAAACCACTGGAGGTGAAATATTGCATCTTAGCTGTCTGTCCCGGTAAACAAGTTGTAAAAAGCTGTTTATTTCCAGAATGATAGTTGTTCTTTAAGCATTTGGGAAGCTGCTTTCCTGCAGCAGTAAACTCCTTAAACAATAATAAAATAAACTATTCTGCTAAAAACAAGACTTTTTTTTACTCTTTATCATACTCTCAGCACATATTACCAAAGAAAACATAGTATAATTGAATATAAACACCAATAATACAAATAAAGAAAACGTGTGCAAGAATACATACTTCATTATTAATAAAATAACCCATTAAAGAAATTACAACTCTTTAAAACAAATATATATAGTTAAGTACTTCACAGTTTGTCCTCGGTTGGGAGTGAAATCCAGTCTCTTATTATTTTTATGTAATGGAAGGAATAAAAAAATTCCCATTAAACAAATACATTCTGAATGTGCCACAGTTCAGTAGTTTAAAATATGTAATCTAAAAATATCAAGATAAATGATTAGAGGACCAGGTGAGTCAGGTGTAAATTCCACGCCCACCAAATCCAGTATTCAGGGAGTAGAGGAATGAATCAAATATAATACCAATAATCAATATTAGTTATCATATAATATTTTGAGTTTATAATTCCATGGAATTTCAGGAAATTACAACCTAATTTTGTTGGTAGCAGAACTCAGAGATTTCAAAGCAGAATGGTTTTCACTTATTTGTTTATTTATTCATTTGTCAACAGGGTAGGTGCACTGGTCTGAGAACCGTTTTCAGGCATGACCCGAACCATTGAGGATAGCACAGAGTGCAGTAAGTACAAGGAGGATGGGACAAGGCATAGAGTCATCAATAGACAGCGATTGTGTACAGGATAATATACAGGATATTTACATGAAGACATATATATATATATATATATAGTTGCATCACAATAGACAGTGATTATGTACAGGATAATATACAGGATATTTACATGAAGACATATATATACATAGTTGCATCACAATAGACAGTGATTATGTACAGGATAATATACAGGATATTTACATGAAGACATATATATATATATATATATAGAGAGAGAGAGAGAGAGAGAGTTGTAGCACAATTAGATAAATACATTTACGACAATAGCAAGTAGTAGCCAAGTTTTAATACAAATTAGGCATGGTAGGTGATGGAGAGGTAGGAAGGGTGTCAAGGCAGTTTTGTTATGGACCAAGAAGAGAAAGGAAGTGAGGGGTAGAAGCATGGTAATCAGTCAGGAGAGCAGGAGCAAGGGTGGAGGTCAAAAGATGAGATCTAAGGAGAGAGTGGAAGAGTCCTGGAGAGTCAATGGTTCTAAGTGAGGGGAAGGTCATTCCAGAGGATGGGGCTGTAGATGAAAAAGCCTGTTTACCCATACAGGTGGAAACTAGGGGCACTCAAGCATGGAGCCAGAAGTGTTGTGAAGCTCTTGAACAAACACTTTTGAGCTGGAGGTGGTGGAGAAGTAGTTCAGTTTTGGGTGGCCTTATTGACTGTACTGGCCAGGAGATAGGTCCATTGGGCTGACGGGGAGCCAGCCCATGACATGGTAGAGCAAGCAGTGGTATGTGGAGTGTGGGGCAAAAGGGCAAACTGGCAGATTTTGTTGTAGGTGGTGTCAGCTGAGCCAGGTTAGAGGAGGAGGTAAGGGTGTAGTTAGGGCACAGTAGTAAAGTAATGGTAGATTAGTTTAGACAATAGCAAGCAGGGCTTCAGTAGTGAGATATCTAATAAGGCAGTAGCTGGCATTCAATTTTTGTTGACGCAGTGTATGAGGATATCTATGTGATTGGTGAAAGTAAGGGCAGAGTCAAGGGCAACACCCAGATATTTAAAGGAGTGCACAGTATCAAAGGGTGATCCATCGGGAGAATGGATGGAGAGTGCTATGGGTCTGAGCAAGTTTTGCTAACCTGGGTTTTGAGCCAAAGAGCATTGCTTTAGTTTCTGTAATAGTGACAAGCAGTTGGTTAGCAGTGAACCAGTTATGGGCTTGAGGTAGTTGATAGAGAAGAGGAAAGATTTTACAGGAATTTATCACTCAAGTAGAGGATAAGATAATCTGCATATAGTAGAGACTGGCAGGAGAGGCTGTCTTGGGGAGAGATTTATGAACAGGGAGAAAAGAATGGGTCCTAGGATGGATCCTCTGAGGGACACCAATGGAGACAGGCAGGACAGAAGTGGTAGCTTCCACCCATGCTGACCAACTGGGTGCATTCAGAGAAGTAGTTGAGAAACCATTCTGTGGTGTCAGGGGCGGTCCAAGGCAATGGAGTTTGTTAGGGAGAATGTGGTGGTTCACCAAGTCAAATGCCTTGAGAGGTCCACAAAGACAGCTCCTGTTAGCAACCCATCATCCATATTACGGAGGATATGATCAGAGAAGCAGGCTAGTGCAGTGGTGGTGCCGTGCTTCTTTTCTGAATCTGAGTTGTTGGGAACTCAGAAGGTTATATTTTGTAGCATATTTGGTAATCTGATGGTGGACAGTTTTTTCAAGTAATTTGCTGAGGAGGAGAGAATGGATATCGCGGTGATAATTGTCCATATTTGAGGGTCACCAGATGGATTAATAATATGTGGTTTACGTTAACCACAGTTCTATTTCCACAATGTATGGAAAATTATTTCACAGTTTACGTGATCTGCAGCAAGTTATTCCACGGTTTACATAGAAATGTTTTGCAGAACCCCACAGAATTAAACAGCTACTGGCGCTTAAAGAAAACTTTCAAAAGCATAATAATTAGGTACAATTCTGCCTGCATTCCATTTATATTTTATGTATTTCTCCTCCCATTATTTATTACTAAGAAAATCTTCATGAATATATGATCTTTATCTCTTAGAGCTCCTTTAGAGTCCATCTGCCTCAGTAGCTTACACCTACTTCAAATTATAGTCATCTGTTGTGATATCACAATCTGTTGTCATGGAGTAACTGTGATATCACAAGCAGTGCTCTGTGACTTCAGGTAGGGAGAAAGAGGCAGGAATAGACAAACTCTTCAGGAACAAAGATCCTGTTTCATACAGATGACCTTAGTAATAAATAATGGGGAAGATGAATACAAAACTAATGGGAAATACAAGATGGACTATGTCTAAATATTAGGTTTTGTTAAAGTTCTCCTGAATGTGTCACCAGCTCTTTAAAATTAAAATTCCAAAAGCATTTTGAAGTGGAATTATCATTTGCATGACTTCCACCAGCAGAATTCTTTATTCTGTACAGCTCAAGTTTATGACAAAGATTTCTTCATGTATTGCATTTTGAAATCTTTTTCAACAAGAAAGAAAGAAAGAAAGAAAGAAAGAAAGAAAGAAAGAAAGAAAGAAAGAAAGAAAGAAAGAAAGAAAAGAAAAGAAATTCAGAATTCAAACTGAAAGTTCATGACTTCAACATGTCAAACTTTCAAAGTTCCAGAGGTGCCATTTCCTATGTTGATTGTGCTTCAGTTTCCATTTCTATTGCATGAACATTGCATCACAGCGCATCACATCACATCACATCACACATTGCTGCTTCTGTAACAATGGGCAATAATCTAAAAACTATTGGCTTCTAAACTTGTGCATGTGCACAATCCTTTTTGAACAAAACATGGCACCAGTCCCAAATACCCACTTCCGGCTGAGACGTGTGTTTTTGCTTGATGTCCAGTTGCCCACCATTCCCCCTGCCTGTCGCAGTGATCACTGCCCTGGTCCCTCATCCAACCCCAAGATGGTGACCGGTATTCAACCTCTGCTCAGGTCAGCCACCAGCCACCATTTCACACAGTATACTGAATTATGGTATCTAAATAACTTTGTTAATATTATACTTGCATGCGCATAATATCAGTAATGTTATTTGAATAACACCAGTCAGTATACTTGCACAAGATGGTGGTAGGCAGTGGAGATGAGTGAAGGTGAATATCAGCAGCTCTGGGGTCAAACAGTGGGCAGAAGAGACAGGAGGGCAGAAGGGAGGTTATCACTTGCACCAGGAGAGGAGGGATGGGCCATGAGAGCACCAGGATATTTTTTAAATTATGAGAGACAGTGAGCACTAGACTAATAGGAAGGAACTTTATGAAAGAGAAAAACACAGGCACGAAAACAAAGGTAAACTGCAATACATTTGGGTGGGATGGCAGCAAGGCAACTCAGCAAGGTTTAATAAAACAGATACTGAGTTGAGTTGTTTTTCAATACTATGATAAAAGTTTGACCCACCCTCAGAATAAAAAAAATAACTTCCAATAGTCAAGGAGCCTGGTTTTCCGTGTTTACTGGTAAACACCAGTAAAAATAATGGAATCCTGCTTGGTTTATGGATTTTGAATTTTGTACTGGTGCCTCTTGGAAATTGCATTTCACCGCACAAAATCTCTAAGATTTCATCATCTTTTAAAATTTTTATAGTTTCTCTTTCTATGCCCCCTTCTCACAGCATCAATCTCCACTTTTCAGAGATCCTAGGCTGGGATCCCCTAGCTTCACCCCAGGTAATGCTTGGGTGCTCCTGTGGGCCTGCCCCATCCTGCCTGGATTGTACCCTTCAGGTGGAAAGGAAGAGGACCCCAGGTCACCCTCCATAGTCCCTTAGTGTATGTAAGGCAGCCCAGTGGATCCCTCATGGAACCTGTTTATAAGGTCTGGGGCAGCTGTGTCCCTTCTACCAGTGGCCAATGTGGGGTGATTATTACTGTTTTCTGGTCTCTGTTCCTGAGGGCACTGGCACCCAAGGGGATCCAGAAGGTAGGGCACATAGAGGATACCACTGCTCCAGATCCTGGCTAGTGTTCTCCCCTCCCGATTGCTCTGCAGCCCCATTGCACCACCACCAGTGGTCACCCAGGTGGTGGTAAGCAGCGGATCTGCAGCCAACCCTCCATGGAGGAGGAGAACAGTCCCCAGATGCTCTATCCTACTCCCTGGCCCAGACCTCCAGCAGCCCGGTTCACTTCCAACCCTGGGTCGCTGGCATTGCAACCAACAGTAGCACTACCACAGTGCCAGTGGCCAACCCAGATTTCAGCATCTTAAAATGAATGCTGCTGTGCTTCGCATTCTTTCTGCTTTGCTGCATATGGAATCAGTAAGGAAACTACCCACACTGCTTTGTTGTAACCAGCCATTCAGTTTAACCACCTATGCAACCCACCAACCTCTCCATCAGCTGAGGACTGTTTTCCTTCTTGAAATCACAGTTTTCATTTTAGTATGTGCCTAAACATCTTTACTATTTATATTACACTGGATGACACACACAAAAAATACAAGTGTCAGCACACACGGCAGGGCCACTGGAAAATGCAGGAACAGTAACCTGAAATTGAAATTACAGAGATTTTTAGCAAAACTTGCTGGGAAATTACGGAGTTGTACTATAGACCCCAAGTGCTTCACAATAAATCCTTTACTGTTTTCTGCAGCATATATTAGTCAGCATAAACTACTAAACGAATACACTGACACTTGAATATGTGTTTAATATGAAGAAAATGTATGTTCCTAACATGAATCCTAAATGGATGTGTTGCCTCTCTTCCAAACTGTAAAAACATCTGCCTCATACAGTGCTAAATAGATTCTATTTAGTGAGCCACAGAAAATCAATATTAAATAAATCCAGAATAAACAAATTGTATCTGTTTCTGAATGTAGAATAATGATGCCTGATCAAAAGCTATTTACAGTGCTCTGTCAACTATTCACCCACTTTGATGTAAGGCAAAATAAGCAGATGGAGTGGCAAATAATTCTGTTTTAGTAAAATGTTGTAAAGTGTTTGATGTTCATAACTTGCACTGTAGGTACTGTGCACTATTATTGAAATCATATATTAAAACATGATATGGGGTGGTATTGCAGCTGGCAGTATAGCCTTGTGGTTAGAGTAATGAACAATGATTGAACTGGGTACGTCCAGCAGACTTGGGTAAGGGTTTGATTCCCACAACCTCCACTTGCATACTGTGTGACTCCTTGCAAGTTTTTTAATTTATTTAGTGATTAAGAAAAACCTTTGAGCACAAGCTCTTTTACAAAGGTTCCATCATAGATTTCAAAACAAAGTACAGTAGAAGAAAGCACAGGTACATTACAATAAACGATACAGCTTGGATTCAGAACTTACAGAATAACTCAAAACACATGTACAAGTTAAAGAACAAGAAAAACACTTTATGGGAAGGGGAATAAGCAGCCACAGAGTGCCTTGTCAGTAGTTCAGAGGATGGGGATAGCTGCAGAGGGTGAAGAAGGAGGTACGAGAGAGAGAGAGAGAGAGAGAGGTAAACTGCAGAGGAGGTGAGAGGTGGGGAAAAGAGGCGAGAAGGTATAGGAGAAATGGTGGGGTGAGGGAGGCTAAGTGGACAGGACATGCTAGAGTAAAATGGTGGGGTGTGAGGGCATGGTCAAGCAGCCAGCATTAGTAGTGACTGTTGGGAAACTCATGGTACTGTGAGTTGGGGAGGGGTGGCAGGTGCCGATGGAGCATGATGTAGACTGATTGCTGGGGCACTTAACCTCCCCAGTGCTCCTGGGTTACCCCTGAAAACAGGCAGTTCTGCCTAGTGGGCCTTACCTGCTTTACAAAGAATATATAAGAAAAATACCACTGCATGTTTACTACATCTCACAGTAGTCAGGGTACCATGTAATTTGCTTGAGTTTTACTCGAGCTGCAATGATTTTGTATAGGTAAGATAAATGTTCAAATGCATTTTATGTGTTTTTATAAACTTGTTTTAAACTTTAGTTAGGTTTTTATTGTATTCTTTGCATATGCGCATTTAGGTTGGACATTGCTAAGTACAGAATCATTGTTACCAACTAGCTTATTCAAGTTTATAATCAGCAGGGCCATCCAAAATCCTCAGTTGTTTGAATGAAAACTTGTCTGAATGAAAGTATGTTCACAAGGAAGAAACCTCACAGTTAGCACCCTATTTAGGTGAATGGGATCATTTGCACCTTTTCTCCCACCTGCTGTTTCAGTCTCTTTGACAACAAAAGTTTTCTGATATACTGCTTCAACAAAACACAAATGTTAGGTGTTTAGAGTACTTATGCTTGACCAGTGGATTTTGAAAGCACATTCAATGACACACAGAAGGTAAGACCCCCAGGGCTGTATGAAGCTGGTGGGCAGAGTGGTGCTCAATTACACCTGAGCTCAGACATGAAAACTAAGAGTCATCCTTTTCATGGAGACCAAGTAAGAAAATGTATCCACATGTTTGGGAGATGCATGATTTTCCATGTGAAGGTCCTCCACTAATCACTTGTGGATTTTTTAGGTGAAGACACTTTATTTCAAAGAAGCAAATTCAGGCAGATTTTTGTGTGCTTCTCCTAACCCTGGCCAACCAATCCTTCAGGCCTGCCAGACTCCCTACCACCGCTGCTGAGTCCCGACCACCATCCACTGCCCTTATTGCTGTGCTACTAGGTAACCCAAAATAACCCTTCATTGGGTGGGTCTTTACCCCTTTGGGAGGCTACCAGGGGAGGAGAATCACCCCAAAGAGCCTCCTGTGAATCACAGGCATGGCAGAGGTCAGAACAGACACATGTGTTTGGGACTTTGGGCTAATGGAGGGACCAGCAGCCATCCTCCAGGTGACCAGCAGGTGTTTTGCCATTTTCTTGGGAGCATGGCAAGCCTTATGATGTCAAGGCACAGGCTAATGTCCGTCCGCTCCCTCCCACAGTGAGGGCTGATGTGTTGCTATGCCTGTGGCCTCTACACAGGGCCAGCCAACACTGAGCCATGAACACCTCCCTCCCTCCCTGGAGAAGGTGAGTGATCATTGGACACTCAAGCCTTCACCCCCAAGCCAGCACTCTAACACCCAAGTCTATTCCCAAACCCGGTCAGTGGTGTCACAGGCAGAAATCCAATTTAGGCAGTTAAATGATAGATAGGAAAAAACAAAGCTGGTCCACTTTAGTGGTGGTGGTTCAGATTAATTAACATCTGAGTTCTAACAAGCAAAGAGACCGAGTAATTTGTAACTTGTGCATTGGAGTGTGGTGTTGATGAAAGGGCATTATAGTGCTGTCACTACTGCCATCATCCCTGAGGATGTGGACTGCATTATTGCTACTGCCATTACACCTGAGGGGCAAGGACCGGAGTGCTTCTGTCATCACCACTGGTGGATGGGGAATGTAATACTGCTGCCATCCACCTGAAGGATGGGGCCCATAGTGCTGATACTGCCATCACACCTGAGGGATGGGGAATGTAGTACTGCTGCCATCACACCTGAGGGATGGGGACCGTAGTACTGCTGCCATCATATCTGAGGATGGGAATGTAGTACTGGTGCTGTCACACCTGAGGGATGGGGAGCGTGAGTACTGCTGCCATCACACCTGAGGGATGGGGCCCATAGTGCTGATACTGCCATCACACCTGAGGGGTGGAGAATGTAGTACTGTTGCCATAACACCTGAGGGATGGGGACTGTAGTACTGCTGCCATCACACCTGAGGGATGGGGCCCATAGTGTTGATACTGCCATCACACCTAAGGGATGAAGAATGTAGTACTGCTGCCATCACACCTGAGGGATGGGGAACATAGTACTGCTGCCATCCCACCTGAGGTATGGGGCCCATAGTGCTGATACTGCCATCACACCTGAGGGATGAGGAATGTAGAACTGCTGCCATCACACTGAAGGAATGAGGGCCGCAGTGCTGCTGCTTCTGTCACACCTGAGGGAGGTGGGCCATAGTGCTGTTGCTGCTACCATCACACCAGAGGGATGGGGCTCATAGTGCTGTGGTGTTGTTGTGCACCTGAGAAATGGGGGCCGTGGTGCTGGTTCCATCACACCATAGGGATGGGGCTGTAGTGCTGTTGCTGCCATCACATCTTGTACCTAAAATAAGTTTAAATTGGTACAAGGATAGAAGGATGTGCAATAGTGGAGGTCAAAATTGCTAAAATGCAAGTTGGCAGAGTTAAAATTTGTTAAATAAAGTACACAAAACCAAACACCAGTAAAACTGGATTTTGGCTTAGCAGACACTGGTGATAATATCATTTTTCACAATTTACAAAATGGAATTTGCCCTTTCTCAATCCTGGTAAGCGAGTGTCCCTGCCAATGTCAGATTGACCTGAGCCTTTTGCGTTGGGCAATATAACTGTTGTCACTCAATTGTACATCCCTCAGAGTCAATATTTTCCAACTATATCCCTCAACACCAGTCAACATTTCTGTACTAATACATGTTAGTTGTTTACATATTATAAACCTCATGGAATGCTGATCGTGAAATCCCAAATTCTGATTGGTTCACCAGTGGTTCTTATTCCATTGGTAATGGATCATACATTTAAACATAATACTGGAAACCATTCCACCAACTCAGTTGTTTAACAGTTTATTATTACAGCAACGATCGTTTTGACCCTCAAAGATTCTTAAAAGTTTAATAGGCTCTGTTTCCTCTGACCTACATTTCTACTCCCTCCCCACTTCTCTTTCTCACCTCTTCATTGTTGTCTTTAGCGGTTCTTCCACTGTTTATATATTCCTGTGCCTGTTTTGACATAGTTGTACCTGAAGACCTTTTTATCAGTTTGAAGCATTGCACCTGTGAATAAATCTTTTCCCATTTTTCCTTTTCCTTTTTCCTGTTTGCATACTGTTTTGATGCCAGACGATACTCCTTGACTGCAAACAATAATGAATTTTTAGAATTATTTTAATTTAAAATGCCATAGATGGGCCCTAGGATAACTGGGCCTCTCTGTCCCATAGTGTTAATTAATGCAGGAAGGTCATAGCTTAGAAGTGGCTGTCTGGTGATCCACTATTTACCAGCCTGTGGGCGAATAATGTAAAACTTTGCCTCAAACTTGAGTGAGCACAGCTGAGCATAAAGGCAAAGTGCAAGAGTGCCATGCAATATGAGACCCCATATCAAATGCAATTGACAAACGATATAGCCCTACTGATCTTGCTCCCAAACATGACTGGGCCTAGCCACTCCAGGTAATGTCAGACCAGAGAAAGAGAAAAGCAGGAATAAGGTTATTATCTAGCAATAGATGTTGCAATGCAGCTGTTGTCAGGTGCTTCTCTGACCAATTTAGTAATGCATCTTAATCACCTCAAGTTATGAAGATATGAGATGTCTGACTTGTAATTAACGTACCAGCACATGAATGGTGTAACAGAACATTCAATGATACAATGGCGTATAAATAAGTTTGCTGAAAATACATGTATATATATATATTTTTAGATGCCATAGAGAGAATAAGACTAGCAAAACAGGACCTTGTTTGTGTTTTTATGGTCCACGTGCATGTGCAAAGCAAACATGTTGTGGCTACTTGGGTGAGTAGAAGCTGCAGAAGTCTGGCAGTGTTGAGCTCAACCAGCAGCAGGCTGATGGTGACAGTGTTAAGTCTGGCAGATTGTCATAAACTTTGTGTAGTTGAAAGGATGGAGCTGTACCTATCAGTGCAGCTGCATGCTCATCATCTATACAACAGCTGGCTCGGTGGCATCATCTGTAGTCTGCCTCCCCATCCAGTGTTTGCAGGCACGGATTAACAGAAGAGCAAAAGGATAATGTCTCATGGCCCTAAGCTCTGTGGGGCCACCTCGTCCTCCCCTTACACTTTATTTATTTTTCAAACTCTGTGGCCAGCAATTGCCATTCTATGCTGCTGCTCCTTTCTGCCTATGGCCAACAAGCTGGGCTGATTATTGCAGGTGGCATGGTATTTATTTATTTGTTTAGCTTTTGTTGACCAGGTAGGTACACTAGACAAGCTATGTGCATATTTTCAGGTACGACCTGGAAGAGTACAGTGAAAAATACAGGTTCAAACAATGTACATAATGACAAAAGGCAATGTACATAGTTACAGGACAGTGAGATGAACAGATAGTCTACAGTGAGCAGTAAATAGGTAAAATATACATATAATATACATATACATACAGAATAAATGGACAAGACATTCAATGGCAATTACATTGTATGAGTGACTCTCTTACTAAGGCCATAATACATAAGCAGATAGTAAGCAAATGTGTTTCCAGAGTTAAAGGACAGCAGACAGTGGATTGGATGAGACCAGTTGGGAGACCTGATTAAGGTGATTTAGGACACCCACACACAGAGGACAGTTTCAAGTGCCCCACAGGAATTCTGAAGGCTCTAGTGGGAGGGAGGTGCAAACATTGTCTGGAAGGAGTTCTATAGTCGGAGTGCTCGTAGCAAAGTCTCTTTACCCATTAGGGTTCGAGTATAAGGAACTTTGAGCACCCAGGACATTGAGACCTGAGGGAGTAGGAGGAGGATTCAGCAAGCTTGAGGAGCCGCAGCAAGCCCAGGAGGGTTCTGCTTCTGAACCCTTTCTTACAAAGCAGCCCAACTCATATTTCAAGTGTTTGGCGGGGATAGCCAGCCCAGTTTGTCACACAATTTACAATGATGGGTGAGACATAGGGCTGCCAGAGCAAAGTGACAGATGTTGCTGTAGGTCATGTTCCATCAAGCAAGGTGGACCTTGGAGGTGCTAGCGAACAGGAGAAGGCCATAGCTAAGTGAAGGGAGCAGCACACCTCTGTCCAATGCCAAGCGAGCTACAGACATCAAATTTTCTTTTGCCCTGTAGGCAAGACCCAGTTTGCAGTTTACGGTTCTGCAGACATTTAGGATGTGACAACCCATATTCAAGTTAGGGGTCAAGTGTTACTCCAAGGTATTTTATTGAAACCATGGTTAAGAGGGGAGAGCCGCCAGCACCTGTGACATATAAAGGGAGGGAGGCTTTGATCTTGGCAACTGACCCAAAAGCATGGCCTGAGTTTTCTATAGGTTGAGGACCAGCTTGTGAGTCATTATCCAGAACTGAATATTCTTAAAGGCCTCACTCAGCTGAAGGTTGAGAACCCCAATGTCCCAGGTGTGCAAGGATGACAAAATCATCGGCATAAAGGGTGGCACTACAGTTGGAAGCAGCAGCAGGAGGTTGTTAACAAATGCAGAAAAAGAAGAGGCCCCAAAACTGATCCCTGCGGGATGCCAGAGGTCACCGGTGGGGTCAGAGAGGAGCTTGTTGAATTTAGTCTGCTGTATTCTGCCTTGGAGGTAGTTTCAAGCCAATTCAAAGCAGGAGGTGACAGGCCAAGGGACTACATCTGTGAGCAAAGTAATGCATGGTCCACAAGGTCAAAGGCCTTAGATAAGTCTATAAATATGGCCCCAGAGAGTTCACCCTGGTCCGCCACCCTGATGCTAGTAGAGACACAGAACAGGGCTGTGGAAGTGCCATACACTTTTCAGTAGTCATGCTGTGCAGAGGACAGCAACTTAGGAGCTTGGATGTGCTCTGTGAGCTGCTCAGCACTTTCTCTAAGAATTTACTAATGGCCAATAGAATGGCAATTGAACGTTAGTTGTCAAGAACTTTGGGTTCTCTTGTTTTGAACTGGAAAATCCTTGCTACTTTCCAAATATCGGGGTAACACCAGTGGCAAGGATAGGTTGAAGATATGTGCCAGTGGGATGGCAATATGGGGGCCACCTAGGTTCAAAAGCTTGGGATCCATGTTATCGGGCTAGGCTGGGTGTGGAGAGAGACCAGAGAGAGTCTCTGTGTCTCCATGACAGACACAGCCAGAGATAGAATAATGGGCAGTGGGTGATCCTCCTGAGGGACAGAGGCAGAAGGGCACGATGCTCTCATCAGCATGGAAAAGGGAGGTAAGCGCAGGCAAGTCAGAAAAGTGGGAATTTAAAGCATTTGCAATCGTGAGTGGATTACAACTCGACCCACCAATGATCATTTCAGATACCACAGAGTTGGAGGAGCCGCTAAGTTTTTATGTTCCTCCAGAACCTATGTGGGTCCTCAGCAGAGCTAAGCAGGGCAGATTTACAGTAGTTGCTTTTGCCACCCTGATGGCTTTTTTTGCACTCATTTCTGAGCTTCCTATACTGTTGGAAGATGAACTGATCCAACGTGCTTTTGAAATTAGCCCAACACTTGTCCCTTGCATGCATGAGGGCAAAGAGGCTCCCATGCAGCCATTTTGTGGCAACTCCTTACCTCCGCCTAATAAGGGGCATGCTTGTCCTGCAGGGCACCAAAGACAGTGAGAAACTGGGATACAGCTGTAGAGGAGTCATGGGTACTAGCACTTCTGACCAGTCAGTGACCTCAGATCCTCATGAAATGACCCTAGATCAAATCTAGAGAAGTTCCTAACCTGAATTATCTTGTGGGAGTTTTCGGTGAAGGGACTTACACATGCAAAACCGGGTGTGATCAGAGATGGAGTCAGGTAGGGTTCCTGTGAGCTGATCCTATCTGGACAGATTGATAGTACCCAGTCAGTGAAAGCTAGTTCCACTATTAGCAGACCATCTAGTGGGCTTCTGGATGAGCTGAGACAGGGCAAGACTTGTTAAAAAGGTTTGAATTGCTTGAAGTTACTTCCTGTCAGTTAAGTTCACATCGCTCAGGATCAAAAGTTCATTATCCCAACATAAGGTCCAGTGGTATCCAGGAGGTGGGTAAGCCTAGACAGACCACCCTTTGAGTTGTATGTGCATACAACATGCAGCTTCTTTGTATTTCCAAGTAACAAAACATGTGCAGCAGCTCACATGAAGATAAGGAGGACTGCTGATGAATTACCTCAGTTACTTTCAGATGACTCTTATAGTAAATTAGGATACCACTCCTCGCCTTTTTCCTGGCCGATCATGTCTAAAAACTCATAGCCAGGAAGTGCACAGACTGAGTCTGGTACTGAGGGTTTCAGCCAGGACTCTGTAATGCCTAGTATGTCAGGATTTTAGTGGACTGACCCAGGCAGATAGTTCATCGAGATTGGGTAGTAGATCAGAATGTTAAGGTGAGAAAATTTTAACCCTTTCCCAACTTCCAACTTTCCTGGATAGAAGGGGCCTGATAGGCAGGACCCGGTTTAGCTCAATGTCACCAGCAAGGGCCAGTATCACTAGGAAGAGCCAGGGAGAAGCTTGATGGGGGAGGTACCTCTGACCGAGGGCCTACGGACCGGACTTCTTCTCTCCATGGCAGTACCCAGAAGGCATCCAAGGTCAAAACAGCTGGTAGGGCAGGAGGCAGTCTATCATGAGCAAGTAGGTTAGAAGTTGAAATCAAGCACCTCATGAGGGCAGTCATCCACCAGTGGTCCCTGTACCACCTAGAAGAGTCTACAGCCATTAGGGAGAAAAGGCAAGCAAGGAGGCTGATGGAGGGCAGCTCGAGGCAAGGAGGGCAGGACACCTTCCCTAGTAGTCTTGGGGTCACCATTTCAGATTTGACTCGGCAGTGCCCAGTGACACCCAACACAAAAAGACAGTGTGAAGCCTAAGTGCCCTAACTAATTATGCAGATAGCCCAACAAATTCCCAATACAACATCCTAGGGAGAAACAGACAGACTGAGGAATATGCTAGTATGAAATCTGGAGAACAGTAACCTCTGCTATTAATAGCCGCAAGCACCAAAGAACAGAACACTGTCTATTATTTATATATTTATATATTTTGTTTCTTTTTAGCTACACCCAATCAACGATAGGTACTTGTACATATTTGGGAGGGGTTTGCAAGCATTTAAGGAAGGAGAGGAGATGAGAAGGAACAGGGTGGGAAGGGGCAGAAAATTCCCTTTGGTGCAGGTCCCAAGTGGGAAGGAGGGGTCCAAGCAAGGACCAGTCCACACCTCCAACCCCTGATGCCCAAATGCCAAAAGTCCCGGTCTGGGCTGAAGCCCTGCAATTTAAACTGCTCCAGCAGTTTGATTTTAGCGCCTTTTTTTGTTCTTTTCCTCTCTCTCTCTCTCTCTCTCTCTCTCTCTCTCTCTCTCTCTCTCTCTCTCTCTCTCCACTCTGCGGTCCGACTCCAGGCCCTAGGAGCCCCACGGAAGAGTTAAAAAAAATTACCTTTGGTGCAGGTCCCAAGTGGAGAAGGAGGGATCCCAGTGAGGACCAGTCCACAGCTGTAACCCCCGATGCCCTAAATGCTGCTGCTGCCCCCATGGCCACCAAGCCAGGCATGTGTACCAATGACATAGTATACTGGTGCTACCCCTCACCCCATGCCTGTGGCCACAAAGCCTGGCAGATTACTGCTGGTGATACAGTACACTGCTAGATCCCCCACCTGTGGTAACCAAGCCAGGTGAATTGCTGCCTGTGACATGGTACATTGCTGCTGCTTCTCCCCACCCATGGTTGCCAAGCAGGCAGATTGCTGCCAGTGACACATTATGCTGCTGCTTCCTCACCCCCCAGCCATGGCCATCAAGCCAGGCAAATTACTGCAGTGATATAGTGCACACCACCAAGGGTGCCAAACCCACATGCCATTGTTTTCAAGAATACACTGCCACACATGCTTGGATGGAGAGTAGCCTGAGTCAGGGAAATCAGTTGTGCATGTTGGGTTTTAGGAAATTGCAACATCGCTCACCTCATTCCTTCTCTCCTCCCTTTAACCACCCTACCAAAAAGGCCAGCCCTAGAGGCCTGCAGCCCCTGCCACACCATATCTCCCATCCTGTGGAGGCCCAACAGACAAAATGAGTAGGTAGTACTGTAAGACCCTGTACTTTAAGTACTGTAAGACACCCAGCAGTGTCCTTCCCTGCAGTTCAATGTCTATGCTCCACCGTGCATATACTGCACCTGCACTTAGCAGAGTTCCTCTGAGCCTAAGCTGTGCACACAAATTCACTTGTCCCCAATGCACACATGCCCTCAACAGAATCTTAGAACAAAACTCTGCACATACTTCCTTAAATACAAAACTCCTTTACACTTCACTTAATTACAAGACTTCCCTTTAGGTAGAGCTTAAAGCCCCCCACAGTGTCTTACACTCTGCCCAGTATAGCAGCCACTGCCCTTTTCAGTCATGTAATTGTTTGCCCATCAACCACTCCCATTCAATGTCAATCCATGGTAGCCCCACCCTTTGCTGGCTCACCCAGCCTATTTAAAAGGAGGTGGTGCGGGTGCGGAGAGAAAACTCCAACAAGCAAGTCTGTCTGTGTGCAGCAGGGCCCTGTACTTAAAGTGCAAACAGTCTCTGAGTCAGAATGGGGTGTGGGACACTGAACCAATATTGCTGCAGACTATTGTTTCTGGGGTTCACATTATTTTCCTTTTATTTTAAATTGCAAATGTCTCAGTGCTGAGTTAAAAGAAACATTTGAACTCAACATCTGGCATAACAACATAAAAGCTATCTGAGCCAGATAGGACAACTTAAATGAATGAATTAAATAAAAGCAACAGCAAAGGATTTGTTTAACTAAATGTAGAACTACACGCGAATCTAAATAAGTTTATAGAAGGCATCTCTTGAAAAAAGCCTACTCTGTAGGTGAAACGTTGAGACATTTGCCGAATTTAAAATAAAAGGAAAATAATGTGAACACCAGAAACAATCACCTGCAGCAATATTTGTTCAGTGCCCCCACCCCATTCTGACTCAGAGACTGTTTGCACTGTTTTCACATCAGGAGAGGCTGCTTCAAGTACTTTTAAAAGGACAGTTCATTTTCTGTGGATTTCCCTTTTTGGTCTACACCCTGTACTTAAGGCGAGCAGCAAAATCCAAATTTTACACCCCTGGCACTGATAGGCTCCCAATCAGGAGCTACCTTCTCCAACTGCCACGACACATCCGAAAGCCCTCCTCCCTCAGTGCAACCGCCCGATGTGGATTGCAAACTCAAAGTCCAACAAGCAAGTCCGGCCTGTGTGTGGCTGAACCAGGAAGTCCCCTGAACAAACCCTCCCCTTGGTTTTGAAACAGCATGTCCAGACATGTCAGGGCTCAGTCAGGTGACCCCACCAAAGATATAAAACCTCTTGAGTTCACTTCAGTTCAGTCCAGTGGGCTCAGCCATGAAAGAGGAGGAGAGGGTTCTACTGCTACTGTAGACACGCTGTTGAATGCAGGAGCTCAAAGATCCAGGACTCTATTATGTGAGAAACTACTGATAATAAGTAGTGATTTTCTTTGCAATTTTGTGTTGTTTTCATTTATTATTTTCAAACGTCTGAAAATAAATATCACACAATGGTGTGTTTTAAACCTGTAAATTTGCCTTGTTTGAAGTTTATTCCCAAACACTGTGATGGGTAGCATGCAGATTCTTTGAGAAAATGTGGCCAGTTTTCACCACATGGCCAGGCATACATAATTGAAAGAGTCCACAGGGCGTTACACCTTATAACAGTGCAAAGAGATCAAACTTGTCTGTTTATTATCAGGTTCCTTATTTGAACAGAGTGCACATTACAAATAAATCCAAAGCTTCTCAATCCCTTAATTGGAACAGCAAGAAGATCTGTATTTTACAAGATTTACAAACAGTTTGATTGAGAAGAAGAGAATTTGCACCACTAGTAAGCAAACTTACTGCTGCTGGCATTCAACTTAAAATACTCTACCCTGCCAGACTTTCAACAAAAGTACAATAATTGATACTTAAGTATCTATTACAAGGCAGTAATCATCGAGAGGTTTTGGAGACTTGGAATCTCGAGGATAAGCTCGAGAGGTTCCCAAAGTCCACAAAACCTAGATGGGATTACATCCTTGAAATAGATATGTATCTGTTATTTTTAATATCTGGATCTGATTTCATTTGGAAGTGGTGGTCGGCCGCTGTTGTGAAGACTTCATTGTGGCCGCCACCACTATCTCGCTCTTCTCACACACCAAAGACAGTTCTGTAAATCCCCACCTTCTCTTCTCTTCTCTTCTCTCTCTTCTCTTCTCCTTGGTGCTCCTCTTGGTCTCAAGTGCAAACAGTTTGTTTGAAGAAAAGGCATTCTTACCTTTTCACTTGTGAAAGAACACAGGATCAGCCAGATGATTTTATTTCAAGCAGGAAGTTAAAAAAAAAAACGGGAAGACTGATTGCAAGATAATCTCTCACTAAGAGAGAGAGGTGGCAGCCATATTTTTCAAAATGTTCTGCCCACCTCATGAAAATTAGCCAATTAGGAGGCACGCTTAGGACAACGTGGGGCTAGACAGCAACTTTCTGGGCTCTAATGCTGTTTGGTACCAGTGTTAATACAATAGTTGGGCTGTGGAACGATAGTATCAACATTGATTGACAGTACCATTAACACTGAGGCGCAATGATATTAGCACATTTTTTGTATGCTTTTGAGTGTATTACATTCTTTATCCATATATTAAAAAGAATAACAGGCCCTTCTCCTCTGAGTCACGGAGCAATCCAAGAAACAGCTTGAAGAGCTTTTCCTGAACTGTTTAAATGGGGTGAAAAGTTGTTAAGGCTCTCTGTAACATGGGTCATCTACCCACGGTGATTACCTGAAGTTTGGTTTGCTGGCATTTAGTCAATATTAAATCAATTGTTGCATGTTGTTCTATTTTTGGAACAGGTAAGTTTGGGGAATGAGACTTACGTTTGACTTCGACAATAGGCACTTGCTACTTTTATGTTGGTTATCTTATTAATAGGGTGCCCTACTTAGGTGATTCAGTTTATACTATTTAGTAATGGTTTCAGACTTAACTGTTTTTCAGCCCTTTCTATCTAAAAGTTTACGAGCAACTGTTTGATCGGGTAGCTCCAAAATATGTGTGCTTGATTATTTTTTTAATTGACTTTGTTTAGATCATACATAATACAAGCACATGTCTTTAATTTGAGCCCCTAGCATGAAAGGAGGGGCAGCGTCGAGTGAATATATTAACTCTATACTATTTTGAATGAATGTGGCGTTTATTTTTTCTGGTGGGGCTGTTATTTAATTAGTTTTGAAGGCATCAGTTTGGGCAATCAATTAGCTGAGGATTCCTGGGTGAGTTAAACTATTTTTGAGATCACTCAATTGAAAAGTTGTGTTTTGATCTTGCAACTCTCTCAGTTACTGCATTTTGGTCTGAATCTTTGGAAAGGATAGCTGCCCATGCAGTTGTTAAATATTGAATGTTTCTAATATTATCCAATACCATTTATGTTTCCTCCATGTTAATGTCTCTAAAAGTGAAGGTGCTCATTCATATTCTAATTGAAGCTCATAAATATAGATAGGATGAGCTCTAGAAACGTTTATTTAGTCGTTTCCTCTTCTTCTACTGGCTAATTTAGTTTGGCAGTTTATAGTGCTCTTAGCTGTTAGTTTGTTTTAATTCTCTTTTCCAATGCGAGTCCTTTTCTGACAGAGGGTCATATGGCAGTGGATTCACATTATAATTAAAGTCTACAAAATTATTCCTCGCTTAGTCATATATTTACTATTCTCTTTTCCCCTTTGTTTTCTAATAAGATGATGTGTTTAAGCATATGGGATATACTCATTTACCTTTCCCTTCTTTATATCGTTGCTGCTTTTAGCTTACATTGTTAGGATTTGGGCTTTTTATGAACTGGTAAGCTTAGTTATACTATGCTGAATTAGATCATTACTTTTTCCTTTATTAGACACGCCCTGTTTGGTGATCTTTGTCATTTATCTCTCTCTCTCTCTCTCTCTCTCTATCACTCCTTTAAACATTTTTCCCCTTAACATCATTTCTTTAGTCATCCACTTTTTATTTGCAGTTGGTACTTGAGTGGCAGGGAGAACAGAAGGTGAGTTTGCCATGGCTTGGAAGATGTTGGTAGGTCAGTCTCTGGGACTGTTTGAGTTAGGATAAGAAAACCTTTTACTGGTTCACTCCTTAGCATAGTTTTATTTACTTTCAGATCTTGGCCTTTCAAAGGTTTTTTGTTTTCTAGGGGATTTCAGTTATGGAGGACAGGGAGGGGTTTAGGAAGATCGTTGTAAAAGAGCCAAAAGGCGTACAAAGTAATTGGTCCATTACCACACACACACAGATCCAGGGGTTTAGGAAGACCTCATTTGATAGTTTGTACATAATCTGTACAAAACAGAGAACATTTATTATAAAGGGTGTAATGCATATTTTTTTTTTATTTTACAGTCTATTGTAACAAATAATGACAATTGTTATTAAGACTACATCTTGAATATCAAAGGGTCTCACTTCAAATTTAAAAGACTGTAGATTGTAAACTATGCTACTATTCTTGGTAGCAAGTATTATTTCTCCAAGAGACACATTTATTATACACTGAAATTGATATGTTAAGAAGGCTAGACTATGTTACTTGCTACATGCTCTCTGTCTCTGCCTTACTGTTACACAACCTCCTGTACAAATTGTATGTATATTTTCTTGAACCTGTAAACTGTACCTTATGTAAAGTTGGTGGTGTATTCACCCCGGTCGCCCCTGAAAAAGGGAGCTTTGGTCTCAGTGGGATTACCTGGTAAACAAAATCTAAATAAATAAATAAATAACAAGGTGTTTTGTGCTAGGAACAATACCTTAAAAATTGGGGTGACCATTTTATCAAACAAAACTGTTGATTTCTAACAAAAGCAACAGCGCTCTCACTAACTGAGTGACCATCTCTCCATGGCCACCACCACCACTGCCACCGACCCCTACTGCCTCCTCCCAACCACCCTCCTGGAACTCCTCTCAGGATCCCTGCACAGGGACTCACACCTGAACTGTGCTTTCACTAGCCGAGCGGCCATCTCTCCATGGCCACCGCTGCTGCTGCTACTGAAACCTGTGCCTTCTCCCGACCACCCTTCTGGAACTCCTCTCAGGATCCCCTGCACAGGGACTCATGCCTGAATGGCGCTTTCATGAGCTGAGTGGCCATCTCTCCATGGCGCCGCTGCCACTGCCACGACACCTGCGCCTTCTTCTGACCACCCTCCTGTCAGGATCCCTGCATAGAGACTCGCACCTGAATAGTGCTTTCACTAGCTAAGTGGCCATTTCTCCACGGCCACCATCACCGCTGCCACCGATACCTGCACCTTCTCCCGACTGCCCTCCTGGAACTCCTCTCATGATCCCCACCACAGGTATAATCGCTGAAGATTTCCCAGAGCCATCTTGGTGGGTGGCCTCTGATTGGTGCGGCTTAAGATAGCTCGTCCTCATTGGTCTGCTTGCTCCCTAGATTGCCACTGATTGGGCGCCCTTTTCCATTATTTTTATGTTGGACTTTTAGGCTGTTATGCTTTTTCATTTGGGATACTATAACCGCTAGGGTTTTTTTTTTTTTTTGTGATGCATCTGCTTATTACACTGCACTGTAACCTGTTTCCCAAATCTGTTTATTAGACTACTTATTGATCTATGAAGCCCGCCAGCCTGTAAAGTCCTGATTATTACTTAAAGTTAAGCCTTTCCTGATTGTTTGTATTTTAAGTTAACCTGCCTGCAAACTTTGTGTACAACAAGCTACTGCTTCTATCTCTCAATCCTTCTGTTGCCCTAAGCTCTTCATCTCCCCACTACCCTTTGCCTCCATTTCCCCTTTGCACCTCAACTAAAGTCTTTCCACTCACCACTTGTTCCTCTCTCTAGACATCTACCCTAGCCCCACTGCGCCCTCTCTCTCTACTCCTCGCCTCCTTTAGTTTCTCACTTTCCTTTCATTTCCCATTTCCCTCTCCTGGTGACCTGCACCTCTTTATTTTTGCACCTCTACCTACTGCCCTTTGTCTTTTTTCTGTCTCAGTCACGCCCAACCTGCCTGTAATCTTCTGCCTTAGTCTTTCAGCTCTCTCCCACCCAGCTTATATGACTGCTGCCAGCCACCCACCCCTGCTTTCTCAGCTTCCTCTGTTCCTTTCCTCCCTCCATGGACTCAAGCCTGAACAGTGCTCTACTAGCTGAGTGGCCATCTATCCACAGTCACTGCCACTGCTACCACTGACAAGTGCGCCTTCTCCCGACCACCCTCCTGGAATTCCTCTCAGGATCCCTGCACAGGTATAACCGCTGAAGATTTCCAGAGCCATCTTGATTGGGTGGTCTCTGATTGGTGCAGCTTAAGGTAGCTACATCCTTACTGGTCAGCTTCCTCCCTAGGCTGCCGCTGATTGGAGCACCTTTCCCATTACTTTATATTGGACTTTTAGGCTCTTATGCCTTTTCATTTGGGATACTATAGTCGCTAGGATTTTGAGTTTTGTCCCACCCCTCCCTCCCAGGCCTCCTTTAAATACACCCCTTGTCCCTCCACTCGGCTACCCTCAGCCCTATTGGCTGTTAGCGCCCTCATCTACCCACTCCCAGCCAAGAGACCTATCCGCCCCCATGCTCCTCTCATCCCCTGCCTCCTCTCACCACCCCATTGCAGCTTCCCAGGTGGTGCCTCTTCTGTACCCCATCTCTTCTGACTTTACCATACCCCTCTAATCTTCTGCTCCTTGTTCTGTCTGCCCAGTTTCAGTACTTTGTAGCTATCTCTACTCACCCCTTCACATCTATCAGCCTGTCCCTGACTGATTCTGCTCTCTCCTTCCCTCCCTCAGAGCATCAAATTTCCTGCTGATCTCCCTTCACCACTCAAAATAGCCCCTCTGCTCTACCCCTGTCTATTTTCCCTCGCCTCCTGATTCCGCTGTCTAACCTGCCTGCAGCCTGCTTCCCCAAACTCCCTCGAGCTACAAATTGGATTACAGCTGCCAGCACTCAAGAACCATAGACTCAGGATTTTGCCATCATTGCTATCCCTCCACCAGGACTAGCTGGTACCACCCATGGTTTCATGGCAAGGTAATTTCACTCGTCTTTTCCACTCTCACCTGTGGCTCACATTGCCTCTGCTAGGGATCAAGATCGATTGCAGAACATTTGCTCCTGTAAGAGGCAGGTGAAGAAACTATCCCTCAATAATTTAAGTTGGGGTCACCTGAAACTCCTGCTCCTTCTACTACTACTATCAGGCAATGTCCACCCAAACCCTGGCCCCATAAGTCCAGACAATGGGCACAGGCAGTGTCGCTCTGGGGCTCTCACCTCTGCTGCACTCAACATCTGTAGCCTCCTACCAAAACTTGATGTCCTGCATATATTTACCCACCTACAAAACCCTGATGTCCTTGTGGTTGTTGAAACCTGGCTGACTCCTAAAATACCAGACAGTGCAATTGCTCTTCCAGGATATAATGTTTTCAGACTAGATAGGGCCTCTAAAAGAGGTAGTGGCTGTGCTATCTACCTCAAAGATGCCTTTCTAGGGCACCCTGTTCAAACCCCGCATCGGACTCGACTGCCCAGATTTTACCCATCAGAATTCTTCTTGGGGACCACAATAAGGTGCTGACTATCACTGCTGTCTACATCCTACAGAAGAAACAAGGCAAAGGTCTTAATTATGTCCTGGACTTCATCCGCTCACAACCCCCGGCTCCGAGTCTATCCTTATGGGTGATTTTAACTTAAATTGGTTTGGGACAGATACAATTGGCTTTAAGGATGCTATCTTAGCTGCCGACCTCACCCAGATAGTCACCACATCCACTAGGCAAAACTATAAGGCTGGCACCAGCTCTCTTCTGGACTGGATACTGACAAACCACCCATCCCACATCTCCCATGTCGCTGTCCTTCCCAAGTCATTAAGTGACCACTCTCCAGTCACCTGTAAATGCTCAAATAAATTCAACATCCCACTGCTCAAACTAATTACAAGCAGAACCCTCCCACGTGGCAATACCTCAAATCCCACCTCAGACAACAAGACTGGTCTCCTATTTTCCTTGCAATGGAGGTAAACTCTGCACTAGAGTTCTTTATCAACACCTTCAATGCTGCCTGTGACTCCTATGCCCCCTTTAAAAGAGGAAAGTCAAAGGGCTTTGCAACCCTTGGCTCTCAGGGAGCTCCTAGCACTGATGAAATCTAAGGACCAACTTTGGGCTCAGGCTTGGACACAGGTAGGCAAGTAGACATGCAAAACTACAAACATGCTAGAAATGACTGCACTAAAGCAATATGCCTAAAGAAAAGCAGCTACTACAACGATACCCTTACAAACACCTGGGGTAAAGGAAGTTCTTCTGGGATAATCTAAAAGAAGTCATGGGAAATTACAAAAAAACTCACCCACTGTGCTGGAACTGGATGGGACTATAACTCTGGACCCAGCCACCATAGCAAAACATTAAACAAAACCTTCTCGGACCTCAGTAGCGTGCTCCCATGACTTCTTTAACACCGACTCCTCTGCCACACACCCTCCTACAAACCCACCCTTCTGCAACTCGACTGCCATTTTATTTCAAAGCAGTTAGGAAGCATGTAGTGTAAATATATCTGCAAAGCAATCAGGATCAAGAACCAGTGGGGACACTCTTGACCTTAAATTACTGTCTCTCACTCTAGATGAAGTGCTACCTCAGCTTACATATTTTCAACCTTCCCTCACCCTCGGATAGTTCCCTGATAAATGGAAATCCGCCACTATGCGCCCGTCCATAAAAGTGGGGACAAGGCCGACCCTAGGAATTATAGGCCAAAATCCATACCCCCCAAGGCCATTGAGTGATTAGTCTCTGACCAACTGACGGAATATCTGGCTAAGCATGACATCCTTGCAAGCAGCAACATGGCTTCTGAAAAGGCAACAGCACTACCTTGGCCCTCCTAGAATTCAGGGAGCAATCCACAATTCCCTTGACAATAATCAACTAGCTGGTTCAATCTTCATTGACCTGTGTAAGACTTTGACACCGTCCATCACAAACTACTCATCACTGAGCTCCAGAATGCTGGACTCTCCCTGAGGCTACATTCTGGTTTAAGAGCTACCTGGAAAACCACTCGTAAAGGGTGAAAATCGCTCACATCTTCTCTGATGCTAGACCAGTCCACTCAGGAGTTCTGCAGGAATCCATTCTTGGGCCACTCCTTTTCTACCTTTTTGAACAATCTCCACAATCCTGTCCTGAACAAATCCTGCTATATACGGATGATGCAGTCATTCATGCCTCTCACCATGACCCCATACAACTCTCAAAAGCTCCAGATGGGTTTCACCTCTGTCGAAAATGGTTTAACAGGCAAAAGCTGGTGCTCAACTACAAGAAAACAAAGGTGCTGCTCTTCTGTGGCTCCCAAAACAAGCATAGGTTTCAACCATCTCAATTGCAAACTGCCATGGTGTTGTCCTAGACCAAGTGCACTCCTTTAAATATCATGGCATCACTCTTGACAGCCACCTAACCTATAGCATGCACACTGACACTGTTGACAAAGCTGTTAAAAGCGCATTGGCCTTCTCTACAGGCACAGGCAATGCCTCACCTCAGATGTCTTAAGGATAACTGTTCAGAGCTCTGTGTCTCTCTAATTGACTATGGGCTGGTTATCTATGGCTCTGCTACTGACACAGTCCTAAGGTGCCTATGCTTGGCCCTAAACAAAGCCTGCCACCTCATTACTGGATCCCACCATCTCACCCACACGTGTACACTCTCTACACCCAAATGGGTTGGCTCCAACTATCAAACCGTATTAGGTTTCATACCTGCCTAATGGCCAAGAAGATCACATTAGGCCTTGCACTCCCAGGAGTCCAAGTGCTACTACATGCAGCACACATCCCTTGCCTCACCAGGGATTCTGAAAATCAAATTCTACACATACCATGGTGCCAGACCACACAGTCAAAGGTCATTTGTGCACCATGCACCCTCCTGGTTCAATGGACTCAACAAAGACATCACCTCACTGCAAAGGCTAGGCCAGTTCAAAACCAACCTTTGCCTCCACCTCTCTGCCTCCAGCTCCTGTGACTGTCGCCCTAATCTGCTCTTGCACTTACCCCTAACTCCATGACACCTGTCCCCTACCCCTTCCTCGTTTCCCCCTGTCTATAGCACTTTATAACCTTGCGATGCCTTTCGGCTGCTCCGCTGTCTTCTAGTGTTCCCTCAATATCTAAATCTGTCTCAGTTAATCCCTTGCCCTGCTACCTCTCCTTTCTGTCCTCTGGCTGTTTCCAAAGCTACCTCACCCTGCTTAGAATCCATTGTACTGCTTTGCTCTTTCACCTGTACTGCATCATTCATACATATCTTCTGTCCTGTACCATCTGCCCCTCTAATGTACTGTATTTCCACTGCTTGAATTGCCTATCCCAAGCCTGCTATGTTTGTATTTGTTTTCAAAGTTGACGTGGAACCTTTTAAAAGAGCCATGGCTCAAAGGTATTGTAATCCTAGAATTTCAATAAACAAATAAATTGAGGATCCTTATGGCAGATATATATTATTTATAAGTAAACCTAATAATTCAAACATCTTGTTGAGTTCCATTTATGGACCACATTCAAATTCTGCAGTCTTTGTATTGCACCTGGTTTCAATGCTTTCACCATTTTTGTCATACATGATCAATTGTTTTGGGAGGCTGGAACTTACCTCTGAACTATGTTCCCCTAAGGTGTGCGCATGTGCACCAAGACAGCAGTCAGAAATAACCCGTACACAGCTTTAGTAGTAGTGCACAAAGCAGCTGACAGGGATCCTCATGTTCATGAAGTAGTGACTACAGTCATCACTCAGATTTAAGACTCAGACAGCAGGACATAAAAGTGAGTGGGAAAGAAACATTGTATGCCCACCTCTGAGGCCACAACTCATTAACTTTAACAAACCAGCAGTTAACAAGCCAGACATCTCGCTCTTGTTCCACTTATTGAACAATGGAACCGTCCTGCAAAATTCCAACCAATTGGCTTTGCAGTTACAGCAATGTTTTGGCTTGACACCTTTTTCAGTAAGGCAGTACTTGATAATGAACAGTACTCCCTGCTGTTCACAGAAATGGCATGTTTTATTTGTTTGGTAGATTCCCCAACAAAGCAATGCGAGAGATCCTCTGACATATGGTGTATATTATATTATTTCAGTTTTAAAGTTGCACAACTTCAGTGTAATCTGTCTCCTCCCAAGCAGCGTCTCACATATAAAATGTGTTCTATAATGAATTTAAAGCCTCACCACTGAAAGCGTGTTCATTTTT
Source organism: Neoceratodus forsteri (assembly GCA_016271365.2). Classification (NCBI taxonomy): domain Eukaryota; kingdom Metazoa; phylum Chordata; order Ceratodontiformes; family Ceratodontidae; genus Neoceratodus; species Neoceratodus forsteri. The sequence goes on from JADMNL010000028.1 coordinate 118,614,010, forward strand.
TTCAGTACAAGACTGTACATATGTTTAGAGATGAGATTGTGCTTCTCCTTAAAACAGGGTCTCACATTATACACACATTTGAGATTCAATGAATCAGTGCTTGTAAAGATTGCCCATGTTGGCTACATGGGGATAGTAATTCTAAAATGGACAAGAAATAGCAGTGCAACAAATGTCTTTTTCATTTAATTTCATAAATTCAGACTGCTCTTAGTATAGATCCAGAATGGAAGAGAATTACAGTCTCCTAAATGCATCTCCTCTCTCATATCACACTAACTCACTTACTACATTGCAAAAATACTTTTTAAAACCCCCACTGAGCTTGACAATACCCAGCATAGTTATTGTAAACCATACCTAGGGTAAATGACATCACATACAATTTTGCATGCATCCATCAAAGATCGCATTGCTAAGTACTGCTTTAGAAGCTGTCCGACCCTGAATACCACATTGCCATAACAGTATTAAATGATGTACTTTGGAGTTGGCAGAGTTGTCTAAGATGTTTCAGAAAGTGGTCTAATAAGTTGAAGCTGTACAGATTGCTAGGGCAAAATAAAAAGTTCAGAAGCCAGTACCTGGGTGAAGCTGTCTACTGGAGCCCACCAGTAAACTGCTTTTGGCTAATTGCACAGCTGAAGTAAGCACAACAGCAATTTTGCAATTCATTGGCCTGTTATGTGACCATCTGGATAGCTGATTTCCTGCAGGTGAACTTTCTGACTGATCTGCTTTTGGTTTTGCAGCAATGCCATATTGCAGCTTTGAGTTTGGCTTATCAAATATTGAGAGACTGTACAGCAAATATCAGGACTATTTATTTTCATCAGTAGACCAGGCATAAATTGTTAGCCAGTACAATGACTTCAGATTTATAGTTGCTGAAAAATAAAGGGAGGATCATTAAAATCCTTTACTGACATGATCCACTTTGCTTTGAATAATGTGCAGTACAGCATGGTGGCTAAACTTACTGATGTATGTGCTACATTCCAAGCTAAACATGAAGCTATCATGTATAGAGGTTCTTACACAGTCTTATCATTCCCAGAAGAGATTCTCCATAGGGAGGTGCAAAGTGAGAAGGCTATGATAGCACAGAGAAAATCTTGGGAGTGATAGAGGATCACGTGACTGAAGCAGAGAAAGTATGGCTCGTGAAGACCATAACTTATCTTTGGGCAGAAGGTTTCACTCAAGGATTCTCGTAGGAAAGTTAGGAAGATTTGTTGCTGCTCTTGGAAAGAGCATTAGGATTTTATATCTCCAGAAACATGGTGGAGTCCATAAAGTTATATGGAGACCCTGAGCCCACAACATAGATTGATATTACATTTAAAATCCTCATACAGCTAGCAGCTTGCATTCTCTGGCCAGCAAGCTGGATTGTTTGAAATACATTTAGTTAACACGTTAAACTTGGGCGAAGTCTTTTCATGGTTTGAACAGACTAAGGATAGTCTAGAATCAATCTTAGAGACAGATAACCCCGATTGACTTTGGAAACCTAATTGACCCTAATACCTACTGCTGACAGTTATTGATTCAGCCTGACAAATGCAGCCTGTAGATAATATCAAACAATGAACTCTAAATGCCAGCTAGATTTGGATAAAGGGAGCTGGAGATCGAGATGTGGATGCCCTTTCTATACTTTCATGGAATATTGAGGGCATCCATCTTAAAATAATTGACCCTGAAATAGTGAGATTTCTGGATAATTTTGATATTATTGTACTGCAAGAAACATGGTGTACAGAACATGTAACTCCCAAATTGTCTGGATATTCTGTATTTACTCTGCCAGCAACTAAAGATAAAAGTTTGGAAGGTTTAAAGGAGTATTTCCTTTTTATCAAAACTTTGCTAAATTTTCAGATCACTAACATTTCTACTAGTCAGAGGACATTTTGGCTCTAATGATTAGCAAGGGACAAGAGAAGATCATTCTCTGCGATATATACTTGCCCTCGCTATAGAGCTACTGATCCAACTGACCTTTTCATACAGGATCTGAAAATGGCACTGACAATTGCCAGATAAGAGTATACCTTGTCCTATAATTATTTTGGGATGCTTTAATGCCAGAATTCCTTCTCATTTCTTGGAGGATGTATATTCGGATATGATCCATACAATATCTATAATTAATCCAAATATCTCATATACTAGGACTGCTGAGGATCTAAAATCTAACCTCAAGGTAAGGAATTGTAGCGGGCTTAGCCAGTAGAAATTTCTGTATTTTAAATGGTAGAACTCAGGTTGATCTAGTTGGATCCTCACCGTGAGAGGACCTGCTGGCTGTTCAACCCCTGATTAGGTTTGGACCAATTTGGAAGCAGTAAAGCTGATCCAAAAGTTAGAGGTCATGGATAGATTGGAATCAGCACACTGTGCTATTGTAATTAACATCAAATGCCCTTTTGGAACTTTAGAGTGAGGCACAACAGGAAGGAGTCTGGAAGTCATAAACAAGAGAAGGATTGATGGGAGCTGATTCATCAAGCTAGTTTCAAAGAAATTGCTAGTACAGGAGTCTTAGGTAATATTCACAAGTTGGTCCTGGACAAAAGTAAGGCCTTTAATATTTTGAAAATTGGGAAACTATTCATTCTTTACTTGGACCTAGATGTAAACAACATACCATCCTAGGTCCTTTATAAAAGTCTTAGTTTAATTCGATATGCCTACAGGCAAGAAAGAGTTTGGAGGAAAACTAAGACAGCATAAGAAGAAAAGAAATAAGTCTGCAGCAGATTTTAAATTGCTAAAGACTGAAAGAGAAATATAGAACATTCTTGAATGGAAGAGACATAAACATACTCAGGGACTTTGGGAAAAACTGAGGCAGGCTGTTTTGGATAGGTATGGAAGGTGATTTTGGAATATTGTTGCCCAGTGATATAATAGATATGCAAATAAGATTGAAGCCTATATTACACCTGAAGTCTGGGCATCTCATTTCTCCAAGTTCTATTATTCTCATGAAGAGCAGGAGACACCTGATGCTTTCAAAATACAGGAGGATGAATTTTTTCCAAGACCTATCTTGATCACAGATGATGAAATCTGGATGGCACTGATTGGCCTTAAGGCAAATAAAGCACCAGGGCCAGATGGGTCCTAGGTGATCTCTATAAGGTTTAACAAGTGATGGATTCCTTTTCTTCTTTTACTGTTTAATGGCCTGGTTCAGGGGTACTCTTATGCTGCCAGTTGGGCTGGTAGTGTTATCTTCCCAATTTTTAAAAGAGGATCTGAATGACCCAAGGATGTATAGGCCTATTAGTTTGAAAGATGTTTCACAGAAGATTTTGTCTAGGATAATTTTGGGCAGATTGCTGTCATGGGTCAAGGAGAACTTAGTATCAAATGAGGCACAGAACGGTTTCTGGAAGGACTGTTCTACAGTACAACACTATTATGTGCTTCAGCACCTGATCTGGAAGGATATTAAGGTGAGAAAAACAGATTATATTGCTGTTTTGTGGACTTCTCCTCGGCCTTGACAGCATTAGTAGAAAAATCCTTTGGGCTACATTAAGGGATCTGAGTTGGAGGCCTAACTCTTGATGTTATTAATAGACTCTATGAAAATATGTGGGCAAGGGTCCGGTATAATCAATATGATCATCTAAATGATAAATTTGAGACAAATGTGGGGACAGACAGGGGTGTATTTTGGCTCCACTCTATTTAACATCTACATTAATATAGTCTTGGATCAGCTGGTAACCCAGATTTCCATACTGCAAAAATTAATGATCAAGGATTGAATGTTCAGCATATGCAGACGATTTAGTCTTGCTCTCTACTTCAGTCCTAGGTCTTAAGAGAAAACTGGTTCACTTTGAATCTCTCTGTTCTCAAAGGAAACTAAAAGTTAATCTCAGCAAGACCAACAATGTATTTTTGGCTCTCAAACCAAGAATACGGTAGGTTTTAGGCTAAACGGTAACCATATAGACACTGTTAGTGTTATGACTATTTAGGTGCCCATTTTGCCTATTGCCTATCTTGGACCAAACATTTGGAGGCTATTCAATTTAAATGGATCTTCTGTAAATGCCCTAAAAATATTTAAAGCAAGAAGGGAAGTCATCGGTGAGCGGGTATTAAGAGCTGTTAATCCCAGAATAAGATTGATCATGTTATATGCCTCTGAAATCTGGGGTTATACTAAGGTTAGAGAATTAGAAATAATTCTGAATAAACTCTGTAGATACATCTTAATATTTTTAAATGGAACTCCATGCTGTATTCTTGGAGGGTAGGACAATGTTCCTTGACTTCTCTCATCTATGAGCGACAGATTCTCTTTCTGTTGAAACTTTTCTTTTGCCCCACAAAGATATCCCAGAATGTGTGTAGTGGAAGCCATCAAATTGGCCAGCATGGGATATGTACATCCCTTTATTCAACTTATTAAGGAAACAATAATGCCGGCCGGATTGGGCCATCTCTTGTATAAAATTTACATGAGACCATTTGAGGAGATTAGGCAGGATGTCAAATTGAGGCTTATTGACTTAAGACATAAATTCTTTCTGTGTTCAACTCTCCAAGCTTAAACTATATGGATTTTTAAAAAGTAAAGATTTCATGGGGATATGAGCCATATCTCTCTTTTTAACCTGTCCTAAACAAAGAAGAATCTATACAAGATTTGGAACTGAAAACTATAATGCTCAATGCATTCATTTTAGACAAAGAAAGGTACTTTTCCATATTGTAAATGTGATTGGGGACTATAGATGATCTCAAACATGTGGTACTCTTGTGTCCTAGGTACGAATCAACTAGAAAAAAACTGCTGAGGATCTTGGCCTCCCCTGGAGGATCTTTTGGATTATTTGTTTACTATGAAATAGAAGAACATAGAAGAGATCTTTGCAAGATTCTTCATCTCAGCTCATTTGTAAAGTTTATTGGGGACTTGAAGTTCTGTGGAGGTTGTTCATGTGAAAAGATACTCTGTTAAATTTAATTGCATTGTAAAGATATTTAAGTTCCTTGTTGATTTATTTATTGTCTATTTATATTTACTATGTATTTTGTCCTGATTTTAGTATACTGTAACTGCTTTATGCAGAACAATAAATTGTACTACTACTACTACATTCCAAGCTTCTAGTGCTGACCGTGAAAGAGGCTTCAGCCTCATGAACTGCATTAAGAGCAAACAAAGAAACCGCTTGGAAGAAAGCCATTTAGATATGCTGATGCAAACAAAATTGTTTTTAACATCTGGTGGAAAATGGATCTTAATAAAATATAAGTCCACTGGAAGAATGGGAAAGACAGGAGAAAAACAGTAAATGTTGATTTCTTAGCAATGCATCATCAACAGCACCCTTTTAGATGCATGCAAGACTCTTAAAATGTACACAGTTTACACATAGTTCCAGTTCATACTGTTATGGTGCACAATGCACATCCTAGCTTCAGACTGTGTCAGAAATGTATAATTATACTTTGCATTGAGTATTTGAGTGTTTGGTTATATTTTCTACTGTTTACTGGTAATGAAATATATCACTTGTTTGGGCCACCAATTTGCATACATGAATCAATTTTTTGCACAAAGTGCCATACACACATCAGTCACCCACCCACAGAGACTAAAATTAGAGGAACATTGCCCCTGAACCCTTATTTAAATAAATCCACAACATCAGGTACCAACATTCATGCTGACAAGACAGCTTTAAAAATTAATGGAGATTTGTGACCTAACAGAACCATGGAGAACACTTAATCCATCACTTAGAAAATATTCATTCTTTTCTCCAGTTCATAAATCCATTTCAAGGACTGACTATTTCTTAGTTGGTAGACCTCTTTTGTTAGGTATAACAGATGCCCAGATAATGTCTAGAGTACTTTCAGATCATTCCTTGATCTGGATTATGCTTAATTTGGATTTAAATGTCATCAAATAATCCATCTGGCACTTAAATAATATCCTCCTTAGAAATGAATATATAGTTAATTTCATTAATCAATATACCAATAATTTTTAGAAATTAATCTTAATTCCTCACAAAATATGGACATGATTTGGTCAGCATGCAAATGCTACATAAGAAGAGACTTTATAAGTTTTGCTTTGAAATTAAAAAGACAAACCTATCCAATTTGGGCTGGCAGTATAGCCTAGAGGTTAGAGGAACGAGGCGTGAATGAGCTTGATACATCCAGCAGACCAGACCTGAATTTGATTCTCACAACTTCCACTTGCATACTGTATGACTCTGAGCAAGTCACTTACCCGCCCAGTGCTCCCAGGTCACCCCTGAAAACAGGCACGTGGGCCTTACCCGAGTTACCAAAGACTAAAATAAAACATAAATAAATAAAATAAAATGGAACTGATTTCTAGAATTGAACAGTTAGAAAACTGGGCTTTCAATTCCCTTTCTGATCATGATTGGCTAGGACAACAAAGATGTAAAATGACCTAGCTTTATTAACTAAAGAGAGGGCAGAATGCTTTATTCTTTGAACAAGGCAGATGTGATTCCACTTCACAAAAGTGGGACCAAGACAGAGGCAGGAAACTACAGACCTGTCAGTTTGACCTCAGTGGTAGGAAAGTGATGGAATCACTTCTGAAAGAAAGATTGTTGAGTACATAGAGGCCAGTGGGGCACAGGACCCAAGGCAGCATGGGTTCACAGTGGAAGGTCATGTCAGATGAATCTAATTGATTTCTTTGACTGGGTGGCCAAAGTAGTAGACCAGGGAGGGCTATGTACATGGCCTACCTAGACTTTAGCAAGGCATTTGACACAGTCCCACGCAAAAGATTAATAGTCAAATTAACCAGCCTGGGAGTGGGTTTCAGAGTGGTAGCCTGGGTAAAACATTGACTGAACAACAGGATACAGAAAGTAATTGTAAATGGAGTCCACTCTAAAGAAAGAAGGGTTACTAGTGGGGCACTGCATGGTTTCAGTACTGGGTCCAGTCCTTTTAATGTCTTTATAAGTGACATTGCAGAAGGACTGGAAAGCTTATGTGCCTCTTTGCAGATGACACAAAGATCTGCAGCAGGGTTGATACACAAGGAGGCGAGGAAAGGATGAGAGGGACTTGGCAAGGTTGGAGGAATGGTCAGAAGTATGGCAGCTTGGATTCAATGCAAAGAAGTGCATAATAATGCACCTGGAAACAAAACCCAGGGAAGATTACACAAGTGGGGGAGGTAGTAACAACAACAAAATGGAAAGGGACCTGGGAGTAATCATATCAGATGACCTTAAGGTTGGCAAGCAATGTGAGAAGGCAGTAGGGAGGGCTGGGGGATACTGGGATGTATAGGAGGGCATCACCAGCAGAAACAGGAAGTTTTATCTCCATCTGGAGTACTGCATCCAGTTCTGGAGACCCCATCTCCGCAAGGACATAGACAGGATGGAGGCAGTTCAGAGGAGGGCAACTAAAATGGTGCATGGTCTGCAAGAGAAGCAATATGAGGAGAGAGACTAAAGATTAAGCATATATACCCTTGAGGAAAGGAGGGAGAGGGGACATGATAGAAATATTTAAGTACCTCAGTTGAATCAACAAAGTCCAAGAGGGTAGCGTCTTTCAGAAAAGAGATGTGGAAGAACAAGAGACACAATTTGAAGATAGAGGGGATGGCTCCAGGGGCAATGTGAGGAAGTACTTTTTCACAGAGAGGGTGGTGGATGCATGGAACAGCCTTCCTGAGGAGGTTGTGGGGTCTAAAACTGTGGGAGAATTCAAGAATGCATGGGACAGACATAAGGCAATTTTGTGGGAGGGTAGGAAGAATTAGGCTGTTGATTAAATAGGATCTGCAGTTTATTCTCTAGGTAGGGAAATGGGCAGACTAAGTGGGCCAAGCAGTCCGTATCTGCCATCACAGTCTATGTTTCTATGTTTCTAAATATACTGATTTAAGGAAAAACTGAGCAAAATTTAGTCAACAGGCTTAAAAATCTCGAGCAATCTAAATACACTGGTTCTATTATTTCCAAAAAGATAACTCTTTAAAAACTGAACAGATAGAAGTACTGGAGGAATTTAAGGTTTTTATGTCTAACTATATGGGCCTATTTCAAACCCTCCATCTCAGGATGATATAAATATTTATTTAAGTGACTTTAAATGCTCCCAAATTAATCAATTACAAGCTGAAGAATTATCTGGCCCTATCAAGGAACAGAAGTAATTAAAACAATTGATAACTTGTTGCCAGACAAATCTCCAGGCCCAGACAGCTTTACAGCCAACCTTTATAAAACTATCAAGGATACTTTAGTTCCAATTTTACAAATGTTATACACTTACATTTCCTTACAGGGTTCAATGATGTTATGCTTTAGAGGCTCTTATAATTCTAGTGTCCAAAGCTGATAAACCTAAGAACAGGGTAGTCAGCTACCTACAAATATCACTAATAAATCATGATATAAAATCCTTGCTTCTATTTTAGCCCAAAGAATCAGAAACATCTGGCACCTCCTGAGTTGTAGAGAACAGGTTGGTTGTATGTCTCCTGGGCAAGCATACGATCATATAAGATGACTGTCCCACATTTTCTCCGCATCCCAGGGACTCTAGATCTTCTGCAGCTCTGATGTCCCCAGAGGTGAAAAAAGCATTTGATAGAGTAAACATTGAAGACCAGATATTCAAACTTTGCCCTGGAGCTAAATTAGCACTGCCTGGCAGGCAAACATAGCCCGAGCACAAAGCAAGCTATATTCAAAGGAATAGCCCAGGGCAAACAGCTTCCGAATATAGCATGGTAATGAGGCCATGCAAACTGGCTGGGAGTGCAGGGCAAATGTAGCCCTGGAATAAGACAGCACTGAATAAAGCAACCAGGAAGTGCAACCCACAACAACAGCACAGTGCACAGCAACGTGAGGGCAGGTACAGACGACTACATGGCCAATGTGTGTGCCAGCAAATGCATGGACTCAGTACAGCTGCAGGAAGCAGCAGATGTGAAAGGACAGTGATCAAAACTGTATAATATTCCCCATACCATTAGCGCCATGCTAACACATTAGCACGGAGCTAAGCAGTTAGCCCGGTGCAAACACGTTTGCCTGGAGCTAAAATGTGCCATATTCAAAAGTGTTATGCAAATGAGCCTACTTAGGTAGCCCTCCTGGGCAAACAACCGTATTAGTATTTCATTATGCTCTGATTTGCATGCAGTTTGCCCCAGTGTTACTGTAGGGTCCCACAGAGCCACCTGTAGGTCAGTCTGGAAGTACAGGGCTGACCAGTCCTCAACCGGGCTCCACCTGTAGGTCAGTCTGGCAGTGCACGCGATAGCTGCAGGCTACATGTAATCAGTACAGCATAGCATAGCATATTGTTCCCTAGGGACAAGACAGCATAGGCACAGGTGGTGGTGGTGCTGCATGCAACTGTCACACTGTAGGGCATGCTACAGTACACAGCAGACACTACAGTAGCAAGGGGCCAGTGTGTGAGGGACACAGCACTGCCTATGGTGTGTAGGGCAGTGATGCTGACTGCACTGTACACAGTGACAGGCCCAATGTGCAGGTAATTACTGACAGTGGACAGTACTATCACGCTGTTGTGTGATCCACAGATGCTGCACCTGTGATGGGATGCACACAGTGTCATGTACATGGCCGGCATTGTGTGCTGTGACATCTGTACAGTTGTGTGGTAGGTGGCTCGGGGGCATGTGGGATCCGACAGGCACACAGGTGGTGGCGTTATCCCACTACTGGCCTATGTGCACTAGAGCGATATGACCCAACCTTGTGACCACACCTGGACTGTGGTGAGGTCTGGCCACCCATACATCCTCTCCCTCACTGCCACCATACCCACAGTACTGCATGTGTATGCTGGCATCTGTTACACACCACAGACATATGGTCTGCAGGTATGTGCTATATGGCCACATTACCTTGCTGTCCCTGTGGGTCAGATCACCCTCACTGCTTGTGCTTGGCTCGGACTGGTGGCAGCTGGTGGCATTCATTGTGGTGCCATCAATGTGTAGCATGTGTCTTCCATGTCTGGCAGTTTCAAGTATCATACTCATATGTTAGGGCTGTGCAAGCCATGCTAATGCTGAGATAGCACCGTGTAAAGTAAGCAAAACTGTTTGCCCTGGGTTAGACCAGCTTTTCTGGGCGGTAAATTGTCCAGCGCTATGGGTCACGCTTTGTCGCGCTAAACACCTTAGCGCAGCTTAGTCACTAAATAGCTCATTGCACCTGTATTCATGTTCACTTTGCACCTTGCATATAATTATTGTTTGCGTGGCGCTGGCGCTGTTTGCCTGCACTATTCAGCCTTTTGAATATAGCAGACCAGCTAAACCAGCATGAATTTTTGCTCGGCGCAAAGCTTTGAATATCTGGCCCTGAGTTTCTTGTCATCGCATTTCATAAATTTGGCTTTCAACCACGTTTACTAATTGGCTAAAGAATTTATATTCTTGCCCCACGGCCAACATTTTTTTGTAGTATATTTTCCTGTTCTATTCATTTTTTGTAGTACTCATCAAGGTTGCCCCTATCCTCCATATTATTTCATTTCTATCTTGAACCTCTTTTATATTTTTAAACAATAACCCTCATATTAAAGGTATTTCTGTTCATCTCTTCCTCCTGAAACTTTTGGCATACGTGAATGATGTGCGCTTCATGTTTCTAACAAAAATACTCAATTAGATCAGCTTTAGAAACTATTAAAATGCTGGCCCAGTAGCACAGAGGGCTGAGGCGCTGGCACCTTACCTCATGCTACATGGTGACCTGGGTTTGGGAACAACCTCAGGTAACCAGGGTGCACCAACTCAGGGGAGGGCTGGGTGGGATTGAGCCATGGCTCTCCTCCAATGGGGTGGTTGCCCACCCATTCATAGTCCTGCTCCCACTGGGTGGAGGTCCGGTGGAGTGCGTAGGCAGTAACAGGAGGTGATAAAGGTCAGGGAGGGGCAGAAGGAGCCACCAGATCCTGGCATGTACATGTGCCTCACGCACGTATGTGCATGTATGCCATGGCCCCGGTGGGGGGTATGGAGTAAAAAGAAAGAAAATCGTATATGGGAAAAAAAAAAATTATTAAAAATTTCAGTGATATATCAAATTATAAGATGAATAATGACAAAACCATGGTTATGCTCCTAAATGACTGTCTGTTGAAGTATGATACTGTTAATTTAGGTTTATCTTGGACACCTAACACTATGAAGTACCCTGGTATCTATCTTTCTACAGATCATACACAGCTAATTAACCTCAACTTGGTTAATTTAATAAACAAATTAAACACAATGTTAAAAGATGGAAATCGTTCCTACCTAATTTTGGGGAAGAGTTAATATAATAAAATGACTCTTTTCCTAGATTTTTCCACCCTCTTAATATGTTGAATGGCTGTCTAGCATTGAAATGGTTTGCACCTCTGCCGACATTAATTAATGATTTTCAATGGCAAGGCAAACCTGCAAGAATGCTCTACATAAGTTAATGCATCCCAAAACTAGTGGGGATTAAAATTCCCAACTGTATCCTTTACTACATGGCTAACCACAAGAATAAATACCTCAGATGGATTAACCCTACAGTATGTCTAATGTAAGCATTTATAAACCTATTTGGCTTGATACAAATTTTCACTCCTTAAAAATATAAAATATTTTCTGTGGCCACTGTCCACATTACACTTCCTAATTTACCTTCTATTCTGAAGGACACTGTCTTAGGAATCTTGCTAAAAGTTCACAATCAAATTTGAAAATGTTGAGCATTTGTGGCTTTCAAGATATGTGTCAACCTATTGTTCACAATCTGAACTTCAAAATAAATGAACAGTCTTTTACAAAAGCTTGGCTACCAGTTTCCCATAATCGATGGTAGCTGATATGATTATCTAATGGATAGTTCCTTCAACTTAATGTTATACCTAAGAACTTGTGACTGAATAAAAGATAAATGAGAAATCTATTGTTAGCAAAAATAGTTTTACAGCTCATTTTAGTCAGTTTCCTTGGACCAATGATTTTCACAAACTCTTTGATAGACTTAAGCTTATTTGTAATACACCTCATCCAATCATAAACATCCACTTGATCTTATTATTTACCAGATTCACAGAAGCACCAATTCAATCTACATATTGACAAGTTGAAGCTGACCTTAGCTCACAGGACTAGTCTTGACTATGGAACAATACTTATAAGCTTATCACTTCAGATAACCTAATGCTAATGCAATTTAATATTTTACACAATGCCTATATGACATCACATAAGCTATTCAGATGTGGCCTCTTAAGTCTGGCCATTTGTACAAGGTGTAACACTGCCATTGGTTCTTTAAGTCATATTCTGTGGCGATATCCCATAGCTAAACTCTTATGGCAGGAAATTAAAAATACGTTATAGATAAACTGTTTTTGCAACAAGCGTTTTATATTTAATATGGAAGATTATAGCCTAGATAACTTTGAGTTTCTGACCTCAAGCTCTGATAAAGCTATGATGGCCTTAGTTGAATTAGGCTAATCAGGTAATTCTGAGACATTGGATTGATGGCGACATTCCTTCTCTCAAAGAATGGTCTTCAAATATCTTACATAATTTACAACTCATCAAGTTAATTGTGAATATTCATAACAAGTTAAATCTATTTCAGTGCAGATGGGGCAAATTGTACAACTAATACTTTCAACATCCTATAAAAATTGGAGCCAACCCCTATAGACAAGTAGCTCAATGTATTTATGGTTATCTTTTTTGTAGTCTTCCCTCCAAGTACCCTTATTACATGTTTAGATTCAATTATTTATAAACGTACATCTATAAAACTTCTTTCTTTCCTTTTATATAACCATTTTATATCTGAGATTTGCATTTCTTGATAGCCTTGCCATTCTTTATTTATATGCATCTCTATGTAAGATTTCACTGCATGTCATCTAAGAACTCATTTTGACCTTCATGTTATTGTTATTGGGGAGGAAGGGTAGAATGCATTACTTATTTATGTATTTTTCTTTGGTGGGCTGTTTTCTTGTTCGTTTTATATTTTGTTTAGTTTTATCTTAGGATTGCGTTTTTGTTCTGTTGACTGTATATTGTAAAAATAAAATTAAAAAACACTATTTTGAGACACCTAGCCACCTAGGTTTATTTCCCTATGTTGTCAGGGACTCCAAGCCACACAACCCTTAAACATTGACCAGACACAGGAAACTTAGGAAGCAGAATTTATTATCCAGTCCACTGATACACAATGGACATTGATCTGACTCAGAGAGCATAAGGTAATGGCATCCCCATGGTGGAGAGAGTCCAGTTGGAAAATGGCAATACAATTTTTCATTCACCACAAACTACACAAAATTTCTATCCACCCATGATCCTTCCTCTAGAGAAGCTGTAGATATGAAGTGGTTGTCACAACCCACTCAGTAGGTCAGGCCATCTACTCCCAAAGTGCCAACCTCTGAGTGCAGTCTTGTGAACAGTTAACAGAAACAGGGTAACCCTCCTGTCTGTTTTGTGGGGTTGAATTAATCTTTGGTCTCAGTTCTGGAGGGATTCAAACTGTGAACCTCTTGCTAGCATACCCAATGCACAGACTCAGATAATTCTGTCTTGAGGGGCCAGATATCTTTGCCTATGGGCACTTAACCAGGTGTACAAAATGAACCCTAAAAACTCTAATAAAGACCTCAGATTACTCTTACCTTTCTCCAGTTTGGTATCACCATTCAAGCTTATGCACAGTGTCTGCTTTAACCATATATACTTCACTTGTTAAAGAAAATAAATTCAAAGACAGACCAAGTAGGCTCTAAAATAGAGTTTTACTAAAATAGATAAAAGTATGTAAAACATAAAATACAGAACCATTATATCACAAGAACCATACAATCTTTTAAAAGAACATGGTTTTAACAGTGCAGTTCCTACTACAGTACTTAGGTTTTGTCTCTCTACCTGTATACTTGCTTAAAGTGCTCAAAGACGTTTCTTTGTCAGAGTATACTTAAAAGTGTCTCTGAAGGAAAACAGAATACTGTTTAAAAACTGTCTTTGCCAATCCTTCATATGAGGTCATCTGCCTCCTCCTCCTCTGTTTATTAAAAATCATACACCCAGGAAGTTTTATCATTTTAGAAGAAATGTTAATTAAGGTTACATCAGCAGAAACTCCTTTTCCCATGTGAGTTCCCCAATCAAGTCTGTAAATTTCCTTTCATTTATGAGCAGTATCCCCTCCACACAGGCATCAAAGCATTTATGATTTCTCACTAGTGTGCTAAACCTGGTTTCCTCCTTGAAACTTTATAAAATGGATATTGATTTCCCTCTTAGCAGTTAAAGCTGTATTTAACTTCAAAACAGGAGATTCTTGATTAAGGCTTGTTGCAGTCTGTAATTAGCTTCTGGCCTTCCAGGTAACACCTTGTATCTAAAACCTATGTGTGTGTGTGTGTGTGTGTGTGTGTGTGTGTGTGTGTGTGTGTGTGATCTCACATGCTGTCTCAGCATCTCATGAGAGACAGTCCATAACACATTTTTATATTACAAAAATCATAGTGTACTCAGAACTGGCTGTCCACTTGTCACAGTCCTCCCCACCTAGACTGAATTTGGGGGCTCTATCCCCAGCATGGAACAAGCTTCCCAAATCAGTTCCTCCTCATACACATGAGACAGACCATCTGAATTCTGGTTTCTGGCTACAGCTCTATGTACAATTGTCACATCATACCCTTTGCAAAGCAAGACTCCATCTTAGCAATCTACCATTGTTCTTTCCCATCTGCATCAGCCAAACCAGCGGGTTGTGGTCAGTCTGCACCACAAAATGTTGCCCATATAAGTATAGCTCTAATTTCTTTAGGGACCACACTATGGCAAGACACTGTTTTTCCACAGTGGGGTATGCCTGCTCCCTGGGAAGTAATTTCCTACTCATGTACACTACTGGGTGATCTGTTCCTTGGCTGGATGTCTGACTCAGTACTGCTCCAATACCCATGTCTGAGGTGTCAGTCTGAACTATAAAGGGTCTGCTATAGTCAGAACTTGTCAAACAGGAACACTGCACAGGGTCTCCTTTAGTTTGGAAAAGGCTTCATAACATGCTGGGCCCCAGGTAATTTTCTTGGGCATCCTTTTCTTTGTCAGGTCAGATAAGGAGTAACCATGGCACGTAGTTGGGTAAAAATTTTCTGTAGTACCCTACTGTCCCTAGTAAACTCCTGACCTGCTTCTGTGTTTCTGGTCTGGGCCATGCCTGGATTACCTCTATCTTTATTTGGTTAGGACAGAGCTGTCCTTGACCTACCACATGCCTGAGATGCCACTTCTCCCATGGCCACCTGGCACTTCCGGCTTTGATAGTGAGCCCGGCTCTCTGTATCCTGCCTAGCACTTCCCAAGGTGGGGTAGGTGTTCCTCCAGCTGGTACTAAAGATGGCAATGTCATCCAGGTATGCTACGGTGTACTCCTCCACACATTTAACACCTGGTTCACCACTCTTTGGAAAGTGGCCTGGGCATTCTTCATTCCAAAAGGCATTACTTTAAATTCAAATAAGCCTATCAGAGTAATGAAGGACACCTTTCCTAGCTCTGCCATTCAACTCTACCTGCCAATACCACTTGGTCAGGACAGTCATCGTAAGGTAGGTTGCCCTCCCAACTTGTCCAGGAGTTCACCCATCCAGGGCATCCGGTGGGTGTCTGACTTCATGACTGCATTCAGTCCACAATAGTCCACACAGAAATGAGTAGAGCCATCTGGCTTAGGCACAAGGACTACGGGTGAGGCCCAGGGCTGTGGGTTCTCTGGATTACCCTAAATCCATCATATCCTCCACTTCCTCCTAATGTCCTTTTGGACAGCCTCTGACATCCAATATGTTGTTTGATATATGGGCGTCTGTCCCTGTCTCTACATCATGAGTCGCTAAGGGGTTAGTCCAGACATGACGCTAAACAATAGGGCAAAGTCTTCTAAAACCTCCCTTACTTTCTGGATCTGGTCCAGAGCCAGCTGGGGAGACAATTTACTGCCTCACAGAGGACTCCTGTTTACTTTCTTCCAGCAAGTCCAGAAGTGGGTCTCCTTAGTCCGTCCTCTCCCCAGAACTCATATTGCAAACACCACATTAGCCTTATTTGCATATGGCTTCATCGTGTTGACATGGTACATCCTTTCTGTCCTTCTTCAGTCAGGTAACTCCACAAAATAGTTCACGTCATTTACCTTTCTAACCACTTTGTACAGTCCTGCCCACTCAGCTTGCAGCTTGTCTTTCCAGACCTGAATAAGGATCATGACTTCCTGACCCACCATGCACAGGCGAGCTCTGGCTCTGCAGTCAAACCACTATTTGTTTCTGTTGGGCAGCTGCCTGGTTGCTCTGGGCTGTCCCCATAAGCTCCTTCAGCCTTCCCTAAACCTAAGAACATAATCCACAATGGGAGTTCCTGGGTGACTTGCTTGCCTTCCCAGTCCTCCCAGATCAAGTCTAGGGCCCACGTACCCGGCGTCCATATAAGAGTTCAAGGGAAATTCTGTCAACTCTTGGGGCACCTCTCTGTATGCAAACAACAAGTGGGAAGGTATTTCTCCAAGTCCCTCTCATGTTGTTCAGCAAATGCCTGGAATATTGACTTCAAGGTACAATTGAATCTTTCCACAAACCCATTGGCTTGTGGGTGATATGGTGTCGTACATCTATGCACCACCCACACTTTTTCCATAAACATTTCATCAGGTCCGACATGAAGGAACCCCTCGATCAGTGATAACCTTCTGCGGAAATCCAACACAGGAGAAAATCCCAAGTAAGGCATCTGCCACTTTGTCTGTCCTCAGTGAGGATAGGAGATTGCCTCTGGGTACGGGTGGCATAATCTACCACAATCAAGATAAATCTCTTCCCTGAGGAGCTGGGGGTATTCAAAGGCCCCACAATATCTATTCCACCCTCTGGAATGGCTCCTTCACTATGGGCAAGGAAATCAGGGTGGTTTGGGTTTTCTTGCCCACCTTCCTTATTTCTTGGCACGGTGACAAGACCTGCAATCTCCTTCACTTGCTGGGTGAAGTTAGGCCAGTAAATTCTGGGCCAACTGCTGCATTGCGTGCAGTTCTCAGATGACCAGACAAGGAAATATCATGTGCAATCTTGAGCAACTGCTCACGATACCCCTGGGGAATGACACACTGCCTGCCTAGCACCTCCCTCTGTCTGTACTACCTGAGTATACATAAGTCCATTTTCCCAACAAACCTTATGTCTGCTGTCACCTCCTGTGCACCGTCTGAGTCTGCCCAAGCCCTCAGCTTCTCTAAACTAGAGTCACTTCTCTGAGCAGCTGTGAACCCCTCCCACATTCCAAAGGCATGGCACAGGTCCTCTTTAGTTGCTAAACTAGGGTCACTAGCACTAGCATCAGGGCACTCAGGATCACTGTCAATCTCAACCCTCTGACAATGGGTCACCCTCCCTCTTTGGAGTAAACCTCTGCAGTTGTGTGGTTACTTGCTACTGGGAAATTTCTATGCCATTTTCATTAGTCTCCCCATCTGGAGACACAGGCTGGGGAACCAGCCTCTCAATGGTTTCCACAATGGTTTCTGTGGGATTCAGGCAACTACAATTTTCCTTGCCGCTTGACTATGGGTAACTGCACATACCATCCCTTTTGAGATTGTTGCCCAGGATCACATCCATGGCTAAGGTTTTGGCTACAGCCACCTGTTGCGCAGTTCCCCCATTTCACCCCAGTTTAGGAGAACACTAGCGAGGGGCAATGTTTTCACATCACCAGTGAAATCCTGTACAGTAACATATTTATTGGGTATAGCTGACCAGGCTCTACCAGATCCCTTTTACCAATGTCAGGGATGTCCCTGTGTTCCTTAACCCTTGCCTGTACACCATTTACCATGACTGGGTGAATGTGTTCCCTCATGTTCACAGACATGCTTCCAGGAACACACAAACAATCCATTTCTTTTCTAGTACCATTCTGTGTATTATTGCTCATTCTTTTGGGACACTGTCTGGTAATATGCCCAGTTTCTTTACATAACCAACATTCACTTCTCTTTTAGAAATCTTTTCTCTGAAACCTGTGGCTAACTGGTTTTGGTGGAGGCAGTGAGGGTTTTAGCTGCCCTGAAGGCTCTCTTTTCCCTTTCTGCCACACCCACCCCATTCACTCTCAGAGCAGGTCTGCTCTTGGCGCCATGACCCGAGGTTCAGCAGCCTCTTGCACTGTTTTGGGATCCCGGTCCTTCAGCCAGGTTTTTAGCTCTGCTGGGCATGCCCAATAAAACTGTTATAACAAAATCACATTTTCAATTTTATCAACAGTGTTTGCCTCAATTCCTTCCACCTTTTTTTAAAAACTAACGTTGTTTTGTGGCTAGCTCCTCGTAGCTCATGTCAGGGTGTCTCCTGAGCTTATGGAATTTAGCTCTGTATGATTCAGCAGTTAATTCAAATTTTTTTAATGGTGCAGCTTTAAGTTTGCTGTAATCATCACTGTCCTCATTGCCCATTTGACCCAATGCATCCCAAGCTTTCCCAGTAAGTAGCGGGGATAGCTGGAAGCTCAGAACTCTCTAGGAATTTTAGCCTAAATACAAACTTTTACAAAAGAATTTAAAAGGCATCAATATCCTCCCCTCTTTAAATTCTGCTATCAATTTGGAGTTCAATTTGAAACCTAGTCCTGCAGTCCCAGTTAAACCCAAGCCACTTATCTGCTCTGGTGCCACTGGTTGAAGTCGTACTTCTCCAGTTCATGTTGCCTCTGGCACTCCTGCTCCTCATGGTCAGCATCTCTGTTCTCATTCTGCCTCTCGGTGTTCTCGCCTGCCTCATGACATTCTCACTCTCTCTTCTCCTCTGCAGCTTGCTGGCACTCACGCTCCTCATGGTCTGCCTCCTGCTGTTCCTACTCTGCCTCTCATCTCTCATTCTCTCTTCTCCTGGAACTCCAGCTCCATCCTGCACAACTCAGTTTGCAGCCTGAGTACTTCTGGATCCATGATACTGATGACCTTCCCTGCTGCTGTGGCCTTCACTGACAATGGGTGTGTTGCCCTCCTCATCGGATCTGGACACTGCACTGGCCACTAGCCCTGCCATAATCAAGGTTTGGTCCTTTTCAGTCATGGTCTGTGACTCGGTGTTCTGGGTATTTGCTACCATCAGGGCATCCACTAGGTTCTGTTTGCTGGATTTCACCTCAAACAGGACTCCTCTGTCCCCATCAACTGCTTTAAGTAATCTACTGTGTGCCTGCTGTGGTTGGAAGCCATCTTTCCTAACTACTGCTACTCTGACTTGCACTTTAGGAAAAAATAAAACAGGTAGGTACTTGACTGCACGCCAAGTGATATAGTTCTGTCTCCTTTTTAGAAAGTAAATCACTGCCTTTTTCTTTCTTTGCAAGTAAGCTGACGGTCTCAAACTGACACACTGAACAATGAAAGCTTGTAATACCAAAATATCTGTACCACTGCCAACCAATCTGTCACAAACCCACTCAGCAGGTCAGACCCTCTACTCCCAAAGTGCTAACCTCTGAGTGCAGTCTTGTGAACAGTTAACAGAAACAGGATAGCCCTCCTGTCTATTTTGTGGGTTTGAATCAACCTTTGGTCTCAGTTCTGGAGGGTTTCAAACTGTGAACCGCTTGCTAGCATACCAATGTACAGACTCAGATAATTCTGTCTTGGGGGCTAGATGTCTTTGCCTACAGGCACCTAACTAGGTGTACAAAATGAACCCTTAAAAACTCTAATAAAGACCTCAATTTCTCTTACCTTTTTCAGTTTGTTATCACCATTCAATCTTATGCACAGTATCTGCTTTAACCACATATACTTCACTTGTTAAAGAAATTCAAAGACAGACCAAGTAGGCTCTAAAAACAGAGTTTTACTAAAATAGATAAAAGTATGTAAAGCATCAAATACAGAACCATTATATCACAAGACCCATACAATCTTTTAAAGAACAAGGTTTTAACAGTGCAATTCCTTCTACAGTATTTAGATTTTGTCTCTCTCTACCTGTATACTTGCTTAAAGTGCTCAAAGATGTTTATTTGTCAAAGTGTAGATAAAAGTGTCTCTGAAGAAAAACAGAATACTATTTAAAAACTGTCATTTGCCAACCCCTTTGTGGCAGGTCACCTAGCTTCTCCTCTGTTTATTAAAATCATACACCCAGGAAGTTTCATCATTTTAGAAGTAATGTTAATTAAGATTATATCAGCAGAAACTCCTTTCCCCATGTGACTTCCCCAATCAAGTCTGTAAATGTCCTTTCATCTATGAGCAGTATCCTCTCATACAGACATCAAAGCATTTATGATTTCTCACCAGTGTTCTAAACCTGGTTTCCTCCTCAAAACATCATAAAATGGATACTGATTTCCCTCTTAGCAGTTAAAGCTGTATTTAACCTGAAAAACAGGATATTCTTGATTAAGGCCTGTTGTAGTATGTAATTAGCTTCAGGCCTTCAAATAACACCTTGTATCTAAAACACGTGTGTGTGTGTGTGTGTGTGTGTGTGTGTGTGTGTGTGTGGTCTCACATATTGTCTCAGCATCTCTCATGAGAGGCAGTCTATAACACATTTTATATTACAAAAATCATAGTGTACTCAGAACTAGCTGTCCACATGTCACAGTGGTCACGCATACTCATGTGTTTTGGGCATTCCCCATTTTGCCCACATTTTGGAACAAGGTGAAAGCTGAGCTAAACATGAGGTTTCAGAATGATGGCACCCTGACACCTGAAGCAGTCCCACGCTTACATTATCCCCACATAGAGTGCATCTACATTTATTAGGAAATTTTATGACAGGGAAAAAGTAGTTTTGAGACTTTGGCTCACATTAGAAACTCCAACGCTAACACAGTGAGAAGACATGACATGGGACATTTATAAGATGGAAAAGTTCATGGCCCAAATACAGAAAAGTGACACGACATCAGAACAGATAAAATACCTGGTGTTTCCATATCATGGGTAAAAGATTGAATGTTATACTGTGAGGAACATTAGAGCTAAGTCGACTTACCTGATACAGCTGAATTTGTAAGAGGAGTAGGGGTGTGCTAGAAGGATATACAGTGGATCCTATGGATCACTAGGGCATCAGGACAGGAGGGATAGATAGATGTTATTGCCCACCCAGGGACCAATGACATAGCAAGGGACAGAACTAGGATTGTGCAGGATGAGTTCAGGGAATAGGTGAGGGTCTTAGGCAGGTAGCACACACTATGACTTTGCTGAAGTGCTGCCATTCTATAACTGGGGTGGGAAGATAGGGTACTCTACACCAGGAGCTTCAACTCGTGGTTGAAGAAATGGTATATAGAGAAGAGGTTCAGCTACACTGGGGACTGGGGACCAGCCTAGAAGAAATTTGCCCTACACAGAGGAGATAGCCTGCATCCATCTGGTAAGAGACACACAGCCCTCAGGGAACAGTTTAAATGTTACATTGATGAACATTTACATTTGCTGAGATGTGCTGGAAGGAAAAAGGGAGGCATAAAATGCCCTCTGACACAAAGACTAAATCAGTAGGATGGGAGGACTCAAAGCAGTACACCCTCCCCTCAGGAAGCAGATTGATGGGAAAAGCAGGAAAGTAGTGGATAAGGGTGATGGGAACAAATGTTGCAACAAGGGAGGGACAAGGGAGTAAGAGGGTTGCAGACAGAGTAGAAGTAAGGGGTGAAGGGACATGTGTACAGATGCTAGGAGTCTTGCAAATAACATTCCAGACTTGGAGGCCATCATGGCAGAGGCAAACCTGAACACTGCAACATTCACTGAATCATGTTGTACAGGCAACCATGATTGTGATATAAGCCATACCAGGCTACACTCAGTTCAGGAAGGATAGGGTGGAGAGGAAGGGTGAAGGGGTTGTATTATATGTAAGGAGGGTATCAAACTGATGGAAATGCTGGGAATCCAGTGGGAGTCATCCTAAAGATAGGAGCCAAAGTCACTCTTCATAGTGGGGTAATATACAGACCTCCAGCATGGGGGAACTGGATAAGGTACAAGAGGAAGCTGTTTGCATTATTACAGAAGTAAAGGGCTGCTGCTGGTCAGGAACTCAGTCAGCCAGATGTAGACTGGAGCCTCCCAGCTGCAGCCTCAGCTAGAAACAGGAATATCCTAGATTCCCTGCAAGGGGCATTTCTTAGGCTACTAGTCAGGAAGCCCACTTGTGAAAAGGCAATACTGGACCTAGTGCTTACTAATAGGGACATTGTTATAAACATTAAGGTAGGAGTGTTGTTAAAACATTAGAATGGCAGCAGAAGCAAACCACACAAGGACAAGGGTCCTGAACTTTAGGAGGGCAGATGTAACAAAAACAAAAAAAATGGGAGATGCCTCAGAGATGACCTAGCAGGGAGGGATGTCCTAGGTGGGTGGAAGACCCTTGGGCCAGTTAAGGGACAGCATAATGAAGGCAACAGATATATGTGCAAAGAAGTGATCAAAACGGGTGGGGAGACTTCTGTGGTTCTGAAAGGAACTGGCTGAAAAGGTAAAGGCTGAAAAGTAGCAATCACAAGGTAAAAAGAAATGGAGGGGAAGAGATAAGGGGGTTACAAAGGGAAGCAAAAGGAAGCAGGGAAAGTGATGAAAGATGCAAAGGCACAAACTGATGAAAGGCTAGCCAAATGGGTAACTAAGGGGACAAGACCTATTTTAGGTACATTGGTGAAAACAGGAAGACAAGAGGAGCAATTGTGAGGCTAAAAGGAGAAGGAGGGACTGCAGAGGAGGATCAGGAAACAGCAGATGTCCTAAAAGATACATCTGTTCAGTCTTCACACTGGATGGTAAGGGTGGAGCACATAAAAGTAGGAGGAACATGGAGGAGGTTGGAGGTAGACACAAGTTCATTCACAGATGACAGAGTCTTGAAGGACTTGCAAATCTGAAAGTGGACAAAGCTATAGGGCTGGATGGGGTACACCCAGGGTAGTGAGGGAGCTCAGGCAGGTACTGACTGCACCTGACAGCCCTATTCAATAACTCACTGGAAACAGGAGTGAATCCAGGGGACTGAAGGAGGGCAGATTTTGTCCCACTTCATAAAAGCAGTAGCAGGGAGCAGTCTGGCAATTATAGGCTGATCAGTCTGTCGTCAGTGGTGGGGAAGTTAATGGAGATAATTTTAAAGGACAGGCTTGTGGAGTATCCTGAATCCAGCAATGGGTTCCAAGACCTGAGGCAGCATGGTTTGACAGGGGAGGTCAAGTCAAATTATCCTGATCAATTTCTTTTAACTGAGTAACCAGAGAAATAGGTCAAAGTGTTTTATGTCCCATTGTTAATATCACTTTAAGACAAATATTGTACATGAGGAGCACCATGAAGAGGCAGTGGCATTCTCTGAACAAAACACACAAGCATGGAATGTTGATATTTGTTGGGCTAGTGTCTGAATCTGTTCTTCTGCAGGAGATATTTTATCACTAAAATAACATTTTTGCACACTATATCTGGAGTTGCAAGTGGCATCTTTATTAGAGGAAGTGGTGAGTGTCAAGGTGTTCCCTTTCTGATGAACTGTTTTACTGAAGCACTTTCAGGGTTGAGAGCAGCTTTTCGACTCTGCACTGATTTCTACATTTTAAACAGTGCTCCACCATCTTCCCGCAGCTCGATTATCAAATCAGAGTAACTTCTCCAGCAATGTCAGCCCAAGAGCCAACACCAGCAGCAGCAATGGCAGCAGCGGCAGCGACCACGGGGTCTCAGAACACTAGCCCAGGTATGAATTTCTCAGCAGCATTTTTATGAAACCTGGTTTTGATATGCCAATTATACCAGCAACACCTGTTACCAGTAGTATAAGTTCACAATGTTGACCGCAAATGTTCCAAGAAGTATTTGCCCAAAATGAAAAGTCTGCATTTAAAATTAGAAGGCTGGTTTGGTAGCAAGTCACTACGGAAGGATGCCTATTGTTAATCGGCACCCTAGAGGTCTCAAAATATTAAAATTTCCCTC
The DNA here is from genome assembly GCA_016271365.2 of Neoceratodus forsteri. NCBI lineage: Eukaryota > Metazoa > Chordata > Ceratodontiformes > Ceratodontidae > Neoceratodus > Neoceratodus forsteri. The sequence continues at coordinate 118,638,105 of JADMNL010000028.1, forward strand.
ATTTGGCAAGGAATGAAATGACTTTTTGGTACACTGAAAGCAGAAATTCATGATGCATTCTTGCGACTTATCAGATTACTTCTGAAGGACTCAATAAAATTCAGGCCCAACCGTGAGAAGAGTTAAAGCAAAGAGAATCAGTTCTAAATTAATTTTCAAGCACATCAGAGTTCATGAGACTAAAGAGAAATTTAATGAGGCATTAGTAAAATTGGATAATAAACTTGAGCCTATAAACAGAAGATGTTTCTAAAAGATGAAAGAGACTATCACAGCCATTCGCCTGCCTACCCTTTCCGACCCCCACCTACCCTACCCTCTCTATCAGCTCAAGTACACTGTTTTACTGTGAAATCTGTCATAATCTAGCTGACACAGGCTCAGTTTAATGACTGTATTATATAAGCCTCAGCTTTCTTGTTGTTTCATGACTGTGTAACTTTGTTGACCTTTGTATGTCTGTTTTCCCTCCATCTTTAGATGTGAAACCTTTATAAACGAGCACTTCTAGCTCAAAGGTATTTGTAATCCTTGAGTTCAATAAATAAATAAAGAAATGCGTGTTTAACTGGAAAAAACTATTCTAAAAAATGGTAATGCAACAAATGCAAACAGTATAACAGCTGAGAAAGACTCTGACGCTGGATCAAGTGTTTTGTTTACACAACAGCTATGAGAACCAGAGCGACAACTCCAACACCCAACCATGACGCAACCCCAGAATCAGTTTTGAAAACCCTGTTGTACAAGAAGAGGAAGAGAGTAACAACAGAAGGATACAGCAGAGGAACAACCAATGGGACAGGAACTACAGAGGCAAAAACAGAGGCTGTGGCAGAACTTATACCAACAACCAACAAACAGAATGGAATAAGAGAAGAGACAGCAATGGTAAATAAAGACAATGGGCCAGATATTCAAAGGGTTGCGCCATGCGCAAAGGAGTTCTTACCCTGCGCAAGTCGAACTTGCTCCATTCTGCGATATATTTAGCAGGAGGCAGTTACGCCACTGAAAACAGGCTGAGCAACAGCGCAATGCAAATGAATGCATGCTGAACTGGTGGGGAGGAACCATGCATAAACTGCACAGCCCAATATTCAGCCGGGCTGTGCAGAGTTGTGCAGCGCAACCCCAACCTGCGCCTGCACAACTTTGAGCCAAAAAAGGCTTAAGTTGAGGGCCAACCACAGGTGAGCTGCTGCATTGCAGGGCGTAACACAGTAGCTGCCACCTGTGGCTGGCCCCAACCCACTCCCTGTGCCCCCCATACCTCCTCAACTGTCTCCTGATTTTCAGGGACATCCTCGATTATGCCTCAGAATTTGTCTCTGTCCCTCATAACAGTTGTATTTTTGTGACAGAACACTGGGGATTGTAAGCATAAAATAATGTTAAATATTAAGTTACAGATTCCTTCCTATTCAGAAAATGCATCTTACATAAATCCCCTAATTCTATCAGCTTTCTGAGTGTATACTACCAAATCTTAAGATGTGTCCCTGATATGGGGTCTGTGTCCCTGATATTTTAATGTCTTGTCCCTGATTTATGAGGCGAGAGGTTGAGAGGTATGCCCCCGCGGCCCGATAGTGGGCATGGTTTAACCCCACCAGCCCGATCGGGGCAGCAATGTGTCTCCCCCCTCCGAACACATCCCTGGTGGTCCAGTGGACCGTAGATCCCGATCGCAGGATGTAATCATTAACCCGCCCAAAACATAGCCCTGGTGGTCAGTGGATGTTAAAACTAAAGTGGCAAGGCGGGTGGGATGCTACCGCCGCCCGGCTGCCGAAGGCGGGGTGGTGGGGCTTCATGGGTGGGTGGGGTGGGGACACTAGGCACCAGGGATGTGTTGGGGGTGTTTAATAATACATCCCATGATCGGGAGTTTTGGTCCACTGGACCACCAGGGCTATGTTTGGGGGTTAATGATTACATCCGCAGTCGGGATCTACGGTCCACTGGACCACCAGGGCTATGTTTGGGGAGTTTATGATTACATCCCGCGATCGGGATCTACGGTCCACTGGACCACCAGGGATGTGTTCGGGAGGAGACACATTGCTGCCCGTGATCGGGCTGGTGGGAGTAACTATGCCCGTGATCGGACTGCAGAGGTTGTTTTAAACTAATGCAGCCTGCGGTCGGGCTGGTGGGGGGGTGGGGGATTTTCACTCTTTTGCCACGATCGGGCTGCAAGGCGTCGGTCCCGATGGCTGCTGCCTGGCAGGGTGCCAGGCGCAAGCCCTCGGGATCGGTGCACCTGCATGCTAATAGCATGCAAATGGGACCATAATCAGATGCAAATGGCCCCCCTGCACCTTGCATGAAATATGGCCCCATTTGCATGTCACCCCCTGAAGCTCGGGATTTTTGCGCATGGCGCAATGGTGCCACCACCGCAAGTTGAATGCTCACTCTGACAACTTGCGGTGGCGCAAGTTCCACTGCGCCATGCACAGTGGCGGTCGGGTGATATCCAAAGGAGTTGCTCAATAGCGCAACTCTTTGAATATCACCTGGGCCACAGCCCTGCACAACTATTTTGCGCAGCGCAAGGGCTTGCACCTAAGAAGAGCGCGAGTTTGAATAACTGGCCCAATGTGATTAATCTTTAAAAATGTTTTATCAGAAAATGAAAAATCTGTCCTAAATAAATGTTTGAGCTTTGTGCCAACTGATAACCTAACTCATTTGATACCTATGTAGATCTTCATAAATTTATTAGAAATTTGCATCTAAATTGTTTTTCAATTGGGAGGAGGGAGGTGGCTCTATCTAATTTAGAAATCAATGACTCAAATGGCACACAGGTGGATCTTTCACTTTATGTTTCTATGAGATAGGATGGCTTAAATAACAATAGTAACTGCAAAGGTTTAACCCAAAATCTAGGTTTATGCCTCATATAAACCCAGCAGTCAATGTATTTTTGAAATTGTGTGAATTGGAATTGCAAGAATTATCAAAAAAATTGTCATGGAACCACTATGCTGCCTCTTATGTCGATATGACAGCAGGTGAGTTTGCATCACTCAAATCATTAAAAACAACTAGAAATCACGATCAAAGCAGGAGACAAGGGAGGCACGATAGTGGTGCTTAATGCAGATGATTACAAGAGAGAGAAGTGTATAGGCAATTAAACAATGAAACTTTTACAAGCCTTTAACATATAACCCTTCACTGTCTTAAAAACATAATTGATTCTTATTTACAATGAGCCTTAGAACAGTGTATTGTGACACAGGAAACTAAATCAGTTTTATTGTTAATCACCATGTCACACCAACAATTCACTGCCTCCCAAAAGTACACAAAAGCTTGACTGATCCCTTCCCCCGGTCACCCAATCATTGCAGGAATCGGCTCCATGACACAGCTGCTTTCATGGTATATAGATTCCTTTTAAAACTATTTTCAGCTAGCTTACATTTCCTATATCAGAGACACAACACAGGCACCACAAATACTCAATGACATCGTAGTTGAACCACATGAGTTATTAGTAACTTTAGCTGTAAGGGCTCTTTACATGAACATCCTCTACACTACCTCCCTACTCAGGTTCACCTACTCCCTTCTCACTGAGATGGATAATGGCCTCATTACCTCTGCTATCTTTGTCGCCCTCATAAAGCTTTCAACACAGTCTCACATGCCCTACTTATTGACTCCCTTATGGCTGCTGGGTTGTTTGCTTCTGCCCAAAACTGGTTTAGAGCTTACCTCTCAGGCAGAACACAATCAGTCAAGATCCAGGATACAATCTCTCCCCTGCCTTCCTATTTCCACAGGAGTCCCACAGGACTTGGTGCTTGGACCCATTGTCTTCTCCATCTTCCTAAATTGCTTGCCCTCAGTATGCCCCCTCCTCCATATGTATGCCAATGACACTGTCCTGTTTCCTCTGGCAAATGCCCCTTTGATGTAGCAACCACCCTCCAGCTTGACTTCCATCAGGTTCAGCTATGGTTTGCCTCATATCAACCATTCCTAAATGCCAAAAGACTGTCTCCATGACCTTTGGCACTAGGTAGAGACTCTCTAAGCTCCACCCTTTACTGTCTTTCCATACCCTTGATGGGACAATCCTAGAGGACACCTCCTCATTCAGATACCTTAGGGTCTGGTTCGATCAACACCTCAACTTTTCTGGCCACATTGGCCATCCTGAAAAACTGTGCCCCAAGTTTAGTGCCTTACTCAGGAACCGTAGTTGCATCCCTCCTATGGTGCAGCATGAACTAGTCAGAAGATGATCCTCCCAATTTTCAACTACTGTGATGTGGTCTATGGTGCCACTCCCAAATCCTCCTTTACCAGCTTGGTCACTCTCTTTAACTTCTTCCATCCATTTGCCCTTAATGCTCCATCAAGCACTCTTCACTGTGATCTGTATCATACCGGTCCCTTCCCCATTTGCCAACAGGCACCTCACTCATTGTACAAAATTCACTTCTAAATTTTGGTTAGGAGAACTTCCTCCCTACCTCTCATGCTCATTCTCTTCCCCTCCCTCCCTCAGATTGTCTGACATTCACACTTTGTTGGTCCCCATTGAACCACTCTCATTGGTCAGTCAGGCTTTACCCATTATTTCTTGCAAATCTGGAACTTCTTCCCCCTCCAAATATGGCACTTCTCCTACTCCCTTACCTCTACCTTACATAATTTTCTCTTATCTAACTGCTCCTGCTTTAATCCTCCTTAACCATCCTCCTTTACCTCTACTCCTATCCATGACTCACATCCCTATTAAACCTTACTCCTCCTGAACCTGCTTCTCAACGTTGTCCTCTCCCTTCACAGCTTACTCCCTCACTCATACCCTAACCTTTTTTCCATTACCAACTTGTTCCTGTTTGTTTTGACCTCTGGCAGGGTTCTCAGCATCCTAGAGGGTCTAGCACTAGGCAAGCCTCCTCTCCTCCCTCCTTCTCTCCTTTCTACCCAACTTGTTCTCACCTAAATCTGCCCTCTGTTGGGATTCTTAGCACCCTAGTGATGTCTACTGTCAGGTAAGAGCAGGATGGGAAAGGGCTGCACATGTGTAAGATGTACTTTCCTAAAGGCATGAATGTAGTACTTGTTTTTTCATATAAATGTTCCCTGCTGTTGTAATGTTGCACTTAATAAAGATTTGGTCATTATTCATAAAAGTCTATTATTTTTAAAACATTTATATTCAACAGATGCCTGAACTTGGGTGGGAAAAAATTCCTTCAGTTTATTATAAAAATAAAAGATGAGAAAGTGTCTGAAATAGAAACATAGAAACATAGAATTTGATGGCAGATAAGGACTGCTTGTCCCACCCAGTCTGCCCATTTCCTACCTAATGGATAAACTGCAGATCCTAGTTAACCAGCAGCCTACTTCTTTCTACCCCCAACCCCTAGAATTGCTTTATGGCTGTCAATGCATGTTTGAATTCAGCCACTGTTTTTGACTTCACAACCTCCTCCAGAAGGCTGTTCCATGCATCCACAATCCTCTCTGTGAAAAATGCTTCCTTACATTACCTCTGAGCCGACCCCCTCTAGCTTCAAATTGTGCCCCTTGTTCTTGCACACCTCTTTCTTTGAAAGATGCTATCCTCTTGGACTTTGTTGATTCCTTGAGGTACTTGAACATTTCTATCATGTCCCCCCCTTTCCTCGAGGTTATACATATTAAGCTCCTTTAGTCTCTCTTCATATGTCTTCTGGTGCAGACCTGCACCATTTTAATTGCCCTCCTGTGGACAGCTTCCGTCTTGTCTATGTCCTTGCAAAGACTGGATCTCCAGAACTGCACACAGTACTCAGATGGGGTCTCACCAGCTGTCTGTACAGAAGGATAACAACTTCCTGTTTTCTACTGGTGATGCCTCTCCTATGCATCCCAGTATCCCCCAGCCCCCTTACTGCTTTCTAGCATTGCTTGCCCACCTTTAAGTCATCTGATATGACTACCCCCAGGTCCCTTTCCATTTTGTTTTGTTAGTATCTCACCGTCCCATTGTGGACTCTTCCCTGGGTTTTTGTTTCCCATGTGCATTACCTTGCACTTCTTAGCATTAAATCTAAGCTGCCATACATTTGACCATTCCTCTAACCTTGCCAAGTCCTTCTCATCTTTTCCACCTACCTTGTGCATCAACTCTGTTGCAGATCTTTGTGTCATCTGCAAAGAGACATACTTTTCCTTCAGCCCTTCTACAATGTTGCTTATAAAGACATTGAAAAGGACCCAGTCCCAGTACTGAACCCCGGCACCCCACTAGTAACCCCCTTTCTTCAGAGTGGACTCCATTTACTATTACCCTCTGTGTCTATTCTCCAGCCAATTCTTTACCCAGGCTATCATCTTGGGACCCACTCCCAAGCTGGCTAACTATACATTAATCTTTTGTGTGGGACTGAGTCAAATGCCTTGCTAAAGTCTAGGTAGGCCATGTCCACAGCCCCTCCCTGATCTACTACTTTGGTCACCCAGTCAAAGAAATCTATTAGATTCATCTGGCATGACCTTCCCACTGTGAATCCATGCTGTCTTGGGTCCTGTGCCCTCTGGCCTCTAGGTACTGGACAATTCATTCCTTCAGAAGTGATTCCATCATTTTCCCTATCACTGAGGTTAAACTAACAGATCTGTAGATTCCTGCTTCTGCCCTGCTCCCACTTTTGTGAAGAGGAATCACATCTGCCCTCCTCCAGTCCTCAGGTACCACCCCATCCTCCCATGATTAAAGAGGGTAGTCAGTGGTGTTACTAGTTCTACCCTTAGTTCTTTTAGAATTCTGGGATGAATCTCATCAGGCCCCATTGCTTTGTCCACCTTCAGTTTTAAGAGTTTTTCAGAACCCTTTCTTCTGTAAATGGGCTGGTATCAGCTTCTGTATTCAGAGTGTTTCTATTGTTTGTTTTAGGTACCTCCCCTCTTCATTTGTAAATACTGAGTAAAATATTTGTTTAGTATCTCTGCCTTTTCACAGTCACCCTCTGCTCACCTCCCTTTATTAAGCCTCACTATCCCTCCCTTAGTCTTCCTTTTGCTCCTGATGTACCTAAAGGTTTATCCCCTTCTTAACTGAGTTGACTATCTTTCCTCAGTTTGGTCCTTTGCTGTTCTGACTGCCTTCCCAGCTTCCTTTTGCTTTAACTGATACAATTCTCTGTCCTGCTCCTTCTGTGATTCCTTGTACTTTCTGAATACTTTCTTTTTTTCTTGAACCTTTACTGACACCTCCTTTGAGAACCATAGTGGTTTCTTACATCATTTTGTTTTGTTTATTTGTTTCACAAAAGGCTTGTTACCTCTGTGATGGCAGTTTTATTATTCCTCATTGTTCTTCTACCCTCCTTACTGCCCATGTGCTAGTGCATTCCTTAGGCACTCACCCATTTTAGCAAAGTCAGCCCTCCTGAAGTCCAATACTTTTGCCTTTGTATGGCTTGACTCTATTGCTGTGTTTGTTGTAAAGCATACTGTTCGATGGTCACTAGTTTCCAGATGGCTACCCACTTCTACATCTGTGATACTCTCCCATCTCCATTTGAGAGGACCAGGTCTAAGATTGCTCCTCTCGAGTGGGCTCCAATACTAGTTGTCTAAGGCATGCCCCTGTGGCATCTAGAATAACCCCACTCTTAGAAGTGTCTGCTGCAGCTGCACTCCAGTTAACTTCTGGCATATTCAGATCACCCATCAACAATATCTCCCTTTATCTGCCATTGTAAGTATACTTTCTATCATTTCCTTGTCCATTTCCTCCCCCTGTGAGGGGTCTTGTCTAACCTGTGCGGATTGGGTGCCATTGCCTGCCTCCAAACTGACCCACAGTGCTTCTTCTCCTCCCTGTTTACCCTTTTGTTCTAGTACTTTGATTTCTTCTCTTATGTGAGAGCTACTCCTCCTTCTCTTTCACTCTCCCTGTTCCTCCTGTAGATAGTGTATCCTGATATGTTTACGTCCCAGTCATGGTTCTGTGTGTACTGTGTTTCTGTGACTGACGATATTCAGATGTTCCTCCTCCATCAAGACCACTAATTCAGGAAGCTTGTTACCCAGACTACGGGCATTGGTACTCATTGCTCTCCATTTTGATGGCTTTACCCTGTAGCAGCATCCTCCACTGACCTTTCTACCTTGGTCGTTTTCTCATTTAGTACCCTATTTTGTAGGGGAGGCTGGGATTTTCCTGCTACTTATCAGTGCCTCCCCTTGACTAGTTTAAAAGTTTGCCAATAAAGCATTTAAATCAATTACCCAAAGATTTGTTCCTTCCTGGACAGATGCAGGCCATCCTGCCAGTATAGGCTAGTGTCCTCAGGTGGAACCCCAGACCCCAATGAGCACCTGTGCTCCACACCATTTTTTCAACCATTCAATAAACTGCATGGTGGAAAGTACCCTTGCCTCACCTGTGCCACTGACAGGCAGCACCTCTGAGAAGGATACTGTGTGTCTACTTGTCTTAAGCCCCTCCTCAACTCTACAAAGTCCTTGTGCACTGCTGTAATCTCATGATGAGTCAAGTCATTTGTCCCTAGGTGGACAATGATGTCCAACTCGAGACTCCTGTGCAACTGTTCTCGTGATCCTAAGGATGTGCTTCTTGTTCCTCCAAGCCATGGCACCAGTCAGGCACCTTATTTCAGTTTTCCCTGCTCCCCCAGTTCTATCCCCTGATAACTGGAGTCCCCATCAGGAGCTGCTTCCTTTCCTGTGGTGCTCTTTGCCTCCTTCCTGACCCTCGGGGTGGGATGTTTTCATAAACCCCTGGGGAATAAGAAAGTAAAGTGGTGAATAATGATAAAAGGGATCTGCTCTAAAATCAGTGAGAGCAGAAAGAATAATCAAATTAAGCAGTGATATGGCAAATTAATTTTATTATAAGCATACAGTGCTTATGTATTGGGACAATTGATGCTGAACTGCTTGTATTAGAAGTTTAAATGTGTAACAGTATGTCTTTTAATTGTGTATTTAACATTATTTATATCCAAAGTCTAAATGTTGTGATTAATGTGTTGCTGTATTTGGAGAACTGACAAATGTATAACATGTAATATACCCCTCTTACTATCACTTTAAGATGAATGTTGTATATGAGGAGCACCATGAGGGCAGTGGTATTTTCTTGGCAAAGTGCTCAAGCATGAAACGTTGAGATTTGTTGGGCTAGTGTTTGACCCTGTTCTCCTGCTGGAGATATTTTATGACTAGAATAAAGTTTTGCACAGTATATCTGGAGTGGAAGCTGCATCTTTATTAACGAGGAAGTTGTGTGGCAAGGTTTTCTTTTCTGATGAACTGTTTTATTGAAGACACCTCCAGGATTGAGGCGGCATCTTCATCTCTGCCATGTGAAGTGCATGAGGAGGTCAGGTTTGTGCCGTGTGAGATGCATGGTGCTTGCGCCATGTGAAAAGTGTGTGGGGAGGTGGCTTGTGCCATGTGAGGATCATGAGGGGTCAGGCTTGTGCCATGTGCAGATGTGGCATATCTGGCTATGCGAAATGGGGGTTGTGCATGTGAGCATGGGGGACATTTGCCATGTGAAGGTATGGGGTGCTTACCATGAGATGATTGGGGGCTTCTGCCTTATGAAGATTATTAGAGGTCAGGCTTATGCAATGTGAAGATGCAGAGTGCCAGTGTCATGTGAGGATGGGGGCTTGTACAACATGAATATTTGGTGGGGTGTATGCCATGTGAAAATTTAGCACTGGAGCAGGACTTACATTGTGTTTTGGGGGCTGGTATCTCTGTTGAAACACCACTGATTTATTATGATTTACAGCATTTGTAATTGGCATTTGCAACCCCATCTCGAATCCCAACAAGCTCATTAAAGCTTGCAACTTAAAATTCATGTAATCCATAATAGCCACACTTTGCACATTAATAAAACACAAATCCCTTACAGAAAAAACACTCCCCTTCTGATTTCATGATGATTAATCTAAAACAATATAAATAGTCATTTATTTTGCTAATTGCAATACTTAGTTCTCTTCCCCAGGATCTAGTTGCTATTTTTATTTTGTCTGAATCATCTTGGTAAATGGGTGTTTACTCACCTGGTAAAGGTGATTGTGTTGGTTGGCATCCATGGCACTCCAGACATTACCTCATGGGTTTTAGCCCACCTGATAGGCTAGTGATGCACATGACCCAGATCAGATTTCTAGCATATCCAGGTCCCAGAAACCCCTGCTCTCCAGTTCGAATCTTCCATAGCTGAAATAAGGTTAATTAGTACAAGAGAAAAAACATACAGTGCAGTGCGACCAAGTGAAAGTAATAAGAGAGATGAATGGAGACACAGAGGAGAGCGGACCATGGCGTAGTAATAATGGCCCAGGGGCCGACTCTTTATTCTTCTCCAATTCTTTACAGTCTAGTCTCGAACCCGAGGTCCGACTGGTCATTTATCATTAGAAACAAGCATGCTGTCTGTTCCCCTGTGTGTCTAACATGGGTGAAGGTCCCCTAGGTCGGAACCGGTCACTCTGAACACTCTGAAGGAGGGCCTTGGAGTGCCATGGATGCCAACCAACACAATCACCTTTACCAGGTGAGTAAACACCCATTGTGATTGGTTGGCATCCATGGCACTCCAGACATTACCTCATGGGTAGATAAGAAGCAGTGAGTACCCAGGAGGGAACCAGAGTGGACTAAGAGTGAGTGGTTGAGGATGCTGCCACCAGGACCTGGGTGGCGAAGGTGGCCGTATGGCATGTAATTGTTCCAGCCTGTAGTGTCTGGCAAGCGTGAATGGAACTCCATGTGGCTGCCCTACATATGTCCTCTGAGGATACGCTGGCTCTCTCCACCCAAGAGGTGGCGACCGCTCTGGTGGAGTGAGCCTTGATCAGGGTGGAGTCATCCACTTTGCTGTGTAGGCATTTTGGATGACTATAGCTCACCAGCGATGGTGGTTTTGGAGGCAGCGTTACCCTGCCTCTGTCCCTTTGAGATGACGAACAGTCTCTCTGTCTTGCGTATGAGAGCGGGTTCTGGTTAAGTACACAGAGAGGGCAGATCCCACATCGAGGTGATGTGGGGGCACGCTGGAGCCCTGTAGGGGCCCCTCTCAGGAAGGTGGGCAGCTCGATGGGTTCCTCCTGTGGAAACTCATGGGGACCTTCGGCTGGAAGGCTGGGACTGTTCTCAGATGGACCCCTATTGGGGTGAACACTGTGTAGGGTTCTCGCAGGATGAGGCCCCAAGTTCTCCAATCCTTCTAGCTGAGCAGATTGCCACCAAGAAGCATGTCTTGAGGCCAACCCAGAACAGGTCCGCCTCGCAGAAGGTTCATAAGGAGCCGAGTTGAGGGACTCAGGACCAGTGGGAGGTCCCACGGGTGATGGTCGGTCGAGTCCTCGGGTCTGAGGATCTCTACTGCCCTTAGGAAGCGTCTGGGCGTCGGGATGCACTCCCGGGGTGTATCCGTCAATGGGACCTATGGCGCCCCTATGGCTGATAGTTGCACCCTGAGGAAGAGTCGCTAGTCCCTTCTTCACTCCCTGTTGGAGGAATAGGAGGATGGTGGCCATGTCAGGACTGCTCGGGGACCTTGCCCATTCCGGCACCACCAGTGAAGATGGACCATTGCCCCCATACGTGGAAGTGGTGGAAGCCGTCTGGACTGGAGTAGGTGCTGATGATGGAATCATGATACCCACTGCCCTCAGTCTCCTCCTCTCAGGAGCCAGGCCGTGAGCTTCAGGGTCCGCAGGGTCGGGTGAGCACTGGCCCCTGTGAGGCATGTCCGTTCGGTGGGGTATCCTGAAGCTGGCCAGTGACATCTCTCGGACCGCAGTGAACCATGCCCTGCGCGGCCAGTGGGGGCCACCAGGATAACCCGTGTGGCCTGACTCCCGTATTTTGGCTGGGACCTGGGGATCAGGGGGCGGTGGGAAGACATAAGGGTTCCTCCCCTCCAGGATTGCGACAGTGCGTCCATTCCCTGGGACAGACTGTCCCTGAACCACGAGTAGTATTCCCTGACCTGAGCGTTTTCCCACTGACACTATGAGATCCATGGACACGGGCCCCATGTCACCTGGATCAGCTGGAATAGGGCCAGGTGTAATCGCCATTCCCCAGGTGTACCTGTTGTCTGCTGAGCCAGTCTCTGCGGACGTTCAGCCTTCCTGCCAGGTGAACCACCCCAGGTGAGTGAGGTTGGCCTGGGCCCAGTTGAGGACTGCCGTTGTCTCCCTCATCATGGCCCTGCTCCTGGTCCCGCCTTGCTGCGATGTAGGCCACCGTGACTCAATTGTCGGAATGGATCAGAACCAACTGACCATGCACCTGGCGCTTGAATGCCTTCAGGGCGTGAAATCGACTCTCATATCCAGGATGTTGATGGAGAGCTCCGCCTCCGCTGGTGACCATAGGCCTTGTGCCGTTGTGTCTCCAGGCAAGCTCCCCAGCCAGAGAGGCTCGCATCCCTTTCTATGGCGATTGGTCGAGGGGCTCCAGAGGGACTCCCTGGTCAGATTCGCCTCCACTGTCCACCATGCAAGGAGCGTCCTCACTACCTGGGGTAGCGGTACCATGACCTGTAGATTGTGTTAGCTCGGTGCCCCGAGATAGGACATAAGTTTGTAGAGGTGCATGTGCCACCTGGCCCAGGGCATGAGATCAATGCATGAGGCCATGCAGCCCAACAACTGAGCTATCCTTCCCATTGTTGTGTGGGCGGGCCTTCATCTGGTGAGCCAGCTCCATCAAGTTGAGAACTCTCGAGTGGGACGGTTTTGCCCAGCCCTGAGCGAATTGATGAGTGCTCCCAGATGCTCGATCTGCTGAGTGGGATTGAGGTGGCTCTTTCTCGATTCACCACCCAACCGTGGTCTTCAAGTGCCTGCATAGCAGATTCCATGTGGATCCGTGCCTGGTTTTCGGACCGGGCCGGATAAACCAATCGTCAGATAGGGGATGATGTCCAGTCCCTGTTCCCTGAGTCTGGCTACCAGTGTTATGGAGACTTTGGTGAAGACTCTTGGGGCTGACGACAGGCTGAATGGCAAAGCCCGGTACTGGAAGTGGTGACCTAGGATGTGGAAACAGAGGATGCCTGTGCTTCCGGATGATGGGAATATGGAGGTAGGCGTCCTTTGGGTCTATGGACATCAGGAAGTCGCCTACCGAACGCACCGTAGGGTGGATCGGATGGTCTCCATTTTGAATCGGTGTGGGACCACGTATTGGTTCAAATGTTTCAGGTCCAGGATGGGCCTGAGTTCCCCTGATTTCTTGGGCACCAGGAAGAATATGGAATAGACCCCAGATTCTGCTCTGGCACTGGCACGGGCTGAATGGCTCTGTTCCAAATTAGTTCTGACAAGATTTGTTGGACCTGGTGCGGGGATGCCCTTCTCCTGGCTATGGGGAGGAGACCGACCTTTGTGGAATGTGGGCATGGGATAGTTCTATGGAGTATCCCTGGTTACCACGTCTTGGACCCATCTGTCCGATATTGTGTGGATCCAGCAATAGGCGAATAGGGTTAGCCTTTGACCCACTGGTGGGTATGGGTCCTGGCCTCATGCTGTTGGGAGGGGCAGTCACTGTTGCTTTCCTTTGTAACCTCTACCTTGACCTCCAGCTCTCTGGCCAGGGATCTGAGGAGGAGGACTGATAGTTCTGAAGTGCAGACCCACGGAAGCGGGAGAGGGGCCTCTGCTTCAAAGGAGTGGCCCTGTTGTTGAGTATCCCTGCGGGGTTGGAATGGTTTGTTCCCCGAAACCTCCGCCTCGAAGAGGAGATAGGAGAACTTGGACTTATTCTTGAGGAGGTCTCTGCCCTCCTCCTTTTGCTTCAAATAATCCTGCAGACCCTCCCGAAAAAACATGCTTTCCCGGTGGTAAATTTTGTAACAATGTTTTGACTCATGGTCTCGTCCCACAGTTTCAGCCACAGTGCCCTACAAGCACGGTTGGTGATGGCGGTAGCCCTGGCTGAGATGCAGGGTGTCTACCGCCATATCAGCTAAGTGTTTGGCTGCATCCAAGTGCACTCCAACAGTTCTGCCTCCTGGACTTAGGGATGGCTTGCTCCTGGAGCTCCTCTAGCCAACGAATCTGTGCTCGGGTCGTATAGATGGCTGTGGTGGTCGCCTTAGCTGCGGTGCCCTCAATCTCGAAGGCCCTCTTGAGCATATCTTGACCTTTTTGTCCGTCAGGTCCTTGAGGGCTATTGTGCCGCATGGTAGTACAGTCCTTTGCTAAGGGCCGCCACCTGGGGGTCAATGGTGGGGCCTTGCACCAGGCATCGATTTCCCTTGGACGGGTACATTCTGTCCAGGTTCTTGCGATTCAACATCCTGCCGGTTCGAGGATTGCCATTCTTTACTGAAGATGTTCTCGATTGCGGGACATACAGGAAAGGTCTCTGTGGTTGAAGGTCTCAGTTGAATCATAGGGTCAAGCTTTGACTCGGGCTTGCTGTCCTCTGTGTAAACCCATGGTGGCCTTGATGATTTTCATGAGCCCTGGGATGGTGTCAAAGGAGCACAGCTTTGAAGTCATGGAAGGTGTCCTTGAGCTCCATATCTTCTTCATCTGAGTCCGCTCGTCCTCTTCCCTGTATCATCCTCTCCCTGTCCTGAGGCGCATTGTCACGTGGGGTGTCCGGAGAGTGTCCTCAGGGTTTGGAAGTTCATCCGGTTGCCCACCCACCTTGTCGGGTTCTGTACCGGTGATTTTGCCCTGTGTTGGGTGAGGATTCCAGTTTCTCCATGATTTTGAGCATAAAGTTCTGCTGGCTCTCCATCATGGCGGCCATGACCTGCTGGTTCTGGATAAGGAGGGGCCGGGTCCATCCATGTAGAGGTTTCTGGGTCCTGGGTTGCGGGCCCAGGGGCGGGGTTCGCTCAGGAAGAATCGTCATCGTCCAGGAGACAGGCCCTGCAAAGGGACCCGGGTCTGGGGCAGGAGGGTAGTGCTGCAGGAGCATTTCTTCGCTTTCACCATCTGGAAGGAGAAAAGTATACTTAGCACAGAGCTGTGATCCCCCTTTTTCTCTCTCTCTCTCTCTCTCTCTCTCTCCTTCTTCTCTTCCCTAGAGAGGCCACATGTTGGTTGGAGGGTGCTATGTGAGGACCCCCTCAGCGAGGGCCAGAGGAGGAGGGCTGGAGATCAGTGGTCTGGTGCCATGGCTCGCTATGGGAGGGGCCGTGGTGACCGAGGATGGAGTCCATATAAATCAGGCTACCTACTCGGGTCGCTATGGGAGGGGCCAGTGGTGAGAGTGAGATGAAGCCCAGTGAGGGGACAGGCGCAGGGGTTCAGGAGGAGGAGGCCACTGGAGTGTCGCTATGAGAGTGACCCTATCGGAGAACCCAGGTAACAGGTAGGCCTCAATTTCTTTCTTTTTTTTTTTTTTACTCTTGAAAGTAGAGCAGAGTACTGAGCACTAGGCCACACGGTCAGCACATGACCCTGGCCGCGTTCCCGTCATCATCAGGGGCCAGAAGGTAGAGCCACATGGTCAGCACATGACCCTGGCTGCGTTCCATCGTCATCCATGGGCCAGAGAAGGTGAAGCCGTTCCCTTCCTGAAGAGGGACAGAGGGTGGAAGGTGGATTGCGGTTTGGAGGGGAGAAACCCAAGCGGGCATGGAAGATGGCCTCAGGAGCAGGCATGAGAGTCTCTCTCGCCACCCTCCAGGAGCTAGCAGCTCGTGAGACTAGGGTGAACCACCCTGCTCCAGACAAGCCGTGAGGAGGAGGGGCTTCCTCGTGGGAGCAGCGGCCTAGTGATGGGAGAAGCAGAAGCCTCGCGGTTGCCCTTCCTGATCCCTGAGGTGAGAGGAGGTACCTGGAGGCCACCATGAGCGGAGGGACAGGCTGCAGTAGGCCCAACCAGGCCTACAGAGCATGCAGTGATCTTGCGCCATTGCCTTCCAGGGGCGAGGCGCCTGCGGCAGTTCGCACCGTGCACAGGGGACAGGTGCAGGGGTCTCCCGTTCAGCGGAGGCAAAGGGGAGGGGCGGCTTGCCTGAGAGGAACTACGTGGGCAAGGAGAGAGAGGCCACGTGGTCAGCGCTGGACCGGAACAGGCCGCTGGTCCGCCCGAGCCTTGCTGAGACCAGGGACTACAGAAAATGGCCAAATGGGCGATAGGGTCCCAGGCCTAGGGGCGGCGCTGCGGCGTAAGGCAGGCATGGGCCGCGCACGCGGTGCTACGAGGATTTTCTCGGAAAACGAAGTGGGGAGCACCCAAACAATCGTTACATACCACAATCAAATTTAATAACAACAAGACAAAACAGTAAGCCCTTTTCAGGATAACCAAAGGCTGCCTAAAAGAATCCTCTGATCTAGATAAGACCAAAGCAGAGGGCTAGCTTAGCTAATCCTCCTGGTTAAAATCCAGGAATTTCTAATTTGTAAGGCTTCCAGAAAACTATTGTACCTGCCTTCTGACTTAGCCTGATGAGCATACTTAAAGGGATATAAATCCTTGATTCAAGGTCTTACCTTGTAGGAGCAGACAGGGATTCCTGGTGTGCTTCTTGCCTGATCAGATGCACGATTCGAAACTGGAGAGCAGGGTTTCTGGGACCTGGATATGCTAGAAATCTGATCTGGGTCATGTGCATCACTAGCTTATCAGGTGGGCTAAAACCCATGAGGTAATGTCTGGAGTGCCATGGATGCCAACCAATCACAATGCTAACTTGCCTCCAATTGTGGGCTCACAGTGTAAATGTGACTCACAATGAGGCACTGAGTGGCTATCAGTGTGATGTGCAGCACGTCCACTGGGTGAGGGGCTGAGCTAAGCTGCTTGCCTGAATGTCAGGGCTGTCTCCTCTTTACCAGCAGTGATGGAACACATTGCACGTCAGTGGTGAGCTTTCTGGCACACATCACACAGTAGCAGCAGCACAGAAACTGCACTTCCTAGGGCTATACTCCCCACACTTGAATTCGCGTGTTGCTGTTGGTTGGTTTGCAAGCCTAAGGCATTTTTACCAGATCCAAGATGTCACATTGGAGGAAGAATCTCACTTAGTGTTTGCAGAGGATGCAGGATAATGGTAGGGTCTCTGTGGTACCAAATTCTACTGATGTGAAATTATACTGCATTTCCAGTTTTGAAATTGTCACGTGGGAGGAGGTGCAAAGCATTGGGTCCTACAATTACAGATTCATTGTTTTTCCTAGGCTAACCTTAGATGGAGGTTATCACCTTTTAAGAAGCCTAAAGTGGGATAATCTGACTGACACATGATTTTCACAGGACAGTACTTAACCTCGACCAATGCAACAGACTTGCTTTCTCTATATAATCAGAATTAAAGCTGAGTATTGTAGTTTATTAGTTGCTTCTATTGTTTCTTGCCGCTTTAAGGTATTTCAGTTGAGGTACTGAAGTTCTCTGCAACATTTGGGGAAAGTGAAAATATTTTCTCTGCTATAAAATCAGGACATGTAATGTTTTTCATGTTTTTGCAGGACACACCTGCCCAAATCAGGACTGTCCTGCAAAAATCAGGGCAGGTGATAACCCTTCTTAGATGATTTATTAAAACTGTGGAAGACAGCAATTAGACACACAGTTGATGCTGGGCTAGCTGGTTTAGTTTGGTTAAAGCTGCATGTTTCTGATGTGAAATATTCAGATATGAGTGCGTGTCTGTATGTGTGTGTGTGTGTGTGTGTGTGTGTAAGCATGCATGCACATGCGTATGTGTGTGTGTGTGTGTGTGTGTGTGGTCATACAAGCCTATTTTAAGCATTGGAGATAGAGAGTAAACTTTTCAGGTCTTCTCCTTAATCTCCAGGATAACCTTTGAGTTGAAGTTATTGCGCTGAGTTATTTGACAGAAACAGAAGATGCTCTGTTGCCTACCATGCTGCTATGGTGCTAAGGGTCTGTTATATCTGGCACAGCCAAGTCTGGTACATTCGTCAACTCCTATAAACAGGTTACAGTGTTGGAAGTAAGCAATAACCCACAATAGAGTATGGGGTTATTTGGGATTTATTCACACCCCAGGTGCATTGTGAGGCACAAGGCTGCAGCCTGAGTGTCCTCACAGCACCCAGGGTGTGGATTATTCCACAATAAACCCATACCCTAGAGGTGTTATTACACTTATAACATGGGTTGTGTGTGGGACAAAAATCCACAAAGGTGTTTTGTGCTGTTTTATTAGGGAAAATTGGTGTATCCTGCCAACCTGACAAATAGTCCCAGAAACCAAGCATATATTATTTCTGTTATGAACATAGAAATGCCAGAAATATTGTCCTGAAATAATTTTTGACATGTGTCTGTTCATAAAATAAATAACATATGTATAACTCACTTTGCTGTGCAGTTGAGGTGGTGAGATTCTCGTTGTCTCTGTCACTGTCTCTTGCTCTCTGCCTGTCCCTGCAATGTCGTGCAGTGCTCGCTGCCTGTGCCTCACTCTTTCTGTTTCTGATTTGGGATGTGTGAGGAGTATGGCTGGCACACTATGAGTCAGGAGGGAGTGGGAATCTGGGTGCAGGACTGCCAGCTGCTCTGTTTGTGTCTCTCCTCTCCCTCTCTCTCTCACTGTCTCTCTCTCTCTCTCACTCTTTCCCTAAAGCGGTGACCCTTCCTCCCCTAGTGTGTGTGTGTGTGTGTCTCACTCTCCAGCATGCCATCAGCTGTTCAAGGGACAGACAAAAGAACATAAAACAGACCAGAAAGGGTAAAAGTCAACTGTCACTGACTGCATGGCTGAAAACTCACAACACACACAGAGAAAACTGTAGGACTTTGAAATTACATGTCCTGGTCTCTGTCTCACTGTTAGTTTCTCTTTTTCTCTCTCTCTTTCTGTTGCAGGAAGTGCAGGGTTGGGTGTGGGCAGTCAGAGATGTGGACAATCTAACTCCTGGGTTCCTCATCTCTCCCCAGCTCGCTACTGGTCAGAGTCCCAAGTGTCTGCCTGTTGTTTTGCTGTATCTGTGGAGGACAGTTTGCTCCATGTCATTCCAGGTGCTTTAGCTTGCTGTCTCCTGCTTCACAGTTTTACATGGCTGCCTCTCTCTTGTGATTGCTGTAGGAGGAACAAGTTCTGACTGCAATTCTGTCTCTGCCCATGGATATTGGTTTGTGGCAATTTACAGCAACTGTGGATTAACTAGGAGAATTAATCAACAGTCACCTGATGCCGTTTGACCAACTAGGTTTTCTACTTTTGCACCCATGTTATAACTGCACATTTTGATGTGAAACATTCAAGGACCGAAAGTAAACTTTGTCAGGCCTTCTACCTAAATCTCCAGGATGACCTCTGAGTTGAAGTTGTTACACTGAGTTATTTGGTAGATACAGCAGATGCTCTATTGCCTACTATGCTTCTGTGATGCTAAGGGTCTGTTACATCTGGCACAGCCATGTCCAGTACATTGTGCCAACTCACTGGTTATATACATTGAAAAGTAAGCACCTCTATAGCAGGCTACAGTGTTGGAAAAGTTTATAGTATATGGCTCAGTGTGATTGTATACAAAATGTAGTCAAAATCCCTGTTGACTATTGTGTATGGAAGATAAGTTACTGTGTATGGGGTCAAAGGTCAGAAAATGCTGTGGTTGTATGGTTTAGATGTCACACCTACACTACAACAGCAATTCTAAAATCATGTACTTTAACTCTCAGTCATCCACTCTTCACCACGTTTCCTTAGCTAAAGTAATAATTAAAAAAAACAGGCTCCACACACAGTTCCTCTCTAAAACAACTGGCATTTCAAACCATGACACTGTAGGCATGCATTCTGCATTGACAAATGCATGTTTTAGTAAAATAAAGACTGGTACAGCATATGTCTTCCAACCAGTTTACTAATAATGGATTGCAATATTGTTCCTTATTTAAAGCTGCAGTGCAACAGAAAATGTTTTCTCAAAAAGCTAGTCTTAGCTACAATTTTTAAAAGGTTTTCTTCTTTTCAATCCTAACCTTGCCATGTCTACAATGATATTTCTAAGTTGAATGTGGTGGCCTTTTTCTTCAGAAAAAGACTACATAGAAACTGTTTATAAAATATTTTAAATGTAGGAGTAACTAGAAAATTTCACCATCAGATGAAACTGGCACATCCTGGAATATTTATTCACGAAAAGATGGTCACAATTTTGTTGCATCGCAGCTTAATGTGATAATATGATAGTGCACTCACTATACAAGGTAGTAATCCAATTGTTGTACTGATAAAGTACAAGGCCAAAGGATGAATGCTTTATTTCCATTGAAATAACTGGAATATTGCCAAGGATAGAGAATTTATTAGCATATTATTTTATCATGCTTCATGTTTCAAAACATGTATGTTTTGTATTTGTCTGCCCCATTAGAATATTCGATGAGATTATGACATTATTGTTGCGCTGTCACTGCTGTTACTTTATTGGGAACAAAATGACTGTTACAAGTTTACATTTGCTGTATTTTAACCCTTGCTGTGCCACAGACTAATAGATCAGTCCTGAATTCCTATATATTTTAATTCTGTTGGCAGCCTAAGTGTTAATACCACAGCCAACACCACTTTATGATTGTAGAGTGGTCTCACATGCATTCTTAGGGTATGAAAACCATGAATCAAAGGTGAGTGGTTCTAATTCCCTATGAAGTCGGTGAGACCGCTCTTACAACCATAAGACTAATCTTAGTAGTGGCATTAATATATTATTAATTTAGCTTGAGCAATAAATATATTACTTTTGTTGAAAACTGTAGCTAAATGTGTCCATTTCTAGGGCAGCTGTATGTGAAACAATCTTCACAGAATATGTGTGTCTCACAAGCAGAGGAAAGGAATGCTCTGATTGGTCAGGAGCACTCCCTGAGCTATAAGGAAAGATAAACTATTTGTAGTGCTGACTTCTAGTTGGGCTCCAAATGTACTAAAATAGTAGTTTACTCACCTGGTAAAGGTGATTGTGGGGAATGCATCTCTGAGGCACTCCACAGTCCTGACATCATGGGTTGTATACAACTGATAGGTTGTCTGATGCACATGTGACATAAAATAATCCTTCCCTTGTGGTGGTCACTGGGCTCCTATGGTCAGTTCGATGTATTCCAAAGCTGTTCCGAATGAAATATGTTAGAATCCCCCTTGTGCCCACAGTAACAGTATAGTGACTAGCATGTACATTTGGCATATACATTTTAATAGTAATAATCTGTACATGCTGTTTATCATGTTTTGCATAAGATTGCAAGGATCTTTTGAAATGTCAGTCTATGTTGTTATCATTGCTGTGTACTGGTAAAACACGTCAAGTAGGGTATGGTGTGGAGTGTCTCAGAGATGCATTCCCCCACAATCACCTTTATCAGGTGAGTAAACTACCATTGTGGGGAATGATCTCTGAGGCACTCCATGATCTGACATCATGGGTTATTAAAAGCAGTGATCATTCCTAAGGGTGGGTCAATGGTACTTTGGTACTGTGCGGGCCACTAGTAGTGCAGCCCTGGCAATGTTTGTCTTGGAGTCTTGGGATACATCCATTCTGTAGTGTCTTGTGAAAGTGTGGATAGTTGACTATGTGGCTTCGGCACAAATCTCTTCTGCTGTGGCCATATTTCTTTCTGCCCATGAGGTAGACATTGCTCTTGTGGAAAATGCTTTAAGCTCAATGATACCTCGTGTTGTTGGCTTTGTAAACTTCTGAAATGGCTGTTCTCAGGTATCCTGCTATCGAAGATTTGGATGCTGGGAGGCCTTTTCTGCGTCCTTAATACAATGATGAAGAGTCTGTCTGTTTTTCAAATGTAGTTAGTTCTTGTGAGGTAGACTGCAAGTACTCTCCACATTCCCAGTGTTTTTAGCTGTGGATCTGCCTGAATGTCCACTAGAGGTAGTTCTGCTGGAATCTCAATGGTTTGACTGAGATGAAAATTTGAGACTATTTTTGGTCTGAATGATGCAATGGGATGCAGGGTTATTCAGTTGTTGTAGAACTGTAGGCATGGCTGTTTGCATGATAAGCGCCTGTAATTCACCTACTCTTCTGGCTGATGCAATGTCTGTTAGGAAAAGCGGCCTTGAGTTGTAGCTATTTCAAGGTGATGGAGTCTATGGGCTCAAATGGTGGCATTGTCATGGCCTGCAAAACTGTGGTTGTCCCATGGTGCTAATATTGGTTTCTTGAGGGGTGTATGTTGGTGGCAGCCTTTAGGAGGCGTACTCGTCCTGGTGGGATCCTGGTGTAATGCCTTGTATTTGTCCTCTGGCAGCTCCTATAGCTGCTACTTGAACTTTAATGAGGGTGGTGATAGCCTCAGTTGTAGACCTTCTTGAAGGAACAAGAGGATCTGGGGTATGATGCATGATCTGGCCTTTATTTTGTGGTGAGTGCACCATTTGTTGAATATTTCTCATTGGCGTTGGTAGGTAGTAATGTGGACTGTTGTCGTGATGAGGCCATAGTGGTTATGACTGATGGGTGATAACCTGCTTTTAGCATCTCTCCCTTTCAGGAGCCATGCCATCAGCTGTAGTGTTGTGGGTTTGGATGTAGTATAGGGCCTTGTGATAGTAGATCCGGTCAGAGTGGTAGTCTCTATGGGTGCGTCTAGTGCCATTGAAACTATTGTTGCAAACTTGGGTGTGGCACCCAGTGCACTATGTTGGTTCCAAGACTACCTTACAAGCAGAACTCAATGTGTCTAAATTGGACATGTGGTTTTGAGTGCAAGAGAGGTATCAATGGGGTGCCCCAGAGATCTGGCATGAGCCCCTACTCTTCAGTGTCTTTCTAAATGACCTCCCACTGCCTGCAAAACCAAACTGATACTCTCGCTGACCATGCGGTGCTCCTGGAAATAGCACATCCCTTGCTAGTCTGCAAACTGAGCTTCAGGCATCCTTCTTCTCATTGGAGACCTGGTTCTGCAGACATAAGCTGCTACTGAATTATAAAAGATCTAGGCCATGCTTATTACCAGCACACACACAAAATCAAACTAAACCTCCTCATCATTACAAACTCCTGCAGTGAGCCACTGGAACAAGTCTGCACGTTCAAGTATCTGGGGATCACACTGGATGAAACCCTAACTTTTGCTTAACATATTGACTCCCTGGTCAAGACAGTCAACATTAAGATTGGTGTCCTTTGCAGGCATAGGAAATACCTATCGCCCAAGGCCCTCTGCCTTCAGTACACAGCTCCATATTATCACATATGACTATGGAATAGTGATATAGAGTGACAACGGACACTATGCATTGAAACAGGTACAGGTGGCTCTAAACAAGACCTGTAGGCTAGCCCTTGATTTAGCATGATACACACACCTGTACACTGTATGAACTCACAAATTGGCTGTCCCTTAAAAACAGGGTCATTCATCAGACATGCACCCTAGGGAAAAAAGCACTTATGGGAAAACTCCACCTGCATTGGCAATCTGGTAGTGGCTGTAAACACACCATAGGCCACTAGGGGAGGACAAGAGGGCCCTGTCCATCTCCTTCTGCCGTACCTCGCTCAGGCAACAGGCATTTGCCTACCATGCTCCTTTGTGGCTGAATGAATTACTCGAGTACCTCCTTGCCACCACCTGTCTGGCCAAATTCAAAACTAACTTCAAACAACATCTAAGTACAATCTCTAAATGCTCCTGCAACTAATCTCAGTATCTCAATCCTCTTCCATTCCATGACTGATGTAGCACTTGTCTCCCTCTTCTCACGTCCCCTGGCTGCACTTTGTTAAGACAAGGCCCCTACAGCCTACCCTTAACACCGACCTATTGATTTACTACCTCCCTGATCATTCCCCTCCCCCATACCTGATGACAAGGCTCCTAGGATGCACTATTCTCTGCCTCAATAACTGTATACATGTTACCCACCACTTTATCTTGTATCCCACAATGTTTTGTGCATATGTTAAACAGGTGGTGTTTTGTATATTCGTCTCTTGATTATTACTTTGTACCTTGTCTTGTCACTGTCGTGGGACTTTTGTAAAAACTTGGGCTCAAGGTATCTTCTGAACCAATAAAATAGAAAATTGAAATTGAAATTGAAACCATGACCATCTTGGCCAATAAGGTGCTACCAGAATGACTTGTGCTCATGAGATCGTATTTTCCTGAGTACTTGTACTAGAAGTGGAAGTGGGGAAAAACATAAGCTACTTGGAATGTCAGTTTGCTGACAGTATGTCACCCTCATGGCTCTGTGGTCCTTGAACCTTGACCAATATTTTGTGCATTGGTGGTTCTTGTGTGATGCCATGAGGTCTATCTCTATTGGATCCCATCTGTGGTACAGTTGCATGAACACTTGTGCATGTGCTGTAGCTTCCACTCACGGGATGAATCATTTGGCAGCTCAGCCAGTCTGCCATGACATTTAGTTTTCGGCAAGATGTATAGCTGTTATAGATTTCAAGTGTCTTTGCGCCCGTGACATGAGTTTTGATGTTTCAGTCATCATTGCCCTGCTTTTGTGGCGCCTTGTTTGTTTATGTATGTTACTGTAACTTGGTTGTCTGATTTTATTTATGCGTGTTTGTTCTGTATCATGGGTGCAAAGTGTAGCAGTGCTTTGAATACTGCCTTCATCTCTATCACATTTATTGTTTGTTTTGAGTCTGTTAATGACCATTTTTCTTGTGTGGTGTGTTTTCCATAAACTGCTCCCCATCCTATTAGGCTGGCATCTGTTTCTATTATGATCTCTGGGAGTATGTCTATGGGCATCCCATGTGCAAGTTTGCATCTGTCTATCCACCATGTTAGACTTGATCTCACTTGTGGGGTAGATGGAGTGTTTTGATAGATTTATATCATGTGGGTCGGTGTTAGGATGGGTGACATGAGTGGCCTGGCGTGCCATCTTGGCCATGGGACCGTGTCTATTGTTGGGGATATAAGTCCTAACATTTGAGATATTAGTAGTAGCGTAGGGTGGTGAGAATTCTATAATTTTCTTGCAGTCAGTAAGATTGATTGAATCCTTGTGTGGGATGGGAACACTAGTCCCGTGTTCATGTCTATGAATGTGCCTAGGTGTTCTATGGAGTGACTGGGTAGTAGTCAGCTTTTCTTGTGATTGATTACCCAGCCATGTTGTTGTAAGCAATCTATCATTAGTTGAGTTTCTCTGGTGGATTGGTGTTGTGATCTTGCCCTGATGAGCCAGTCATCTAAGTAAAGTATTACATGTACTCCTTTCTCTCAAAGTTTGGCTGCCAGTAAAATCAACACTTTTGTGAACACCCTTGGTGCTGAGGCCAGACCGAATGGAAGAACTTTGTATTGTAAGTGTTGCCCCAGTATGCAGAAGCACAGGTAGTGTGAATGGCTGGGTCACATGGGAATGTGTAGATAGGCATCTTTTAGGTCTACTGAAGTGAGATAGTCTCCCTGCCTGACTGCTCGGAGGGTGGATCTGATTGTCTCCATTTTGAAAGTGTATCTCACTGATCTGTTGACATATTTTAGGTCTAATACTGGTCTTGTGCCCCTGTCTTTTTGGAACCAAGAAGAAGATGGAGTATATTCCAGGTCCTTCTTCTTCCTTTGGGATGGGTGCTATAGAATTATTTGTCGAAGGTCAAGTATAGTTGTTAGAATTTGACTTATTGTGGTTTTGTGACTGGAGGCAGGGGACTGAATCATTCTGCCATTGCGTGGAGTATGGGTGAACTCGATAGCATACCCTTTTCTTATTATTTATAGTACTCACTTGTCTGGCGTTAATTTTCCCATTGATGCTGGAATTGTGTGAGCCTTGCTCCCATTGCTGTATTGTGAGTTATTGGTGAGTGTGGATAGTCAGGACCTGGAGTGATTCAGTGGTGTAATTTCCTCTGCCTCTTTGTGTTGTACCCCAGCCCCTGTACCTGTTGTAATGATAGGGTGGAGTAGTTCTGTCTGTATGAGTTGCCTCTGCATATCGAGTGCCTTTTCTTCTCTCGAAAGGAATGGAATCTACTCCTTGGGTGAGCGGGCAAATAGGAAGCTCTGGTTTGGTCTCTGGATAATGCCTTACCCTCTTCTTTCTCCTTGAGATATTTTTCTAGGCCTTCCCCAAATATCATGCCACCTTTAAAGAGTAGTATTTGTAGTGTAGCTTTTTGATTCATTGTCCGCATCCCATATTTTTAGCCATAAGGATCTACGAGCTCTGTTGGTGATAGCTGTTGATCTGGCGTTAATTTTTAATGAGTCTACTGCCATGTCCACCAGATATTTGGTGGATAATATAGCATTTTCAGTAGGCTGGATTGGGTAGACTTTGCTGGGATACGCTTCTGCAGCTCCTGGAGCCAGATTAGCTGAGTCCTAGTTATGTAGATGGCGGTGGAGGCAGCTCTGCATTCTTTAAGGTTTTCTTCTATTTTCTGTCTATAGGGACCTTGGTCCTGAAGTGGACTAGGTGGATATGACAGTTTTTTTTTCTTAATGCGGCAATTTAGGGATCCTCTATTGATGGGTGCACCAGATAGCAAGTTTTCCGCTTGCAGAGGGTACATTTTGTCCCAAGATTTTCACTCTGGTATTCTAGCTGGTTCAGAAGATGACCATTCTTTCTGTACTAGCTCTTCTATAACCTCACAGACTGGGAAGACATCTGCATGTTTTGCAAGGGGTTGTAGAGAGGTAGTAATTTAGGCGTAGGTGTGAGGTGGCAGTTTCAAATTCCACAGTACCCATGATATGACGTACTAAGGAAGGTATTTGGTCTGGGAAGAACCATTTTGCTGTGAGTGTTTGGGGTTCTTGTTCGATGTCCCCTCTTCCTCATCTGAGTTATCGCCTGTATCCATGAGGCAAAGATGAGGATAGCAGTGGGACAGTCATTATTATTGTGAGAGGCATTGGCTCTTTTCTTTGCCAGAGGTGAATTAACGGTCTGATTTTTGATCGTTCGGTTAGCTGTTGTAACATGGCTGCTAGCATCTCTTGTTGGTTGTTTTATAACAAGGCTTTTGTGGTGTCTGATTGGTGATCTCGTCTTGAGTATGGGTGGGGAGAAAATTTGTCCTCATTCTCTTGCATTTTAATGTGCATGGTAGAATCTTCTATGCAGGAGGCGCATAGCCTTCCTAGTTGCTGGTGTGAAATGGGAACATTGCACTGTCGGCAACTCTTGGTTTTGAGGCATGGTTACCTGTTAAGTAATGAGAAGGATAGTTTGAAACATGCCTGAATGTTTTGTATGAATATAATAAATGTATTGCAAAATCAATAAAAGTGTATTAGTTGTGTGATTTTTATGTATTAATGTTGTAAAGGCAGTGGCATACTATAATGTGTATGGTCCTTTAAGTAAATGCTACTGTATGGGCTAATTTTGTGCCCACATAATGAATCCTGTTGCTTTGGGGGTGCCTGAGTTGGGCATTCTGCATGAATGGGGTGTAGGAGCTTTTAGTGATGTGTTGGGGATGATATGTAGCTCTTTATTAAATTTGCAAGGGCAGTAGCTGAAACAGAGGTAGGAAGGAGATGTGCTAACTAAATACTGAATATATTTGCTCTGATTGCAGAGCGAGCATCGTGGTGCAGAACAGGAGCTTAGGAAGGAGGTCTGATGTCATTACGTTAGTGTGGTGTGCTATTGTGTCTCCGAGAGATGAGAGCCAATAGTAGAGCTTAGAGACTGCATAGCGTGAGAAGGGCGTGAGGCCTGAGAGGCAGCAGCATGAAGGAGGGATAATGGCAAGGGCCATAAAATATGAAACAGATGGCTCCCTCTTAGGTCCGTGAGGTATGGGAGGATGCTACTGCTGGCAGGCGAGTATCGTCTGCTTGTTGTATTTTAGAAAGGCAAGATATGATAGTAGCACAGAAGCATCTGGGACTGCTAATAGGGGTCTCAGAGCACTTTTGGATGTGGCTGCAGCAATTATATTTTGTTTGGGGAAGAGTCTGGGACCGCTGAATAGAGGTGTCCAGAACACTCATGGAGATTGTAGCTGGCTGCAGCATAAATGGTTTGCTTGATGGTTTCTTTGCAAACTCTACTTTTGGAGGCAGTGATAAACTCTACTGCCATGTGCATTGTGGAACCACTGGGAGGAGTTCCCAAGTACAGTATGGAGGATGTTGTAACTGAGAGACAACTGCAGGTAGCTGGAGCGCTGCAGTTGAACCCAGATGCATAAGTTCATGTCTCATTTGCTTCTATTCCATCCTTCTAAGATGTTGTAAGAGGGTAGCTTTAGGAGCATTGTAAGTGACAGTGCACATTAGATGCTGACTACTGATGTTAGTTTGAAAATCCCAGCGTGGTATAGACGCAGACAGTTCTAGGCTGACTAAGCAACAGAATTACAGTAGTATATATAGTATTAAGGTCTATTGTTTACATTGTCTGTGGCACAGAACAGGTATAAGCATATCTTGCTTTCTTACCTTGTTGATGAATAGTTATTGCAAGTAAAGTCTGGAGCTCAAATTAATGTGACAACATGTTTCAGATGCACAATTAGAACTGACCATAGGAGCTCAGTGACCACCACAAGGGGAAGGATTATTTTATGTCACATGTGCATCAGACAACCTATCAGGTGTATACAACCCATGATGTCAGGACTGTGGAGTGCCTCAGAGATCATCCCCACAATGCTTAATCATACCAAATACTGCTGCTTGGCTCCAGGTACCTCATGTCACAGCTCTGGCCTGGCACTCCCTTAACTTTCCACTTCCAGTGATAGGCCTGCCTGAAAGCAGCTGCCACACGATAAATACTGCATTGCACAATAACCACATCTCTGATTAGATGTCACTGCTGCCTCTATGCCTGGTGGAGGGACAGGCCCCAAAATGCATGCACCAAAAAGCATGCATAAATTTAGAATTATTTATACTCAAAAACTTTCAGAACTGAATATCACAAATTACAAATACAAAAAAAAAACTACAATTAGATATTTTTGGTACAGTATTAGCCACTGCTTAGCAATTAAATCACAAATTGCAGAGAGAAAGAAATAATGTGACCTACTGAGAGCAAAACCTAGGCCCCAAGTACCATCCACTGCTCTGCCACTGAACTGCAGGCTCACGTGTTTGGTTTTCCCAGACACACTTCCTTTCTCTGGTATTGCATATCCTGCAACTAGGAATGATCAAGATGACAATTAGATGTTTTGGTGCAGTATTAGCCACTGCTTAGCAATTACATTACAAATTGCAGTGAGAAAAAGTAATGTTAACTATTGGGAATTTAACCCAGGCCCCCAGAATGCTATCCTGCTCTAACCAATCAGTTACAGACTGACATGGTCGGACCTGAAATTACCAGAAAAGGCATTTAGTGAAACATTTTCGACTATAAAGTCCTACATTTAAATCTTTCTGCAGAGAAACTGCTTCATTTGGCTGTTTGGTTGGCTAAACGTATGCAGGGATTTTGTAAGAGTCAACAGAATAACAGGATATGTGCATTGCACTTACAGGCAGTGCCATCAAAGAAACAGTGAATCATAGCAGACTTAGGGTTTCGTACTTTCGTGTAGACAACTTGTTGGCCTGAGAACTTTGAGATAAAGCATTGCCCAGCATACTGTGTTTTGAGACCATCACTAAGGATGCAGGTGTCTATCTCTTTGTGCAACATGTGCCCACAATTACATAGTTATAAGGCAGCAGAAGAAAGGTGCAGGTGCTATGATAAGGAGGCAGGTTACGGCACTGGGCAACTGGAAACACAGAAACAAAAGCTGCAGGCAGAGCAACACATCAGTAGATTTGCACGGGTGTGAAACCCTGCCTGCTCTTAGCATAACGACTCTGTGGGGTATGATGGGGGCAGGGTATAAGAACAAGAAAATGTTTTAACAGATGTCAGAACCATTCTAGGTCCAGAAATCTGGTTTTAACTCTGAGCTCAGGTTACAAGAAAAGCTGAATTTCAAGGCCTCAGTTCATTTCCTAGTGGGTTGCTCTCTATACCTTGAGAATGTTGGCAGTACCCTTCAGTGACTGGAGTTCAGTGCAGTTTTCTGTCTCTGCTTGAAAAGGAAGGAGCAAAATAGCAAGAAGTACAAAAGTTACACATACCCCAGTAATGCAAAGCATCATAGAATCATAGAAGCTTGATGGCAGAAAAGGACCATACCGGTCCATCTAGTCTGCCTCATTTTCCCCTCCCCTCCTGCCAGCCCCCTCTCTCCCCAATGCCCAGCCCCATATGCATGTCCCATGCCCTCTTGGATCGTCCACTGATTAAGACCCCACCAGTCTATCTGGCAGTCTGTTCCAGGGCTCTACCACCCTATCTGTGAAGAAATGCCCTCTCATATTGCCCTGTATATTTTTCATTGCAATCTGAGGCTGTGCTCTGTAGTTCTGGCCCCTCCTTCCCTTAAGTAAACTCCTTCTCCTACTCTATTGAGCCCTTTACATATTTAAAGTTTCAATCATGTCTCCGTTTCCTCCTTGTCTCCAGCGTGTACAGATCGAGCTCCTTACATCTCTGCTCATATGTCTTTCCCTGCATACCCTGCACCATCTTGGTTGCCATTCTCTGAACCCTCTCCAATGCATCTGTATCCTTGTGGAGGTGTGGTCTCCAGAACTGAACCCCGTACTCCAGTTGCGGTCTTACCATGACTTTGTAAAGGGCATTATTACCTCCCTACTTCTGCTAGTAATGCCCTGCCTATACAAGCCAACATTCCATTGGCCTTTCCCACCACCCTGCTACATTGGATTCCTACATTAAGGTATGGGGAGACTATGAATCCCAGATCCCTCTCCTGTTCTGTTTCTTTGATTTCCTCCTCATCTAGGGTGTACCCTGCTCATGTGTTTCTACTCCCCAAGTGTGTCACAGCACATTTTGGCATTAAATTTCAGCTTCCACATCCCAGACCACTCCTCAAGCATCTTTGAGGTCCTCCCTCATGTCCTCCACACTCCCCAGGGTGTCCACCCCATTGCAGATTTTTGTATCATTAGCAGTAGGCACATTCTCCCCCCTCAAACCCTCCGCAACATCTCAATGTAGATGTTGAAGAGGCGGACCCAAACTGACCCCTGTGGCACTCCACTCTTCACCCTCACTGTTTCAGAGTGCATCTCATTTAGCACCACCCTCTGAGTTCTTCCTGCCAGCCAGGCCTCACCCAGCTTTTATTTTCCCCTCAACCCCAGGCTTTCCATCTTGTTCATCAGCCTCCTATGGGGATGGTGTTGAAAGCCTTACTGAAGTCCTGATAGGCCACTCACCCCAATTAATCACCTGGTCACCAAATCAAAAAATGCAATTCGTTCATCTGGCATGACTTCCCTTTGTGAATACTGCAAGCAGGAGGACATGGGTGGATGCCCTTTGTATAAAGTAGTCAAATGTTCCTATTGGGGGATGGTTGAATGGTTGACCTCAATGTAGAAGAAAATGTATCTGAAGACCAACCACTCTGTTCACTGTAAGAAATGTAGTTTATTATAATATTTTCTTAGAACAACATGATCCCCTAAGTATGCTAATGTTTCACCAACACTGGAGCTTCTTCAGGTGCTTAGGATCTTATGTTCCTAACTAAATTCATTCATTATTGGCATTAGAGCAACTGAGTTCAATTTTATGTTGGTTTCTAGCCTCTGATAATGACCTTTTTAACTGAAACAAGTTACAGCCATTTGCAGTCTGTGCTAATTTCATTTAGACCACCCAGGGCTGCAGTTCCAAACTTCCCTTCACGCTGGTATTTCTAGCATTACAATGTTCATGTCTTGCCTAAGCTGAATAGCGTGTGGTGCAGTTTCAACTCAAGTGTGTCTTATGCTGTCTGCTGTCCTGCAAGCCACTCTCCTCAAGGTAAGCCACCACCCTCCTCTTGATTAATGCCTCCATGACCTTCCCCACCACTGATGTGAGGCTGACAGGTTGGTAGTTCTCCTTCACCTCCTTACTACCTCCCTTGTGTAAAGGCACCATGTCCTCCCTTTTCCAGTCCTCGGTACTCTCCCTGTAGCCAGGAATAAATTGAAAGCCAGTCACGTGTGCAGCCAACTCCTCCTTCAATTCCCTGATCACTCTGGGGTGTATCCCATCAGCCCCATTGCCTTGTCCACCTTCAATCTATCTGTCTCTGCCCTAACCCCATCCACAGTGAACCTGCTCTGATCCACCCATTTGCCCTCCTTCCCCTTCAACTTTAACTCAGGTCCCCCACTGTCCTCCTCCTCCATGAATACTAAGCTAAGTACTTATTTAACACCTGTGCTTTTCACAGTCCCTTTCTGATATTATCCCTCCCTCCTCAGCCTAGCAATCCCCGCCTTGCCTTCCTCCTCTCTCTAACATAGCTGAAAAGGTCTTATCCCCTTTTGACCTTTTCAGCTATTTTCTTTCTGTATCTGCTTTTGCCCTTCTAATTTTCTTTCCTGCCAGACTCCTGTTCTCCCTTTACTCTTCCTTATCTTCCTCTCTGAGTACCTTCTTAAATTTTCTAAAGCCCTCCTCCTTTCCTGGCTGCCACCACAACTTCCTTTGTAAACCAGAGCAATTTCCTCCCCTTTGCTTTTCCTAACCTTTTTATACATTTCCATGGCATCCAGTACCCCTCCCTTGATAGCATCCCATAACTCCTCCACTGCCCTATATTCTCCGCCATACCAATGTGTCCATTACTATCCTGTTCATCTTGTCAAAGTCCATGCATCTGAAGTCCATGACTGTGGTACAGGTTTACTTGTCTCCCTCCCTCCCTCCCTGCCCGCCCTGAACATTACCATGCTGTGGTCACTGTTGCCCAAGGCTTCTTCCACCTGCACCTCCTCCACACTCTCCCCATTAGTCAGGACCCATCCAACAGGTTGTTGCCTTTTGTCGGCTCCTGACTAGCTATTGAAGGAATACACCCTGCAACACAGCTAGTATCCTCCTGCTCCTTGTCGATGCTGTTTCTGAGATTTCCCAGACTACATCTGGGAGGTTTAGAGTCCCCTACCAGTAGTAGTTCTCCTTTAGGGCCAGCCTTGTGACAGCCTGAATTAACTGTCGATCGACCTCCTCACCTTGTGTGGGTGGCCTATATACCACCCCCAGTTGCAAGATTCTCCCATCCTCCTGCCTAGCATTACCCACAGTAGCTCAGTCTCCGAGCTTCCTCTTGTCCTTCAGTTACACTTATGTCTTCCCTGTCATATAAAAGGCACCCCACTTTTCCCTTCCCTGTCCCATCTGAACAGTCTGTTACCTGGAATGGTCATTTCCCAGGTATGTTTCTCTGTCCACCAGGTCTCACTTATTGCTATTATAGCTAGTCCTTCCTCACCTATGATGACCTCTAAGTCCACCATCTTATTTCCTAAGCTCCTAGCATTGGTTACTAAGCCCTTCCACCAGGTTTCCTCTCAGCCCCCTTTCACTCATCACCCTCATGCCCAACATTTTAGTGCTATCCTGGTGGGGAGGCTGGTTGCCCCCATTGTTCTGCCTTGTAGTGCGGATCTCCCCCTTGCAAATCACCATGAAAATGTAAGCTGGTTCTGCTTTAGCATGACTGCATGGTGCCAAATGGCCTCTCGCACAATCTGCAAAGGCTGAGAACAGAAGAAGCAGGCACATGTTTCAACCTATACAGAGACCAAATAACTCTCTCTGGCCCCAGAGGTGGAGCTCAGTCCAAGTAGGTATTGATCAAGCCCTCATTCAGGTGCTAGATTTTCCAATTATTTGCAGGATGTAGATGAGAAGAAAAATAAATTGAGGACACCAATGATACTGTAACCCTATTTGTTATTAATTATTTGTAAAGTTGTGCCTCAACATGGTGCCCTTTGAGTTTCACTGTCTCATTTTGGAGGTCCTGGAGGCAACAGCATGTATTCATTACAAATCGGGTTTCGACCTTTGAGTCAGAGACTCATTTACAAAAGGCACCTCGTCATGAGGGTGCAGACATCAAGACAGTTATTACAGAGCAGATTAAAATGGAGGATAACATTGCAGGTGCAGTAAAAGGAACATTTAACATAGATACACACTTAGGTTACATAATGTAGTAGTTTGTATGTTACTTAGGTTACGTAATGTTACAAAATTGTGAGTTACACTCATGGATATAGTAGATCCTCAGAAGACAGCAGGTTACATCCTGTTTGGACCTAGTAAGGAAGGGGTAGGTCTGGGGAGGAGAGACTGTCCAGTGGACGTTGTCAGGCCAGGGGACAAGATGGGTGGGAACCACAGGTTACTAGCAGAGGTTGGTTGCACTACAACAGCGGGTATGAAAGATATGGTTCCAAAGGGCTGTTTTGAAGGAGCCAATTTTTGGCAAGTTGGAGATGCAGCTGGGAGGGAGTTGAACCAGGTGGGAGTTCAGTAGAGGAAGGATATCTGGGCAAGAGGGTCTTGGTTCTGGGCAAAGTGACCTTAACAAAGCTACAGGTGGTGATGGATGAAGATGGCTGCTGTGGGAGGTGGAGACCCCGGGAGAGTCCTAGCAGTGATTTCTTAGCGAGAAGGCAGGTCTGGTAGAGCAGTCGCTCCACAAAGTTGAGAAGATTGGTGGTAGTATAGAGAAGACAGGTGTGAGCTCAGCTGGGGGCACGGTCAGGGCCTACAGGCCATATTGATGGAGAGTTGGATTTTGGAAGGGCAGTGTTGTCAGCTGCAGCATAGATGGGCAAGCCATAGTCCACGAGGACAAGACGGATGGTGATGGCCAGCCTGAGGCAACCTGAGGCAGGCAGTCCCTGTGCCAGTATAGCGGGCCAATCCAAGAGTTAATGGTGGCTGACAGGGCATTAATGTGGGTGTGGAAGGAGAGGCAGTATCAAACACGATGCCTAGGTACTTGTATGTGGTTACTTGTTCTAGTGGGTGCAGAGTGCTGGGGATAATCAAGAGGGTGTTTTAGCTTTATTTTGGTGGTGGGAGAAGGCCATTGATTTGGTTTTCTTTAGGTTATGACCAGTCTGCGGTCACTGAACCACCTTTCAGCTTGGTTGTAAGCTTGCTGGAGGGATAATTGGAGTGAGGTGGGATTGGGATGTGAGGCAATAGGACTGGACTGCATCATTGGTGCTGAGGAGCATTTACCAGTACATGAGCTGAGGAGGTGTTGAGGTAGACACTAAAAAGTATTGAACCCAGGACGGAGCCCTGGTGACTCGGAGTAACGGGAAGAGTGCTGGAGAGAGCCGCTGATCTTGACATGCTGGGATCTAGCAGAGAGGTAGCTAGAGAACCAGGAAATGGGACCACCAGAGAAGCCAAGTTGGAGAGAGAGTTGAGTAGAGGGGATGACAGACAGTGTCAAAGGCCTTGAGAGGTCAATGAACACTGCTCCTGCAAGGCTGCCAGAGTCAACAGCAGCATGCAGGTGTTGGTTGTACTGTGTCCTGGTGTAAACCATTCTGCTCTGGGCACATAATGTCATACTTGGTTAGGTATTCAGAGAACTGGATCAATGCCACTTTTCAAGGGCATTAGAGAGTGGAGTGAGGATGGACATGAGCCAATAATTGTTGGGGTGGATCGGCCCCACTTTTATGTATAGGTGTGATTGCAGCAGTTTTCCAAGCATGGGAACTGACCCAGGCATAGAGACCGGTTTAGAAGGTCAGTCAGGGGACTAGGACTTCATCCAAGACCATACGGAGGATTCTGGAGTCAAGGGGTCACTGCTGGGGTTATTGCTGCCTAAAGCTTTTGCAGTGTGGCCTGGCTTCTTGGGATAGGGTGCACAGGTAGAATGGTGGGTGATGCAGGACTGGAGGGAGAGGCAGGGATTGGGTCAAAGAAGCTGCTGGGGAGGACTGAGCTTAGGTCAGAAGACAGAGTTAAGGCAATCGGCTATGAGGAGTGGACCTGTGGTGGGGGTGCCATTGATGGAGAGCTGAGATGGTGGGGGAGCAGGACTTCTCATTTAGCTCTTTCATATTATCCCAGAAGGCCGGGCTGAACCCCAAGTGGAAGTGTGGGTGGTCTGGTAGTGCTCTGCCTTGGCCCACCTAATGGACCAAGTGCACTTATTGTGTTCTGCATTGTAGGCCTGTCTGTCGGATGCCTTTCCAGATTCTACTGCAATATGCCAGAATTATCTCTGTTTTGAGTCTCTGGAGGAGGGTGGGGTGATCCATGGGGCATTGCATTTTGGTGTGGATCCTGGTGAGGGCGAAAGGTCACAAGCCTTACAGAAGGCATTTGTGAAGCAGTCAAGAGCTGAGTCAATGTCAGGAGCATGCTGGACAGGGGGACCAGTCTAGCTGGGCTAGGTATTGTTTTAATTTTCTGAGGCCGCCGGGCATAAACGATGTGTAGAGTGGCCTGGAACACTAGTTTCAGAGTGGAGACAGAGACAGAGGACTGGGGAGATCACTAAGAGAGCTGGAAGGACAGTGACATTCCAGATTTTGTAGGGCAGTTAGATATAACAACATCTAGAGAGTGCTGGTGCCAGTAGAGTGGTTCAATCTGCTGGGCTGGGCAACTAACTGGGACATATCCAGGGTAGCAAAGGAGTCCCTTATATGGGAGGCAGTGGAGGCAAGTCAGTTAACATTGAGATCACCTAGGATGACTTGCTACACTCTGTGAGGAGATGGTGAGATAGTCAATGAGGGACTGGACCGCTTGGTTTTCATTCCTCGGGGTACATAGGGAGACCATGAGGAAGACAGGGCCTCGGGTGGGGTCAGGTGTTATTTTAAGGTGAGTGCTTGGGCTCCATAATCAAGTTTAGGAGCTGGGAGTGCCTGACCTATAAGGAAGTCCCTTACTAGTATGCAGCAACCACCACCACATTTGCCTACTCGGTCTTCCTGTAGATGGTATATCCAGGGAGAGTGATGGCAGAGTCGAGGTGGATTTGGAGAGCCAAGTCTCTACCAGTGCAATTATGTCAGGTTGATGTTGAGCGTCCCAGCACTGGAGGGCAGCAGATTTCTTTAGGAGACTGCAAATGTTTAAGGATGCAAGGCAGAGGCCAGTTGCAGTACAGGGTTTAGAAGGGCTGGAAGCAATAGGTCATGGGTTTGGGTGTACATTACCAGATAATAATAATAGCAGTGTAATTATTCTGGTCAGTGACTGGTGGCAATGTAGACCCTTGGGTTGACACCCAGCTGTGGACTTTACAATCAGAGTGCATGGGATAGATAAAGTGCAGAAGGGTGGGAATGGCAGGGAGAGCTGGGTCCAGGTCAGGCCTTGGAGGGTGGAGGGAATGGGGTGTTGGCAGGGTGGGGGTGTTGGGGGTCAGGATGTGTCCTGAGTTGGGGGAGGGCCAAGTCACTGTGGGTAGTCTGGGGATGAGGTGCCTAGTGTGGAGGAAAGGTGTTCAATTGGTGTGAGGTCTGTATTAAGAGGGTGAAGGAGAGCAGACTTAGTAATGGAGTGTAGGTACCCATAGCAGCTGAGCAGTAAATGAAGAGTGCCAGGAGTAATAGAGTAAGGAGATGTAGAGCAGCTTTGGAATGGTTGGGGAAAACCCTCTAGTGGGTGAAAAGACTATATGCTGCAAATGGGAAAAATCAGTATCAATCAGTAGAAGAGGAGGGCAAAACAGATGAATAGTGATAGACTGACCACACAATAAGTAAAATGAGACAGGAACTATATTGTGTTGGATTGGGTAAGTGTGCTTATAACTGGGCCCTCTAGTGGCTAAAGGATGTGATCTGCTAATGGAAAAGAACAGGCAGGGAGGTTCTGAAGCAAGTTTTTTTTTTTGAGGGGGCACTGCAGCAGCCTCAATGGGACACCGAGATCAAGGGTACAGCCCACAGACTTATAGCTCTAAGAGAAGGGGCACAGCACTCAGGGTAGATGGCAAAATCACAGTACCTTAAGACCTCTCTCAAAACTTAAATCAACTCTTAAGAAATCTCTACATCAGACTAAACATTACTTAAAGTGAGAAATCAAGAACATGTCAAGCACGGTCAGTCCTAGCATTAATTTCTTGGCAGCAGTACCTAGAAGACTTCTGGATTGCTGCACAAAGTGTGAGAAACACTGGCAAACAGGGGCAAGTGAGATTCCTCCAGGGAAGATGCCAAAATGCAGGGTTCCAACCTGCACCTTGGTTGGAGGGTGAGCATGGGGCAGCTTCTCTTTGTTCTGCTTACCAAACTGCAGAATGCAGTTTGTTTGAGAGGAGAGAGACCAAAAGGCTATAGTATGTATCATGTTACAAGTTCACAGTAACAAAAGAATAGTGTTTGTTAGCTGACAAAACATGTCATGATACAGTTTTGTAGCAAAATACAATTGTCACACCCTGCAATTTATCACCTATTTTTAATTCCTCCGATATTTTTAACACAGTTTTATAAGTATTTTTAAACTGTATTGTTTTATAAACAAATAACATATACTTTTACATACAATACAATCGACAATCAGTTATTGAAATATTATTTGACATCATTACCTTAAAATAAAACCAAAAATAGTTTTAGTATACTAAGTGGGTGAGAATAAACAATAAAATGACATAAAAGTAAAATAACGATGACAATGATATACCCTCTGGTGTCATAATGAGGTTCTTCAATGCTACTGTATTTCCAGAAACTATAAAGTAAAACCTTTTATATAAAAGGTCTCCTTTTAAACATGTTAAATCTGTGTCTGGATCAGTCTATATCCATGGTTTTATAAGTATTTTTTAATTAATTACTGAAGTCATTAAAGATTGCCACCACTCATAGTTTAAAGAAAATCTCTTTTCTGTAGGTTCTTTGAATATACACATAGTACTGGATTCATACTGTGAATGCATTAAGATATTGCTACCATGTTTATGATGGTAAACAGCATGGCACCACACCAAGATATTTAACGTGGTTTTTGTTGTTGATGTATTTTTTATTTTATGGTGAGCATGGCAAGGCAGAGGATTTTTAAAACCTTAAAATCCTGTCTCCATTCAGGAATGAAAGAAAATGAAAGGAGAATGGTATATTGATATATCTGCCAGAAACACATTATTGTTGAGGGAAAAAGTACATGGTGACCAACATACTGCTGCAATAAAGACAATAACACATAGAAACAGAATAAAGTGGCAAAAAAACCTGAACAGTTCATCTAGTCTTCCCCAAGATTCCCTACTCAGAGGTGCTCTAGTTTCCATCCTCCCTCCCAGTTCCCTCTTCCTATCCCTCCGCTTCTGATCGGATAACTTGGTTATAGTATATGGTTAGTCCCTATTGTAGATGGATTTTGATCTACTGCAAAAGCTGTTGAAGGACAGTTCAAAGTCATAAAAATTGTTGTAGTATAGTAACTAGGTCACTACTGTACTACAACAACTTTATCATTCTATGTCCGAGCACTGTCTCCCTTTGTGTCTTAGCCAACCTCTCTGCTCTCAATACAGTAAAAGTATCGGTCCGGTAACTTTTTTATTTGAAGCATGTCAGCGACAGGTAAGTTTTTCAAATAAGAGGCTACCTGCTAAAAAGAAAAATAAAAAAAAGATTTGCCATGATTCTCCAAACAAGGTAATCTACTAAGTGTGTGTAGATGGGGAGGGCACAGCAGGCAGAGCGGAAGTGATAGTGGTGGAGACAGTTCTGAAGCTAAATAAAAATAGAAAAACACAGATTTATTCTCTTTTATTTTAAATAGCAAATCTTTATACTATCTAAAATAACAAGCAGAGAACTGTCCAAGGCTGTGTTTCCATCTTGGGTGTTGATGACTTCATAGGGACCTCTTGAGCTTCACTCTTGAGATCTAGGTTGTCATCAACCCTCTTGTTGGAAACACAGCTGTGGTCTACGGCTCCCTATCCATTCCTCTTGAACCCCACTACCGTCCTTGCCTTCACAACCTTGACAGAAGTTTGTTTTCACCCATCCACCATCCTCTCCATGACTTTGTACTTCCTAATGTCCCTTTTTAACCTTTCTCTCCAGCCTGAGGGCATGCTCCTGGTGGGCACACTATTTCATAGCCAGAACAGTCTTGCTGTGTCCCTCTGTGGAACTCTGTCATGTACTTGAAAGTCTCTTTCCTGCCCCTTCTGTCCTCCATGGAACGCACATTGAGACTTTTTTAGCCTATTATCATATGCTCACACTGCTGGCCAGCCATCATCCTTGTGGCCCTTTGTTGTGCTGCCTCTGATCTATCCTCGTCTTTCCTTTAGTGCAGTCCCCAGACCAGGATACAGTATTCAGATGTGGTTTTACCAGTGATCTACACAGAAGCAATATCTCTGCCCTTCTGCTAGTTATGCCTCCTAAGCTATGAAATCACTTCCTTATCCTCTCGCTCTGCCTCTTTCCTCCCTCCTCCCTCTCCTCCCTTCTCCATGATCTCTCCTCTTCCTCATGCAACTGCACGATTTCTTTCTCTGGCCCAACCACGCTGTCTCTACACCCACTCCTTCACTTCTCTACTACTCCCCCTCCAGCCTTACTGTTAATATTGCCCTGTTGTTGTGCATTTCCACTGTTCTATTGCTGAGTAGTCGCTCTACTCTAGTTGGAAATATTGCAATTTATTATTGCAAATATTGTATATACTGATTTTCTTTTGCATTGTTAATTCTGTTCTTTATTGCTAAGAGTCGCTCTGTTTTGTATCCATTATCACTTCTTTCTCCTTTGCCCCTTCCCTCAGGACACATCTGAAATGAGCTGGTATTCAGCTCAGTATGTCTTTCCTGGAAAGAAAGAAAGAAAAGAAAGAAAGAAAGAAAGAAAGAAAGAAAGAAAGAAAGAAGAAAGAAAGAAAGAAAGAAAGGAGTTTAATCCTCATGTATATTCTGTTACACTGAGCAGCCAGTGTCACTGCTGATCACCACCCCAGGTCTCTCTCTCTCCTCTCTGTGCTCTCTTCTGTTCTCCTGTGAATATACCACACTGTTCTATGATACCACCCTCACCCATGTACATCACTTTGCACTTTTTGGCACTGACTTGCAAAATACTGCACCATTTCCTAAGCCTCATCACATCTCATA
Source organism: Neoceratodus forsteri (assembly GCA_016271365.2). Taxonomy (NCBI): domain Eukaryota; kingdom Metazoa; phylum Chordata; order Ceratodontiformes; family Ceratodontidae; genus Neoceratodus; species Neoceratodus forsteri. The sequence continues at coordinate 118,679,021 of JADMNL010000028.1, forward strand.
ATATCTCTCCCATCTTCACTACTGACACTCCCACAGAGCCTGTTTTTACCTAAAAGCAGGTTCTCCATGATTTCCTCTCCTATGTTACAGATATATGTATTAAACAGGAGTGGGCCCAATGACTGGCTCCTGTGGTATCACACAAGTAACTGCACCTTCCTCAGAGAATTTACTGTTTAGGATCACCATCTGGATTCTATCCATCAACCAATTTTGACCCATGTAGTTGTTTCTTCACAGGCTGCAGAGCTGGGCACCCTCTGTCAAATGACTGGGTTCTTATAAAAACAAGTCACTGCAGGAACACAAGACAAGCATTCCAGCAGTTGCTACAGGCAACTAGCCACTGTAGGAGGAGTCACACCCAGCTGCTAGGTCACACTACAAACATGACCATCAGAAAATATGCTGGCATGCATCACCCATAGAGCTCTTGCATTATGGAGCACCAGTCATATGGTACCCTGCCATGCCCAATATCCCTGCTGACAGGCACTACCTCCTCAGCTGTTCCCTCACCCCCACACCTGACACATACCTTCTTTAAGCAGCAGTATTTGATAGTTTGCAAAAATGTCGTCAGATATTTTTAGGAAAAATATTTCTGAGACATAAATTCATCCTAAATTTGTTTTCAAATTTCTCAGATATTTTAAAGCAGCTTTTATAGGTAATTTTGTAATTACTGACTCAAGTCATTAAAGATGGCTACCACTCACAATTTTTAAATTTCTTCTGGTGCTAACATATGTTTTCTGATGATAAACAACACAGCAATGTATTAAGCTATTTATTTATTTTTTCATGGAGGACATGGCATGGAGCCGCAACTTTAAAAATGTCAGAATCCCGTATGTTAGTTCAGGAATGAAAGGTAACAAAATGAAAATGATTATGTCGATGTTTCTGCCAGAAATGCATTATTGCTAAAAACAAAAACACAGACATGTAGGATTTTCAAAGCCAGGGCCTGATTTTCAAACAGCCGAGGGTACAGTAAGTCCCTGCCCACAGTTCACCTCTGCAGAAAAGTCTTGGCACTGACAGACAATCCTAGTTTCAGTCTGTGCTCTGCACATGCAGCAGGCACAGCTGCAGAGGATGCTGTGCCTGGTCCAACCCAGCATAACATTTGGCACAGCTGTGACAAAAATCATCTGTAAGCTACTGTAAATTGTGAAGCCAACTGCAAAATGGCTCCACCTTTGAAAATCTGGCACATGCAGGAAAACTGTAGCTCTGCAAGTGAAGACCCAGTTGTGCAAGGTTTTCCTTCACCTGTGCCAACTCCTGTGGATCTTGAAAATCCACCCCCACCTCCGGTCCGGCCGGTGGCACTGAGGATGAGGTGCTAATGCCACACCTCACGCTGTGCCAGCCACCTGGGTCGAAATGACCTCGGGTCATTGGGCTGATGGCATGGGGAGGAGCAGAGCAGGACTGAGCATCCTGCAGCAGTTCTCCTCTCCTGGGGTGGTTGTCGCCCCCTGTAGTTCTGCTGCCACTGGGTAGAGATCTGGTGGCAGTGCAGGTGGGAAGGGGTGGCAAGTTGGGAGGGCATCTCGAACACAGCAGGTGCATGCCTCCACACGTGGGTGTGCATGTCCAGGACTGGGGACTGGCAAACAAATGTGGTAAACACATAAAATGCATAATGAAAAAATACATAATATACATAATGAAAGTCCACCCCTGTGTCTAGATGCAATGTTCTATTCTACAGCTTTGGCTATAAGCCAACTTGTCCCAATGTCCAATTTTCAAAGCTAAGACAGAGATAAATCCAATTGTCAGAACTCTATCTTAGTCATGTTCCATTAGAAACATTCAAATATAAATAAACCTGGACACATTTGTCAGACTGAGTTAACTTGGTCTATCAGTTACATGTCTAACATTTTGTTATCCAAAACTGGCTGCAAAGTGCCAGAAAATGGTTAGGAAAGCTGCAGATTGGTCACATTTTAAACGCTCCAACAAGACAGAACATGGTCTAGACATACCAGGGCAGTTTCAGGCATTGATATTACTAGAAGCTGCATCCATTTCATGACTGGAAAATCCTATTCAGTGTGACTAGGAGTTGCCTCCATTTTATGGCTTTGAAAATCACACCCTGATGACCAGCAAGTACTGCTGTTTTAAGGCTGACTTGGTCACCATACACTTTCTCATTTTCAGGCTCCTTGCCAGTCATTCCTGGTAGTCCATTGGCCTCCCAACCAACACAAGAGTGGTATTTGTATTTCTGTCTGTGCAAAATACACTTTCTTTTATGTGTTTGAGTCAATATGGCATAGTGGTTAAGAACACTTAGTTGCACACCTGGAGAACTAGGTTTGAATCCCACAGTTGTATACTGTGGGACCACAAACAAATCATTTAACTTATCTGTGTGCCAAGGACAGACCTGGAAGCAAGTTGTGGCTTAGTGTACCTTTCCTGGCCAAAATTGTAAAATAAGTAAATAAAATGTAAAAATAGTCTTTGTATTGATGCAACTATTCAAATTCCTACATAGACTTGCTCAAATACTCTTTCAAAATATGTATACATGTTTTATTTAGCCATTCTGCAAAGTATATGTTTTTGGTTCTTATTAATTGTAATTGTATATGTATTTAAATGTATATTTTAATGTCTTATTGTTTACTTTGCCCTATAATGACTCTTGTGAATGAGATTTCAGTCTTAGTCAAGTTTCCTGCACTTTGAAACTTTTAAAGGGGAACAGTCAGCATTAAGAGCACCACACCTAAGTGTGTGGCTGGTCCTAATTTGAACTTTGTGTGCCCCCCAAAAATTGCTTACTGTTTACTGCAATTTGGGAGATCACATCTAGTTTATCCAGCTTACTCCAAAGCTAGCATCTCCTCGACCATTGCACACTTACTGTTGAGTAATTTATGTCCTAAGCGCATTTGTTTTCCTGTTCATAGTCCTTACTTCTATTTGTAACTGTGAACTTCCTGTACCTCGTACTTGAACTGTTTGTTGCCTTGTACTCTCCTGGGTCATGCCTGAAAATAGGCATCTTTATGTCTAGTGCACTTGATTTACCCAGCAAACAAAAATAAAATAAATATAAGAAACTAGAAATCCCAGAACCATACCTCTCAACCTCCTGCCTCATAAATCATGGACAAGGCTTAAAAAATCAGGGACAAAAGCCCAAAATCAGGGACACATTTTAAAATTGGTGCTATCCACTCAGGAAGCTGGCAGAGTAAGGGACTCAGTGTATAATACATTTTCTGAAGAATAAGAAGTCTGCAACTGTATTGTTTGACATAATTTTATTCTTACAATCATCACTGTTTAGTCAGGGAACACAGATTTTAGGAGGGACAGTGTAAAATTTTGAGGTGAAATCAGGGACATACCTGAAATCAGGGACACTTGAGGTATGCCCAGAACCCTGTTCAGCTGATATCAGAGCAGGACTACAGCAGTGGAAATTCAATGGCCTGCAGTGCAGTTTAGAGCTTTTATAAGTTCCAGTTAGATGTTTTCCATTGCCGCTGTTCTCCCGGAGCAACATACAGCCTCTGTGAATGTACTTTGCCCCAGGAGAACAGTGGGACCAACTAAACACAATATTAACACTTCTAAAACTCTTAAAAAGTTCTGCAGGTTATTGAACCTCCCACACTGCTGCAGCCACAAACTGATGTCAGCTGCAGAGGATTCTGGATTTTTTATACAGCATATATCAGCTTTGGAGTTAGCATCAGCAGCCTAACACCAGCTGAGGTTACTTTAGATTTCTCATTCACTGAGAATCTGAAATCTACATTACAAGACAAAAATGATAAAGAACAGAAACTTATGTACTTCCTCACCAGGCTAAGATGCGGTTGCAAATGAAATCACTCTTACTTAAAAAACTCATTCTAGTCTGTTACTGAATACATGCCCACTCACACAAAATGAGACAGAAATTGAAATAATTAGCTAAAATATCTTATTGAAGCTAAGTGTTCTCCAAACAACAAAAGTGCAATCAGCTGATGGAATTATTGAGAACTCATCAAAACACAGAAACATTGAATTTGACAGCAGGACTGCTTAGCCCACCTAGTCTGTCCAGATGTCCCTACCAGTTTTGTCTCCACAGACACTATCTGGTCTCCATCTCCATCCACCCTCCCACATCCAAGCATCCTATCTAAAATACTGTTATGTCTAACCCATGCATGCTTAACGGCCCTCCACACACACACACACACACACACACACACACACACACACTGTTCTAGTCTCCACCACTTCCACTGGCAAGCTATTCCAGGCATCCACTACCCTTTCAGTGAAGAAATATTTCCTTACATCACTGTTGAATTCCGCCCCCAGCTTCATTACATGACCCTGGTCCTGGTACTCATATTCATTTTAAGGAGACTCTCTGCATCTGTCGACATTCATCCATATGAGGTATCTCTCTCTCTCTCTCTCTCTCTCTCTCTCTCTCTCTCTCTCTCTCCTTTCTTCAAGGGAGTACATGTTGAGATCCCATAATCTCTCTTCATCAAGCTTTTCATGCAACATGTACAATTTTAGTTGCCTTCCTCTGAACCAGCTCTACTCTGTGAATGCCCTTTCTGAGACGTGGTCTTCAGAACTGAACACAGTACTCTAGGTGTGGCCGCATCAGTGAGCAATGTGATGGTAGCACCACCTCCTCCTCCTGCAGGAAATACCACACCTTATGCAACCCAGCATTCCACTAGTCTTACCCACTGCCTTGTCACACTGCCCTACTTCCTTGAGTTCCCAAGATATGATAACCCCTCGTCCCTTTCCTTAAATATTAGCACTTCCCTTCCATCATTTACTCAGCACTGGGAGTTTCTATGTCCTAGCTGAATTATTTTGCAGTTTTCAGCATTGAAACCCAACTGTCATGTTTTGACCATTCCTTGAGTTTCCCAAGATCCTGGCAATTTTTTCCACCCCTTTCTGAGTTTCCACCCTTCTGCGAATTTGGTATCATCTGTAAAAGGCATACCTTCCTTTCCAGCTCTTCTGCTGTGTTCCCTATAAAGATATTGAAATGGATTGGTCCCAGTACCAAGACCTGTGATACCAGTTGTCAAACCCATCTCTTTAGAATGACTTCTGTTAATCACTACCCATTGTCTTTTATCATTTAACCATTTTCTAACCCAATTTACCACTGTGGGTCCCATTCCTAGGTTCATCAACGTAATCAGCCTTCTATGTAGCACCACTTCAAACGCTTGCTAATGTCTAAAAGGCCACATTCATGGCTCTCTTCTGATTGAGTTCCCTGGTCATCCAGTCAAAGAAATCTATTAGATTCATTTGGTAAATACCACCCCGCCCCCCGTGAATCATCCTCCACTAAAACTGGAAATAAAACAAAAAAGCCAAAGGCAGAGCATGGAGAAGTTAAAAGAAAACCACATACAAAATTTACAAAAACTCATGTGTATTGGGTTTTGTTCCTCTGATGGTCCCTGGAATTCTGTTCCCTGTGTCTGTTACAAGTTTTTTTCTTTGTTTACTTTTTCTGGCCAGTTTATGGCCTCTGTAAAGTAACCATGCAAGCTTCTTGCATTGCCTTTGAGCTATTGAAATTTTCCCAGGATGCCTCTGGGAATTATATCAATTAGACCAAGCACCAGAACTAACAGCCCTGGATCCTAAGCCATGTTTACATGGCGTGTTTACACTGCAGCAACCCAAGCATTTGGGTTGCTGCGTGCAAATCCTGATGTGGGACGCTACTGAATCTGCTCTCTTGCTCAGTATTCCCAGAAAGTCTGGGACACATTCAGGAGCCAGCAGATTAAGCAGCCACGTGGACAGGCTGCACCACTCACTCTCACATTAAACACCTTGCGGGAGCTTCCATCAGCTGACTGCCCTGGCCCCAGCCCTGTCCAGCGCATCTTACATCAGCGACGGGGCGGGGGCTGTGTCGATGCATGAGTCAAGCATCGTTTGGGTCAGGGCAACTCTGCAACACTTCACTGAAGGAGGCGAGGTCAGCCACGTAAACACGGCTCTAGTTACAATCTAGTCCCACATCTTGCTGCAACTGCTTGTAAGCTGACTGCTTTGAAGAAGTATTGCCCTCCTCGCCAGCTGAAGTCATGTTTCTCTAAGTGGCCATTGTTGTTATTGTGGATGTGTAGTAATTTTCTGTGTAAGAGACTGTCACTGGGTCTTGGGTCTAACTGACATCATTCCCAGAGACATTCTGGGAAAATCTAACAGATCACAGGCAATAAAAGAAGCCTGCATGGCGACCCCCAGGGGTCATAAAACTGGCAGGAAAAGTAAAAACTAAAACCCTTGCAACAAACACAGGGAACAGAACATCAAGGACCATCAGAGAAACAAAACCCAATGCACATGTGATTTATAATTTCTGCATGTAGTTTTTCTTTAAAATGCAATCAGTTTTCAATCTGATTTGTTGACCATTCACCCATTCCCATCATAATAACATTACAGCACAGTAACATAGTAATTTGAGGTTGGAAGGACACTGGATCCATCAGATCTCCCTCCGCCACCACTTCATAAGCAAAATAACAAGTATGCTGTGCAAACATGTACTCATTACAGGATATCCCTCCCCCACGTCTACTTACTGTACCCTATAATACCCTTAATCAGAAATATGTCCAGGCTTACTTTGAATGCCTCTACTCCCTTGTTTGCATATCCACTGTCTCTGCTGCTAGCCAGAACCATAGGTTCACTGGCCATTTGAAGAAGAAGGGCTTCTGAATGTTCTCCTTGTGTCTGTCACCACTGATCTCAGGGTCTGACCCCAAGTCATGCCGGAGAACACCAACTCAGATGTTGCTGTCTGTTAATCTTGTTCATAACTCTGAATATGCAAAAGACTGAGATCATCCCCACCCCATGCCTTTTCTCCAGGTTGAACATGTCAAGGCAGCAGTGCAATAAAAGTTTTTTGTTTTTTCAAAAGCTAGTTTCAGCTACAATTAATAAAGATATTAGCATACCTGTTACATGTACTTTCTAGGTACCTCCAATGCTGAGCATCTCATGTTATTTTTATTATTTTCTTGATCCTAACTTGTACCAGGTCTAAAATCTTATTTCTTAGCCAAATGTGGCAGCCATCTTTTTCTTGAGAAAAAAACTCAGTTAAAGCATTTATAAAATATTCACATTTTGGTGGAACTAGAACATTTACCACCAAATAAAATCAGAAGATGCCTGTATTCTTTTATAGTGGAAAAAGGTTAGGTCAAATTGTTTGTCCAATTTCATTGCATTGCTGCTTGAGGAAAATGGTAACTGCAGTATGCCCCCCATGAGTAGAATAAGCACCAAAAACAACACAGGAGGCAGGCATATGTTCAAGACAATGGGTAGGTCCTTCAACTAGCTACAATTGTCTTGAAATATAAACTCTGCTCACCAAGCTATCTTATATTTCACATGTTTCTTTTGTCATTAACGGCAACAGGCCAAATTAATATAACATTTCACAGTGTCACCCATTGCTTCATCAGGAGACTTACTCTGACCTTGTTGTCTTTTTCTTTTATCCTTTCTGCATTTTCTTTTCTTCCTATAGCCTCTTTGGCTGACCCTTTGCTGTTTGCTTTATCTTCCATCATGCTGCATTCTGACCGCCGTTACATATAGAATTGTGTATAGGTGATGATACTGCAACTATATTTCCATCAAGGGGATGTGATGACATCATACAGACTTTGAGAGTGAAGCTCAAGAGCTCTCAATGGTAGCATCACCTCCCAAGATGGAAACACATATTGTTGTGTATGGTCACCGATATACTGTTCTATAAAGTATATAGTTCCCAAGATTTAAAAGTTTAATTTCCACAAGGTTTCATACCTTGCTTCCATAATCCTGGCACCTCAGTCTGCTATGAAGTGACTCGCTGCAGTCCTGCTCCACTCCCGACCCTCTGAGGATTCACAGTGGCAATGTTTTTTAAAACAAAAATTTGAAAAGAACTGACAGATTAGTACAGTTTGGTAACACAGAGTCAGCTATGGCTATTCGTGTCCAAATTGTTTCAGTGAACTGCTACGCCAAGCTGTGCCACTACTTTGTCCTGAATTGTTTTATGTGAGCACAGTTTCATCCAGTCAGGTGGCACGTCAAGTGGGAAAAAATGATGTGGTATCGTTGTGATGTCAGAATGATACTACTACAACAACTTTCATTGACCTTTGCACTGTCCCACAACAGTTTTAGAGAGCCACTGAATTCCATACTAATAAGCCCTAATACCATAAAATGCAGCATGACTGAAGATAAAGAAAACAAAGAGTAATAACAAGAACAGGAATGAACAGAGACCTTGTGAGAGGAAAGGAGGGACAGTGGGGACATGACAGAAACTTTCAAGTACCTCAAGGGAATCAGCAAAGTCCAAGAGGGTAACATCTTTCAGAAAAAGATGTACAAGAACAAGGGGTACAAGTTGAAGATAGAGGATGGCTCAAGAAGCAATGTGAGAAGTATTTTCACAAAAGGGTGGTGGATGTATGAAATGGCCTCCTGAGGAGGTTGTGGTGTCAAAAACAGTGAGGGAATTCAAGAATGCATGGGACAGACATAAGGCTATTATAGTGGGTGGGTAGGAGGAGGACATAGGATGTTGGTTAACTAGGATCTGCAGCTTATCTAATAGGTAGGAAATGGGCAGACTGGTGGGCCAGTGGTCCTTATCTGCCATCGAGTCTATGTTTCTATGTTACTATGTAGAGTGATGAAAACATTTATGATCAGGAAACATAAAAAGGAAATAATAAGAGTTTTATCTAATCTGAGCAGAGTTTACAAAATTAGCACATTACACATATACAGCAGCTTTGAAAGATTCTTATAATTCCTCCCTGTACAGTCTTCAGTTTTAAGAAACAAAATGAGGAAATACTTTCTTGACTGTGAGAGGAAAATGATTGTGCTTCCAAACAGTTCCCAAGTGCTGCAAAGTATTTCTCAAGGTGAGGCAGTATGGTCTAGAGGTTAGAATAATGAACACTGAATGAGCTTTGTATACCCAGCAGACCTAGGTTTGAGTCCAAGGACCTCCACTTGCATACTGTGTGATTCTGGCCAAGTCATTAACCTCCTCATTGCTCTTGTGTTGTCCCTACAACAGGCCTTGTGCTAGTTACCAAAGAATAAAAAAAGTTGCAGGGATAAAACAAGTTGCTATAATTCGTTATTGCTCAAAAACAAATGTCTGCCAACAAACACATACCTCAGTTCTAAGTTACAAGGAAAAGTCAGGCTGCAGAAGAAACATCTGAAAGGTTTTTCCTTGTTTTACAAAATTAGGCATATGTAAAATTTCACAATTTCAAAGTGAGCTTAAAGATAAAAGAAATTGCTTATGCTCAGGCCTTGGTTTGACTGAAATCAGTTTAGCAAGCAAAAGGTTCAGCTGAATATTTCTTCTTCTTCTTCTCTAGGAGTGTGCAAAGTGTTATTTTAACTATAAATGTAGTCACACATAAATTAGCCATATTGTCTCTGTAGACTTTTTAAATATAAAATCAAACAACACTCTATGTATTTATGTTTGTATGTATGTATGTATTTTTACGTGTGTATTTATTTATTTAGCAATTTATATGCGTATGTATATACATATTTATTTTTATGTATGTATATATAGTATATATGTATTCATATATATTTATTTATCTAGTAATGATTTCATAACTGGGTAACAACAAAGGGAAATAATGAACATTTTAAAAGGAGGGCAAACACAATACAACATGCAAAAACAAGACAGACAAAATTAACAAATAACATAAAAACATGCTAAACAAAGTACATATCATAAGACACAATAACAAACAGAGGATGGAATGAGGTGCTGCCTATACAAGGATAGAAACAAAGTAAAAGTATTTGTAGATTGAATGGTAGGTAAGAGGCAAAGAATTGCAAAATAAGAGCGTGCTCATGGCAACCTGGATCAAGTGCAGCCTTCCAGATTATGCTTTATATGAAATGTGATATTGCAGCAATGTTCTACATTTGTCCAGGACCACCTTCTCAGAAAGAGGACACAGTCAATTGTAGAAAATTGCCACAACATCAAATTTCATATAAAGCAGTTTATGAAGTAGCACTGAACAGTACTATACACTTGAAAATTCATCAAGTTGTGTTCGACCGAGGAAAGCAAGATCAGGTGAAAGCACTGGGTGCTGAATTTTCTAATCTTCTACCCCACAATCTGCATGAGATATCCTGCCACAGCTGCAGCACCCAAAACATGCATTAACGTCTGCATCTCATGTTCTGTTTGTGAGCATTACAACAGTTTCCTCTCTTTGTTGTAAAACTATGACACAATGGGTTATTGTTCATATCCAGTGTGCCCCATACCCAGCAAAATGTCATAGACCACCTTCTGTGTGGTCTAACAGTTTAAAGTGCACTGAAAAGCAGAACAGATGGCGAAGAATTCTGACCATGATGTTTAAATCATATAGGCATTTTATCAATACTTACAAAATGAATATGTTTTTTTAAATGTTACCAAACAACATGGAATCTTCCACAAACCCCTGTGTGATGCCTTCTTTCATTTCATATTTTTATTGAATAAATTAATAATACATACAATAACATTTTGTTACTAGTGTAAAGAGAAATAGTAGATTTTTTTCAACTGTATTTATCACTGGCATCCCAGGGCATCTCTCAGGTGTGCCCACCGACCAGGGCACCTACTGCCCACCAGAAACCTCCTGACCAGGGGTGGGTGGGGACAAAGACACCCTCACCCGCTTCTATGGATCTCCAGCTGGCCCCCCAGATCCACACCCCAGGGCCACCTTCCACCTACCTGGGTGTCCTTTCTGACAATTCAGTTAGCCGGGTCCTGGAGCGAAGCAAAGGCTCAGGAGAGCCAGTCAGGGAAAGTCTGATGTTGGGCATGTAGACCTTGATCTCTCAAGGCTACCATCACCTCCTGCGACTAAGGATTTTTCTTGTTGTATCCCAGAGACACAGATGCAAATGACATCTGCTCACAAAGGGTGCACTCTCGTGCCTATGTGAAAACACCCACCGCAGTCCCCATTCCCCTAATTGTGGCTTGCATAAGCTGCTGTGCCCCTGGTAGCCACCAGGAACCACTTGAGCTGCACAGAGTGTACCCCACCCACCTCAAGGTGCAGAGCAGTCCAGCAGATGCTCAATCCTACTCCTCCCCATCAGACCCCCAACGATCCATATCCACCCCCAAACCTGACCAGGAAATTGGTGGGAACAGAAACACCTCACCCACTTCCATGGACTCTAGCTGGCCCCCAGATCTATCCCCCTTGGGGCAGGGCCACCCTCTACCTGGGTGTCCTTTCTGACAATTCAGTTAGCCGGGGTTCTGGAGTGAAGCAAAGGCTCAGGAGATCCAGTCAAGGAAAGTCCGGTGTTAGGCATGTGGGCCCTGATCTCTTGAGGCTACCATCACCTCCCTGCGACCCAGGATTTTTCCTTGCTGTGTCCCAGGGATGCAGATGCAATGGCATCTGCTCACAAGGGAGCGCTCCGTGCCAATCAGAAGACACCCACCACAGCCCCCATACCCAATTGTGGTTTGGATAGCTGCTGTGCCCCTGGTAGCCACCAGGAACTACTAGAGCTTGCAGAGTGTACCCCACCCCACTCTCAGGAGTGCAGAGCAGTCCAGCAGATGCTCAATCTCTACCTCTCCATCAGACCCCCAACTACCCGAGTCTGCCCCAAACCTGGGTGGCCGGCATGGTGCAAGGTGTGGTGTCCAGTGCCTCAACCCTCAGTGCCATTGGGCCAGCCGGAGAAATAGTACAGATAATATAAAAGATAAACATTCATATTGACTATATGTTAATCATAATGTTCTAACTAAAACATATGGCCTGATTCTGGTAAGTAGTACAGTATAAACAAATCTACATGTGATGCCTTTTTAAAGAAAAAATTGACTGAGAACAAGTTACTTACTTGTGGCTCTAGCAGAGGTAGTCCTAAGGGGAATGAGATGAGAATTTCTTGTGCCCTAGGATGATGGTATGCTCATCCTCATTCTGTCTTTATTAATATCATAAATGGCACACCGCTCATTCGTTTTGCTGTAGTAGAACACAGGCGGAGCAACTGAAGCTGTTTTCCTCTTTCAGTTAAACGCTGACACACTTCTTATTTCACATAGCAATGCAGCACCTCATACAATAATTGTGGGTTTCTTTTGTTGGCCTCAACTTCCGTAATTTTTCAAGATTTATATCTTTATGTTAAATGCATTCTGGTGTTGTTTCTGATCTGCTTATAGATAGCCTGTAGGTTACGGGTTGGGGGTGGATGAAACACAGCAAAAATAGTTTCCACTCTTAAAAAGTAAAATGCATGTTAACTGGAATATACTGATGCCCAAAATACCAGAAAGAGAATTTCAGTAAGAATTCATAATTTTCTCTAAATTCGCTACACTGATACTGTGTCTTTCAGTGTATCAAGTACCATGAGTGGTGGGTCTTCAGGATGTTGTTCAAACACAATGTCCTATGGAAAGAATTTGCCTCATACAGTGATGATGTCACTGTCTCCATAGACTAAAGAGTCTTCAGTTTTTTTCTACACAGAAGAATGTATAGACTGTTATTAGGATTAATTCCTTGTCCCTTCTCACTCGAATTCCTACATCCTGACTTCTGTTTCATATGAAATCATTCAATAAAACAATGTGCCCACAGGATCTCAGTTCCACCACCTCCTAAAATTGTATGACAGTTCCACCACCTCTGTCATCTTTTTCCATTGACTACTGTAGGAGAGTTTCACCGCCTAGAAGGACAGTTCCACCACCCAGAAATCTAGATGAGAGAGTTCCCCACCTAAACATTTCCAGTTTAACCCTTGATAAAAATAGAACCTACCCAGGATTGTCTAAGATTTTAAAACCAAAACTGTTCTAGTCTTTTGTAGTACAATTACAGTAAGTCACCAGCCTGAAATTACTGTACAATGGAAATGTATATAAAGGACTAGGTTTGAAAACAAGAACCTGTTGGGCTCCAGTTAGAACCCATTCTAAATTAGGGATGGTAGAACCAGTTCAGATAAGTTCAGAACCACCCAGAATCTGTGCTATTTTCTTTAAAATAATCTTATCAGAACCCTTTTCTGGTTCTGATAAGGATCTGATCATTTTAAAACACTGATTTGGAGCTTAATACAGTGCTCAGCAGGTCTTCATCTAGTAAGATTTCAGATGGTAGTGGAGAGTCAAAAACCCAAAAGGAGACTGGCGGTACTGTAATAACACTCCAAGTTATTTTAGATTCCATTCCTGCCATTCACAACAGCTTAAGGGATGATAATGATGGCTAAAAGGTTTTATTTTATTTTTTACTTTAAACTGACATGCTCTGAAAGTTCTTATAAAGCTCAGATAACTATCTGAACCTTTCATGGCTAACTAGAACATTTTAGAACCTCAGAACCGTTAGAAGTTCTTCGTCGCCGTTCTACATTGTTTTTGCTTGATGTCATGTTACTTCCTGCTTTTCATGAGTTACTGTTTGTACTTTTCTCTGGTGGAAATTACCAGTTGGCAGTAGGTCTTCTCAATCTTGGTGTCTGGGCCCCAAATGTGGTGGCGTGAGTTAATAAACTTTAAACTTTGTGTTTTACTGAGTTTAAAAGGTATGGGAAAACACCTGTTTGTGTGTGCTTTTATTGAGTTTGTATGTGATGTGTGGACTTGTATTATGAGGAAAATATGTTTGCTCTCTTTTACTTTCAATTTTTCTTTCACTTTTTAAGGTCAGCTTTAGGTCATCCTTATATCTGCCCAAATTCCATGTACAACCCAAGACATCACCTCAGAAATCACTCCTCCTCCATCCAGCCTCTAGTACCACAGAAACCCATCAATTATCCACCATGGATGAAACCCCTGAGCAACCCAAAATCACAGGGACTTTACTTAACCAAGGGAAATGGGTGAGAGGAGCCAGAGAGGAAGAGGTGGGACCTGATGGTTGGGGATTGGGGCAGAAGATATCATGCTCCCAAGACTGTCTTCTTAGGTTAAAGCCACTATCTAAAACATCAGCAGTGGGCTAGTAGTGGAGATATATGGCCAAGGATTTCTCTCTGCCATAGTGCCAGTATCAAATCCAGTGAAAGAGGCAGATGGCTGGGACCCAGTGCCAGGACAATAGGAAGTGGGCAGGAAACCAGGTAAGCAAACACAAACCAGGATGGTGTGAAAATGTGAAAGCAGTGAGTCAAGGGCTTGGGCCAGAATGACTGGGAGGAACTATCTTTAAAGAAAAGCAGCACAGTAGAACAACAAATGGAAATGCCTCCCATTCTCATGATTGTAAACAAGTAACAGCTACTTCCATTTTAATAATCACTTTCTAAGCTGGTCCCTTCTGTCCCCATTAATCTGCTGTCTGCTCTGTATTTTATCCCTGTATTGTGCATCTCCCATTCTCTGTTAATTTCCTTTGTCTCGTTGCTCTGTTGGCTGGATCTTGGATATGGATAAACAGACAGCATCATGTGTCCCAGTGATCCATTCAGAGTCTGCTCAGCAGATGCATTATGTATCCTGTTGTTCTTCGCTCTGCATTCTTCAGCATCATTCATCCTGGTGACCCATATGTGGTCTATCCTGTTAGAGTCCAGATGATCCAGTTGTTCTTTGTTCTGCAGTTTACAAGATCATGTGTCCTAACCATCCTAATGGGTGTACTTCCTCAAGTATTAATGCTCTGTGCACTCTTTGACTGGTGACTACTACACCTGTTAAAAGGGAAAGGGAAATTGTTTAACCAGGAAAGGCATGCTAAGCCAGAACTTGTTTCCAGGTGTGACCTGGGAGTACAGAGAAGTTAAATGAGTTGCTCAGGATCACACAGTATGCAAGCGAGGGCTGATAGGATTCAAACCCAGGTCTCAGGTTTGCAACTCAGTGCCCTAAACCACTACACTATACTGCCTCCTCACACCTGCTAAAAGCTCCAACCCTAGCCAAACCAATAGCATCCTCAATTCCTGAAAAGGGGCTGCTGAACACTAGAAAAGAGAACGCATTGATACTTCCTCCCTAATGCACTCGTTATGCACTAATTAGTCTTTAAGCAAAGTTTTATAAAGGTTGAAGAGAGCAGGAAATGGAAAGACAAGTTTAATGTATGATCTCATCACCATTCATATGATGAGAACTAATGTAGTAAAATAGTATGTTTCATCTTTCCCCATCCTAATATTTATTATAAAATGGGTAAGAGAAATACTGTACTATGATTGGTGGAATCCATTCACATGACCATGCTGTTATCCCAGCACAATAACACAGGTCAGAAATGCTTAACTTTCTGAACCTCATCGCTGGTCTTAAAAAAAAAAGCCAAGTAAGCCATTTTAAAATTGCAAAAGGTATTCCAGGATGTGTGTAATTGTGTGATATTATTTACTTTTCAGGTACATAAGGGCTTCACTTCCTGAGGTGTGCCGTTATCCCACAATAACACATACCTTGTCACGCCTTGTTGCTTAAATAAAGTATTCATTTGTCTGTTATGGTTGACTTTGGAGTTGCCCCAATGATCTGTCCAGCTGCCACCAATGTGAAATGAGCATGCCCTTCTTTTAATGATGTCTATGTTTGTGCTTTGGTGTTAGTGTCCTTGCGACTGGCACTGAACGGCTTCCCATAGGCGTCATTAATCCATAGTTCACAAAGGGTCTGAAGTTTTTATACATCTGTCACATGTGGGTAAACTTTCAGTGATCAAGTAATTCACTGTACTAATTAAAAAAACTACCAGTATTTGTTTTATTTCATTTTCGATATGGCTAGGTGTCTTAAAATTGTATTATTTTGTTGGGTTGTGCCAGGAGGAGCATACAAATTAAATCTTGTAGATATAGTGTATGACAATAAATCAATCAATACATCCCATATTCTGGTTTCTTGCTTCTTTTCTGCCTGTCAAAAGAATACGAAATAATTTTCCATACCTGCTTTCTGTACTGCTGTGGTCGAGGATCAAGTGGCTATCTTGCATGGACCCAAAGCAGGCCAATCGTGCCGTGTCTCGAGTAACACAATTAGTGGCATTTGCAGCTTTATCTTATTACTACTTCTTTACTAGTAAATTATACTTGTATTCCTGGAGCAGCTGCAACAAACCAAACTGAGTGTGAAAGAAAGAAGACTGTAGTGTAGACGCTGTGTTTTAAGTCTGCCCTGAACACAGTTGATAAGGAATGAATAGGCTGATCGTGTTGTGGTTAGAGCTAGCTGGAATGAGACAGTGAGGGCTAATCTTGCCATGGCTGAAGGGACGGTGAGGGCAATAAACTGAGAAGAGACAGGTGCAGTGCAAGCAGGAGACAGGTATGTGAGGAACAAAAATCATAGCAGCAAGAGAACATAGCGTAGACCGGTCAACATACTCTTTACTCCTCAGGATGGTGAAAAAGACTCCTGAGCCATTACTGTGCTGACGTCAGTAAAACATCATCTTTCAAGCTATCCTTCTCTTAGAAGATATATACATACACACATAGAAATTGACAGCAGATGAGAATTGCTTGGCCACCTACTCTGCCAATTTTCCTACCTATTATAATACTGCAGACCCTACTAGATCTCTGGATTTACCCTCCATTTACTCAAACAATAAGGTTCCCATATGCCTACCCACGCATTCTTGAGTCCTATTACAGTTTTGCCCCCACCACCTCCACTGGGAGGCTGTTCCAGGCATCCACCACTCTTTCAGGGAAGAAGTACTTCCTTAAGTTTCCCTGAATCTACCCCCTCCAGCTTCATAGCATAATTGGTTGTTCTTAAACATCTTTTTTCTGAAAATGATTCCCTTTTATACCATATTTATACCTGTGAGGTATTTGAAAGACTCTATAATTGCTAAGCTAATTTTACCATTTCTTAAGCTGTGTCCCTGGTTCCTGGTTGTGGCCACTTGTCCCTGATTTTTAAGCCTTTTCCTGATATGCAATGTAGGAGATTTAGGGCATAACTAGGCACTGTATGGAACTTCTGTTACCACACTGGATGTTAGCTCACAGTTATGGGCCCCCACTACAGAAGGGAAGTCATTCAAGTGGAGAGAGTGCAGAGGAGTGTCACCACCCTAACGGGACATGGGGAGTTGTGGTTCTCAGAAAGACTTAGTAAACTGTATTTGCTTAGCCTGGAGAGAAGAATTAGAGGAGATACTCTTTATAACATTATTAAAAATGATACACTTATGAGGAAACTTAACTTGGAATTTAAGCAAGAGACTCAATGCATGTGGGGCATGGCAAACAACAGAATCGTATGCATTTCAAAGTAGACAGATGAATGTTATTCAATACTCAGTGAGTAGTGGGGGCCCTGGAATAATTTACCTGAGGATATTGTGGTCAGTGAAGCAAAACTGATCTTAACATAAGGCTGGACAACCTTTTGGTTGTGGGAAATAATATGGGTAACTTCCACTGAGCAGTGGGGGAGGGTTCCATATGGACTCTATAGCCTCCTTCTACCCTATAGGCCATAGTAAGTACATAGTATCATCACCAGCCAGAAGGAAGACAGACAGTGCTGGAATATGACTTGCATTGGTTCTCATGAAACTAAAATTCAACCTGCACTGTTGCCTACTCTGAAAGTTCCAAAGGTGGAAAATGAAAGGAAAATTCCAACACAGCAGTAAGGACAAGGCATTCACTTGAGTAGGCTAAGGATTACATTAGCAACAAATAAAAATAATAATGCTGAAATGCATAAGCCATGTGGAAGTCAATACACAAGAGGGAAATAGCATAATGGATTGAGACTTCTGTGCTATGGGGGTGTGGGGCATACTTTTTGAAAAGGCAGTGTAAATGGGGCATTTTCATGGTGCCAGTAATGGTGCCAGCCTTGTAGTTCAAAAAGTGTATTTTTTCCATTTTAACTTTAAATGAAGCCCTTCACAATAAACCACTTATGACTATCAGTTGAAAAAAATCTTTTTATTTATTTATTTAGTTTTGTTGATCGGATAAGTGCACTAGACAAATCCTGCCTATTTTCCAGCACGACCAGGAGGGGATACAGATGAATCCAACTGACCTTAAACCAGATTAAGCTGTTGGTGGTATTTTGAGTGAATGAGGGAAATTTGGCCAGGACACGGGAAATTCCCAACTCTTGCCAGTAGGGGACCCTTGGCCATCAGCGTTACAATGGTCAGTCTGCCTGGGATGTTGGAGGAGATGGATGCAATTGGTATGGGAGAGTGGGCCTCTTCTCCTGTGCTATCAGCATAACAGGCCATTGAGGAAGCTTGTTCAATGGCTGACCTGGTTGAGCTTAGTATTCTGGAGGATTTGACTTGACTGGGATGTCTCGTCCCGTGGACAACTTAGTTCTTCCTTCTGGTGGTGATAAGGCATGCTTACTTGCTGCAAAATCTCAGTTATTAAAACAAATGGACTTACATGATCAAGAACTTGCTACTTTTCTACGAGTGATGTGCTCTCTGTTCTGGTTTCTCCTACTGCTGTTTCCAGTTGGACTGCTATTGCGACTGGACCGTTTGTCCTGTTGCTCCTCTGAATGCGGTCATTCTGCTGTCTACCACAGTGTCTCCATCTGGTTCCAGGGCTGGCAGTTTGTTGGGTTCAGCCCCAGTGCCTACAGCCTCTCTCGCCTTGTTCACTTCCTGAAACTCTGCCTTCTGACACCGCCACTGTAGCTCCTTGCCATCTACAGTTTGGCACCTGGAACTACTACAGGCGGTACAGTGTTCTTTTTGCCTCTAGCGAACAATGGCCCAGCTGAAGTAAATTACCGGAGTTCCCTCTACTGCTTTGCCAGACGGGACTAATGTGTTGCCACCTGCTGTTTTACCAGATGGGTCGGCATGGTCTCCTGAACGCCCTGAGGGAGTGCTGGTTAGGAACAGTTGGAAGGTGGTTCCTGGTTGCCTGATTCACAGGATCCCTCCTATATCACCTTGTTGAAGACTGTAGCACCGTGGCCACGCACCTTCTACATCTATGAACTCCATCTTGCCCAGGGGTAATACTTCTTCTCCTTGTGTTTTGGACTCTAATGTTGTTCCTTATCACGACTGATGGGATATTTCTGTGCCTGTTGTTACTGCCTCTCCTGTGGGTGTCCCTACTGTTTCCTCTGGTGCACCATGTCCTGCTTCTAGCTCGTCTGACAGCTCAGGCAGTTGTGGTAGATACTGATCCAGAAGTACCAGTTTGCTTGGGTCCAGACTTTGCATTGTTACATGATAATGGTACTAATTCTGGTACATCGGTGGGCTTTAAGCTCACTGATTTATTCCATATTAAGGGTGAGACTGCCCCTAGATGCAATGCAGTGTGCTTCTTATATAAAGGGGTCTGAAACCCCAGGACAGAATCTATGTTGCAAAAACCTTGCTTAAGGGTTCTATGCGGTTTTCCTCTTAAATTTTTGCTCTAATTAATTTGGGAATGCTAACTATGATGTTAAGTTTAAAAATGTATCTAGTTTGGATTGTTTTGGGCTCAGTATGCTACTTGTAAAACTTCACCTACTTGGTCTCCCTTTCATGTTCTTCCTTTGACCAAACCTACGGTCAAGAATATCACCATTATGTTTAAAAATGAAGGGTGAATATTGAAGATATCTTGTTCTGGCTGAAACAACGTTGTGAGGTTTGAATAGGCCCCTCCTACTTTAGATAGCGGGCAGAGTTGGGATGGTGGGTGGAGGTTCGGGTTAAGTTATATTCTACAATTCAGGCCTCAATCACTTGCCTAGTTTCTTTTACCTCGGGAAGGATAAAGGATTAATTTTTATGCAGAGCAGCCTAGATCTTACTTTAAGTGCAGCTCTCAGGCCCACTTAAGCTCCGCATGTCATGTGATTAAATGTAGCCACTGTCTGGACTTTGGCCATAATTCTAGTTCTTGTTTAAATCTTTTCAAATCTAACTTATGTGAACACACTGGTCATGCTTATGGCCACTGCCTTGAGGCCTCACATAATCAGGATGACTGTCCATCTCATGAAGGTCTCATTAATCTTGTTCAGCAGCAGCAGGCTAAAAGAATGTAGAGCATCATTTCGGGCTGGCCTTGTTGCTTTGCCCCTCCCCACAAACCACTACCCGGGGACTGGGGATGTAGGAGCCTCTGATTTCAGCCACCAGGTGTAGCTCCTATGCAAGAACATGTAGATACTGTGGTGCCTGGGGCCCTATTTTTCTGCTTCTGTCTCTACGGACCTTGAAGTTATGCCTCCCCTCCCCTCACGCCTTTGCCTCAGACTCAGCCTGATCTGGAGCCATCTGCCTTTATTACTGTACAGAAAAAAGAGGACTAGGAAGGGGCTGACTGTTTCTGGTCAGGGTAAGGTCCCTGGTTCTAGGCCCTGGAAGACTGGCAATAAGTTTGCTGCTTTGAGCTTCTGATGTTACTGATAAGTTCTGCAGATGAAGACACTGATACTTCTTCAATTGTTTCTAACACAGATACAGAGGGGGTGGGGATATAGATCCCATTGCTAAGAGAACTAGACAGTGTCGGTGGAGTAAATCACCTTAACCTTTCCCTAGTTCCTTGTCAGTCCTCTCTTTTAATGTTAATAGTATCAAGGAGACAGAAAGCTTGGTGGTGTCATGCTGTCTTTACAGGATATGCGCTGTGACATTACCTGTTTAGTTGATACTCGTTAAAAATCAATAGAGAACTTCAACAGGCCTCACGGCTTGGTCCACGGACCTTCCTTTTGGTCATCTGGGGTGGATAAATGTGATGATGTGGGTATTTTGTTTTCAATCCTGCTCTTCATGTGTCTAGACTTGTGGATATTTGTCCTGGGATGGCATTTTGTACATAACCCTTAATTCTGAAAGATTTTGGCTAATTGCCTTGTATGCTTCTCAGACTAAAGCACAGCGGTCTGCCCTTTTCCATTTAGTACAACCTTTTTTACATACTTCAGACTGGTTATTTGGGCTGGGGACTTTAATTGTGGCCTACACCAGGCGAATAGGGCTTCAGACCTCTAAACTTTCAGTGATACCATGGCCCTTAAACATGTAATCTCCACTGCTAAACTTCAGGACGCCTATAGGGTTCTGCATCCTATAGGTGGGTATACTTCTTTCAGAGGAGACTGTAAAATCGAATTGACTTCATCTTTCTTTCTCAGACTCTTACAGTTCTTGACTATCGGACTCTTGGGAGTGAGTTTTCAGACCATCGCTCTAAAGGGTTACATTTTCATGGTCTCAGGTTCCTGTTGTAGAAAGAATAGGTGGAGACTTAATGATTCCATACTTCAAGACCCCAAAGTCCAAAATTGTGGAGAGCGGAATGGAGCAGACGGCTGTCTGTTGCTGATCTCTATGAGGATATTATGGAGTGGTGGGAAGACACTGGGGCTAGATGGAGCAGGTTTTGCAAAGAAAGCTGCTGACTTTCATACCACCAGTCGCTATAAGGGTACTTGGTGTTATGGCAGCAATTGCAAACTTTGATTTCACTTTCAGATAGTTCTACCCATGATTATAGGTCACAGATTTCAGTCCTTAGTCATCAAATACTGGATTTGCAGTATGACAGAGCCAAATGCTTGGGGGTACAAAGCACGATTTGGGACTAAGCTGCCCAAGGGTGGCTTAGATCCTTTTAAAGAATGGCAGGACAGGGTTGACTCTAGGGTTATTTCATTTATTTGTGTCCCCAAGGAGATCTGGTCAGCTCCCAGAGTTACTGGTTCAGGTTGTTGAGCATTATGTTTTGGGCATGTTTGGGACTGAATCTCCCTGTGCAGATGCTGAGGATTTTTTAGCCTCATTGTCTTTGCCCAACCTCACTTCTGGGGAGTGTGATATGCTGACTGCTGACATCACTGAGGAGGAGGTGTTGCAAGCCATTGTTGGCTTGAAATTGGATTCTGCCCTGGCTCAGATGGGCTCATGGCAGGTTTTATTCTACCTTTCAAAGATGTCTCTGCTTTAAAGGGGCACTGTCAGCCTTGTCCTCGTTTTATTGTCACAAAACAACAGTGTGCCTCTGCGGACACATGATCACATATGGTCCACAGAATACCCCTATATATAACATAATCAAGAATTCTTACTAATTTTCTTAGTTTTACTTAATATTTTACTTTCCTCGGGTTCCCCATAAATCGCTGTGCACGGGCTTGAAGCAAGATGAGCACACAGCCGGACACTGTCGCGCTTTGTATCGATTTTACATGGCCATAATAAAAGTTAAACACAGCATGTATTTTCAAATGCTGTACTAAAGATACCATTTTTAACTGAGACAAGTGCTGGAAAAACCAATGCATTTTAAAGGAGCTGCCGAATCTACGCACGCGGCGGCATCGTGTGACGATAGCGCATCCTGCTTTCAAGCATGCGCGAGATTTTGGCAGCTCCTTTCAAATGCATTTAGTTTCTTTTCCAGTGCTCGGTTCTGTTAAAAACGCATCTCTAGTACAGCATTTGAAAATACATGCTGCGCTTAACTTTTTATTATGGCCATGTGCAAAATCGATGTATGTGCTACATTGCGTCCTGGCTCTCATCTTGCTTCTGCTCGTGCACAGTGTACTTATGGGGAACCTTGAGGAAAGTAAAATATTGTGGAAAGCTAAGAAAATTAATAAGAATTCTGATTATGTTATATATAGGGATATTCTGTAGACTATATGTGATCACTGTGTCCACAGAGGCACACTGATGTTTTGTGGTAATAAACGAGGATAAGGCTGACAGTGCCCTTTAACTATCTTATTTAATGAAACGTTGTCTAAAGCTACATTTTTGAAATCCACAAGGAGGCAATTTTAGTCCTTATTCATAAACAAGCATTTGTCAATGCCGAATGTTGGCTTGCTGGCATTGGCATTGGTAGTGCAGGAGTTAGACAGATGCATCATAGGAATGGCAGGAAGTATTGAACTGATGCTCACCCACCCCACCCTGCAGAGAGTGACAAGCATTAGGTGTCCCTTTGGGTGTTGGTAGTGCAGGGGAAAACATGTTGGGCAGGATGTGAGAAATGACAGCTGCACAGTTCATAAGGAGGTGTAAAAATTTCCAGTGTTGAAAATGTGGCATGTAAATATACCAAATTTGAAGCTACTAGGATGTGTGGAAATATACATGCGCTTGCAACATACTGCCATTTTATGGTTAGGCACCACATTTTCAACATAGACATTTTAGCACCTCTGCTCATGTGCAGTGTCACTGTTATTTCCTCAAAGTATTCCAAGAAGTGATTTCGCATAGCTTACCACGCTTATTCTGCGCCGAAGTGTGAAAACACATTTTGGGCACTGATATGTCAAATGACGGCTTGTAACTGTTCATCAAGAGGTGTGGAAAAATGGCAGTGGTGAAAATCCAGACTGAAAATATCACAAATGCATGATGGTACGAGAGGCGCGGCAATCTGCCAATGCATGCTCGTAACACAGTTATTTTATGGAGTATCATCACCAAATTTTCAACATAGGTATTTTAGGCCCTCTGCTCATGAACTGTGTCACTGTCATTTTATAATCTGGCCCAAACACTGATTTCCCACAGCGACTCACGCTATTGTGCGCTGGAAGTCCGGAAACACATTTCGGGCAGGATATAGAAAATGACAGCTATACTGTTCATAAGGAAGTGTACAAAATGGCAATGTTGAAAATCCGGCAGTAATATTGTGAATGCGCGAGGTTACGAGCCTATGTAGCAACTGCGCAATGCACGCCATAAAAATTAGGCATTTGTTGATTTTTCCACCAGATTTGGAACTTAGGCTTTTTAAGAGGCACCTCATGAACACCACCACTGTCATTTTGTTAATGGGCCCGAAAGGTGATTTCTACGCAGTGACATCAGTTGCCATGTAGGGTGGGCTCCAGCATGGCACCCCTGTACTGGGGGAGATGGCCAGCATAGTAAAGTGGACATACTTCTAAACAAAGTGACGATACATGATGAGCTTGTTCCCTGATTGCAGCGGCGCTTTGTTTAGAAGTTTTGTTCACTTTACATAATGTTGGTGTCAGTGCTAGCATGCTGGCTTATTGGAGAATGAGGGGCGCACCTACTGATGCTTGCCCTGCATTACGCCCAACAGCAGCCACACACCCAAAGCTGCACTCTCCCTAATATGTTGACTGACATGGCAGCGGCAAGCCAACATATAAAAGGTTTGGTTTCGAATATTAATAATTGGAGACCTCTAAGTCTCCTCAATGTAGATAGTAAACTTGTTGCTAAAATTTTGTTAGCCAAACTTATTCAAGTAGTTAGACTTATTAGTCCTGCCCAGACTTGTGGCATCCAGGTAGATGCCAAACTGACAATCTTATTTTATTAAGGGAATTATTTATCTTGGGAGACCAGAATCACATTAAGAGATGGGTGCTTGGATTGACCAGGAGAAAGCCTTTGATAGGGTTTCCCACAAGTTTTGTTTTCTGTTTTAGCAGCTTTTGGATTCCTCTGAATTTATTGGATAGATTAGAGCACTTTATTTTGATGCTGTTCTTCTTCCCAATGTCAATGGTTGGTTGGGGAATCAGGTTCTAGTTAAACGAAGGGTGCAACAGGTTGCCACTTGAGCCCTTTATACACTTTTGGCACTGACATTTTGGTTAGGGCTGTCCTCCATTGTCCTGGGGTCCTTGGTTTCAAAGGGCACATAACCCTGCCCCTGTTAAAATATTAGCATATGCAGATGATTTGGTCCTGACTGTGGCATCCAACTCAGATGAACAGGCTTTGTTAATGTTCTTCACCAGTATTCTTTAGTGGTGGGTTCCCAGATTAATTTTGTGAAAAGTACTGGACTTCCTTAGGAAACCCTTGTACCTGAGTCAGGATCCTTTGCTGGCATCCAGTTCTCTTCGAACCTATTAAGATACTTGGACTTTGGTTCTGGTCGGGTGATACACAGTTGTTAAACTGGAACTATGCATTGGGGAGAGCTGATAGGCTCTTAGCTGGATGGAGGAAGCAGCAGATTGGTAAGAAGAAATGGGTTTATTTGCTTAAGACCTTGAGGGTCCCTATTTTTTGTACCTCTGTTATGTTTTCCCGCCCATGAAACTATTTACTAAATTGTATAGTGTTTTTCAGGGATTTTGGGATCTTGGCTGAATCTTATTAAATGAGGATTCACTTATAGACCATTTAGTGAGGGGGTAGGGATGCTACATCCTGTGGCTTTCTTTATAGTATTTTTTGTATTATAATTTTGATTGGGCTTTGAAACCCAGTGTTAAGGGTTGGAAGCCTTTTCTTTGTTCATGGCTTCTGCCTTGTCTTTCCCTAGGAACAAGGCAGAAGGGTTGTTAACTAAACTCCCTGGCCTTCCGGCCTATGGTTTGGAGGCAGTGAAACTGGCTATGTCCTGGGGTCTTACACCTCATGATTTTTGTATACATGGCAGAAAGGCCTTATATGAATGGATTTGGAGGCAGGGTGTTCAGGATCCTACTGTGTTTCCGTCCTGTCCTCCTGATCGTCTGGCATGGATTCTGAAGCAACTCACGAATCCTAGGATACCCTCATTATGTGTGGACATGATATGGCTTGGTAATTATGGAAGACTTAGTGTTAAAGAAAATCATAAACATAAAATGTTGGATGACAGATACTGTCCTAGGGAATCCTGTCCTTCCATTCTTGAAACTCAACCACATTTATTTCTTGAGTGTAAATTTGCATGTGATTTTGGAACGCCATTGCTGTTACCTGGGCTGAACCTCTTTTCTCTAAACTGTCGTATGCTGACATTATGTTTGGGACTCACTATGCTTTAAACATGAAATATCATGCTGAAACTGTATATATTGTTCTTATTTTGATGTACTATTTTTATGGCAGGCTAGGTGCCTGCTGGTTCTACATCAAAAGTGGATCCCTATCCCGAAATTGTACAGAATGTTGGGAATGACTGTTCTTGTTGTGAAACAGTCTGATTTTTTCAAAATGTTCCAGGCTGCAATTTAATCATTTCTGGTCTAATTCGTACTTGTGAAACTGAACTAACATATTGTACTATTTTTTGTTTTATGCTTTTGTATTATATTTGTGATTATTTTCTGTATGTATTTTGTAATGAAGCCCACTTCTTCTCAATAAAATTCCCTCTACTCTTTCAATAAGTGCCATGGGATCTTTAACATCCACCTGAACTACCACCAATCCAGGCAGATGGGACTTGGTTTAATGTCTCATCCTAAGCATGGCACCTCAGAAGTGCAGCACCCTTCTCATGCTGCACTACAGTGTCAGTACTGGGATATTAACCCATGTGCCAGATGTGGAACTGAACCCAGACCCTCTGCTCTCCCGGCCTCAAAGGCAAGTGTGCTACCTACTGAGTCACTGACACTGCTAAATTTATCTTGCTCACACAAAACACACTGCATCTGTTTGCTCAGCTGTGCATCACTTTCACAACACCAATAGCAAACTAACCTCTGAAACTTGCCACCTGCTACCAGAAGAGCTGGCACTGGTTGGTGATTCTGCCCTTCAGAAATTCAATCCAGGATTGGTTCTGCATTCATGCTACTGCTTCCAGGATGCCAGCCAATTCCAACTTATCTGATCACATGACTATGATCTTGTGCAAAATATTTCTTTTTATGTTATTTTTATTTGTTTTACCGGACATGTGGAATGGGCCTCAAAGTCCCAATTTCAGCCATGCCCCCAGTGTCTACACTGTAATAAAGCTCTTATGGTTTGTCAAATAATACAAACAGTCCCAGAATGCATTGTGGGCACAGTGCCAACATCACTCCCACCCACAACCCAGAGTGAGCTGCTGTGCTAAATTCTAATTGCAGTCACTGACAGTGTAGTACATGTGGTGGCCTGACAGACCTTACTGGTGAATTGGGACCCCAGAGATGAGGCACTGAATGGGGTGGGCCATGACCAGGTCACCTCCCCAGCATGCTTATGCTGATGTGGATATGTCATAAGGAAATCTCATTGGGTAGCTGAAGCACTAGCATTTGTTAGTTGGCAAAAAAAAAAAATTACATCATAGTTTTTGGGAGAAAATGTATTTCTGACATCCTAAGATTCATGCTCAGTAAATTTTCAGTTTTCTCAGATATTGATAAAATGTAATTTTATAATTAACGACTCACATTATTACAGATGGCGCCACTCACCATTTAAAAATTATTTCCGTTGAGGTTACCTGTTGAATGTACATGCTAGATTCATACTGTAGATGTATTAGGATGGTACCACCACATGTTTCTGATGGCAAACAGCACAACACTGTGCCAAAATATTTAGTTTTTTCATGGCTGGTATGGCACAAGAGTGGAACTTTTAAAACTTCAATATCTGTATCCGGTCCAGGAATGAAAGAAAACAAAAAGAAAATATGCATCATGATATTCTGACCAGACAAACCTTATTGCTGAAAACAACTATATGATTACTAACAAATACTGCTGCTTTAAGCAGTATATCATAAATAAAAAATAAATAGTTACTATACTTACTTGAGTTTAATGGTAATACATTTTTGTACTTTTAAAAGAGACTGTCACTGTTTGCTCTTCATATGAGGAGACAAATGTTGTGTAATGTGTGGCCACCCTGTGGCCAGCTGAATACTACACCAAATAACCACAAGAAAAACATAAAGAGGAATTTTTGTTAGCTAAATATAATTTTATTAGGCTAATGCAAAGTTAAAGATACAAGTTTTGTTTATTTATTTATTGCATAATTGATTTAAAGCCTTTGAGCCAGCTAGCACGTTTACAAGGGTACCTCGTCACAGAGAGGACACACATGGTTAACATAGCACTGATCATTTATGCCGTCTGCCAAACTACAAAATGATAAGACAAGATAGGTCCTCATCTAAACGTGGGGTGGGGTTGCAACCTTATATAAACCCTACCTCTCGGTACACGAGTACCTCCTCACTCTCCACACTGTGAAGCTATTCATGCTACTCTCCAGCTCCGGATCTAAGCTGGCTACATTGTATGTGTTTACACCCTCCTAGGTGTGGTACCCCAGGCTTAGTTGAACTCCTCTCCCAGGTGAGCCTAGCTATTGGACGTAATGAAGTCCTCATCCTTGGGGACCTAAATATAAACTGGTTAGGTTATACCTGCCATACCTCCATACTATTGTACAAGACTATGACCTCCATCAACTGATCAATGACCCTACCAGGATCATGGCCCCACCCTCCTGATCCAGTTCCTTACTTGACTGGGTCCTCACAAACCATCTTGACCACATTGTCTCAGCTGGTACCTTTTCTAACTCAATTAGTGACCACTTTCCAGTTTTTGCACCTGGCATGCTGCCAGACAATCATCTCCCCTCCGAAATTAATCACCTTTCATAACATGGCTAACTTTAATCCAACACAGTTCCTGCATGATCTCTCACTCATTGACTGGTCACCTATCTTTACCTCTCTTAATGCTCAATCTGCCTTAGACTACTTCCTTGAAAAATTTGTTGGTTCTCAGGACCTTCATGCACCCTCGTGTCACTCACCGCATCAGAGGCACACACAAACAAAGTGGCTAACAAAGGATCTCCTAGCTTAGCTTCAAAACAGGGACAAACGCTGGCATCGTTTTAAGGCCTCAGGACTGCCAGCAGATTACAGTCACTACAGGGCATTGAGAAACTCCTGTAAAGAAACATCCATCTAGCAAAAGCTCTTTCTGTAAAGATTCACTTATTAATGCTGGAGAGATTCGTGTAAATTTTGGTCTTTCATCAAAACTCTCCTTGGTTCTGATAAACCTTCCACCTCCAATGATATGCTGCTGAATGAAGTACACTGTAACAACCCTGTGACCATCGCCAACTCTTTCCAACCATCATTTCTTGGATCTGTCACGCTTCTTAGACTCCTTCCCCCTAGCCACCTGGCATCCTCTCCCGTCCAAGGATCCGTTGCTCTCCATCCACTTTTCAGGTTCTGGACTGTCACTAAATCTGAAGTCCTAAAGCTGCTGCTGACTTCCCTGATAAAACTAGCCCAGGCACTGATAGTCTTGAACCTAGGCTTCTGAAAGTTGCTGCCCACTCATAGCCTCCCCTAACCAAAATTTTCAGCCTGTCACTATGTCATGGTGTAGTTCCTAACATTTGGGAGATAGCTAGGATAACACCAATCCTAAAGAAAGGTGATCCTAAAGAGATGGGCAACTACCAGCCTATTGCCATTCTCTCGGTGCTCAGTAAAATTCTTGAAAACTAGTTGCAAGGCAAACTATTGTATATCTCCTTAAACACAACCTCCTCTCCTGATCCCAGCATGGATTTCGCAAAGGCCATAGTACTTGCACTGCCCTTCTGAAACTCACTAATGATATTTACACAGCCATGGACTCTGGTCTCTTGACAGGTACCACTTTCATTGATCTCACCAAGGCTTTTGACCTTGTTGATCACCTCTTCTCCTTACAAAGCTTACCTCCCTTGGTTTTCAGCTGAATCAGTGAACTGGTTTCAGAGTTATCTATCAAATCGACAGCAGGCTGTTGCTTTAACTCAGCCCTATCAGATCTATCGTACATACAAGCTGGTGTCCCAGAGATCCATACTTGGTCCACTGCTCTTCTTGATTTTCATAAACAACCTCCTCAACAAGTATCTACTTGCTTTACCTTGCTCTATGCAGATGACCTTGTACTCTACCATAGTGCCAGTAATGTATCGGACTTAACTCTCTATCCCAAGAGTTCCAAAACATACAGTCCTGGCTTATTGCAAACCGTCTTGTTCTCAATGAAACAAAAACTCAGGCCAATGCTCTTTGTCTCTCCAGCTAAACTAAAAGTAAATTGGAACTCCTTTAAAATATCCTGTTCCAACATTTCCCAGTTAGTAAACACCTCATCCTTTAGATACCTTGGTATTCTTCTTGATGAATCCTTGGACTTTGATCTCCACATCACTGCAGCGTGCAAATCAGTCAATGCAAAGATTGGAGAGCCTACTTTTAACTATGCCCTTACCCCATCAGCTAGGCTTGCGGGCACAAAGTCTTCTTCTCCTGTCCTTGGCTTATGGCTCTGTCATCTATCTAGGTGCAACTAAGACCTCCCTCCATGCACGGGACACTACATATAATAACATTTGCCATTATCGTCTGCCTCTCCTCAGCTCAAACATCACTGTCTGCTTCATGTGGCCCTAGAATGGCCTAGTCCTTGGCCCTCGTCTCCTATCTTATGGCACCTTAATTGACAGTACTATAAGAGCAGGCCTCCCTCAATCTCTTGCTTTGCTACTACATCCTCAAACCCCTTCCTATGGTCTCCGTTCAGTTGACCAGACACCTCTGTACATCCCTAGATGTAGGTCCTCAATGGGTACGAGCTTTCTCCCATGCTGCCTAAATATTGCAATACTATCCCTCTAGCTATTCATCTTTCCCATATTGTTTTAAGAAGCTCCACCCGCCAACACCTACTCACAGTAAGTCCCTGTACCTGTTTCCAGCCACCATAAACCAATACCCAGCTCTGCCTGCCTTTTCTATTTTCACCTACCTGTTATACTCCCCAATCTATCCTCTTCTCTCTACCCCTCCCTCTGCCTCCCCAGTCACTGTTCTATCTTGGACTTGCTAACTAGCTACTTGCTAAGGACCTACAGGAATCTCTTAACCTGAGTTGCACTTATCTCATTCTTCTCTATGATCCTGTTATCCATATTTTCTACTACCTACTCTTACTCATGTATTACTATAGTCTTATTAGTGTTTGAGATGTTTTGTACTCTCCTGGCTTACTATTTACTGTATGGTTTATGTGTACTCCGTCATACTGATGTTTTGTATTTCATTTGTACCCTCCCAGGTCATACCTGAAAATAGGCATTCCTATGTCTAGTGTACCCACCAGTCAACAAAAGCAAATAAATAAATAAATAGTTTACAGAGTACAGTCAAGACAGAGTAACAGATTTTTACATGTTTACAAATATAGACATACAGAGTCAAACATAGTATTACATAGGTTGCATGAACAGAGATACATAGTATTACATACAATTGCTTGAACACGTGTAGATACCTGCAAATAAACATTTCAAGTAGTACCAGCAGGTACTGGCAGAGGAGAGGAGGGCCCAGGGGTGGGGATGGAGTGAGGTGGGTAGGTGTTTAGCTGAGTGGGCCATGTCAATAGTGCCAGAAGAAACAGCAGAGTATCTTTTAGTGACAGGTGCAGCAGCAGGTGTTGGCCAGCAGGTCTTGTAAGGCAGCTTTGAAGGGGCAACTTTGGTGGTGTTGGAAATGGTTGTGGGAGTGAGTTGAACCAGGTAGGAGCTCTGTAGCTGAATGACCTCTGAGCCCAGGCGGTCCTAGTTCTGGGCACTAGTAGAGTGACCTGTCCAAAGTTTGGGTGGTGGCTCTGGGGTGTGTAAATTGGATGGAGGCAGACACCCCGGAGAGCCAAGTAGGATTTTCTAGGTTAGCAGGCTGGTTTGGTAGCGGATGCGTTCATCAGTGTAGGAGTTTGGCCATGTCATAGAGTTGACAGGTGTGGGTGAGTCTAGGGGTACTGGTCAGTAGCCAGCAATCTTTATTTAGCATGAGTCTAATCTTGCTGAGGGCAGTGGAGTCAGCAGCACCATATACTGGGAGGCCGTAATTAATAGGGACATTACTGTGGATGTGATGGTGAGCCTGAGGACATCAGGTAGGAGGCAGTCCTTGTGCTGGTAGAGGATGCCAAAGGTGCATATTTGAGTGAAACAAGGGCAGTAATGTGGCATGAAAGGTGAGGCCGAGTCAAATGTGATTCCAACGTATTTGTGCGAGTAAACTTGTTTGAGTGGTTGACAAGTGCTGGGGAATATTTGCAGGAAACTTTTGCTGGCTTTGTTCTGGGGGTGTGCAAAGAGCATTGCCTTAGCTTTTGAGGTTAATTACATGTCTGTTCTTCTTAAACCAATTCTTAGCATCGTTGAAAGAGTGCTGGAGGAGTCTTGGAGGGAGGTGAGATTTTGTGAGTTGCGTAAATCACGTCGTCGTCAGCATATAGCAGAATATTGCCAGAACAGGTGCTAGACAGGGCATTTAGGTACAGGCTAAAGTAGTGGGACCAGGATAGAGCCTAAGGAACCCTGAGCAGATGGGACAGGTTTCTGAGAGCACCTCATTGATTTTGACATGCTGGAAGCAGGCTGATAGGTAGCTCACATACCAGGAGAAGGGGCCAGCAGAGAAACCTGTATGGTTGAGGGCATTCGGTAGGAGTGGGTGGAGACAGTATCAGAGGCCTTAGAAAGGTCAATGTACACTGCCCTAACTAGGCTGAGTGCCTCTTCATCAGATATATCATACAATATAAACTGAAACTTCCTTTATAGAGGACTAATTCAAAACATAGGAAGAGGATATTTAGCCAATGAAAATTAAATTGCAGAGCAATAAGCAAACTTCAGTAGTGCTGAGTAATGAGGAACATTTGTGAACACTGCTCATCATAGACTGAAAGTCCATGAAAAATATTTTAAATGAGGTATTGGCTTCTCTGTAGTTGGCAGCAGTCTCGAGACATCAACGATTTAGTCTGCCCCATATCAACATCACATTGTCACCATTTCTAGAATCTTGTGATGTCATAGATGATTGATGTGCTGGACTACAATGTAGTTAGCCATGGCATAATCATCTGAGATATTGCAAGGTTCTAAAAATGGTGGCACTGTAGTACCAATAGAGGGCAGACTTGATCATCGAGATTCCACACTGCTGCTAGCTATAGATCAATGCAACACCTCATTTAAAAGTGATTTTCATGGGCCTTCAAACTATTATGTGCATGGTTCATGAATATTCCACTTTAACATCAAACAAGATCTGAGTCCAAGATGTTAAGACACTATGGACATAATAACTTTGGTTCAGCCGCTAAGCAACATGAATAGACAAGGCTTAAGAAGAAAAGATCATGGTTTAATGAAAATGTCTTCAGTAATCAAAACCATAAGGTCCTGAAATTCAGATTTTGGGTTTTCTGGGAAACTCAGTTCTGCTTATACCAGTTGTGAAACCGTAAAATCTGCTTAATCTCTTGGGGACGAATTTTCATGGCTCGTACACTGATGCAAAGGCAATTAATTCCTCTGTCCCCATTGAAATCAATTCTAACCAAACTTGGAAGCCCTATTTTCAAAGGCTCCAAGTCTTTGGTGACAGTTTATCCAATTTGTCGTAGCTTGCTTTGAAACATGATGAATAATCTTTTATATTGTATAGTGACCCCTTTGTTCTGTTATAGAAATCAATTGCAGGCAAAATTTTGTTGTACCACAGTTCAAAGTTCATGGAACGTGTCATACCATATTATGGTACAAAAGCATCTCGAGATGGTTTTGAGAGTACATCGTTAGCACTTTAAGCATGCTCATCTCAGAATTCAAACAGTACATTTTCTGACAGGATGGCAGTGGCATGTTTTAAAATGTGGCAGAGGCACGTTAAATTCAAAATCATTTCTAGTATTTTTATTTATTGTTTTTGTTGTGGGGTCTCTACTACTATATAAAAAGTACTGAAAGCAGCAACTGTACCTGCAGCTAACCTCACTCATTTACCACCCACCCCTATTGTGTGTGTGTGTGTGTATATATATACATATATATATGTATATATATATATATATATATTCAGAGTATTCACAAAAGTTTCTATTGACTCATCAAAACTAAAGAGAGCAGAGTTCAGGTCATCCCTTATCTAGGCAGGTGGCTAATAAGGGCAAGGTCCACTCAACAGCCTATTCGAGAGACGGAAATGGCAGTACACTGTCTAGAGAACCATGGATGGGGCATAAACAGGAACAAAAGTTGCCTGACACCCAATCAGAATCTGGAACACCTAGGCATAACTGATAGACACACTAAAATGGACCATTTGCCCATCAGGATAAAAGAGTTCAAAACCTAATAAATGCCACATACAAGCTAATCAAAAACAAAAGACCATCACTAGAAATGATCTCACAGACTCTAGGTCTGATGTCATTGTCCATAGACACAATCCCTGGGGCAAGATGGCATATGTGACCACTCACTCGACTTCCTGATCCAACAGGGCCCCATGTACAACTTGAATTTCACAAACAGAGTACCAGTACCACAACACATTACATGATCCCTTCTCTGGTGGTCAAACAAAGCAACCTGCTGAAAGGAATGCCACTAGACATCCAGACAGACATTCCAATAGATAGACACTAGCCTCACAGGTAGTGGGGGCTATAACTGGTCACAAGTCAGCACAAGGGACATGGTCATTACTAGAATCAAAATTACCCATAAATGTGCTAGAAATCAAGGTGGTATTCGGCTCTGTTACACTTCAGCAAAAGAAGTAAGGGGAAAATGTATTAATAAGATTTTTTCCCAATTGTTTTACCAGGTGAGACACACTAAGCTGAACGTTTGTTTACAGGTGCAATCTGGGAGCACAGGAAGTTAAGTGACTTGCTCAGGGTCACACAGTATGCAAGGGGGGCTGTGGGATTCAAACCCAGGTCTTCAGATTTGCAGCTCAGAGCCTTGAACAACTGCACATACTGCCTCCCTAGATCAGACAACCAAGTCACTATCATATATAAACAAACAAGGCAGAACAAAAACAGGGCTATACAAAGGAAACAGAAAATTGATTCCATGGGCCCAAAACACCTTGCAAACATCTCAGCCATTCACATGGCGGGGAAATTAAACACTGCCGCTGACTGGCTAAGTCACCAACAGATTCATCCAGGCAAGTGAATGCTACACCACATCTTCCAAGCAATCAACAGTTTTTAGGGGCCCCATAGATATAGACTTGATGGCCACTAACAAGAAAAACAGTTCCCCAGATTCTACTCCCAATTCAGGGACTACAAATCCACGAGGGTTTAAGTTTATGTCTAAGTTTATTATTATTTCAGAAGATACCTTTGAGCCAAGGCTCTTTACAAAGATTCCACGCCAGAGAAACAATACAAAATATAGTGAGGACAATAACAAGTATAGTAGTTTCAAGCAGCCATAGGCTTTGTCAGGTACATTAAAGCTTTCATATTACTGTAATATCTGCAATGATTCACAGTATGTATGTTACGTTACAGTAATTTGTATATTATTCAAGAACATATGTACAATAAAAACACAGTTGTAATACGGTTCACTAGAATAATTTGAAACTGCTAGAGAGATGGTAGATACACATAGAGGACTATGGGAGAGAATGTAGATATGAGTGTGGAAATAAAAGGGAGGAGAAAGTTGGGGTAAAGGTGGGAGGGACTTAGAAGGAGGAAATTAGAGGAAGGAGAGTAAGTTTAGTTAGAGAAACATTCACAGGAGGCCATTGGGGTGGATGCACCGTCAATCGACATGGATATTCCAGATTGCTTATGTATTTCCCCATTACCACTAATTCCATAGGTATTGAAGAAGATCTGAACTACCAGAATGACAGTCATACTCATAACCCCTTACTGGCAGGGGAGAGCCTGGTTTGCTACAGTAGTGGCAATGGCATTGGACCACCCATGGATCCTACCATTCAGACCAGACATACTAACACGGGTCCAGTACTACTTAAACCCACACAACCTCAAATTAACAGCCTGGCTCATGAAAGGAGAGACTGCTAAAAGCAGGTTATCACTCCACAGGCATAAACACTATGACAAAGTCAAGAAAGTCATCTACCACATCTACCTACAGAGACACTGGAATGTTTTTCACAAATGGTGTACCAACAGAAACATAGACCCAAATAACTCCAAAGTAGCAGATATACTGTTATTTCTGTAAGAAAGGCCTGGATAAAGGCCTATCGACCTCGTCCTTAAGAGTTCAGGTGGCAGCAGTTGTGGCAGCTAGGGGCCTTACGAGACAGGACAGTCCCATGTACACACCAAGACATAATTACTTTTTGAAGTGACCACTATTATGCGTCCCCAGATAAGACAATGGACAACACCCTGGGACTTCAGTCTGGTACTCAGGGCAATGATAGAGCCATCATTTGAACCACTGAGTCTGTATCACTCAAGTGGCTGACCCTCAAAACTATTTTCTTAGTGACAGTTTGCTCCACAAGATGCATAAGTGAGCTACAGGCGCCATCATACAGAGCCCCATTCTAACATTCCATGAAGACAGAATCTCTCTAAAGACATTTCCTCTTTCATACCAAAAATAAACTCTACCTTTCACGCCAATCAGAATATCGACAAAACAGCACATATGCGGTGGAAGAGATCGAACAGGAACCACAGCTACATTTACTGGGCATGACAAGGGTGATGACCACATACATAGCCAAAACAAATGATATACAAAGGCGGACAGGTTATTCATCATACCACGGGACGGGATAGGTCAGACAGCTTCGCGCATGACCAGCACAACAACTTACAGCAGCCATTACAGATGCATACAAGTCATCCAATGAAGTACCTCCAAAGACAATTGAGGTGCGCCAACAAGGGCCATAGCCACATCATGGGCAGACAGCAACATGGCCACAGTACAACAGAAATGTGCAGCAGCCACTGGGAAGTCTCCACATACATTTACAAAACACCATAGAGTACATGTATCAAAGGACTCAAAGACTAACTTTGGCTGAGCAGTCTTACTGGCAGCAAAATCTAATGATAAGTAATGTCTGACTACCCACCCTACAGTCAGGGTACTGCTTTTTAAAGTGAAACCCATGTGCAAAGTGTGGAGTGCCTCAGAGTTTATCCCCACAGTGGTAGTTTACTCACCTGGTAAAGGTGATTGTGGGGTATATAACTCTGAGGCACTCCACAACACCCTAGTAGTCAGTCATAATGATAGAAGTAAATAACTGTACTGGTATGCCGTATGGGTTGTAGTTCTACTAGGATGTATCAATAGGAAATAAGCGGACTATCTGTCCAGTTTGAGCTCAACATGTCTCTACTCATCCATACAATGATATACTATATTGGTAGATATATAGCGATATAAAATGCATAACAAGTCAGGAGGCTTTGATTCCCTATTAGGTACAGCTTTGGAAGACACCAAACTGATCATGAGAAGGCAGGCACACAAGGAAAAGGGGTCAGACATCTTTGAAGTCACATGTGCATCAAGCAACCTATCAGGTGGATTCAACCCATGTGTAAGCAGTGTGGAGTGCTTCAGAATTATATACCCCACAATCACCTTCATCAGGTGAGTAAACTACCATTTGCCTCTTTTCCCACATTTTGATTAACCGTGTCACACATCTGGATGAAAAGAGGCTATGAGGCATAAGGCCTGGGGAAAAAACAAATTAAAGAACATGTTTCTGGTAAAGATGTATCTTACAGAATGAAGGTTTGGGTCTTTTGATGCCTTGGTAATAATCTGAATGCAGTTGTTTGTTTCTTTACTTATTTTCTATTATTTACTTTTTCTTTTCGCAATTACTAGTAAAAGGAATCCCAGAGAACCCTTGTATTATAAAGTCAGTAAATCGTTACTGGCACAGTAGGCTGTGTATTTTACTAGAAACTACAAATCTGAGTGCATATTTTGTAAGAGAAATTAAGCTTCCTTCCCTAAATAGTTATAGACTTAATATAAATATGTGATTTTTTATAATCTGTGAGTTTTGTTAGGATTTAGCTGGCAACAATTTTTCCCAACCAGATTTTACTTGGGAAGGCGACAAGTAATTTACTTAAAAAAATCTAAAATCATACAGATGGACACAGTATTTCACAGTGTACTTTGATGAGGCAAGACAGAATTTGAGTGTAGCTTTTATGTTGCTTGCACGCATGTGCAAGAAACATAGTGCCATCATCGGAGATTTCAGAGGTGTGTCACCTCCTCCTTCAATTCAGTCAGTGAGCTGGCAGGAGCGGCCCTGTAAGCCAATGCATTTTGGAGCTGTGTGCCAACCGCTCAAAATGCGGTAACACTCTGATTGAAAGGGAGCTAAACCGGTGAGAGCACCAAATGAATGTCGGCTGCTCACGCGCAGCAGCTCTCTCCTGCAGGCGTGTGCTGCCCCATGCACTGTATAGCCGACGGGTGCCCAATCCCGGTTGGCTGAGCTGCGTCCCTGCCCCTCCAGTAGCAGGTGCCATGCTGGGAGCCCACCCCAGCATGGCAGACAGTCTTTGCCGGCGGGGGTGCCCAATCCCCCATCGGCTGAATGCTCCATCAACATGCCATGCTGGGGCCCACCCCAGCATGGCAAATGAAATCCCGCGACATCTTTTTTTCCTGTAAAACAAAAGCGGTCCCTCGGCGCGTCTCCCAACCCCCCCACAACCCGTATCCACCACTCGCCACAGCCTCCCCACACCCCCCCACCCCATACTTACCTCCCAGACTCCAGTGCGACGATCTTCGGTGGACCGGGAACATGTCTGCACTCTTCAAAGCCGACCGCGAACTGAGGAAATGCCGGTAAGCTGTATAATGGGCTAGATAGGAGGTTTCAACTTTGTTGCATATCTCAGACATTTTTGAATTTTGCACCAAATTTTCAACATGGGTTTTAGGACCCCCTTCTCATGAATGATGTCACTGTCATGGTGTTATTTGGGCCCGAAGGGTGATTTGCAGAGTGACTGCACAATGACTGCAAAATCACCCTTTGGCCTGAATATTGCCATGACAGTGGCATCATTCATGAAGGGGTCCCAAAACCCCATGTTGAAAATTGGTGAAAAATTCCTAAAATGACTGTTTCTGATTGTGTGTTGAGCAGTTCCTACGCAGGCTCGTAAGTTCGCAAATTTTCAATATTTTCACTCCAGATTTTCAACATTGCCATTTTACCACACCTCCTTATGAGCAGTACAGCTGTCATTTTCACATCCTGCCCAAAAGCGTGTTTACGCCCATGTAGTGCACAATGGCGCAGTCGGTATGCTAAATCAATGTATGGGACACATTAAGAAAATCACAGTGTCACTGTTCATTAGCAGAGGTCTTAAAATGGCTATGTTGAAAATTTGGTGAAAAATTCCTAAAATTACTGTTTCACGAGTGTGCGTTGCACAGTTCCCATGCATGCTCGTGAGGTTTGCGATTTTCAATATTTCCACTACAGATTTTCAACATTGCCATTTTACCACACCTTCTTATGAGCAGTACAGCTGTCATTTTCACATCCTGCCCAAACGTGTTTGCCCCATGTAGCACACAATGGCGCAGTCGATGTGCAAACTCAATGTATGGGACACATTAACAAAATCACAGTGACACTGTTCATGAGCAGAGATCTTAAAATGGCTATGTTGAAAATCTGGCGAAAAATCTTAAAAATGACTGTTTTATTTATGTGCTGCTTATGCAGTTCCTACGCACGTCAGAAGTTCACAAATTTTCAATATTTGCACTCCAATGACTTCCAAATACCTAAACAGCACATAGAAGCAAGCAACATTCAGCATTGACAAATGCTTGTTTTTAAAGAAATAGAGTTTTCTTCCCATAGATAGTTACAAACTTCATATAAATATGTGTTTTGGTAATCTGTCATTTTGTAGGGATTCAGCTTGTTATAGTTTCCTGCAAACCATATTTTACTTGGGAAGAAGAGACAAAAGTTTACTTTTTTTAAATATTTAAAATCATACAGATGGACACAATATTACAAACATATAAAAGGTCCAGTCTATTGCTTTGTTGCTGGCAGAGGTGTCTATTGCTTTTGAAAAATAGAAAACATCTATCATTTCTCATTAAAATAAATTAAGCTACTTAGTAATTGAAATGTTCTCACATCACAATGCCTAGATCTATTAAATTATTTTTACTAGCACTCTCAAAAGTATAGATTTTTTTAATAAAAGCAGAAATTGACTACTAACACATCAATATACAGTAAATAAAATATTCAGTTGTCAATTTGAAGTGAAAACATGCCCTTGGCTGTGTTTCTCTTATGCTGTTTGTAGATTCAACATCTTTGGCAGGTAAAGCACTTGCATTAATATTTAAATGCATCCACTGAGGTAGGGGATGGATGTGTTTCACTGTAATATTTAATTTCAAATCTCTTAAATTCATGTGTACTGCTGAGATTCCCTGTTTAATATAACAAATAACTGAGTACAAAAGTATAACAAGCATTTGTCATTGCGAATGTTTGCTTGCTGGCATTGGCAGTGATAGTGTAAGTTACAGAGCTGCGTAATAGTAATGGCAGTGAAATATTGAACTAAAGTAACCCACCACCACCCTGCAGAAGTGACAGGCATTTTGCTGTGCCTTTGGGTCATCAGGCATAACGGCCACACCATTTCAGTACACCCCACCCTGCAGACACTGGCAAAGTGTCACGGTGTTCCTTAGGGTCTTTGGTCCTTATGCATGCTATTCCATTAGAAATCGGTGGGATGGGTGCGATATAGGAGAATGGGGTGAACTTGGTGCCGAAGAGACCAAGGCATACCTCAATGCTTCTCACTAGCTGCAGGGTGTGGAATGGCATGAGCATTACAGGCTAGAATCCCAAGTCACACCCCTGATACCTGTCATTCTCTACAGGGTTGGGCATTATGGTTGGAAACCTAATACCTCAAGCATTCGTTGGTATTTTCACTCCAAATGTTCAACTATGGTTTTGTGATCCCACCTCATGAAGAGGGGAATATCAGCTTCTTAGCAAGCTGCTTATGCACAGCGACTACAGCATTTAGCACCACAGGTGCAAAACATTCCAAACAGGATGTAAAAATGGCAGCTGTACTGTTCATGGGAGGAGTAAAAATGGCAATGTTGTAAATCTGCAGTAAAATATTAAAAAAAAGTGATGAGCGTACATAGAAACTGGGCAGCGCACACCGTAATATAATTAGGTTGGGGATTTTTTGCAGCAGATTGTCAACTCAGGCATTTGGTGCCTCCGATCATGAACAGTGTCACTGTGATTTTCTTTATCTGTTCCAAACAATTTCCCACAGCGACCACGCATCTCTGCGCTGAAAGTGTGAAAACACACTTCAGCCATGTTGTAAAATTACAGCTGTACTGTAAATAAGGCAGTGTCAAAAATGCCACTGGTGAAAATCTGGATGTAAAATATTACAAAGTCATGAACTTACGAGGTGCGTGAAACTGCGATGCTCACTCGTAACACAGTCATTTATGGACTTTGTCACCAAATTTTCAACATAGCCATTTTAAGATCTCTGCTCATGAACAGTGTCACTGTGATTTTCTTAATGTGTCCATACATTGATTTTGCACATCGACTGCGCCATTTGTGCGCTACATGAAGCGAAACACATTTGGGCAAGATATGAAAAAATGACAGCTGTACTGTTCATAAGGAGGTGTGGTAAAATGGCAATGTTAAAAATCTGGAATGTAAATATTGAAAATTTGCGAACTTACAAAGCGTACATAGGAACTGCACAACACATGCTCATAAAACAGTCATTTTGGAATTTTTCACCAAATTTTCAACATAGCCATTTTAAGACCTCTGCTCATGAACAGTGTCACTGTGATTTTCTTAATTTGTCCCATACATTGATTTAGCATCAACCGACTGCGCCATTCGCGCTACATGGGCGGAAACACGCTTTTGGGTGAGATGTAAAATGACAGCTGTACTACTTATAAGAAGGTGTGGTAAAATGGCAATGTTGAAAATCTGAAGTGAAAATATTGAAAATGTGTGAACTTACGAGCGTGCGTGGAACTCGCACAATGCACATCGTAAAACAGTCGCTTTTTTAAATTTTTCCACCAAATTTTCAAATAGGCTTCTTTGAGAGCCCACCTTATGAACACTGGCAGTGTCATTTCATTAATCAGTTCTGAAAGGTGATTTCACGCAGTGACTGTGAAATCACCCTTCAGGCCCGAATAATGCCATGACAGTATATCATTCATGAGAAGGGTCCCAAAACCCCATGTTGACAATTTGGGCAAAATTCCAAAATGCCTGAGATTTGCAACAAAGCTGAAAACCCCATCTAGCCCATTATACAGCTTACTGGCATTTCCTCAGTTTGCAGTCGACTTTAAGAGTGCAGACATGTTCCGAGTCCACCGAAGATCATTGCGTCGAGATCCAGAGGTAAGTATGGGGTGGGGGGTGTGGGAAGCAGGGTGCACAGTGGGTGAGGTGCAGGTTGTGGGAGGGCCAGGAGTCTACGTGGGACCATTTTTTCTTTACAGGTGTTCTTTTGTTTCCAATGACAACACGGACGCTTGCCATGCTGGGGTGAGCTCCCAGCGTGGCACAAGGATGGTTGGGGAGGCATTCAGCCGATAGGGGATTGGGCACCATGTCACCCAAAGCATCAATTGCCACGCTGGGGTAGGCTCCCAGCATGGCACCAGTACTCGGAGCGAGGACATTGGGCCGATGGGGGATTGGGCACCTCCGGCTATATCATGAGTTGCCATGCTGGGGTGGGCACCCAGCGTGGCATTTGAAGGCTTTGGGGGTGGGGAGTGCAGCACAGCCGACGGGGATTGGGCACCCCGTGCCGGCTATACAGTGTGCGCGGCGCGGTGGGCCTTACCTGTGTGTGTGGGGGCTGCTGAGCAAAGCAATTTATCGCTGCTCACTGAAGTGTAGCTCCCTTTGAATCTGTATGCACTGCATTTTGGAGCTTGTCATAGACAGCTCCATCATGCATTGGTTTACAGGGGCACGCCTGCACAACACACTGATTGAATAGGAAGAGCGGGTGACACACTCAAATTTTGATGATGGCACTATGTATCTTGCACATTGGCAAGCAAACATAACAAACATAATAAATTTATCTTAATTTTGAAAAACTTTTTTTTTTTGTGTGCATATGTGACGTATGAATGAGGGATCCACTCACTGTAGATCAAGGGAGGATGTGAAATGGTGCAGGTACACGGGGGTGAACAAATTGGTAGACAGTAAGCCCTACCAGAGCTTCAGGTTGATGTAGCACAGCTGGACTAAGGCAAGAGAGGATGTGAAATGGTACAGGTACATGGGAAATGAACAAAATGGTAGACAGTAAGCCCTACAGGTAGTACAGTACGCTAGTTCATTTGCATAGGTTTTAGCAGCGGGAGTTCACATTGACAGAGTCTAGTAAGAGAAAACGCTTGGAATTATACATACAACAAAGTCTGAGTTTTCACATCAAATGCTGAGGTATTTTTTCTGGAGGATTAGAACCCATGGAGTCCATGAAGGTGTGCTTTGTAGAGCTGGTGTGTGTAGGACTGTTAGGCACCCACATTTTTGGTGGTCCTGCTTTGGCAGGAACAGTTTATTAAAGTAATGATGTGTATCTTGTCTCTAAGCTAGACAAGACTACACCATCCTATCAGGCAACTGACACAGTTGATCTGTGTGTGTGTGTG
This sequence comes from Neoceratodus forsteri, assembly GCA_016271365.2. Classification (NCBI taxonomy): domain Eukaryota; kingdom Metazoa; phylum Chordata; order Ceratodontiformes; family Ceratodontidae; genus Neoceratodus; species Neoceratodus forsteri. The sequence goes on from JADMNL010000028.1 coordinate 118,722,430, forward strand.
TGTGTGTGTGTGGAGGAAGCTGCTCACTGAAGCGTAGCTCCCTCTTTCAACTGTATGCCACTGCATTTTCAACTGCTGTCATAGACAGCTTCAGCAGTGATTGGAGAACTGTGACCATGCCTGCAAACACACTGACTGAATTGGAAGATGCTGACACACCTCTGAAAAACTCAGATGATGGCACTATGTTTCTTGCACATGCGTGCAAGCAAACATAAAAATGAAAAACAGAAAACATGGAAAATTAAACCAGACTACTTCAGTTTCTCTATAGTTTTACATACAAATAAAACCACTCCTCTGCCCTAGGTAGCTTAAAACACGTTTGAAAATAGACATTGATTTATCTCTGCACTGTTAATACCGATCGTAGTTTAACACCAAAGACTAAACATATATATATATATATATATATATAAAAGGAAAATAGTTCACTGAAGTGGTGAAGAGAATGAACAATCAACTGGCATGGAAACCATCAGCTGTTACATTCCCAGTATAGCAGCATGAATCATATAACACAACATGGCAAGTGAATTGTTAGTCCTCTCAGTGGCAATGAGCATCAGTGAGCTTTGAATGAGTCCCATCCTAGCTCACTGTAGGCAAATGTCATCATGTTTCACCATTTTTCCATTCTCCAACCAGCTGAAGTTTATTTGATGGGAAACTACAAGATATCATGCAGCTTAATTCTACCAACTGGTTCGTTAAACTTCTATGCAGGGCATCCATACTAAACCAGGCTGCTGGTACTTTGGAAATAAAACATCAAAATGGTAACGAAAAGTTAATTACAAAACCTAGCAAATGGAGGACAAAGCATTAGAACCATTATAAAATCAGCAACATGGTTATGTTGCATAGAAATAAGCGCCTTTGCAAAGTCTGTGAATTTATGTGTTATTTTTACTCTTTGGTAACCCAGTGAGGCCCACTAGGCTCAAGGCCTGTTTTCAGGGATGACCCAGGAGCACTGGGGAAGTTAAGTGACTTGCTCAGGTTGCACAGTATGCTAATAGAGGTTATATTCATACCCTTTATAGTACTCTGTAGTCAGAACCGTTGGGTATTCCCACCCATCCTATAGGTTCATGCACAATCCAATCAAATTCAAGCTGGACAAGACCAGCCCCTTGTCCCATCTGAGGATCTCCAGTTTACTTTGTGTATCAGGACAGGTCGGTCACAATCAAAGACTTCTTTCAACAACTAACAGTTTTACTCTAAGAGGTACACCATGTTTTTTTTTTATTGATTTATTTTTGCAAGCCTCGTAGCCAACATAGCTTCATACCTAGTGTAACTATTGTAATATGAAAGAGTATACATACTGTTTGTGTATATGTTGGCCATTGCAAAGCTAAAGAATAGGTTTTAGGAAATTGATAATATTACTATTTGCTGGGACAGGACTCCTCCTGCAGTGTGCCCTGCCCCACAACATCACCATAACTGTACAGTTCTGAACCCAAAAGGGCTATCACCAGCATAGCCATACACTACATATCGAGGTCCCTCCTGGAGCATCCTCTAACCAGTGGGCTATGAAATCAATGCTGCGGACAGAATGATGGTGAGGTCCCTCCTGGAGTGTCCTCCTCAGCCAACCCAAACTAACCAGTGGGCTATATATTCAGTGCTGCAGGACAGACTGGTGGAGAAGTCCCTCCTGGAGCATTGTCCTCAGCCAGCCCAAACAATACCTTATTGCCATGGTGCCTGATATGATTGGTACCCCATCTGAATAACAAGCATAGACTGAGGACCTCCTGTAGCTTCTTCAGCCTCATGCAAAGCAGTAGAACAACAGGGGAGTTTAATTTAAAAATGGGGTACCTATTGGGCTGTCTCCTGATGTCTGCTTCTCCCATAATGGTGGAGGGTGAGAAAGGCTAAAATCCACTCTGGAGAGTGATCCACATCCTCCATGTATGGGTCGCTCCCTCCCACTTGATGGTGTAGTTTCTTTGTCTCGGTGGACAATAAATAACAACTTCTCCACCCATCGAGACTAGCAGCAGTAGCCATGATGTCCCTTGATCAACTCCACATGTCCCTTAATGCCACACACTCCTGCAAGACTGTTAGACCTAACCACAGTGCATACAGCACTTACAAGTCTCTATTTAAAGGGACAGTACATGAAATGAAATTGGACAATGATTTAACCAGCGGCTGGGGAATCATAGCTCTGCTTTTCAGAGCATACTACCTGTGAAATGATGTGGTGAATGAGTGCACAGAGCCCATTCCTGATACAGTTCTTTCTGTCTGAAACTAACAGATCCAAAGACAAAGCAGGCATCTTGAGGAAGTGCAGGAATGCAGGATGCTATTCCCAGAAGTCGATGAAGGGCACACAGTCTGTACAGTGTGTACGCTAACAGCCAATGGAGGATCTGAAGAGATGGAAGAAGGAAGGTCAGACAAGAATACCCACCCACCACCAACAGCCTCAAATGCACTAGATGCTTGCTGCCACAACTGCTGTTCCAGCTCCTGGAATCTTTGTGCCAGTAACCCATTCCAGTGCCACATAGACTGAATGGATAAGGAGATGACACCACATGTAAATGGCCCAGATTGGAAGTAAACAGCACCACGACTGAGACCCTGGCAGACCCAGAGGAGGGTGCCATAGATAAATCCAACAGGATGTGCCATGGTGAAAATAATGACAGGCTCATTACAATGGTAAGGTCGATGTTCATGATAGCAGAACAGCCTGAGCAGCCATCCACTTCTGAGTACCCTCTCCTGTCAATGGGGAACTGATGAGAAAATCCCCTTCCTGATCTGTAAAACCATGGAGACTATTCTCAACAAAGAATATGATGCCTTGGAACCCACCAGGTTACCTGAGAGAAATATGGTGACTAATTGATACCCCTTATCCAGGAGGTGGAGTGAACACTGGGGAAAGCTCCAAAAGTGGACCAGCCAGTATCTTAACTCTCTAAACTTACTACTGTTCCAAACAAGAGCACAGCAGTGCTCAAGGACTCCATGGGCAAAACATTGAGGAACACCGCAGAAAACACAAGAGGTCTCCGGCATGCTATGTTCTGCCAATACAGTGGTGTGGTTCATGTGCAGATAGGTGATGGAGAATATCCCAGAGGATTCCCCATGCGGACACAGCCAAGATGCATCCAAGCCATGAAATACTTAACTGATGCATCCTCAGACATCCTGAGATTCAGCTCCAGAGCAGCAGTCCTAACAAACAGGACTAGGAGAGCATTGTGGCTTAAGTTCTGGCAGGTGGACAATGAATCCAAGAGCACCATGATGAAACTGCCTTTCAAGAAGGCACCTTATTTGGTGAGGGTTTAACTCCGTATCTCAAGAACAGAGAGAGGAAAGAGCGAAGGAGACAAATATGTCTACCTACCCTCAGACAGGTCCTTTCATCCTAAAGGAAACCATTTAGACCCAGAAATCAGAGCTACAATTACAGGGCTCCAGACAATGGAATTGGAGACCCACATTTCAACATAAATCATGCAACAACAAATCAAAATGAGCACTGGAAGGCAGTACGACAATGGTGGACATTAACCAAACTTTAAGAATAAAGTGAAAAGCAATGAAGGTACATGGGCCCAGGCAAATCCACCAATAGCAGGGAGGCTACAGAAGTTTGTGAAACAATGGGCTCAAATGACATTAGACAAGTGGGTGAAGGAAATGGTAGCAAGAGGATATGCAATTGAATTCAACAGCATACCAAGTCAGCACAGACCATTTGTTTCTCCGATGCCAACATGCACATGGAAGGCACAAGCAATACATCTAGCGATATGGGATCTTTTACAAAATGGGGCTATTTTGTCAGTCCCTACACAGGGTTTACTACTTATTCTTTGTAGTTCTGAAGAAAATGGGGAAATGGTTCTGGACTTAAAATACCTCAACAAATTCATTGCATGGCTGGCACAGTGGCACTGAGTGTTGAGGTGCTGCACATCACACCTCACCCGGGCTGTCAGGGGTCGGCAGGGAGGACAAGAATCAAGCATCCATAGACTGCTCTTCTAGTCCTGGGGTGGGTTGGGAACTTCATCTCACTGTAGTGGCCCCTGGGATGCCCGGGCACTACTAGCATCGGTGATAAGGGAGGGTAGCATGGTGGACATCGCACCTTGTGCCTGGATGTCATTGCACGCCCATGCTCCAGGGCCATGCAAAACAGGAGCAAAATAGATCTGGGTACGACTGTGCAACTTGATGGCCATGCTCTGAGCCACCTGGAGGACTTTGACAGAATCCTGTCAGGATGGTCCAGGGCTGTCCTGGCTGTAGGAGAGAGGAGCCCTCCAGCAGGATGGGATGACAGCCGTCCAGATCCTCCTTTTTTCTCAATAATATTTTATTAATTTGAAATCAAAAATACAAGCATACACATCTAACCATTGGTATTACATGTAACACATATTACAATAAATGACTTCTATTAAATGACACTACAGTGAGTAAAAATCACCTCCTGTATACTCATTATTTATACTAAAGTTATCTTAAATAAAACCAAAAAGGGATTATTGCCTCTAATAACAGAAGAAGAGATACATAAATAGGAGAACTACAATTGTCTTATGAGGGTTCAAATTAGAATCTACAGCAAAATTCTGTAGTAAATAAATAATTATATCTTACCTTAACTTATTTGCACATTCATTTAGAATGTGAATCAGTTCATCTTATTGTTCTCCATTAAAGAAACGAATGAGATCAATCCCCGCTGATTCAAAAATTAGCAATAATATAGTACAAGAAGGAAAGGGATAGAAAAGCATGACAATAAGGAAGAAATGAAGTGACAGTTAAGAATACAGTGTCAGCCAACAGTATATTAAAGTTGGGCCAGTAATCCATAAAAGGAACCCCATTTGGAATTAAAGCTTTCAGCTTGATTTACTATTAGATGAACAATTCTTTCTAATCGGAGAATCGATAAACATTCATTTCTCCATTCTCACAAAGATGGTACCTCCTGTCCTATCCAGTGATGAAGAATAGCATTTTGACAGAAGCAGAAATAAGTTGAATAGTGTATTTTCTTCTTTGGTCCAAGATTGTTGGGCATCAAATGCCCATTAATGCATGTTTCAGTTGTAAATCTGTCTTGCATTCATTCCATCTCTCTGAATAGATGACTAATTTCATCCCATAAACTTCTAATTTTCCTACAATCCCAAAACACGTGAAGAAGATTAGCATTCCCATCACCACACTTTTCACATGTCGAGAAGAAGTATCCCCATTTTACATAGCACAAGAGGAGAATAATATAAATTATGAATGGATTTAAACTGCACTAATTTCATATTAACTGTTTTAAAGGCCTTCAAGGACTTAGCCCAAATATTCTTCCAATTACAATTCTGCACATCCTTCCCTGTGACATATAACCACCACCTGACATTGCCAACATCAGTGCCCTGACCTGATCAACCAATAGATTGTAAAGATTAGAGATAGAGGGTTGTATCCATAAAGACTCCAGAAAGGTTCTAGTGTTTTCATTCACATTAATTTTCCAAATCATTATTATATAAATTATGGACGGAATTGAATAAGATTTTATACTTATTAATAGTATGAGGGTCTAAATCAAAAGAGTTACTAAGTTCCTGAAATGATTTAATCTGTGTGTCTGAAACCACATCTTTAATGGAGCAAATTCTTTAAGAGACTGTCATTAAATAAAATAGTTTTAGCGTTATTTATGTATTAGGTTACCCCATACAAGTTGTTGTCCTGAATATCTAATATCCATAAGCAGAAGTTTTTGAAACATTTAAATAAGTCTAGAGTTATCTGAAATAATTTTGTTGTGTAAAGCAGTATTTGGTTTAGCAAATAATAACGCACTATCCTAAGGCCTAGGGTTTCCAGTATGTTTTTCTCAATTTGCAACCATTCAGGTATTCCCTCCATTGTGTGACAAAGTAAACCATTTGAACCTATTGAGAAATTCTACAGGTGAGATAATACAAATAAAAATCTGGAAATTTAAGACCACCATTATGTTTAAGTCTGGAAATTTTGTTATGCTCCATCCTACACCTTTTGTAATTCCACAGAAACCTGTTTATACTGCTTTGCAAATCTACAAACCACTTTTGAGAATAGAAAATGGGATCATTTGAAATATAAACAGAGCTTTTGGTAGGATGCTCATTTAATAGCTTCCAACCTTTCCCAAAACCCAAAGGTAAACAATTCCATTTAGCTAAGGAAGCAATAATATAGGGCTTAAGAGTTTTCAGATTGCTACTAACTGTCTTATCAACTGATCTAAATATTTTCATACCCAAATAATCTATGCTTTTTTCCCATCTCTTACCTAATTTTGTTATATTGTCTTTGTAATAATAAATATTTAAAGGCAAAAGCTAGATTTTTCTTTATTTAATTTATAGCCGAAATACTCCAAAGTCATATAATATATCTAATATCCTTGGAATAGAATTCTGGGATCACATACTGACAAAAGGATATCATCTGCATATAGGAAGCCAAATACTCATGATTAAGTATGGGAATACCTTTAATGGATTTTTCTTGAGAGAGTTTCCTCACCATCAGATCTAATGTGAGAGCAAAGCAAAGGCGAAAGAGGACATCCTTGTATAGTGGCTCTCATTAGCATAAAGCTAGGGAAATCAAACCATTAGTTATAACTGATGAAGACAAATTCTGGTACAGTATTATAACCCACTTAGTGAAGTGTTCTGGGAATCCATATAAGATTAAGTGTTACAAATATGAGAGGCCTGGGCGCCCGTGGAAGCACAGTGGTTGGATTTCCGTCTGCAATGCTGGCACAGCCCAGGTTCGGGAATGGACTCGGGTTGCCGGAGGCCAGCCGGGAGAAGGATAGAGCATCTGGGGACAGCTCTACTTCTGGGAGGACAGGGGACACACACCCACATAGGCTGACTCCTGGCGGAGGCTGGGAGTGCAGCAATACAGCCGGGCTCGGTGTCCAAGGAGTGGTGACAGACGTTGGTGCATGCCTTGACATCAGATGTCACTCCCACAAGAAAAGCAGAAAAAGGCTGCCTGTTCTGCCAGATGATGGCTGCTGACTCCTGCCACCTCAGATGCCCCGCCACCCCATAATCCGCCTCAGCAGCACCCACGAGCTGATCAGAGAGTGCGTTGGCACCCCCTCCTGGCGCCTTCCTCCTCGGAAGAGAGGGACCCATTTGGTGAAGGGTTACGCTTGGCCACCCCTAGGTCGGCTAAGCATCTGAGGTGAGTAGGAAGGGGGTCGGGATGAGGGGAGGTTGAGGGGGTCTTGTGCAACCAGAAGTAGTGGCAGGCCAGGGGCCAGTAAGGTGGCAGAAATAACATAATGCCAAAAAAATATGAGGCAATAAAACCCTATCAAACGCTTTTTCAGCATCTAATGAAAGAAAACCAGAAGCAGTTTTAGATTTATTTGCAACATGTATTAAATGAAAATATTTCTAGTACTATCAGCAGCAAGTCTGCTCTTTATAAAACCTGTCTGCCTATTATCATCTAAGAAAGGCATCACCTGCTCTAACCTGTCAGCTAGTATTTTAGCTAGTATTTTACTGTCACTATTTATAAGAGAAATTGGTCCATAGTTCTTGCACTCTTCGAGATCTTTCCTAGGTTTTGGAATAAGAATTATCAGGCTTCTCATCATATCTTTAGGAATTCTTCCATTTCCTATGCTTCATTAAACACTCTCAATAACATTAGGGATATAACTTTATGAAATTTATGGTAGAAATTTGAAGAGCATCCATCTGGACCGGAGCCTTATTTTTCTTAATAGATTTAATTGCAGAGTTATTGAACAGCCAATAACAAACCCTCCTGAGTGCAGTTCAAGCTACCCAGCTCTCTGGGTATGGAGCTGGCAGTTGGATGCCCCATGCCGACAATGCAGCGGGAGATAAATACAGTAGTGATAAAAGAAAAAATGTATTGCATACGAGAAGTTCAAGATGGAAACATTATGGTCAACATTACTAGCCACCCAACCAGGGACAATCTGACATTGATAGATTTGAAGGATGCAGACCTTCACATTCCCATCCAGAAGTCCCACTACAAGTGTCTTCAGTTCAATATACAGGGCAACACTATCAGTATACCTGCCTGCCATTCGGATTCACCTCAGCCCCATGAGTTTTCACCAAGACACTAGTCGTGTTGGCAGTACACCTAAGAAAGGAAGGGGTCATGTTATCCCCTACCTGGATAACTGGTTGTTGCGGCAAGAACAATGGAAAAGGCACAAGACAACACCAACCTAGTAGTACAATGCCTTCAGAAACACAGCTGGATAGTCAACAAAACAACAGAGCCAATTAACACCCTCACAGTCCCTGGCACACTTGAGTGCTGTAATAAACACTCATTTCAACAGAATGACTCAGACGGAGGAAAAGTACATCAAATTCACACCCTAGTCAATGGGATCATCCACAGGTCTAACAGAAAAGTATGGGACTACCTTCAGATGCTAGGAGTCATGGTAGGCCTAATAGAGATGGTACCATGGGACAAGCTACACCGAGATTACTGCAGTGATACCTGATCGAGACATGGGATCAGACTACACAGAATTTCAGATTTTGAATAACAAGTCCCACAAGGGTGCTGTCCGACCTGCAGTCGTGGACTCTAAAAAGAACTTGCTATGCAGCCACCCACTAGCACAACCCCATGGCAGTCATTACCATGGAAGTGAGTCTGACAGGCTGGGGAACAACTTACCTGAACCAAGTCACCAGGGACTATGGTCACAGAGCGAGTCAACGCCAACAAATATTCTACAAATGAAAGCAATGTGGCTAGCCCTGACATTCTTCAAATCCCTCATTGTGAACAGAGCAATTCTAGTGATATGTGACAACCAAGTGATGGTAGCTTACCTAAACAAACAAGGAGTACACAAAGCAAATCCATGATAGTGGAATCACTCAGACTTCTATGCTGGGCAGAGAGAAATTTGCAGTCAATCATGGCTATTTACCTGGCAAGCGCGGCCAACGCACAAGCAGACTGACTAAGCAGAGTAACTATAAGTCGGTCAGAATGGAAGCTCAATGAAAGAGTCTTTCAAAGAATTCAAAGAAATGGGGACCATTACAAGTAGACCTCATGGCTTCCTGAAAGAATGCGCAATTACCAAGCTACCACTCTAGATTCTTGGACCACAAGGTGCAGGAAGTGGACATGCTTTCAGCACCATGGCAGTTCAAACAGGCTTATGTGTTCACATCAACCACCATGATAAGCAAGGTACTGCGCAAAGTGCGAACCACAGAAGCAACAATAGTACTGGTAGCACCAGACTGGACCAGGAGGCCATGTACTTGTTAACACAAACAATGGCTGTAGGCCCACCAATGACACTACCTTGCTGGCTGGACTTACTGAGTCAAGGCTCAATTCTGCACCTGAATCCAGCAGCATTGAAACTGATGGCTTGGCTGCTGAAAGGCAAAGACTGTTGGACTGCTTATTGTAGTCTAGGAGCAATCTACTAACACAACATATCAAAGACAGTGGCAGATCTTTCACAAATGGTGCATGGAAAAAGGAACATCACCTTCAGTGGTGGGACTACCACAAATTCTAGACTTTCTCAACAATGGAGCAAATAAGGGACTCATCCCAGCATCACTCAGGATTCAGACGTTTGCAATTTCCTCCATAAGGGGTCCACTACCAGGGATAGGTCCCATTGGGTCACACCCTGACATAGCCAAACTACTCAAAGCAGTCACATTAGCTTTCCCACGGCTCAGGCCAATATGTGCACCGCAGCAACTGAATGTAGTATTAGAGGCACCCAAGATCACATCGCTCCAACAAGAGACACTACACTGGTGTGCTCTGAAAACAGTATTCCTTGTAGCAATTTGTTTAGCTAGAAGAATAGGAGAATTGCAAGCACTGTCACATAGAGAACCTTTCCTGACATTCCACAACAATAGGGTCACACTCAGAACAGTCCCTTCATTTCTCCTGAAAGTAGCCTCTCCAGTATCACATGGCCCAGCATGTACAACTTCCATTCTTAAGGATAGATCAGGAATCAGACACAGGGCCACCTCACCCTCTAGACATCAGCCATCAACTAAAAGGTACCCTAGTATGGCTCTCACCATGCCGTTCAACAACAATTTCATCGACCGCATCACAGCGACAGACTTTGTCAATCACAAGTTTGGGACCAGACTACTTGAAAGATCTCCTGATTCCTCACCACCCAACTCACTCCCTTCACTACTCTGAAGCAGGTGTTTCTGTCCCTACTCACAACTGCACCAATTCATGACAGGGCATTTAGTGTGGTAGCTCCTATTCTCACGGAATGCCTTACCTGGAAAGTTAGATCAGCTTGCATGTTGGGGGCTTCAAGACTTCCTTAAAACTTTTCTGTTTACTGAAGCTTTCCCAGACCGCTTTTGGATTTTATTGAATTAGTTGTTATAAATGCATTGGAGAGGGTTCAGAGGCAGGGTCTCCCTTTGGGGTCAGACTTCAGGTATGGGGCTTGACCATGCTTATAATAAATAATCTAATAAACCTACAGGGATGGAGTTGGACTGGGGAGTGGGGAGGGATGGGGTAGTTTCAAAACTGTCAACAGAGGCTTGCTGAGAGGAAGGGGTCAAGCACTGTACTGGTTGGGGGAAGGTTTAAGAATGTGGTATCAGAATCTGATTCCAGTTCCATTTCTGCTTGTGACAATGAGTTTTCAGAAATCCAATTTTGCCTATGTAGATATAAATCATTTAGATAAATTCATAGACATTTGGGAACCTTATATGAATCTGTCCGTAACCTAATTTACTTGCCTATTTATTATTTATATAAATATCTACAAAAGAAAAAGAGAATGCTCTGATTTTAATTATAACAGTCTTGTTGTAGCAAAGAACATTATTACAATTAATCTGATTTTAAAGGTTTTATAGAAATTACTTTTCAATTTATCTATGTATCTCACTATTTAAGAATAAGTTGATTTAATTTCATAATTGTCGCTTATGTACTTGATGACTTATGTTATATATGTAAATGGCTTGTATTTTAATCTTCAATAAAATTTGAATTATGAACAAAAATAAATCCAATTTTTGGTCCTAAATAAAAATAAACTTTGAATATCAAAACAAAGCTCGGATTCTGAGGAATATGATTCTGATTCAAGTAACAATAATCTGTAACCTCCATTGAGATTTACAAATCTTTGCTCCAGCAGATGTTTGCTGTTCCGCTGTTCTTCTAGGGCTAGGTACAGTGCTCTGTGACTGCACTTAGCTCCAGGAGGACAACAGGACCAGAAAACAAAAGATCTGAGCCAATAATATCTCTAACGTGCATTGCATACTGTTGACTGTCCTGCTAATGCAGCCCAGCTCTGATATCAGCTGCAGGGGATTCTGGGATTTCTGGTTACAGGAAATGTTAGCTTGAATTCAGCAGAATCAGCCTGATACAATCTATTATGCTAAAGTAAACAGTAAAACAAACAAAATGTTTTGCACTCAGAGTGCAAATTGGTACTAGCCTCTGCATGTGGATGTGGAACTCTGTTGACTGTTCCACTGCTCCTCTTTAAATATGGTTGTAAATTCTAAAAGTTTTAAGTTTTTATTTTAGTACCAAGACACTCTTACCAGTATAACAGGGTCTTCCAGGTTCAATTTCAAGGACATTTCTTGCATATATAGGCTTCAACTCACAGTAAGAAATGCCAGCGTATTTTGGGGATAACGTTTATGGTAAGGTGGCTCTCCCTGAAATATCAGACTATTAACCATGAATTAAAGATGTGACTATGAGCTTCAGTGCTTACTTTCATAAACACAGTGTTCCAGCTATGAAGAGCTAGTAGAAAATGTTCCAGCTATGAAGCACTAGTAGAGAAAACATTATTGTTTCATTTTCAGTTCTCCTTACCAGGTTTTATAACCTATCTTGATAGCATATTGAAAAGTCTGTATAAATGCACTTGACTGTCACCCACTGACCTCACAGCGGCTTTGTTTATAATATATATAGTGCTTCCATCAGCTGAGAGCAGTCAGAAGTTATTTTGAAAGACACAGTGAAATAAGCATAGCAATATCTGAAATATTTCGAGACCAATAACAGGATACGGTTAAACAAAACTAGGAGACACTGAAATTAGACACACATGTTGCAAATATAATAATCCCCCAATGTCTGGTTAAGAACTGGAGTAATCATTTAAAATAATTTCCCCTTGCTTGCTTAAAGGAGAAAGCTTTGTTTTAGTAGAAACAGACCTATGCTTGATGGCTCACGGTTTTGTCTAGTTATCAAAATGATAATGAATCACTTACATGATTTCAGCCAATCAATCAGGCAGAGTCACTGTACCTCTTATCCTGTGAATAGTGCTCTCATACAGGAGCATTGGGAGATGGTCCTACTTTAGTGGTAGGAGGATGGCAGAATAAAATAAAAAACATATTAAACTTACTGGCCAGGATATTCAAAGCAGTTGCACAGCGCAAGTGCTGAATGCATCAAGCGATATTCAGCAGGAGCCATTGTGCAGCACAAATCCCATTGTACCAATGCTTAACAATAACGAATGCAGGTGCAAGGCAGGGGCGTGTCCATGAATATCTGGCACAGTGCGACATTAAATCGTGGAACCATGGCACAAGTGTGGAGCAAAACCTGAATACGCCAAGCAGACTTGAGCCTATAAATACAGGGTGCAAGCACACAGACAGCACTTGTACCATGCAGAGGGAGAGCTAGAGAGGGCAAACACAGCAAGAATGAAGGACAGAAAGACAGCCCAAGGGAGACAGAGTGAGTGAGAGACAGAGATAAACTGTCACAGGCAGCCACAGAGGGAGAGGGACAGAGGTGGCAGGGAGAGGGAGCCAGGGGCATACAGAGAGCGAGAGGGACAGGCAGGCACTGTGCCAGGCAGTGCACCAGGGTGGCACACAGCCCACAGCAGTTGACTGCCCAAAGGGAGACAGGACATCAGGGCCATGGATAATGCACCTTTTCCTGACGGAGGCCATAATGAGGGGTGTGAGGGGCAGGAGAAACAGCAATGTGGCCAAGGAAGGGCCTGTCAGCAGGATGCCCAGAACAGTGGGTACCATGCCCACACCACCTTCTCGAGAACTACACCAACATGGAGATTGTGGGATGGTACAGGTCCATTCTGAGGCAGCTCTGTGAGCTGTGCAGTGAGGAGGCAGGCACCCACAAGATGGAGCCACGCAATGTCTGTGGAGACAAAGTGATAGCTGTCATGTGCCTGCTCACCACGGGCACCTTCCAGAGACCAACAGGGACACTACAGGCATAACCCAGTTGGCTACATCATGCCTCCTCACACAGTTCCTCAATGCTCTGCTGCCACGTGCTTCGAATACATCCATTTCCAGCACACAGGCAGAGGCACAGCAACCATGCAGGACTTCCACAGGGTAGCACGTGATGCCTGGCATGCTAGGGGCCAATGACTGCACCTACATGGGCAGCCCGCACAACACCTGGCCCTGAAGGCATGGCTTATACCAATAGGAAGGGGTTCCCCAGCATGAACTGCCAGGTGGTGTGCGATGCCAAGGGGTGCATCACCAATGTCTGTGCCACACCCTGGAGTGCACATGATGCATTCATCTGGCACAGCTCTGTGCTGTGCCACAGGTTCGAGCATGGGGACATCCCCATGGCCACCTAGTGGGTGAGTATGGGATGGGCAGGGAGGCCGGGCAGAGCAGACCATGGGATGGGGAGGGCAGGGTGAGTGTGCTTGGCGAGGGCACCAGGGACAGGCAAGGGATACAGCAATGGATGTCACAGGGCTAACCATGTCATTATCCACACAGGAGACAGCGCCTATTCACTGAGGCCCTGGCTGCTTACCCCCTATCAGCACCCATCATCCCCAGCAGAGAACGCTACAATGAGGCACATGCCAGCATGCGAACATCATTGAGCATATATTCAGCATGCTGAAGGCATGGTTCCATTGCCTCAGACAGGTCTGGTGGTGCCCTATAGTACAGCCCTCAAAAGCCTGTGGCCTATTTCTGGTTTGCTGCATACTGCACAACGTGGCCATCAACCATGGGATAGCTGTCGAAGCTGATAAGGCAGTAGTAGCACGACGGAGGCAATGGGCTGAGGGGGGTAGACAGCCCCTCCCTGGGTGGAGAGATCCCTGGTTGCAAAGGATGGTGCAGCAGCATTGAGACACCATCGCACAGGAGCACTATGGTGGTGTCAAACTCATGCAAAGGCCACACACACAGGTACAGCACACAGGCAGGGACTTGCATGGCAATGGGCATGCACACAGAGAGGCATGATGCAGGAGTAGGGAGTCAGTGGCACACATCGACACTCAACTGCACACAGCATCACACAGCAACACACACACACACACATACATGCCCAGGTGCTGGCAAGTGGTGGGGATCAGATGCATTGCACCGTGCACAGGTGCAACTGGTGCAGAACTGCCCTCATAACGCCCATGCCACATGGGCCAGTGGCTGGGCAGGCACACACACAGGCAGCATGTAGAGTGACACACAGGTGCCACACCAGTGGTATGCACACTGCCGCCCATGCATGCACAAGGCAGTGGCTGCAGACTGCAGTCAGGGTGCATGCACATCAGGCCACCATGCAGAACCATGGCCACCACTGCCACAGGGCAGCTGCACTGGGGCCAGTCACAGCCACAGGCTGCTCATCAGCCTGGGGTGTTTTCCACACAGCACCCAGGGGTTCAACTGCAGGATCGTGACTGGTCCATGCAGGGGTGTGTAGCACCCAAACAGCCCTGCCAACAGCAGAGCCTGGCATCGACAGTGAGGGTGTCGCCCAATGCCGGGATCATGGGATGGAGAGTGCACTGCGTGAGGTCCGTGGTGGCTGGCCACGCCGTGGCAGCCAGCAGTGCAAGGCCATCTGTGATCACACATTGGCAATGCGATCCTGGGATGCAGTTGTGGCTTCTCAAGTGCTGTATAGCCCCAGGAGCTGTGCAGTGCCCTTCTCGTGGTGCTTGGCCACCTGGCACACCTCTGCGTGCAGTGCACGCATCTAGCCGGCAGCAGCACCTGTTGCTCCATGAGACCTGCAGCAAACAGGTGTGCTCTGCCAATGGATCTGTGTCCTGGGGAACCTGGGCTGGGCGCGACCCTCCTGCGGTGACCGGCCACACTGCACAGCCCCCCCACTCAGGTGGACTCCTCATGGGGGTATGTCCCTTGCAAGTGCCCTGGCAGTGGATCCCATATCCGCTGCCCTGTGGCTCCTGCAGCCTGCTGCTGCTGCCCATCTGCCCACTGAATGCTGCCCAGCACCTGTGTGTCTGCACCACCACCACCAAATGGCTCAGCTGTGGCAGTGCAAACAGCAGCATCTGCAGTGGCGGCTGGCAGCTGCTCCACCGCTGTCAGGCCACTGGGCATGCTGCCTGTGTTGGTGTCTGGTATGGGCATCTCCCACAGCACCACCCATGCTGTCCAGAATTATGGTTAGGTTGTCATCAGTGTCAGACTCCACCCCAATCTGTGTCTCCTTGCAGAGGACACCGAGACTGGCATCCTGTAGAATCACATCCAGGGCCTCGTCCGACCCCAGTGCAGGACATCCGGCTGGACAGTGGTGTTGTGTTGTAGCCTATCAGGCCCCAGATGCCCATGGAGGTGGATGGCTTGTCCTCCGGGCTGGTCCTGCTCCACAGCTGCTGCTGGTGCCCCATCCTCTGCATGCAGGCATGCTGGTGCTGAAAGAGAAAACAGATGCGTCAGTGATGCAAGTACCCACCACCCCCAACACAGCCACTGTATGTGGTGCATGCCCGACATACGCACCATGCAGTGATAGGCTGCCACCCATCTGGAATCCTCCACCTGGCACACCCTCCACGGTTCTGCAGCGCATGGTGGCTGCCACCAACTCCTCTTGTGCCATGAGCTGTGGCACATCAGCAGGACCCCCCAGTGGCTTTCTGTGCTGCATGTACGCCGCCACCTTCTTTCAATGTGCCGCTTATCTGTGCCCACCTTCTTGCGGCACTCCTGTACTGACCGCTGGTGGCTGCCCTGCTTGGTTCATGCATGCTGCCACCTCCTCCCAGGCCCCAGCCTTGGCCTGTGGTGTGCCAGTGGCACCACTCAACAGTGGCTCCCTGTTGAGGTAGGCCTCAAACAGAGCCTCTGCCTTCATTAAATTTTGTCTGCATTTAGAAGCAGGCCCACGCTCCTCACCCTCCTCATGTTCCGACATGTTGCTACCTGTGGACATGGACAGCACAGTGTCAATGTCAGCAGCACCTTATTCTGTCCCCCTTGCTGTGCTGGCTGGGCTCAGTGCACTCCAGCAGCATGTGCAACTTACCTCTAAGGTTGGAATACCGGTCCATGGCCGAGCCGGTCTGTGGTGCTTTTATGGCACAACACATGCAAATGAGCATTGATGAAATGGTAATGACATGCTAATTCCCCAGTGTGCCACACATTGGCTGATGAGCTAATTTGCATTTGGTGGCTGAATATCGTGAACTTGCTCTGTGCACAGTGAGGTTGCTCCAGGGCAAGTCATGGTGCAATGTACATGCATGCACACTGCGAGGACCGCAGTGCACGCGCGCTTGGTCGGTGTGCTACCTATTGTGCACCCACTGTACAACAGGGACCATGGCATATGGTGCACCATGTTTTGTTATTGCACACATGCGCATCAGCGGCAGCCAACCCCTGACCTCACTGTGACCGCTGCCCTGGGTGACCCCATATCCATGACTCCCACCTAGCCATGCCCATGCCACGCATCTCCATGACTATACAAAGGCAGACATAACACATGTCCCTGACCTGCACATCTGGCTCATGCACTGGCCACGTGCGCTTCCTGCCACCATTGTGCTCCACAGCTGACACCACAGTGATGGCACAGCATACATGGATGGGTGGTTAACTGGATGCAGGTTGAGCTAGCCAACCTCATGGCCTGTGTTCAGCCACACACCCCAGCTATTTGGACAGGTGCCACTGCGGCAGCCCTGGGTGGCTGTTTGGCAGGTAATTGCTACCTCACTCATCCAGCACACAGGGGTGGCCAGAACCAGTGAGCAATGTTGCCATCGATATAGGGACCTAGTGCGGAGGACCCAAGGCACCTCAGCAGGATAGAGGCATCGTCAGGCATGGGGCTGTGCCACAGCCAGGTGAGTAGGGCCACCATCGCATGTGTGCCCTGGTGCTGTACTGTGGTGTTGGCTAGGCTGCCTGGCATGTCCTGCAGAGTAGAGTACCACCATCATGTGCATTGTGGGTGGCACGCCTCCACCACTTGCATTGTGCTGCCATTCTGTAGGATGTGTCAGGGGGGCTCACCCTGTGTACAAGGGTGGGGGTGGTGGGCAGTTGATGAGGTTGGTTACTGATGTGTACCTGTTTCTGTTCAATTCTCAGGACCTGAGGACAGACGTCAGGTGAGGCTGGCAGGATGCCAGGTGCAGCAGCCAAGGGAGGAGGAGTGGCTCCAGCACCAGTGGGGCCACAGAGGGCAGATAGGTACTGACATTGTTCTGTGCACCATCATTGGGGGTGGTGGGGGCATGGGTGCGGGCATTGTCGCCTGTGCCATGTGCCATGGCAGCTGTCTGTGTCACACTGTGAGTGGTGCCTGCCACTGTGGCGCATTCATTGGTCACTGTGCCAGCTGCTGGTGGGGTAGGTGTGTGCAAGGCCACCACTGATGTTGCTGTGGTGTTGCCAGGGCACTGTGCCATGTAGATGCCATGGTGCAGTTGGATGGCCACTGCTCTGTTGGGGACCACTGCTGTACGCTGATGTGGTGTGCTGCCTGTCGCAGGCACTGGCCCACGCCTTCCGTGGGTGGCCTGCGAGCCTCCAGGGGTGTCTCTGCATTGTGGATGGGCTGTGTTCCCTGGGACATTGCACTGATCACCTGTCCTGTCCCTTTCCTAGGTGTCTGTCAATGGCGAGGCCCCTGTACTGCCGACTCTGAGGCAGCTCATCTTAATAACTAAACAACAACGGAGGCAGTGTTCCAGGTCCAAAGACTGCTCCTGGTGGTAAAGAGCCACCAACAGCAGCAGGGGTGGCAGGATGTGCCGCCACTAGGCTACCTTTGTGTTCCCCTGTTTCCCAGCCATAACTCCCCAGTCCCTCGTCCCACTGTACAGTCCCTGTTCCCTGTCCTCCTCCTCGCTGTACCTACCCTTTCCCAACCCCTGTTTTTGTACATAGTTCTGTGTTAATATATGTTTCTGGCTTACCTGCCTGTGTCTGTATCTGCTTTGCAGGTGGCATGAGAAGCCATGCTGCAGTGGCCCAGTGCCTGTCCATGTGGCTTGCATGTGTTGGGGCATGTGTTGTGCATTTGTGGATCACTGCTGTGTGCTGCTGTGTGTCCACGGTGGTGGTGTCCCTCCCTCTCGTTGATGGCTGTGCCTTTGTGTCCCTTGGGGCAGCTGTCAGGGTTGTGTGGCAGATGTGTCTGCTTGACTGTGTAGTCCTGGGTGTGGCCTGGCCTGGTCTGAATGTGCAGGGGAGGCATGGCCTGCTTCCTGCGGGGGCTCCTTGGTGACCCTCTGTCCCCATTGACACCCCCTGTTGCCTACTGTCAGTGCCACTGTTGTGTTCTGGGAGGGGGTCCTGGGTGTGTGTGCACCCTGCTGTGCCCAGATGGTTGTGGCCTTCTGTGGCCTGTCACCTGCTCTCCTGGCTCTGTCCTTGGGTCTCTCTCTATGCCATGCACCCCTCTGTTGCTCTGGTGCTCTGCCCCATGGTTGCCCTGAGGCTGTGTGTCTGCCCATGGTGCACCTGTGGTTGTGCCATGGCGCATCTGTGGTTGCACCATGGTGCATCTACGATTGCAGCCATGGTGCATCCACGGTTGCACCATGGTGCAACTGTGCCATATTCAGCCATGTTACACTAGTGCAGTGCAGCCAGTGCAGCTCTGAATATGGCTCCTGTTGTACCATGGTACATTGACTTGCACTGCGCCGGACTTGTGCCGCCTTTGCACATTTCTGAATATCTGGCCCACAATGTATAGTAGAGCATTGTTCTGTATAGAAATATGTCCTTTTCAAAATGCTGCTTTACTACAGTTCAGAGGTCATGGAATCTGGCTGTACCCTTCTGTGATACAACAGCATTCTAAACCACTATGGCCTATATAAGTTAGTTTCATTCTGAAAGAGAAAGAACCAGATGCACACATTTTACAATATATGCTATAAATACGGACGAGATGAGCAACTTACGCATAACCGGTGTGTTCTGCCACCTCAGGGTTCTGATTCTCATGGCTCTCCAGCTCGCCTCAAGGTCAGAAGGAATCAGAACCCCTTGTGTCAGAATACACTGATTGTGCATAGTTGCTCATCCAGTATTCTATATATTATAAGTCACTGGAGTTAAACTAGAGTGATTTATAATAATTAATGTCCTCCAAAGGATGTCTCTACGTTATTATAAACTTGTCTCATGAGGTTTGGCAAACAGAACTGCTCAGCACTACATCACAGTCCTCATCAAACCTCATGCTCAGAGTCTCTTATACAAGAGGAGACATTCCTTGAGGCACAATTAACTTATAAATTAACCTGAGTCATCAGGCCAGAAATTTATAACAGGTGTCATTATAGCTGAATCATATAAATAGTATATAAAAACAATTTGTGGAACTGTACGCTAATAGGAACCTGAGATACGCTAATAGGGAACTGAGATTATAAATAACTCTATTTTATGTCCCTGGCTGGCAAAATTAAACAATTTCTATACTTTGAAACTCAATTTGGTGCTCTCATTAAAACCTATGAAAGAAGATTAATAAAGATATGTTTCAAAATTATTCCACTAAAAACCTGAATATAGGTATAAACTATTAAGTAATACCCAACAATACATTGTGATATGTTATTGTAATATGAGACATGAAGGAAGTCTTTTTCATATAATGTTTGTTGCCTTTGTACGTTATGTGGAGACAGATGTATCTTATCAACTATCACCACAATTCATTGGCTATGAGCATGGAAGTGCTTCTAAATCTTTATTATTTTAACACGTCCAGAACTTAAATAGGCTATTTTAAGGCCATGAATAAAACCAGAAGAAATGTAGTCTCTTAACTCTTTCAGTGTTAATCCAAGATGCTCATTATGATATTGCCTGTGTTATTGTCTATAACACATATAGATAAATATCAAAATTAATATTTGGTGCCATATTTATCTAATAGTATTATTTGCTGCAATTTTGTATTTCTTTTCATATGTATTTTTGTAAAAATATATGACAGTTTTAACTGGTGAAATAAATGTTTTTAATGTAAAGTTTCTTAAATGTTTAGGGCACAGTACTGTACATGTTACATAACTACATGAGCGGCGATAAAGTCTGGCACAAGGTCAGTGGTGCACTCACCACCACATATTGCATCAACTCCATAAGTTAGCAGCAAAGGTAAAATGTATTTACATCATGCATAATACAAAAGCGCGCCTGCCTGACGTGTTTTGCATCTGGCAGGATCCTTTATCAAAGGTTCTTTGTATACTGATGATTTTTGTTGTTTTCAAAACTCTAATTGCAGTTTTCAGTGACTGTCAACTACATATAAACTGTTGTGTGTCAGTGGGGCTGTCAGAACTAGTTCTTGAAAGATTAAAACTTTTA
Organism: Neoceratodus forsteri; assembly: GCA_016271365.2. NCBI lineage: Eukaryota > Metazoa > Chordata > Ceratodontiformes > Ceratodontidae > Neoceratodus > Neoceratodus forsteri. Next base: position 118,743,177 of record JADMNL010000028.1, read on the forward strand.
TAACCCAGAGGCTTGTGCTCCAATTAAGAACAAGAGACCCTATGTGTTCTTAATATTAAGGGTTCTAAATGTTGAATAAACCTTTTTATGTTCACAGAGTTCAAAACAGAAGCTGCCACCAACAAAAACTAATAGTATCATAGTACTGTGCCAATAGAAAAGGACCATCCTGGCCCATCCAGTCTGCCCATCTCTCCCTCCCCTACCTGTCACCGTGCACGAGGAGCCTATCCTCTGTCCTCTAACCAACCCCATACATCTATCCCTTGCTGTCTTTAATCATTCCACCATTTTGACACATGCCACCTCCTCAGGTAATCTGTTCCAGTGTTCAACCACCCTCTCAGTGAAATAACACCCTTCACATTACCTTTAAATATTCTCCTTCCAATCTTAAAGTATGACCTGTTGTTTTAACTTTGATTTTCCTTTTAAATAAACTTCCTTCCTCAGTTTATTTATCCCCTCCATGTACTTGAAAGTCTCTATTATTTCTCCTCACTCTCTGTTCTAAACTCCAGCGGATACAGTTTTAATTCTCTCAATGTTGTCTCATATGGTTTCCTTGCTTAATTATTTATCAGGAATTGCATTCTAAAGTGATTAGTGAGGCACATTTATGAAAATGTGTCAGCTCATATACCTGCCTGTATATGCAGCTGTGTCAAACTTCTAAATATCAGTTGGGACATGATATTTGCATTTTGAATGGCATATAGTGCTTCTTTCTTTCTGTATGTGTAGTGAAACAAGTTATTATTCCTATGCTCAGAGGATAGGTCAATTTTATGTTTCTATCTGTGCATGAGCAAAGCAAACCTATTGGTGGTGCTTGGACACTGTCAGGAGCTGTGGAGGTGTGCAGTATGAACCAATTGATGTACAAATGCAGAAGTTTGCTACCACAAGCCAGTACTGAGAAGGCAGATGCTGACAGTGGTGAGCTGGCTGATGTGCATAAACTTTGTGTAGTTCAAAGGATACAGCTGCATCAATCACACTGGTTTTCCAGCCATTACTCCACTAATAGACATCATCATCATCATCATCAGACTTTGAAGATGAAGGTCAAGCCTCATGGTTAATATTCTGATATCTGAGGTCAAACCTTGCAGCTTGTGTATGTATTTTCTCACTTTTCTCCTGGATACTTAAAGCAGATGGCAACCTCTGTATGTTCCCTTATACTGGAATGTAGATTAAGGGCTGTTTCTATGGCATTGTAGAGAATAACATAACTGTGGCCTCCTGCTGTTCATGTTCCGTGCATTCTGACAAATTGACATCTGTAGCCAGCCAAAATCTTTTTATAAGCTCAGATCCAACATGTAAAGAGGTAGTACTGGTGTAGATGGTGGGGTTATCTGCATTTAATTTAGTCTGAAGTTTAATAAAGTAGCAGAGTGGGACCATTAAACAAGTAGGAGAAGATGAGTGGACCTAAGACTGAGCCTTGTGGACAAACTTTGCCCTATTAGAGGCTATGACTTGGGATCTCCTACACATGAAGACACTTACACAGTTTAGTGAACTGTAATTCAAACCCAGTAGTCATGGTTCATAGAAGCATAGACTATAAGGCCAAAAAGACTTGCACCCCATTTATACGACCTTGATCTGCACCATTATCAATGAGTCAGATGAGCTGCACTGATACAGATCAGGTAATGTAAATGACTAGTGGAGCATTCTACATCGCCTGCTGTGGTGAACTGTGATCCCTGTTTTAGTGGGAGCATGTACCAGTGCAGGTGTGTTTTGGCAAGCAGTAAACATGATGCTCCACCGCCACCAGTGCAGCCCTTGAATCTAGAATTGCTGACCTTAAAAGTTGGATTGGCAACTGAGCTGCTAAGTTGAATTACATTAATGTTTTAATTTATAAATAATTGTTGTGATTCAATTTCTACAACTACCTCATTGGGGCTGCATGTGCACTGAAGTATAATTAAATGGAGGCAAGATTAAAACTTACATTATTTAATTAATGGATAACTATCCAACAAGGTATAGGATAGGAAGTCTGTAATATATTTATTGTGATCAAAGTCTTACAAGTGATGGCTCAGTTCAATGAAATTGAAGGTATTTCTGGTGATTCTATGCATTAGTCTTTTTACACACAGCATTTGACGTGTGTTAATGACTATTGCCAACAAAAGCTTCAGCATATTACCAGAATTCACTTATGGAACAAATTCTAGTCAGAGCCAATATGGCTGCAACAAGGTTACAAAATCATTTTAGTGAATGTTCGTGACATCAGGAATTAGTAGTGTTTTGTTGTTAAAGGGTCTACTTAAATTTTTTCATATTACATGTAATTTGGCATACAGTGCCATATATGAAAGAGACATCAGCAGTCTGTTACTAATGTGACACATCCTCAGGATATGAGGAGGTTCATAAAGTTGCAACTGGCAATAAAGGTAATGAAAAGTATAATGTCAGACCTGGTATTAACTACCCACACGATACTTCTAACAGATGGTTACTAGACATAATTATTAAAAAGCTTTACATATAAACCACAATATCAATAAATATAAATGCATACAGAAGTCCATTTTGCACATGTTGGGATGAAGCACTGAGGTTATAAAATGTTCAGGTGTTTATCCATATATATTCCTTTGTCTTGGGAGACATTTTCTCTAGCACTGTGGATCCAATGAACTCTGCGATACAAACATCAGGCATGTATTCTAATAAAAAAGCAGGATATTATTATATCAGATGCTAATTTAGTCAAAATCATAATACAAAAAAATACTTCTACTACAAAGTACAGTATGCCATCTTTATATATTGGAAATAAAGATTGTCTATAGAATCTTACAGAAAGTGCATGAGTTCAAAGCAATCCTTCACACCTGGACTACACCCCACCCCAAGGTATACATCCATTCTGGCTGAGCATCTGATATAATAATGCCCTACTTTTCATCTGATTTTTTGAACAGATTCCTGACATTTGTACTGCAGAGTTCATTGGTTCCACAGTCCTAAAGAAAATGTCTCAGAAGAAACAGGATATATAAATGAATACCAGTACATTTTATATCCTCAGTGCTTCACCCAACATCCACATTTGATTTCTATATTGTTTATATTTCCTGATACTGTAGTTTATGGCCAAGATATTCAAAGGAGATGTACCCAACACAACTGAGTTGCACTGGCTGACATCTCCAAAGGGCACCCCTGGGCCACATTCAAAAGGTGGGGATGAGTCAAGAATCTGGATGTGCTGCAGCACAAAGAAAATGTATGTGGTGCATCCAGAGGGACTTTCCTGCATATGCAGCACATCACTATATTCAGCTGAGAAGTTCAGCACAGCTGCCACACATCTCGGAGATATGCACACAAAGTTAAGCCTGGAAAACCAGGCATAAATCATAGCCACCACAGATGGGCTGCTGTACAGCTCAGTGCAACACAGCAGCCACTAGCTCCTGGGTGGCTATCCCACCCCAGCCCTGAGCATCACAAAAAACATAATCCCTCACATCCCTGGCAGTTGTCCCTCACCATCCAGCCCCAAACTCAATCATAGCATACAAATCACTACTACAGTACCCCTGGTAGTCCAGTGTCACATCTCCCATCCCTGACATCACAGTAGTATGAATATTTCAATGTCGAGTAGCCCTGGTAGTCCAGTGGTGCCCTCCTACCCAAACCCTGTCTGTAAGCCACACATTTCCTGTATCCCTGGCAGTCCAGTGCACACCACCCATCCCTGACCTGATTTACAGAAATCATCCTGTCCATCATTCCTGGTAGTCTAGTGGACCCCTCCACCACTGAGACACACACACCCCACCGCTCTCCCTATCCCAGCATGGCCAATGCAGCTGGTGGGCAGCAAAACCCACCAGCACATCTACTGACTGCCCACTGACTGAGCTGTCACTGAATGACGGCTTACAGTAAGTGATGCAATACCAGTGTTTGACACTGTTGAACAATGGTGTTGGCGTTGCTTTGTAAGCTGTCATTCAGTGACAGCTCAGTCAGCAGGCAGCTGGAGGTGTGCAGGTGGGTTTTGCTGCCCACCAACTGTATTGGCCATGCTGGGATGGGGGAGCGGGGTGAATGTGAGTCCCCAGTGGGTGGGGGTCCACTAGACTACCAGGGAATGACAGACAGGGATGATCTCTGGTACATCAGGGTTGGGGATGGGCAGAGGGTGCACTGGACTACCAGGCAAATAGGATCTGATTCTTTTACTATATGCTCAGGGCCAGAAGGGAGGCCACTAGACTACCAGGGTGAGTATCCTAACTATACCCATACTATAATCATGTCTCAGCAGGGGGTGCTACTAGACTACCAGGGATGGACAATTATATTATTTTGGTGTGATCGGTTATCATGGATGGGAGGGGAACCACTGGACTATCAGGAGTGTTGGGGATGGTGCTTGTGTAGTACAGTGATGTTGGGGATGGGAGAGGGGCCACTGGACTACCAGGGGTATGTGAGTGTTTTTGCACTACACAGCAGTTGCTGCCTGGCATCCTTGCCCCAGACATACAAATGGGAATATAATGACATGCAAAGGCCTCATTTGTGCCTTGCATGGCTATTTGACCCATTTGCATGTTTCAGTCTTGAATTTCTGAAATTGTGCTCGGTGATCTGCGCAATGCACCACGAATCCCCATTCAAGGTATTCAGACCAGGCAGGGGGCATGTCAGAGCATCATTGGTGGCTCCCATTTGCACTGCAGACATTTAGTAACATTATATTCAGATGAGATGCGTGGTAGTGCATCTCATTTAAATATAGCACATTTGCTGTCCGCGTAACTCCGTTGCTGCACAGAGCAGCCACTTGTGCCAGTTCTGGGTACAGTTTGAATATCTGGCCCTATAGGTAAAGTTTTTTTCAATTACATGCATTAGTCAACTGTGAAAATATGCCTTGTGGGTAGTTTATAGCAGGCTTGATATTATACTTCATTATCTTAATCGCTGGTTGTAATTTTATTTATTTATTGAATTTTGGTAACCTGGTAGACCCACTGAAACAGTTACAGTCCCATTTTGAGGGGCAACCAGAGAGAGAATAGCACAAGCATACACGACATCATACATGTTAACAGCAGCAAGAAACAACATCTATATATTCAAAAGCACACAAGACGGCTGAAGATTAATGACCAGGATAATCAAAGGTTAAGACTCAAATGTGTTCAAAGTAATCTGAAAGGATTTATTTAGTACCATATTCAGATGAGATGCATGGTATCGATCTGGTTAATATAGCTCATTTGCTCTCCGGTGCAACTCAGTTGCATGGAGCAGCCACTTGTACCAGTTCTGGGTACAGTTTGAATATCTGCCCTTATATGTAAAGTTTTTCTAATTACATGCACTAACCAACTGTGAAAATATGCCTTGTGGTAGTTTATACCAGGTCTGATATTATACTTCATTATCTTAATTGCTGGTTGTAATTTTATAAGTGCCTCCTCATATCCTGATGATGCGTCACATTCATTATTTTAAATTTTTATGTGTACACATCACTGGTGGTTGCTAATGTGGTAACCATTTACAAAAGTGTTACAAATAGCACAAGGAAAAACTGCTATGTCTGAATGATGTATAATGGACAACGACAGGATTATGCAACACTGTGCAGCAAGTGCTGCCCAGGTCATTGTCCATGGTACTAGGAAGAAGACAAGGACTGGGGAATTAGGAAGGCTGGCTGAACTTCTCCTGTGGTGGAGAGGGTATCACGTCAATTGTCAGAAAAAAAACAGCGCAAGCATTACAGCGCAAATAAATTATCTAAATTAAAATCAGCGTAATTGTTAAACTGCCGCAAGTCTTTTCAGCGCATCATCGCATAATCAACTTGCTTAAAATACTGCCCCCATATACCCCTCCCAACCCTATACAAAACAGCACCCTGTTTATTACTATCAACTGGCTTAAAATACTTAATAATTACAAATAAAAGGCAATACAATCGACTGGCTTAAAAATGTTTTTCATCATAATTAAAAATTTAAACATTTAAAATCTGATAAATCTGATAAAAGCTCAGCATTTTCAGCAGCGTGCCCATCATCATACAAATAAAAAGGCAACTCTGGAGCACCGGTTTATTACTATACCGAAATACCGATCACGAAATTGAATAAAATGTTTTTCAGCACAGCAGCGCACCTCTTACAAATAAAAAGGCAACTCTGGAGCACCCAGTTTATTATTATTTAATTAAAAACCCAGTACATGAAATATAGAAATAACGAATTAACAAAATGTAATAAAATGGAATAAAATGTTCTTCATCGCATTAAAAATTTAAACATTTAAAATCTGATAAAAGCTCAGCATTTTCAGCAGCGTGCCCATCATCATACAATCACTAGCTTAAAATAGTTAATAAAATGTTTTTCAGCACAGCAGAGTACCCTTACAAATAAAAGGCAACTCTGGAGCACCGGTTTATTACTATACCGAAAATACCGATAACGAAATTTAAACATTTAAAATCTGATAAAGCTCAGCATTTTCAGCAGCCTGCCTTACCTTTGTCAATTCAGTGCAGTGCAGTGAAAATCTTTATTATTAATTAAAAATTCAAAGATTTAAAATCTGATAAAATCTGATAAAAGCTAAGCTTTATACTTGAAGTTGAAAGTTATGTGCCACTCCACACAGGTAATCAAGGATGGAGCAGGTGCCATAACTTTCTACTACCACCTTAGCCGTCTTGCAGTGTCCCTATACTTCTTACACTGAGCTGGAGGTTCGTGTCCTGCAAGATACTGCTCAATACGAGTCGTTCATGTTTTGTTCTGTTCGCAGGCCTTTATAAATTTCCAGATTGTCGGGTGACTGGCTCCTATCAGGCTACTGAAACTGTGGTGCTATCCTCTACTGCATTATTGGTTCGTGGTAACCCTTGGGAAACTGCTGAATGGCAGTTCTTAGAAACTGGATCGGGAATTGTAGGCTCTTCCTCAATCGCTAATCGCCCCACAGGTCTCCCCCTGATCCAAGTGTCCTCAAATATTCGATGTATGGTGTTAGGATCTCATCATGCTCAGCATAAAACTCTGAATTTCAAGACTTTCAAATGCATCCACAACATCATTTATGGGTACATATGCTAGGGCTGCAGTCATTCTTATGTTTAGTGCATAGTTCTCATCTACAGTGTACTTCTTAAAATTTCTGGACAATCCTGCACCTTTCTCCATAATGCCTGACAAAGATGAAAAACAACCCTTGCTTGTGCTTCTGGAAACTGGCATGCAAAAGCATGAACAGCTGCTTGCTCAAAGTCTGTCATCACAGAAAGCGGAGAGAGTGCAGGGCATAGGGACTTCAAAACGGAAAGAAGCTTGATGTAAGCTGAAGTTGTGCATGTAGTCATGAGAGCAAAAACAGTCGGAATAGCAGCATTAAATCAAACCCCATGAATTGTGTAAAGTTGTGAGAATAAAGGCGGAGTAACCTTAAATGTGCCATCTGCATACCAATTATCTGCTGTTGCCATATATTCCAGATTTTTTGGTGCTGAAAATTAGTTTTCATCATGGTCTTGGCAACCACTGTCATGTAGCAGAAACTGCTCCCATTATCCGACAGGCAGTATTCTGTTGGTATTTTTAATTCCGCTAAACTTAAAAGGCAATGCAGGAGCAACATATGCCTTTTGCTCCTCGCACGCTGTGCTGTTCATTTCAGACAGCTAACAGAAGGCAGTTTACTTTGCAACAGCTCGATGTAACTCACCGTGGCTCCTGCCACAATTTGCTGTGTTCCTCTAGTGAGGTAATTGCCTTTTCCTTCATGACTGCAATTACTTTTTTAACTTCAATTTCACCAGCATCTGGCACATGATTATGGGAATTTATGTAGCATACCTATATCGTCACCGATAGTATGGCATCTTGCAGTGCACTTCAGTTTATCGTTCCTCTGCACATTTCCAATAAGTTTTACCGAGTGAACTCTCTTTATGGTACAAATATCCTTGCTCCGCAAGCAGCTGCTGCCCTCGCTGGCTAAGAACGAATAACAAAGGCATGTTGTAATCAGTGATACAATCACTAACATAATGAATATATTTAAATGCATTTATTAGGTAATTGAATAAAACCAGTTACTAATTGTCTATATGTGTGAATTATTGTGTTGCTATGCGCCAAAATAATGACTTGCAGGTTTTCGATTATAAGGCTATTCGATGAATTAGTGTGACGATGAATTTATAAGCACTGTTATTGACGGCTGTACTTGTATGCGCTCAGATAATTTGTGATGAGTTGACATGGAACTGTGGAGAGGACTGAGACATGTAGCAGCTTTACCACAATTGTGGTGGACACCAGGGTTCTATTCCTGATCTCCAATTTTTTTCCCCATACTCCAATTCTGACTCTGAGTTGATTAATTTAGCTAAGGGGGGTGAAGGGTAGGGCCACCCAGTAAAATAAGTGTTTAGACTGGTAACAGTTGTCAGTGTGCTTTGCAACCGCTACCAGTGGTGTTGCCTTTACTTGTGGCAAATGTTCCTCCTGCTGTTCTGTATGGATGGTGCTGTTATTGACAATGCTGTTCATACTGTGTGTTATTCAGACCTAGTGCCAGATGATATAAGGGCATTTTTGCATTAAGTTACTAACTCTGATGAAGCTCTGCTTCCAGAGTGATACTTTAGTTGTTTTGACCCAATCTGGCATAGCATTGCTCCCTGCTATTCATTGCACTCCTGCACTTTTGTTGCTTTAGTATTCATCCTATGACTTCGCATATACTTTTTTAATGAACCTGGTCACGGTTTTACTGCTGACTATGAAATAAAAGCTGATTTTGTTTAATGCCGCGAGTTGCAAGTACACAAAAGTGCTTATAGTACAATGAATAGCAGGGAGCAATGCTACACTAGATTAGTGCAAAAAGCAATTAATGTTTCTTTCTAAAACATCACGGTAGTTGGGCTCCCATCGCCTGCTTACTTTTTCATTAACTCTTGGACCTAGCCGGCCTGGTGGTGCTGAGGTTGAGGCACGGATGCCACACCCTTGCACCACGCTGGTGACCTGGGTTCAGGAATGAGCCTGGGCCATCAGGGGTCAGCAGGGAGGGAAGAAATTGAGCATCTGGAGGACTGCTCTCTCTTCCTTGGGAGAGTTCCAGTGGAGCAATCACTGAGGAGTGGCCTCTGGTGGTAGTCAGGAGTTCTATGGAAGTTGTGATGCTTCTTATGCAGGGGCGTAGTTGTGGCACAGTGTTGCCTTGTATGGCTGCACTGTGCAGGGCAGGAAGCACAGAATAAGATGTAAAATCCACATTCCTGGGGATATGTGATGGCACCTCCGACCTCCGGATTCACACTCCTACACCGGACTTGCTTCCTCTCCATGGGCTAACTCATGCAGCCTGGCACTCTACACTACAAGATAGAGCACCCTTGGTGTATCGGGTGGCCCTTCCTCCAGGGGATTCAGATCCAGAGGTTGTGCTGGCTGCATGAGGGAGAGGATCTAGAGGTCACGGTGGGAGGTAGAGACAGGAGACCCTGAGAATACTGAAAAGAGTTCCCCAGGTAGTGGAGCACAAATAAAGTTCACAAAAAAACTCTTGGACCTGGGGTGTGGATACCTAGTGTCAGAATGGAGAGTTGGCAGCACTGGAGTTTCTGACTATCATTGTCCACTTGCTTTTTTCATTTTCTGTCTGACTAAAGGGTTGGGCACTTAGTGTCAGAATTAGGAGTTTGGTAGCAACAGAGATGAGCAGCAAGTGGCTACTTATTTTCATTTTAGTTTACCATCCAACCCGGAATTGGGCATCCAGTGTTGGGGCTGGGGAGCAGCACTAGGGTTTGGACCTGATGACTGCCTAGCTATATTAAAAGTGGCAGTGTCAGGTTTTTAAACAGAAGCAAGATACATATGCCTCTAACTCGCTGTGTCTGTGTCACAAATCTCCCAACCCATACCTCTTGCACCTGGCTGCCGGACCTCACCTGTGTTTGCCCTCACCATTTCCTGTGCCTGCCCCCAGCCCACTCAGTAAAAGTGGTATGCTCTTTACTCCTGGAGAGTTGAAGCCAGTCATCAGTCTTCTGCTGCATCAAGGTGAGGCTGACTGCTCAAACCCCAGATGAAGTGTGTGCTTGGTTTTATAAAATTGTAATCCTATTCACTTTCCTGTATCAGGAGGATTAACTTTTCTTCAGTTAATTAAAATTAAGTAACAAGTCTCTTTTGAATGCAGATACATCCTGAGGCTTACAATGCCTCTTGTTAAACAGTGAGGATCGGACATGATGGACCTGAAGTCCTTTGTTTAATTATTTATTGAATTTGGTAACCTGGTAGGCCCACTGAAACAATACAGTCCCATTTTGAGGGTGACCCAGAGAGAGAACAGTGCAAGCACATACGTGCATCATATATGTGAACAGCAGCAGAAACAACATCTACGTATTTAAAAGCACACAAGAAGGCTGAAGATTAATGACCAGGATAATCAAAGGTTAAGACTCAAATGTGTTGCAAAAGTAATCTAAGAGGAGGGGCTGATGGAAGCAATAAAAAACTAGAAAAGGCACAACTTCATTAACTATGTAATTACAGTGGAGCCCTTAAGTGCACACCCTGGGTTAAAGTTTTTGAGCCCTTTAAACGGGTTGCATTTAACCAGAAAATCACTTTCAGGTTCATTTCACTGTTTCTGTAATGTGCTTTATTAAATAACAGGCACTCAAGTTAAAATGACATTACTGCACTGTCCTACAACACAGTACTACTTAAAAAATCAGTAATCTTCTTTTGCTTTTGTGTGTTTCAGTGTAGGATTCAAAATTAAACAGAAGGTTAAAGTCACTCTTTTCTTTTGACAAAATTAATTTTCTTACTGTGGCCATTCTAGACAGTACCACAGCTGCAGTTAAGATGTTAAGATAGGCTATTTAAGGTGGTACTGTACAAAATATGCACTTAAAAAGCTGGGTTGGACTGAAAATCAATAGGAAAAGTGAAAAGAGTGTGCATAACTAATATGCACTCACATGTGGTGCACTTAAGAGGTACATTTAACATTGATGAATAGGAAAAAATCAGGATATGAAAAAAGTATTTAAGTGGGATGCACTTATCCGATGTGCACTTAACTGGGCTCCAAAGTATTATAAATATCTTTGTTTTAAAGACACATTTTGCAGGAAATCAACATATATACACGACAGAATCAGGTAAATATGAAGCAGTAAAAAAGGGGGCGGATTTTAAGGAAATGGGAAGGATCCTTAAGGAGCATTTGGATGGGATTGGGTCAGACATGGACGCTGATAGTAGGTGGGAAATCATCAGGAGAGGGGTGCAGGATGCTACCAGCACCTGTGCAAGAGTAAAGGCAAATGCGGTAGGGCCCAAAAACCCTGTTGGTGGACCAGGGAGGTCCAGGAAGTGGTAGGGAAAGAAAGCAGCCTATAAGCAATTCAAGTGCTCAAGGAGTGAAAGGGATTGAGGGGAGTATGAGCTGATGGCTAGAAGGGCCACTAGAGTGGTGAGGGTGGCTAAGGCAAGGAAGGAGCAGAACCTGGCCAGGGAAATTAGAGAGGGAACAAGGGGTTCTTTAGATACATTAGGAAAAACTAAGGGTGAAGGGCAGATTAGCAGGATTAAATCAGGGAGAGATGGGCACAAGATCCGGGGAGCAGGCTGAGGTACTAAATGAGTACTTCACCTCAGTTTTCACCAGGGAAAATGGGGGTGCTGCATCATACATGGGAGGAGACAGAGATACTGAGGAGGGGGGACCTTACCCATCGCAGGTCTGGGGAGAGGGGAGGCATCACTGGCAGGTGGGTGGAGGCTAAGCAGGAAGAAGAGGTACCAGAAGTGGAAATACAGCAGAGAGAGTGAGGGAAGCCTCAGCTCCTTAAGACGGAGAAAGCACTGGGGCCGGATAAATTACATCCCAGAGTGCTGAAGGAACTTGCAGATGTCTTGGCGAAACCCTGGCAGAGCTTTTCAGCATCTCTGAGGACAGGGTGGGTACCCCAAGACTGGAAGGTGGCATATAGTGCCTATCCACAAGGGGATCAAGGGAGGTGGCAGGGAACTACAAGCCTGTCAGCCTGACATCAGTGGTGGCAAGGTGATGGAGGCATTGTCAGGAGAGGCTGGGGGACCTGGATAAGTCAGGTGCCTGGACGATAGACAGCATGGGTTCATCCGGGAAATCGTGTCAGACAAACCTGGTGGAGTTCTATGACTGGGTGACAAGTGCCTTGGACCTGGGTAGACCAGTGGATGTCCTCTTTCTAGACTTCAGCAAAGCATTTGACTCTGTTCCTCACGTGGCCTGTTGGTTAAGCTGGGAGAAATGGGGGTGGGGAACCAGATGATCAGATGGATAGGCAATTGGCTCCAGGACCGGAGAGGGTCAGAAGTTGGTGGGATAGTCTCATCCCCAAGGAGGGTCATTAGTGGGGTCCCACAGGATCAGTCCTGGGCCCTTCTGTTCAATGCCTATGTGTCTGACATAAGGACAGGAATCAGGAGTGAGATGAGTCTCTTTGCAGATGACTCAAACTGGGGCGGTGGTGGATGGGGAGGAGGGCAGGGTGGCCCTACAGGGGACCTGGAGGCTCTGGAAAGATGGTCTAGAAAGTGGAAGCTGAGGTTCAATGCAGGGAATGCAAGGTACTCCACCTGGGGCCGAAAACCAGGCCAAGTGTGACACCCTGGGGAAATGCTACAAGTCTCGATGGCTGAGAGGGACCTGGGGTGGTGGTGGATGTCAAGATGAACAACTCTGAGACTTGTAGGAGGGCAGCAGCCAAGGCCAACAGGATACTGGGATGCATCGCTGAGGGCTCACCTCAGAAGGAGAAGTGATACTCCTCTGTATAACTGCTTGGTGAGGCTGCACCTTGAGTACTACGTGCAGTTTTGGAGGCCACACTTAAAGAGGGACATTAACCTCCTGGAGAGGGTCCAGAGGAGGGCAACCAAAATGATTTGGGGCTTGGGGACAGGACCTATGAGGAGAGGCTCAAGAGCTAAATATGTACACATTGGAAGAGAGAAGGACCAGGGGACATGATAGAGGTCTTCAGGTACATGAAGAGGGTAAATAGGGAGGAACAGTCCGGGGTGCTTGAAGGAAGAGGAAGGGCCACTAGAGGGCATGGGTGGAAGCTGGAGGAAAGATTCAGGAGAAAGGAAGAGGTGCTACTTCACTGAGAGGGTGGTGGAGCCATGGAATGCACTGCCTAGGGGCTTGTGGAGGCAGAGACAGTGGAGGGTTCAAGAGGGGTGGGACAGGTACAGGGGAAGGGTTCTGGAAGCAAAATCCAATGCAGCAAGAATATCCGGAACTGGGAAGGAGAAGCCAGAAAGCGAGGGGACAACAAGTCAACGCACCAGGTGGGGAGCTGACAAGCAACAGACACGAAAGACCGTTAGGCCTATTCTGCTGGCATTTTAGTATGTTAGTATGTTAAAAATTATATGCACATACTAGCAACAATCTCGTAAATACAAAATGTTATAATGTTGAATGAGGCAGTATAGCATAGTGGTTTAAGGTTCTGAGCTGCAAACCTGTAGACCTGGAGTTGAATCCACAGCCCCTACTTGCACACTGTGTGACCCTGAGCAAGTCACTTAACTTCCTTGTGCTCCCAGGTCACACCTGGAAACCAGCTTCTGCTTAGTATGCCTTTCCTGGTTAAACAATTTCCTTTCCTTTCCATAAAGCACAGACTGCAATGCTACTACACAATGGAATGCAGTGCCAGAGTGCAGGAAAAGAAGTGCCAGTGAAAGAAAATAATATTTTCATTGTTTATGGAAGTTAGCTGTCCCAAAGCTATTTATCTTACATGCCCATAAAGTGATGAATGTATTTCAATAGGAATTACAGCCTTACTGCCTTAAGCTCTTTTAACAGGAACAATTATTAAAGGGTTCATGAAATAGTGCTATCTACTGCAGGCAGCGTTGAAGACACATGCACATACCACTGTAGTAAATGGAGAGAACCGCAGAGTAATGTCATGCAGCCCAACCAAACTATTACGTGAAGACATACCTCACAATCCTGTCAGTTCTCAATACCCTACCACAGCAATACGCCAGCATGGTGACATCACCATACAGTCATAATAATGGGTGCTTAGTACACCTTCCCTTGATTAGACAGCACATGCTTTATTAGTCTGTCTTTGATTCTCATAAGGATTTGACCTTTTATTTATTTTATATTTTTAACATCAGAGGCCTTAATTATTAACATATCAGAACTGGACCTACCCAGTCTGCCTGCTTCTCCTGCTTCTCTAATTTTCAAATAAATTAGTCACTTGCTCACCTCACACATGGCACTGTGCCATGTCACTACACCAATGATGAATGCATGTTCTAAAAACACACCATTTTCAGAGTTGGGAGTAGCAGTCAGGTCTGCTACTATAATTGTTTTCAATCCGCATTGAATAACGTGCCCCCAGTCCCATGGAAGTTCAGCCAAGTACTGGAGCGTCATTCACACCAATGGCGGTAGCTGCTGTGTGAACAGGAGCTGCATCACTGCAGCTTAGATGAAGCAGCTTAAGCCACAGTGCAGCTGGGGTGGGTCATGTGAATACACCTCTGAGTCCAGCTAATCTGCCTATAACCCTTCTTGAAACTACTCTGAGAGGTTTCCTCCTCTATGCCCTACCAAAAATAATCAAAAATAAGGTAATTGTTTCCAGTTACTAAAATTACAGCAAGAAAAATGATAGTCGGAGATGCATATCTGGATAAAAAGTTTTAATGCAACTGAGAGATTTTGTGTAGGTAAAGACACTGGAAAATTATTAAATCAATTTTTTTTATTTTTTTTATTTTACCAATTATTTTACCAGGTGAATCCAGGTGCAGATATATTTGGACACAGACTATGATGATTTTGATAAATTACAAGGCTACCTTTATAAAATATAATAAGAAGAACTCAAAACCAAAGAAGAGTAGGCTGGTTCAATGAGGAATGTGCAAGAGAAAAGCATCATTAAGGAAAAAGATAAGGGAAACTAGGAACGTTAGAGCTCAAGAAGTTATAAAGTCTTTAAATGATGAAAGGAAGAAATATAAGTTATTCTGAAATATGAAAGAAATCTTATTATAGAAATCAATGGGGAAAATGCTAACTGCAATTCAGAAGAAAGACTCAAGAAATGTCAGGCCTTAATGGCCAGAGGTACTTGTAACAGCAAAACTGCACCTGACATATACATTTCTGAAAACATGTCAACAAAATATTTTAGAGCCATCTTTTATGATCCAGACATAATTTCATGCCAGAAATTTTTTATAAATGTTCAGAGTCACATAGTAGTTCATTGATCAGAAGTTTACTTAGTAATGAAATCATTAAAACCAGGGAAAAGCACGGGACCCAATAAAATCCCTCCTGACATCTATTGGGGTTGTCCACCTATTTGGTGTAACTTTCTAACAAATTTCTATAATAAATGCATTAATCAGAATTTCATTCTGGAATCGAGGAAAGGTGCAGAATTAATAATGATACATAAAAGGACAGTACATTTGACCCAAAAATGTCGCCCAATTAGCTAGCTCGATGTGAATCAAAAATCTTTTCAAAATTAATATTAAACAGACTTCAACATCAAATAGCACAACAAGGAGGACTCACTGAGCGTCAACCTGGATTCAGGTCAAATTACTCTACAACAGATAATTGTATTGTTTTACTACACTGAGCAGAAAAATATGTATGAATAAGGAAACAAAACTTTTGTAGATTATATAGACTTCAAAACAACATTCGCTGATAGACAGAGAAACATTGTGGCATATTATTCTTGAAAGAGGATAGTTCCAACGTTGGTATACATACTATCCAATATATATACAGACACATGGGCAAGAATAAGACTGGGCAGAGATGGGGAACTCTCAGCACCATACCTGTCAACAAAGGAGCAAGACAGAGTTATGTGCTGGCACCCACTCTTCTGTTTATACACTGATGGATTGCTAAAAGCCTTTTTACAACTGAATGCAGACTCACCCAAAATCAGTGGTTCCAGTGCACCAGCGCGCTTATGCAGATGACATCATGCCTTTTTCATTGTCTAAATGTGGGTCATGGAAGAAACTGGAACTGTTGGACCTACACACTAAGAAACTAAGACTAAAATTTAACATTAGTAAATCTCAATTAATGACATTTGGAACTAGAACTAAAACATATAACTGGAACCTGGGTTATGATGTCATAAATTCAATGCAGGAATATACATATCTTGGGTTGCACTTAAACCCATGACTACTTGGACACAACATCTTAAACATGTATTGGAAACAATCCAAAGAACTACCAAGGACTGAATAAATTGAATGCTGCTTATAGCAGATTTACAGCCTACCCTTGATAACTGCAATAAAAGCAAAGTACTATACTGAATTAGTCTATGGAGCTGAAATCTGGGAACGTAATAAGCGGCAATTTAATGATCCCAATCCAAAATTACTAAAATGTACATTGGAACTTGCCACATACATGGCCAACACACACACATAAGAGCAGACTTGGACATACCTAACATTAGAGCAATAATAGACAGTAGAAAAACTGTAAACTGGCTAAAAACCACTAGAATGTCAGATGGCAGATTGCCAGCAAAATGCATTACAGAGCAAAAGGATGATTAATAAGGGGTCTGTGCAACAAATACATGGCATGGCTCTCAAACATTTTAAAGCTACTGGCTCAATATAATCTGTCCAGACTTAATGATTATAAAGAAAAATATAACTTTAAGCCTGAAGTATGGAAAATATATAAATCAAAAAATAATGAATTGTTGGATTAATGCAGATAATGATATTATAAAGAATTCCAGGATTGTGCCATGGCTAGCCAGTAATGGAGTATCCATAGTTACAAACATTGGGCCCTATTCATGAATGGGCCAGGGGTGGCCTGAGCCACGACCTCAGGTGCATAGCCACCCACACCCATTCTGGCGCCCACCGCGCCCTCAGCATGCACAAATTGCGCCATGCCCCCGCGCACCGGATCTCCGCCAAGCGCAGAGCTCTGTATGTGAATGGGCCAGGGTCTCCATGGGGTGCCAGCACTCTGTACCATTCCAAAAGTGCAGAGTGCCAAATGCAGGTGGTGGTGGCTATGCATCTGGAGGGCAGCCATAATGGAGAATCACCCCTCCAGATGCCTCCACTGGACCCACTGGTGCAGACGGAGGTCATCGCACCCACTCAGGATGGTGCCACAGGTGTCAGGGGACAGAGGTTGGACCAGGAGGTTGGTGGACAGCAAATGCCCCCCACAGCATGACGCGCTCTGTGCCTCCTGCAACATGGTGCCATACTGGGCGCCAAGTGATCACACTGTGGACCTAGAGTAGGGTAGCTGATTGGCTGCTGACCCAGGTCCACAACCCCACTGTGAACCTCCACACCACAGGGGCAGGGATGCAGAAGGAAGCCAGGTGGTGATCACAGCTTCAAGAATGCAGTCCCATGTAGATCTCCCGGGGTGGTGGAGCTGCATGTGCCTTTACACGCCAGCTCCACACATCTTTGTGAATAGGTCCCATTATCTGGTTTTGTTTGATCCAAATTTACGGAAAACCTATGCAAGATAAAGATTTGGATGTTTCCATGGTAATGTTCTCTGAGCCAGGCATAAGAAATTGCCTGTAACCACAAAGAAATGCTATTGTAATATAAGTGAAAAGAGACTTATTCCTCATGCTGTGGCACTGCCAGTGGTGCGTGGAAGAAAGAGTATTCTGGTTATCCCCATTTGCACAGGATTGGTCAAAACTGACAGAGAACTTCTGACTGAAGTGATGTTAACAACAAATGATGAATGGACTATCACATGAGTTGAGTACTTTTTAAACTTTCTACCTTAAAACCATCTCTAGGGAGCTAGCCTTCCCGATTAAGCCTTCTAAGAATACCCTTGTGCCTACCCCATGCCATTTTAAATCCCACCACTGTCCTTGCCCCACCACCTCCTCCAGGAGCCCATTCCAGGTGTTCACCACCCTCTCCGTGAAATAAAATTTCCTAATGTTTCCTCTGAACCTCCCTCACTCGAACTGCAACTTCGTGATCCTAGTTTTCAAGTGTCTCTTCAGCTAGAAAATGTCACTCACTGATACACTATTTATGCCTTGGGTTATCTGAAGGTTTCAAACATGTCCCCTCTCTCCATTCTTTGCTCAGGAGTACATGTTAAAGAGCTAGTGTACTGCCAGGAAACTGCCTGCAATTAATTGTAACTTTCAGATGCAGTCAGCTATCACTTCTTATATCTCAAGTATTTTTCTTTTCTGTTTGCTAATTAGAAGATTTTTCACCTGGCAGTACTGGGATGATGTGGAGCAGCACTCTGTCTGGGGGATGTCAGTTCTGTTCCTCCACTACATCAACACTGAGACCACACTGACTATGACATCACTAGTAACCAATGAAAACCATTTCTCATTGCCAGGTTTCACTTTCACATGAAGCAGCAGGGACTGGCTCTCCCTGGTTACTAGTGATGTCACAATTTCCTACATTTTGATTGGTAGTTTGTGAGGAGTCACAGCTTAGGCTGCAGGATTTTGGTGCCTCAAGATGTTTGGTCTCATTTCTGAGGATGTAGTGGGAGGAACAAACTGACTTTTTTTTCCTGCAGACAGAATGCTGCTCCACACATCACCCCAGTACTGCCAGGTAGAAAAGCTTCTAATTAACAAGAGAAAAGAAAAAATACTTTAGATATAAATGGTGCAACTTGATTGCATCTAAAAATTACTATTAATCCAAGCAGTACCTAACTCTTTAAGGTCCCCAGTCTGTCTTCATATGACAACTGACTAATACCCCACACCATTTTTGTTGCCTTTCTCTGAACCCTCTTCACCTCTCTACATCTTTCCTAAGATGTGGCCTCCAGAACTGGACCCCATACTCTAGGTGTGGTTTCACCAATAGCTTGTACAGAGGCATTATAATCACCTTCTTCCTGCTAGTGAAACCTCTGCCAGTACATCCCAGCATTCTATTGGATCCTGCCACTGCAATCTCACACTGCTTTGCCACCTTGACGTCCTGTGAAATGATTATGCCCAGGTCATTCTACCTTAATAACTCCTAGGACTTGCCCCCCCATCCTGTACTCTGCCTCTTGTTTGTTTCCCTCGTGAAATGACCTTGCACTTTTAGCATTGAATGACAACTGCCACTCTCCTTACCACTGCTGCAGTTTATACAGGTCCATCGCATTTTTTCAACCCTTCTCGTATCCACTCTATTGCAGATCTTCATATCGTTTGTGATATATATATCATTTGTATCATTCCCTACAGCCCTTTCACTATGACCCTAAAGATGTTAAACAGGAACAGCCCTAGCACTAACCCTGAGAATTGCCCACTAGTGACTGAGCCTCCTTTGAGGGCACCCCATTTACAACTACCCTTGCCTTCTGACCCTAAGCCAGTTACCCACCCACCTTACTACTACCAGATCTAGCCCTAAGCATCTCGTTTTGTTCTGTAGCCTCCTGTGCAGCATGGAGTCAATGCTTTGCTAAAGTCAAGGTATACAATGTCACATTCCCCAATCCACTACCCGGTGACCCAATCAAGAACCTCAGTCAAGTTCGTTGACATGACCTGTCTCTGTGAACCCATGTTGCTGATGGTTTTGCAGTTCATTACATAGATACATACATAGACGGTGTCGGCAGATGAGCCCTATGGCCCACCCAGTCTGCCCATTTGAGCTTGTAAGTTCAGTTTGTTGTTTTCCTAGAAGTCTGTTGCCCCTTACCCTGACAGAATTCCTTTATGTCTATCCCATGCATTCTTAAATCCTTGATTGTTTCAGCCCCACCACTTCCTCTGGCAGGGTGTTCCACTTGTCCACCGCCTGCTCTGTGAAGAAATTCTTTCTCGTTTCTCTGAATCATCCTCCTCCAACTTCATCCCATGCCCTCTAGTCCTGGAACATCTTTTTGCTTAAAAATAGTGTTTTCCTGCACCCTGTTCCTCCCTGTAAGATACTTGTATGTCTCTATCATATCCTCTCTCCCTCGTCTCCTCCAGGGAGTACATGTTCAGTTCCTTCAACCTGTCTTCATAGGACTTGTGATGCAATCCATGCACCATCTTTGTTGCCCTCCTCTGAACCTTCTCTACCCTGTCTATGCCCTTGACGTGGGTATGGTCTCCAGAACTGTACACTGTACTCCAGGTGGGGCCTCACTAGTGTCTTGTATAGTGGAATTATGACCTCCCTTTTCCTGCTGGTGATGCCCCTGCCTATACATCCCAGCATCCTATTTGCTTTACCTGATGCCTTGTCACACTGTTTCCCTAGCAGGTCATCAGAGATGACAAGCCCAAGATCCTTTCCTGCTTGGTGCATGCTATATCTCCACCCCCAACTGATATTTTGTGCCAGGGTTTTGTGCCCCATATGCATTATCTTGCACTTCTTTGCATTGAATTTCAACTGCCAAACCCTGACCATTCTTCAAGTTTCTGGTCCCTTCTCATTCTGTCTACACCCTCTGTGTCTACTCTGTTACAGAGCTTTGTGTCATCAGCGAACAGTGAAATTCTGCCTTCTAGGTCCTCATGCAATGTCACTGATGAAGATGTTGAATAGGACCCGGTCCCAGCACTGATCCTGTGGTACCCACTGGTCACTCTTCCCTCTGTGGGTGACAGCCATTTACCACCACCTCTGTGTCCTGCCAGCCAGCCAGTTACTTACCCACCACTACTGTCCTGCCCACCCATATTCCCCAGTTTGTGTAATAGTCTTCTATGTGGCACAGTGTCAAAGGCCTTGCTGAAGTCCAGATAGGCCATGTCCACTGCCCTCCTGATCCACCTCCTAGTCACCCAGTCAAAAAATTCAATGAGTTGGTCTGACATGACCTCCCCATGAAACCATGCTGCCTTGGGTCCTGTAGTCCATTGACAACTAGATGTTCCACCAATCTCTCCTTCAGTAGTGCTTCCATGATCTTCCCCACTACACGAGGTGAGGCTGACTGGTCTGTAGTTCCCTGCTTCCTTTTGTTCACTTTTGTATAAGGGGACTACATCTGCTGTCCTCCAGTCTTTGGGTACCTCCCCTGTTTCCAGTGATTGGCTAAACAGGATAGCCAGAGGTTCAGCCACCACCTCTCTTAGTTCTTAAGGACCCTGGGTGCACCCCATCTGGCCTCATTGCTTTATCAACTCTTATTACTTCCAGTTCCTTCAGGACCCTTTCTCTGTAAAGGGACTTGTGTCCATTTCTGCACCATTCTGCCCTTGTACTCCCTTCAGACCCATTACCCTCCTCTTCCTCAGTAAAGACTGAGCAGAAATACCTGTTCAATATGTCAGCTTTACTGTTGTCATCCTCCACTGGCCCCCATCCTCCTCTTCAGTCTCACTATCCCTCCCTTTGTCTTTCTTTTTCACTTATGTACCTGTAAAGGTTTTGTCCCTCTACCCACTGATTTTGCAATGTGTTCTTCTGTCTGAGCTTAGGCTTCTCTTACTGACCTCCTGCCTCCCTTTGCTTCTCCTGGTACTTCTCCTATCCCCTTCTGCCTGTGTCTTTTTGTATTGCCTGAATGCAATCTTTTTGGCTTTCACTTTCTTTGCTACCTCTTTGGAAAACCATAATGGTCTCCTCTTCCTTTTCCTCTTGCTAACCTGCTTAATGCATAATTCTGTTGTTCTTGTAATCCCCATTTTAAATACTGCCCACTGATCCTCAACCCTGATTCCTGTCCCATCCCTTAATGCCTCTTTTCAAGTATCTCCCATTTTCCCAAAGTCTGCCCCCTAAATCCAGGATACGTGTTTTGTGTGGTTTGGTTCTGCTCTTTCTGTGATTTCAAACCACAATGACTGGTGGTCACTGTTTCCCAGGTGCTCCCCCACTGTTACCCCCATCACACTGTCCCTGTTTGTGAGCACAAGGTCCAGTATTGCCTTCTGCAGAGTTGGTTCCATGACCAGTTGCTTGAGGAAGGCACCCTGAAGGAGTCCAGGATAAATCTGCCTTGTTGATGCTGCTGCTGGGATGCTCCAGTCCACATAATTGGCTTCAAGGTAACTAGTGATCCTTTTCTTTAGCAGTTTTTCCAGAAGCTTCACCACCACCAATGTCAAGCTCCTCCAGTCTGTTGTCATTTACTTCTTCCTTATCCCTCCCTTGTGGAGGAGCCACATCTTCCTCCTCCAGTCAACAGGAACCTCCCCCATTTCCAGGAACCTTTTGAAATGGCTAGCCAGGCTCTGCTATTACTTTCCTTGGCTCCTTCATTACCGTGGGTGCACCCTGTCAGGGCCCATGGCTTTTCATAAGTACTTACACTGAACAGTTTATACAGGACAACAGAATAGAACAGTGCATTAGGGTACAAGTGTAGGTGCAGATACACAGGCACATGTATAACATTCAGTAAAACAGATACATTGCCTACAATCAAGAAAGTGCCCCTAAGGAAGGCTTTAAAAATCATAAAGGTGTAATAGTCTTGAATTTTGGGAGGCAGAGGGAACACTATTTATTCTGTTCCATGGGACTGCACCTTGCCAAGAGGCATATTAAATAAGAAGGTAAGACAATCTGCCTTGAGTATGGCAGTCAGTTTAATCAGTTTAAAGGGAGTATAACCCTACTGGTTATATTTTTTACTATAATAGTAAATTTATTAGGCACATGATGTCTGTTAAATAACCCCAGGGCATTGCTTCTCATGTTGGTTTCAGAATAATCCTCCCTCCCCCATTTAGGGACCCATATTAATGTAGCCTTTTCCCACTCAAGATTTATTTGATTACTTAGCAGTTCCAGGACCCAGTGACATCAATTGAGATGAGGACTACAATGAAGCAGAACCTGAGGATATCAGCTCAGTTGAAGTCATTTAATTCTGCTTCACTTTAGTCTTCATTTCAACTGAAGTCACTGGGTTCCAGAACTGATAATTAATTTAAAAATGAGCATTAAAATCATTAAAAGAAGGAATAACTATGAAAGTCAAAAAAAAAAAGTGAGGGTGAGGTGTGGTGAGACAGGTAAGGTTAGGTAAGATTAGATTAGGTTGGGTTTTCTATTTACTGAATGCTGTTCTACATACTCAGAGTACTTCTGGATTTGAAACGCAATGAAACACTTAAAATACAATAAACACAATGCTTAAACATCATACAGATAAAATAGTCCACGTAAGTATTTAGTCCCTCACCACCTGATGGAAATTAGGTGATGGGGCAAGGAACTGCGACAGTGAGGAGTCACTTTTTCAGTTCATGTAAATTAGAACTTTTGAATTGTGTACTATAAATGAATCTCTCAATATCTGACCAAAAACTGTGCACCAATTACTCATGAAGTTACTTACCAAATATTGAGCCACAAACAAGTATAAAGAAATACAGGTTCATTTTGGTGAATGTTGTCATTATGAGCTGTATCCCATGGGTAGTTTATCTCACAGCTCAGCAGAGGAGACTTGCTCGAATACCTTTAATTACTGTTTATCTTTTTTTTTTTTTGCACTCATCAGCAAATAAAAAGTAACGGCAACTTCTGTGTACAAAACAGGTTCTGCATTTCTTTTCAAGTCAATCTATTCAATTCTTTGTCTTCAATTGCATTCCTCCTTAGTACAACTGACTAAATGATGATAAAAGCTTTATTTTTACAGTTTTATACACTTAAACACAATGTGCTGTTTACAAGAGTAGTCTTATGTAGAAAGTCTAAAAGCTAACAATTACATTACTACCATCTGTATAAGTTCAAGTCACTGTCACTGCATGAACACTTTCCTAGCAGAAAGGGTAAAGAGGATGGCTACAAAGCAGACTGGGAATAAAACACATTGGGGAGAGGGAATGAAACCTATGGGGAGATTATCAGAACTTAATTTGTTCAGCTTGGATAAGAGTACAGTTAGGGGAGATCCCACTACATATGAAACAAATGATGCAGGATACCAAGCAGATTTAGTCAGTTAGTTACTTTGTTAAATGGGTAAGTGCACTGGCATAAAACAAGGCCCTTTTCAGACATGACCAAGTACTAAAAAGTACAGTACAAAAATATTACAATTTAAAAACAAGTAATATAATTACAAATTCAATTACAGACACAGAACAAAACAAATGCATTTAAAGGTAATACAACACCAAAGACAAGAAAATAAGCACCAGGAACCACAGCCAACAAATCAGGGGCATGAGAACAGGTGAGACCTGAGGAATACTTTCTATACTCAGAGGGTGGTAGGTACTTGTAATGGTCTACTAGAGTCAATGTTGTGGGCTGAGACATCAATCACCTTTGAGTCCACTGAGCGAGCATGTGGAGGGGTGTATGTTTGTTGCCAGCTAATGAGAAGCAAGATAAGATTAAAGGAGGTAGAATTAAAGGGCCACATATCCAACTTTTGCCTTTATCTCCAGTGTTCATAAAGGATGTCAGAAAGGGTTTCCAGACATTTGATCATCAAATTAAAGGAGAAGTCCCTCAGTATATTTTCTTCATACAGTACCTATAGGTTTGTAGGTATGAACAATGATTCCTCTCTAGCATCCACCCAATGTCATCCTAATTTAAATATAAATGAGGCTGCTTCACTCTGTTTTGCCTTGCTACGAAAACCTATTTGTCCCCATTCCAAAGGACATGGTCCTTCTCGTGCAGGCATCATAGGAGTTGATTATGCATACATGAACAAGCCAGCAGAAGTTATACTCTTGTTTAGTTTTGTTACATATCTTGTGAAGTTCCTGTATTCTCTAAAAGCATTTTTTTCTAACTCAGATACACTTTAAACTACAGGAAACAGCAGAGCACTTACTATACCTTGAAAGGTTTCTTGGCCAGCATGAGACAAGAACATAGGGACTACAGAGAGCAGCAACAGCACTGACTAATACATTATACAGTAACTACAGCAGGTTTTAGCACCAAAATATCACAACATTCTAGGATGCCTTACATGGTCAGGTCATGACCTTTGCAATGGAGTCAAACAGGTTTAGAAACATAAACTTTGATGGCAGATAAGGACCGCTTAGCCCACATAGTCTGCTCATTACTTATGTATTGGATGATCTGAAGATTCTAGTTAATCAACAACCTACTTCCTCCTACCATTTACTATAATTGCCTTATGTCTGTCCCATGCATTCTTGAATTCCACAACTGTTTTTGAACCCATGACCTCTTCAGGAAGGTGGTTCCATGCATCCACCACCCTCTCCATGAAAAAATATGTTCTGACGTTGCCACTGAGCCGTCCCCCTGTTATGTGTAGTACAGCTTTAAGAAATGTTAGGCAGTATAGCTTTAAGAAATGCACTTCCTGTGAGCCTTCCTGTGTCTGTGTTTGAGATCAGTTTTCCCCTTGTGTCTGTGCTGAATAGAAATAAACAGAGAAGGCCTAGATTTTTGTGTGGCATTTTTTCTTGTTACCAAGACCCTGATGTGTTTAAGGTACTTATTTTCGGCCACCAAATACAACAAACTGGCAACAAGGATGAAGAAATTTTCATAGCTTCAGTTTTTTGTATTACACATTTTGTTGCTTTCTGCACTGGAGACAAGTAAGCAATTTGGAACTGTACAGTATTATGGAAACTTCAGCCAGCTTTGAGATTTTACAGGAACAGACTGGGATACATGATCCAGACGGTTTGATCAGAGGTTATTACTTAATCCGCCATACAATCTGCCAAAGAACTGCAACAGGATATACTTATTCGACCTGCTTTTGTACTTTCTTGGGGAGTAAACCTTCATATTTTTATGCAGTCTGTGTGCACCGGACTGCAGAAGGATTTGTCATATCAAGAGCTAAAGGCTAAATTTAATGCATAATACAGTTTTAACAACTTTCTCAAGGGCTGAACATTATACATTCTACAGTTACCAGCAGAAACCAGGTCTGTCATTACAATCTTATTTGGCTGAGATAAAGCGCTAAGCTCGCACATGTGAGTGGAGCAGGGAGCATCTTGAATCTAATTTAGCTGATAAGTTTGTTATGGGGTTGACTAATGAACATCGCATTTAGCAATTTCTTTCTGTAAGTGTCAAGAAGTCTACTGGGGAACTTTTACATTTGACACAAATGTATGAGGCTGTAGAAAATGAAGCACATGCTAAGATGGACACTAAAAATGAGGTACAAGTAACCAGTAAACCCCAAACTGAAACAGCTCAAATATAAGTCTAAACCACTGTTTTCAAAGAAAAATTCAACCACTCCTCCCAAACTGCATGACCAGTACAAATGTGTCATGTGGGTCATCTCAGCATAACAGGGACCAGTGCAAATTCAGAGAATTCATGCATGTAAACGTCAGGTCATATTGCTAAGGTTTGCAGAAGCAGAAGAACTACGGTGGTCAGTTTGGACAGCACAGACCATACAGTGGTTCCTATTACACCACAAATGCAGACTCAGGATGTTCCTCCTTTCTATGTGTTACTTCAATTGCCACAACTGAGGCATCAGTTGCATTTAGTGGTAGACTCTGCTTCCACAGTTACTTTTATTAACCATCAAACATGGTCTGATCTGGATAAGCCACCATTGTCTCCTTGTAATAAATTGTTGCTTCCATTTGAAGGGCAACCAATTCAGCTACTGAGGTTAGTTTACCACTTTGGTATGCAGGACTGATTCTTCCAAGACTGGTATACCTTAACTTTTCTGGTTTCAAAGAGGAGTCAACATTTGGGCAGAGACACTTAGGTTCTTCTAAACATTCTTATTGATCTAGCAGATTTTGGCCTAATTGCTGCTGTCCAGGTACCACAAGGCAGTACCGCCCAAGCTTGGGGAGATTTTTTAGACATGTATCCAGAGCTGTGGAAAGGCCTGGGATGTTCTTAGCAACAGCTAAAACCAAGCTAGTTACAAAGCCTAATGCAGTCCCTAAGTTTTGTAAACCACATAAACTTCCTTTTGCCTTAAAACCAGTGTTTGGGGCAGAATTGGACAGACTAGAAAAAGCAGATGTGCTGGAAAAGGTTTCAAGTTCAGACTGGGCTACTTCAATTATGGTGGTATCTAAACCAGGTGGTAAGGTTCGAATATGTGGAGATTTTAAGGTGACACTTAATCCAGTACTTAGCACAGATGTATTTTCTTTACCCTTACCAGAGGAACTTTTTCATAGACTGAATGGTGGTGTGGAGTTCTCTAAACTGGACCTCGTAGATGCATACCTTCAAGTGGAGCTGGATATAGACTCTCAGAAATTGGTAGTGATTAATGCACACAAGGACTGCACAAGTACAGTTATGTTTTGGCCTTAGTTCTGTGCCTGCTATTTTTCAAAAGTGAATGAGCAAACGGTGGATGATATAGCAGGTTTTGCTTGCTATTTGGATGACATCATTGTCATGGGCAAGACAGAAGCAGAACATTTACTTAACTTACAAAGACTTTAGAGAACTGAAACAGAATGGATTCAGACTCAGGAGAGAAAAATGCAAATTTTGTCAATCCAGTATCACGTACTTAGGTCACACTATTGATAAAGATGGAATTCACTCAAATGATGAAAAGGTAGAAGCCATTGTGCACATGCCTGAACCACAGAATGTTTCAGAGTTGCGCTCATTCTTGAGTATGGTGCGCACTATGACCGTTTCATACTTGGCTTAGCCATTAAATGTGCAATCCTAAATGAACTGTTACATAAGGGTACTCTATGGAAGTGGACCATGGGCCACAGTAAGGCAGTTCATGCCATCAAGCTCTCTCTAATTGGTGTGAATAATTTAACTCACTACAACCCTAACTTACTTATCACATTGGCCTGTGATGCTAGTCCTGTGGGTATAGGAGCTGTCCTATTCCATACAAATCCAGAAAGAGTGGAAAAGCCGATGGCCCATGCTTCCACGCAAACTTCGCTGCAGCTGAAAGAAATTATGCCCAGATTCAAAGAGAGGCATTAGCAATTGTGTTTGGAGTCCAGACATTTTGCCAATACTAGCTAGGTTGCAAGTTTCATCTGAAGGCGGATCACAAGCCCCTAGTGACAATTTTCAATCCAGAAAAAGGAATTCCAGAGAGAACTGCTAGCTGACTTCAATTATGGCCATTAATTTTGTCTGCCTATAATTTCGAGGTTACATACCAACCAACTGACTAGCATGGAAATGCGGATGCTTTGTTGAGGTTACCAATATCCAGAGAAATGGAGTTCAATGTGGGACTTAAAGAGGGCCATTAGTATGCCAGGTGGGGGCCAGTCAGTTTTCCAGTGCAATTCAAAGATATGGAGGACTCTACTACTGTGTGTGCAATAGAGCTACAACAGTTAGATCAGCTTCAGTACTAGCCAAAGACATTGCAAGCGACTAGTCAAGATGCAATTTTGAAACAAGTGTATCAGTATAGGCTTGAAGGTTAGCCACAAGGCACTACTTTCAACTTGAACTACAACCTTACTATACAAAGAGACAGCAGTTGTTCATTGCTGATGAGTGTCTTCTATGGGGATTACGTGTCATAGTACCCCAATGTTATCACTCAAATGTGTTGATTCTTTTGCATGCGGGTCATCCAGGTATTGCTAAAATGAAATCACTGGTCAGACTTCACGTATGGTGGCCTTCCACTGACAGAGACATATACCAACTTGTGCAAAGATGTGAAGATTGTGCTGTATCGATGAGAAATCTGGCAAGAGCTCCAGTTCACCATTGGGAACAACCAGAAAAACCCTTGTAAAGGTTGCATATTGATTTCGTGGGACCTTATTTAAATTCCATGTGGTTACTCTTAATTGATGCTTATAGTAAATGGCCAGAAATTCATCAAATGTCTTCAACAACTACTGACAGTACCATTAAAGTGTTGCAATCTATTTTTGCTACCCATGGTTTTCCACAAGTGATTGTCTCAGATAACAGACCACAAATCATGTCTGTTGAATTCCAAGCATTTGCCAACAACGTGGTATCCACCATATTTTCTCACCTCCCGATCATCCAAGTTCAGATGGTGAAGAGGAATGCCTGGTTCAGACTTTTAGAAAGAGTATGGACCAAACTAATCCTACTACATGAACAGCAATACAAATAACCCTTTTGGACTTTCTTGCGATATATCAAACAACACCACATTTTGTCAGGGAATATCCCTGCAGAATTGTTGTTTGGACATCAAATTCAAACTCAGTTGGACCTTCTTTACCCTCTAGGCTATAAGTCAGTAACTGAAATGCTTCCTAAGACCAGATCCTTCAAACCCAATGATTTTGTGAGGGTCAGGATGTACATGAGCCTGAAGAGATGGATGTGGTAGAAAAAAGTTTGGAAATGTTGTCTATACTGTTCGACTGACTAACTAGAGGAGAGTGGAAAAATATGTGGACCAGTTACGTAGCAGAATTGAGACAGAACAAAAAGGGATACCCAGAGTTGGGGTAGTTATTCAGCATTCTTTCTTCCAGAACAAGAACAGGAAGAGATAGTGGAACTACAGCAACTGAGACAAGATGTGGCTGATGCTAATCAGATTTCAGAGCAACAGCCTCCAGTCCTACTACATCAGTCAGGATGTATAAGACATCCACCAAGAGAATGGACTTGTATAAATATAATCTAATGACATAGACTAACTAAATGGGACATTGCAGTAATAACTTTAATAGTTTCATGTTACTTCTGAATTATTGACTTACATACTTTCTAGCTAAGTCAGGAGGGACTGTTATGTATGCACTGCAGCTTTAGAAATGTTAAAACAGTATAGCTTTAAAAATGCACTTCCTGTGAGTCTTCCTGTGTCTGTATTTGAGAACAGTTTTCCCCTTGTGTATATGCTGAATATAAGTAAACAGAGAAGGCCTAGACTTCTGTGTGGGATGTTTTCTTATTACCAAGACCCTGATGTGTTTAAGGTACTTATTTTCAGCCGCTAAATACAATATCCCTCTATCTTCAAACTGTGCCCCTTGTTCTTGCACATCTCTTTCTCTCAAAGATGCTCCCATCTTGGACTTTGTTGATTCCGTTGAGGTACTTGAATGTTTCTATCGTGTTCCCCTCTCCCTCCTTTCCTTGAGGGTATACATATTAAGCTCCTTCAGTCTCTCCTCATGTGGCTTCTGTTGCAGACCCTGCACAATTTTAGTTGCCCTCCTCTGGACCGCCTCCATCCTGTCTATCTTCTTATGTAGATGGGGTCTCCATAACTACACACAGTACTCTAAATGAGGTCTCACCAACTGTCTGTACAGAGGGAATAACAGCTTCCTGTTTTCTACTGGTGATGCCTCTCCCTATGCATCCCAGTATCCCTCCAGCACTCTTTACTGCCTTCTCAAAGTGTTACCCTACCTTAAGGACATCTGATATGACTACCCCAAGGTCCCTTTCCATTTTGTTGTTGTTAGTGCCCCCTCCATTGTGTACTCTTCCGCTGGGTTTTGTTTCCCAGGTACATTACCTTGCTTTTTGCATTGAATCTAAGCTGCCATATTTTTGACCATTCCTCCAACCTTCTCAAGTCCCTTCTCATCCTTTCCACCCCTCCTTGTGTATCAACTCTGTTGCAGATTTTTATCATCTGTAAGGAGGCATACTTTTCCTTCCAGCTGCTCTGCAATGTCTCTTATAAAGACATTAAAGAGGACGATCCCAATACTGAACCCTGTGGTACCCCACTAGTAACCACCCTTTCTTCAGGCGTACTCCATTTACTATTACCCTCTTCATCCTGTTGGCAGCCAATTTGTTACCCAGGCTATCACCCTGGGACCCACTCCCAGTGGCTAACTTGCTTATTAACCTTTTATGTGGGACTGTGTCAAATGCCTTACTAAAGTCCAGGTGAGGCCACATCTACAGTCCCTCCCTGGTCTGCTACTTTGGTCACCCAGTCAAAGAAATCTATAAGATTAATCTAACATGATCTTCCTGCTGTAATTCCATGTTGCCTGGGGTCCTGTGCCCTGCTGGCCTCTAGGTACTCAACAATTCTGTCTTTCAGAGTGATTCCATAATTTTCCCTACCACTGAGGTTAAACTAACAGGTCTTGGTTCCCTGCCTCTGCCTTGCTCCCACTTTGTGAAGAGGGATCACATCTGCCCTTCTCCAATCCTCAGGTACCATCCCGTCCTCCACAATTTGTTAAAAGGGTAGTCAGTGATGTCACTAGGTCACTCCTAAGTTCTTTTAGAATTCTGGGATGAATCTGTCAGGCCCCATTGCTTTGTCCACTCTGAGTTTTAGGAGTTCTTTCAATACTCTTTCTTCTGTGAATGTGCTATTGACCCCCTGTTCAGAGTGCTTCTATTGCTTGGTTTAGGTACCTCCCTCTTCTTTTGTGAGTACTGAGCAAAAGTACTTGTTCAGTATCACTGCTTTTCCACCGTCATCCTCTGTCCACCTCCTCTCCCTTTATTAAGTCTCTCTATTCCTTCCTTGGTCTTCCTTCACTCCCTGATGTGCCTATTAAAGGTTTTATCCCCCTTCTTAACAGAATTGGCTGTCTTTTCCTCAGTTTGGGCCTTCGCTATTCTGACTGCCTTCCCTACTTCCTTCTGCTTTAACTGATACAGTTCTCTGTCCTGTTCATTCTATGATTCCTTATACTTCCTGAATGCTATCTTTTTCTCCCTAACCTTTCCCACCACTTCTTTTGAAAACCATAGTGATTTTTGCTTCATTTTGTTTTGTTTATTTGCTTCACACAAAGACTTATTGCCTCTGTGATGGCAGTTTTGATTTTCTCCCATTGTTCTTCTACCCCTCCTTCCTGCCCATTTGCTAGAGCATTCCTTAGGCACTCACCCATTTTGCCAAAATCAGCCCTCCTAAAGTCCAGTACTTTTGTCTTTGTGTGGCTTGACTCTACAGTTGTGTTTATCATGAACCACACTGTTCGGTGGTTGCTAGTTCCCAGATGGCTACCCACTTCTAACTCTGTTATCCTCTCACCATCTCCATTTGAGAGTACAAGGTCTAAGATTGCTCCCTCCCAAGTGGGTTCCAACACTAGCTGTCTGAGGCATGCCCCTGCAGGGCATTCGAGAATGACCCTGCTCTTGGATGTGACTGCAGCACATGTGCTCCAGTTAACATCTGGCATATTTGGTCCCCCATCAACAAAATCTCCCCTTTTTCCTGCCATTCTAAGGATGCCTTCTAACATTTCTTTGTCCATTTCCTTTCCCTGAGATGGGGGTCTATATACAACCCCGTGTCGATTGTGGTACCATTATCTGTCTCCCAGGGACCCACAGTGCCTCTTCTCTTCCCTCTCTTACTCTTTAATTCTGTTGCTTTGATCCCTTCTCTTATGTAGAGAAGCTATTCCTCCTCCTCCCCTTTACCCTCCCTGTCCCTCCTGTGGATTGCATACCCTGGTATGTTTACATCCCAAGTCATGGTTCTCTTGTACCATGTTTCTGTGACTGCCACAATATCCATGTGTCCCTCTTCTATCAAGACCGCTAAATCAGGAAGGTTGTTACCCAGACTGCAGGCATTGGTACTCATCGCCCTCAATTGTTTTATGGTCTTAGCTATTTTAACTTCATCCCTGTCCTTACTGTCTTTGGCTATTTCTCCATTTACCCATCCTGTTCCTGTTGACCTCTCTACCTTGGTGTTTACCTTGCTGATGACCCTGTTTTTGTGGGGAGGCTGGGAATTCCCTGCATCTCACCAGTGCCTCACCCCTTGGCTAGTTTAAAGGTAGCCAATGAAGCATTTAAACCTATCACCCAGGAGCCTACTTCACCTCCTGGACAGAGGCAGACCATCTTGCCAGTATAGGTGTGCATCCCTCCAGGTGAAGCCCCAGTCCCCAATGAAGCCAAAACCCTGTGCTTTGCATCAGTTTTTCAACCATTCATTGAATCACATGGTGCATAGTATCCTAGCCTCACCCATACCATAGACAGACAGCACCTTCAAGAAGGTTACCATGTGTGCTACTTGGCTAAGGCCTCTACCCACCTCCACAAACTCCTCCTGCACTGCTCTGATCCCATGTCCAGCTAAGTTATTTGTCCCTAGGTGGACAATGATGTCAACTCCTTCTCCTGTGCAGATGCTCTTGCAATCCTGAGTATTTGCTTCCCGTCCCTCCAAGACATGGCTCCAAGGCGGGCACCTTATCTCCCTCTCCACTTTTTTCCCCAGTTCTAACCCAAAATAATTAAGTTCCCCACAAGGAGCTGCTTTCTTCACCTGTGGTGTCCCTATGCCAACCTTCTGAGGGCCTTCCTTGTGGTGGTTCCCAGCAACCTCCTTGGTTTCCAGTGTGGGTGCCTCCATAGAGGAACTATGATCCACCAGTACAGCATAAGGACTGTGGAGAGGTGCAACTGGAGGGATGCACCTCTGTTCTCCACTCTCACCCTCCCTGAGGTCCACCATGGCACAACTGCTCCTCTTTCTTGGCAACCTCTGAGGCAGCAGTGGTGGGCCTGGTGTTCTCTGGAGTGGGGAGGTATCCCTACTTCTGTCCAATTCGGCCTGGAGACCGGCAGCCTCCTCCCTCAGAGCAGAGAGTTGACTGCAAATAGGGCAACATTTCAGCCTCCAGAATGTCTCCCAGAAGACTGCTTCCCCACAGCTATTGCATTACACCACACCACATATCTGTGTTTCTGTACTGTTTTTTTGTTTTGTTGGTGTGTGAGTGCACGAACCCTCAATGCAGGTTTCACACAAGACTTAAGTAGCTTCATTTACATTGAAACCGGATGAAATTAGGAGGGTGCAATAGAGACAATCATTGTTCGTGCCTACAAACTACACTGGGAAACAGAATAAAAGGCTGAAGAGACTTCCATTAAATATTCAGGCAGATGAAAACCTATGTCACATAAAATACATAATTTTTCAAAATAAGTTTGTCATTCAGCCAAGCATCCTGGAGTTAGTGCTCATTAGTAAATGTCATCTTGTAATAAAATCACCACTTAAGTCATGTCTGTGGTAACTGTACTATGCCTGTTTGGAAACATTTTCCACTGAGATTTCTCTCTCTCTTGCTCTCTCTCTCATGTCATTGGTAACAGCATTTTTTACTGATGTCACAAATTTATCACAATCTTTTGAGAGGGAAAGGTTCAATACAGTACAATGGAACATTAGTTTTACAGCATGTTTCATACAGGTGTATCCCAACATGCTTTGCAGGATTATGCATGAAAGTACACTAATTATTAGTACATAATGGACCACTGCTCAGTTCATGGATACAGGTTCAAAACCATGGCCACAATTTTGTTTTCCCCACAGAGGGCTCAGTACCAGACACATGTCAGCCTCTCAGGAGTTCAGCAAATGTGTCATTTTAACATTCTGCTTTGCAACTAGGCATTCCCCAGATCTAGAGACACACATACCTTGGTGGTGCCATGCCATTCTACTCTCATCTGCCAGACTGGTTTTGCCCATTGTTTCCTAAATCTGGAACCCCCAAATACTACACTCCTCTTCCCCTGCTCTCTAGAACTGCCCTCCACAACTTCATCTCTCCACGTTGCTCCTGCTTTATCCCCTTAAATCTCCTTTTCCTAGTTTCTCCCACCAACTCCTTCCCCTTGCAGGGTTCTTATCACCCTGTAGGGAAACAGAGTTTTAGTTGCATTTCCCTCCTCTCCCTCCTGCCCCTTTCTTCCCTGCGGGGTCTTCATCTCATGTAGAAGATATTAGGCCCTTCCTATTTCCCCTTCCCCCAACCTCCTTCTCTTCCACTTCTCTTCCTTAATGACCTTTAGCTACCTCACCTCCTCTCTTCCTTAAAGCACTTGTACTCTGCCCTGAGCCAGCTCTAGGTATATTGCACTTTGATAGTTCTGCTGCATTATTTGTACTGCCTGTAGTGTTGTATTTGTACACTGTGGAGTCATATTTTTTAGTCATTTTAATGCTTATATCTGTTTTTACCTTGTCCTAACCACTACACTTCTGTCTACCTGCTCCTACATATTGTGTAACAATGCACCTATCCATTACTTGTATAATCTCTATGTTCTTATTATTATCCCCGTCACACTGTGAGATAAGGCAACTTGTTGTTCAGCGTCTCTTCCTGGTGAAACATTTCAATAAATAAATAACATTTATAAATTAAGCATTGTGACTGACTGACTGGGAACACCTCTGGTCATGATGATCATTTCTTTCTGTTTCTCAATGAC
Organism: Neoceratodus forsteri; assembly: GCA_016271365.2. Lineage (NCBI taxonomy): Eukaryota > Metazoa > Chordata > Ceratodontiformes > Ceratodontidae > Neoceratodus > Neoceratodus forsteri. The sequence continues at coordinate 118,778,417 of JADMNL010000028.1, forward strand.
TCCATGCCACAACTGCAGACTTAGCACTCTTCATCCACCTGGCTACCTGTTTAATTTGTACGTCATGACTCATATTGTTTCATCTTGTATTGCCAGTCTTGTAACCTCTTGGTATCATGTTGTATCGCCTGTCTTGTAAACTCTTGGTATCACGTTGTATTGCCTGTGTAAACTCTTGGTATCATGTTGTATTGCCTGTCTTGTAAACTCTTGGTATCATGTTGTATTGCCTGTCTTGTAACCTCCCGGGTCATACCTGAAAATATAGAGGATAATGGATGGGCCGCCAGTTAACAACAATGCTGTGTTCCCTTCAAGAGATTGTCATGACATCCTAGTAAACCTCAAGGGCAAAGCTTGAGAGGTTTACCATTAGGCATGACAACCCCAAGAAGGGAACTCCATGGTGTTAACTGGTGCCCATCCATTGTCTTTTATAGTTGTACAGACAACAGTTAAATGAAATGTGTCCTTAGATTTTTGTTTTGTGCCGTTCTTCTTCAGGGCCAGCTCTCAACACCAAGGCTGTTTGTCAAAATGCAGAACTTTAAGCTGGCCTGCCAGTGCAGAGGTTGGAATTCTGCTTGTGGCGCCAGTGACCGGGTTCAGGAATGGACCGGGTTGTCAGAAGGGCGGCTGTGGGGAGAAGGATCAAGCATCCTTAGACTGCTCTCCTTCTCTGGTGGAAGGGTGGGGTGTGTGTTCAGTGCCTAGTGACACCCAGTGGAGAGCAGGGTTGCCACAAGCATACTGACACCCAGGCGTCTCAGGGGCGGGGTGGTTGCTGGCCATCACTGCATGTCCCTGCCCCTGCTTACAGGGAAAGAAAATCTGGGCTGGACTTGTCTTCATGACACCCTGTCCCGGGCCTCTCATCACCTCTGATGCTGGCTCCCCAACCAGATACCAGAATAATGGTGTTAAGAGCCAGCACTGCAACCCCACCCTCTGGGGAGCAAGCCAGGTGTGACTTGGGAAGAAGCACAGGCTATGATTGGAGGTGGAGGTTCAGGGATCCGTGACCGGACAGACCTCCAGATGGCCAAGTACCACCAAAAAGTAATAAATAAATAAAAGTGCAGAACTTTGAAAGACACGCATGTGCAAAGACATTTGATGTTGCTATACTATCACTGTGATGTACTCTTGATGTAAAAATGATAGTATAACAATGATAAGAATTAATTGAATTTCATTGGTAATAGCCCTCTCCCATACTCTGTAGGCACAATGTGTGTCTTACCTGGTCAATAAAAGCTCATAAATAAATAAATATGAGCTGACTTTCTGTGTTCCAGGCACTATACCATGTGTGCCTCTAGCCAAACTTCATCACAGCATTCTTCATGCACCTGGCTTCCTAGTCATTTGCACATCATGACTACAAGCTGGCTTATGTGTCTTGAAGTATGTGTACCATTACCAATGGCAGTACACGCATGATCTAATTTGATGGTTTGTCACTGTTTCAGTTCATTTCAATTTTGAATGTTGTGCATTTTGCCCACCTTGTATATTGCATATTGAGTGCCTTTAACATCACATGAAGTGCCGTTATCCCACCACAAAACACACCCTGGAGTGTCATATTGTGATTATAAAATGGGTCCAAGTTATTTTTTGTAGGGGCTGAAAAATGCACACAATAAAATAATGTTAATCATTTTAGTGATTTTTCTTAAATGTTCATCCACCCCAGTAAAATAGCCAAAGCATGTCACAGCACTGACATGTCATCTTAGTTTCAAATAACATGCACAACAAAATAACATTTTTTATTTAATATATTTTATTACTTGATAGAGTCACAACATAATTAAAATATAACAAGAATGCTGACAATATTTTAACAGACATTTTAGATAGAGAAAAGTAGAAGGAGGAGAACTGAAAAGACAACATCCCAAAACCTTAGAGCATACTAGAAGCTGGTTAACAGTTATATCCACCCCCACCCCTGACCCCCTGGCTGTGGTGCATAGATGATACCACTCATATGATTATGGTATTGTTCAGGTAGAAAAGATGTAATGGGCCGTGCAGAAAAGGGAAAAGATAAAAAAAAAGAAAGGAAGAAAACCAGATATTATAATGATGTTCTCCTCCTGCTCCGGATAGTGCAGGAAGAGGCAGATTAAAAGGTAGTGAGAGGTGTGAGGGGCCGCAACCCACCCCAGGTCAGCGTCAATTCAAGTAGAGGGTATATAGTTTTCCCACTTGTCATAAAAGAGGATTGACGACGGTTCACTTTATGCTTATTAGATGTTCGACACAGAGCTAAAAGACAATTCATGTAACCACTCCATGTATGTTAAATTAGTTTGGTCTTTCCAATGTCTGAGCACCAACTTTTGACCGCCATTGATAATAGCGCTAGGTGGTACCTTTTTTCCTTTACCTGGATTGCGGAGTAATCACCAAAGATGCAAGTTTTGGGGAAAATAGTCCATACAATCCTAATATTGGATCTAGAGTTGATTCTATTTGTTTCCATAGAGGAGATACCAACTCACATGACCACAAGATATGTAATAGTGAACCCTCCTCTTTGTTACATCTGGAACATATTGCCGAGGATATCGTCTCATTTGTACCAGTTTAACGAGGTGTAGTAAAGGTTATTTAGAATATTATACTGTGTTATCCTATAAAATAACATTTGTTTTAATTAGCAGCTAAACCCTCCATTTCCCCAACCCATCCCCATTTACCTGTTTCTTTACCTTTCTTCATTCTCCTTTATTATTTCCTCCTTTTTCCCCACCTTGTTTCTTTTCTGTCTTTCCTGCATTCAGGAGACGGAATGGTTACTATGGATGGAATACAAGAATTTAAGTCTCTGCTCAGTTCTACCAGCAGGATGTTCAGCCCTACTATCACACAACAGAAGGCCTTAGATGGAAACAAAGTCTCTGTTTTTATCTGGAAGCAGGTTGAACAAGAGATTTCCTGGAAAACAGGTGGGATAAAAGAGGAAATTTTATATTCAGCAAAGAAACACCAGGAATTAAAATTGGAAGTACTGAAGTAGTTCATTTTTAATGTTGTGTGCATGTGTGTGCATGCGTGTATGTGTGTGTGTGCATGCATGCATAAGAGGAGAGGGTTATGAGGCAAATGACATTAATAATTTTACTGATTTGTAGTGCTGTTGTATATCTTTGTTATTGATGTGCAGGAGATAGCTGTTGCTTGTTGCTAGACAACAAACCAGGGCACACAGACAGGAAGTAGTGTGGGAGGGTAGTACACTCGACATGGACTACAGACTACAAATCTGCAGAAACTAAGGAACATCCATAACTGTGGAGAATTAAAGCTGCTGGGAGCTAACTTCATTACTACCCATCTTGCCTACTGCAATGCCTACCTGGGGCTGCCAGGAGTTGATATCCGCTGCCTGCAGCTAGTGAAAAATGCTGGGGCCAGGCTGTTGACTGGTATCTCTAGGACCTGTCACATTATGCCTGTGCTGTGCGAACACACTGGCTGCCAGTTCAGTGGCCGGATCACCTATAAGGTAGGTTTGCTTACCTTTAAAGCCCTACGAACAGGGACCTGACAACCTCAAAGATCTCCATACTCCCTACTCCCCCAATTGCCCTCTCCAATCTGCCGATGAAGGATTACTAGAGATTCCCAGGGTTCATCTTAAAACATCCGCAGCTCATGCTTTTCATTTGCAGCACCAACCCTGTGAAATTCTCCATCTCGTCAGTTAAGAGAATGCCTGACCATCAGCAGTTTTAAATCTATGCTGAAAATGTATTTATTCTCTTGGCCTTCCTGGCTAAGTAATGGATTGGTTTTAAATAATTGTTATATTGTCTGTTTTATATGGCATTTTATATTATGTGCAGCTCCTTGATTTTTGAAAGGTGCATTCAAAATAAAGATTTGCTTGCTTTGCTTATGGAAACACTCTTAAGGGTAAATTGTACCCTGTTTGTTGGAGCGCTCAACAGGGCTGGTAGTCACATGATCCCAAACTAGATTTCAGGTCACGGACTACATAAACAGCGCAAGAGTGAGAGCACCACTTACTTGATTGGAGGCTGTGAGACAGCATTGAGCTGTAAGACAGCATTATTTTTGTTTAAACATACTATTCTTGTGACTAAGTACAACACTGTAGAGTTGTGTCTGTGTAGAGGATAGCTGTTGCTCATTGCTAGGCAAGAGACCAGGGTGCACAGACAGTAAGTAGTCGGGATAGGGTAGTTCACTCGACGTGATCTACAAACCACAAATCAGCAGGAACTCAAGGAATATCCGTAACTGTGGGAGAATTAAAGCTGTGGGGCGCTAATATCAATATTGAAACACTCTAAGGGGTAAATTGTACCTTGTTTCTTGGAGCACTCAAGGGACTGGTGGTCACATCATCCTGAACTAGACTTCCAGGTCGAGACTACACAAACAGTGCCCAGAGTGAGTAAGCAGGCATGAGCTCAAGTGGGCAAGCATATGTTCATCACATGCGGAGATGGGCACAGAGACGCACATCTAAGTGCATGTCTTGCATGTCCTGTGGGGACTGGGAACTAGGGAAACTAACATCTCCAACAAACAAGTAAGTCTTACATGTACTAAAGAGTAGTTAGACTTAAATGTATCAATCATTTCTAAATCATATAACTCAGAAGATACAACAGAGCTAACAATGGAGACATATAACCCTTCAGATGGCTTTTAGCAATCTTATGTAATGAGGGCATGGTAGTTAAATGTTGTAACTACTTGATGTACACCACAAGCATGAACGAATTAAGCACAGAAGGATTTGTCTGTCAGAAATCTATGCAAGTGGGCGAGTTACTGACAGAAGTTAACTCATGAAAGGAGCAGGTTAGAGGAAGCACTCTAAAATAATAATAATAATAAGCTTTATTTATAAAGCACCTTTTTCAAAATCAAAGTGCTGAACACGATTATTTCAATAATATATATAGATAAAAACAACATATACAAATTATTTCATAAAATCAGACATTCCAATCTATAAATAATCAGCAGTGGCATTAATTAAATTCTATCAGCTGCCACTGTCTGTGAAAGGTAAGCTAAATAAATGAGTCATGAGGCGGACTTAAAACTCTGACCAGTCAGGCACTCCCTCACCTGATGAGTGTAGAATTCCACTGGGTAGGGGCAGCCACACAAAGGAGCGAGCCCCAGATGTATTCAAATGTGCCTGAAATCTCTAGCAATCCCTTGTCGGTGGATTGAAGTGGTCAGGAGGGCAGTAGGGACAAAGGGAGATCTTTCAGGTAGCAGGGTCCTTGCTCAAGTGGGGCTTTATAGGTCAGCAAGTCAACTAAAGGTGATCCACCACTGTATAGGCAGCCAGTGCAATCCACAGAGCACAGGTGTAATGTGGCTGAACCTAGAAGTACCAGTCATAAGCCTGGCTGCCACATTCTGCACTAGCTGCAAGTTGCAGATATCAACCCCGGTAGCCCTAGGTACAGGGTACTGCAGTAGTCAAGGTGGGTGGTCTCAAAGATGTGGACCAGGGTAGAAAGATCATACAGGAGGAACCAGGTGTTTCACTTGGGCGATATTCCTCAGATGGTAAAATGAGGTCTTGACAACAGCTGACACCTGAGATTCCAGGAGTCAGTTTGTTGTCAACATAACTGCAAAGGTAGTCAACTGAGCATCCCGAGCCAAAGCCCAGATGACTGTCCAGCTAACACACCCACCGCCAATGATCTGGGTCCACCACCAACACCTCAGTCTTATCTGGATTCAGTTTCAGGGAGCTGGAACTTGTCCAGTCCTGGATCTCAGAGAGACAGTTGTTAATTACCAAGACTGCATCCTCCTGCCCGGACACAAAGGACAGGTACAGTTGAGTATCATCTGCATAGCAGTGAAACTCAAACCGTACTGCCTAACAATGTCTGCCAATGGCAGCATATACACATGAACAACATGGGTGACAGAATGGAGCACTGCAGAACCCCACAGGATAGAGGAGAGCATCAGAGGAATAAATCCAATAACAATGCTCTGAGTTTTACCCTTGAGGAAAGATCTAAACCGTCTGAGGACTGTACCAGATCATCCACAGATGACCAAAGGCACTCCAATAGCACACCATAGTTCACAGTGTCAAATGCTGCAGAGATCAAGAAAGACCAAGATGGAATGAATCCTCCGATCTCTCTCATTAGGAGATCATTAAGTACCTGGACAAGGGCCGTCTCTGTACTAATGTTTCTTCCTAAATCCAGACTGGAGAATCATAAACATTGTGGGTGGTAAGATGGTCATCCAGCTGCAGCACAACCACCTTCTCAATAACCTTGCCCATGAAAGGCAGATTAGAGACTGGTCTGTAGTTAGCCAGACAGTCTGGGTCAAGGAGGATTTTTCAGGAAGTGGTCACATGATAACCTCGTTTAGGGATCAGGAAAGATCCTCCTCTCCAATGAACTCCAGACTATCCCATCAAGGATCGGGCCAATCTCATTCACACAATCCCAAGGAGTCACATGGGGCCTGGATCCAAAGTACAGCTGGTTGGCCACAGAGTCTGGATGACTTTCACAATGTCAATGAATTCTGGCCAGCTAAAGTCTGTCCAGACAAACCAGGCATCTGTGACCTCCTACTGACCACTGCAGCACCCCATAGAGGTGTCTGGTTGATCTCAGACCTGATGGCGGCAACCTTATCTGGAAAAGATCAAGCAAACTCATCACACTTCTCTTGTGAAAAAGCTCAACCACAGCCCAGTGGTGCTGAGGGCTGAGGCACTGGACACGTTCACTTGTGCTATGCCAGTGACCGGGTTTGGGTACAACCTCAGGTCACTGGGAAGCATCGGGAGAAGTCAGAGTGGGGTGGTTATCTTCCCCTGTAGTTCCACTTCCACCAGGTGGAGGTCCAGTGGGAAGCATAGGTGAGGAGAAGTGGTGGCAAAAATGCCAGGGATGGGGCAGAAGGGGCCAAGCAAGTGACCAGCGTGTGCATGTGCCTGCATGCACATGCACATATGTGTCTGCCGGGCTCCTGGGTCTGGGGCAAAAAAATGGGAGAAAGAACCAAAAATCCATATATAGAAAAAAAAGCTCAACCAGACTGAAGACAGATTGGATTGCATAATCTGTCCACAGTCCAGAAAACTGAGCTGGTCGATTATGTGCAGCTGCATCTCCCTGGACAGAATTCTGCCTTCTTACAGGTGATTGTCTATTGATAGATTATATAATGTTTCATCAACCTAAGCCTGTGCCCTCCAGGCCCGATTTTGCCAGGCCCTCGCTAACCTTGGTCCTCTCCTCAAGTCCTTCAAGGTCCCATCAAACCATGGGGACCTTGGGCACAAGTGATGGGGTGAACATGAAAAGGAGCAATGAGAATCCAAGGCCTCCATTACTGCTGTATTGTAGGCAAGCAGCAGATCCTGGATCCATGCACTCCCCTCAATGTACCCAATAGATCCAGCACTGCCATTAGGCCATTTGGGGTCACACCTCACAAAGGCAGCACTGAACCATTTCTGTAGGGGCAGCCCTATTGAGAAAGCCACAAAACTGAACCCTATGGTGTGATGGTCAAACCATCCAACTGGTTCCACCACCAAATCAGATATCTCCATCCCAGAAGGTACACAGGTCCAATGAGTGGCCTCCAGTGTGGTTGCAGAGGCAACAACCTGTGTAAGGCCCAGTGAAGTTAGTATTTGGAGGAAGTCACAACCAATTTGAGAGTCCATCACACCCAGGCATTGAACCCCCAGAATCAACAATCTGGGGATCCCAACTACCATGTCAATAATGAAGTCCACGACTTCCAGAAGAAATTCTTTCCATCTCTGGGTGGCAGTAGATGAGCAATATCCTGCACCCCACACATGCACCTACCTATATGCTTAAAGGATCTGAGGACCCCACTGGTACCCTCCATAAGGCCTAGTTCTGATCTAAAACAGATGGCTACACCCCTCCCTATGATCCAACCTCAGATGGTGTATCACTGAGTACTTGGCCAGAAGAGCTGAGGGCAAAAACTTGGCCACCATTCTCATCCAGCCAGGTCTCGGCAATCTGTAAATGTAATACAAGAAGATAAAA